>JAKSZU010000003.1:83398978-84056478 GCA_026018925.1 Tupaia tana | reverse complement strand
CATTTCAGATCCCTCTCTGTAGCCCAGGCTTGTTCTGGATTAACAGCATCCCCAGTAATGGGTCTTCCTGCTCTCCCTTGCCTTTTGTAGTACCCCTCCGAATGCCTCAAGAGATCACTATCAATGGCTACTATAACATCTCTTCCCCCTGACTGGCGTTGGTTAAGATAAAAACGGGAAGAATGCCAACATTTTCATTCTAATGTGTATCAATCTGAAAATGTCTGCTGCTGACAGGTATGGATGATGGAGGACACTAGCCATTACATGATGTATCACTTTGGCAGTTCTGTTTAGTAGGTTTGAATTTTGCAGTCATTATTCAAATGTGTAGAAATAATGGTGGAAATTTCATAGTCTTACCATTTCCAAACCTTAAACACTTCATTACATTTACTATGTCTTTCAGACAGGTAGTCAAAAACGAAGGGGGAAGGGCTGCTTCTCTTCTTTTTCCTCTATGGCCTTCTCTTTTCTCCCCTAAATGAGACCAGTTCCTTGGAGATTTATGGATAATTCTGGTGTGTTTTGTGTAACAGGTAAGAATGGGGAACATCTAGCCCAAAAACTGGGGGTTGGTTAGATGTCTCTTGTCCCATCTGATCTTCGGGCATCATGATGGCATTTGCTATGTCTTACTGCCCTTGCTTGGATTCTGTCCATCACAAGCCTGTAGCTGCTGCTTGTATTCATGGTGCCTAATCCCATGTGTTTGGAAGTTTTCTCATCCTAGTTTCAGCATTTTCAGGTTCCCTGAGCCTTTCAGTTCTTTCTATACCCCTTGAGAGAGTTCAAGGACACTCTGATGTTTTCCCTTCCCATGCTGGATGTATGGGCCTGTGTGAAGGTGCCTTCAGGCTCTACACCCTAGACACCATCTTCAGCTGTGGGCATCAAAGTCCTATTAGCACCAAAGTTTCTGCAAAGCTTCTCTAAGTGATCCATGTTATTTTTCAGTGTTTTCCTTGACATTTCCTCAATATATTTGGGTTTCCTAGCTAAGACAGAATCTAAATCTTAGACGTGTCACTCTCATCATCCTGACAGAGAGCTGGAATTTTAATCTTTTTTTACAGTGATGAGAAAGATGCCTGACATCACCGTAAATTCTTCCTGTTTTATGGTTTATAGTATAAACTAGAGATTTTCGAAGAGTAAATTGTGACTCATCAGTAGTTTATAAAATCAATTTATATTTGTTGAAGTGAAATAGGGTCAAACAGAATAGAAAATACTGTTCTATCATATATTAAGGAAAAATATGGTTTTATAAAATCTTTCTTTTACCTGTGTGTGTATGTGTGTTACACTGAATCAAGGTATAAACCATGTTTATTTCTTTAAATTACTGTTACAAAAAAAAAAAAAAATCGAAAGACTCTTATACAAACTTTGCTCAGTTATCTAAGCTCTGACTTGTTGGTACCTAAAACATTTTTCTCCTTCTAATTGCTCAGTTATTGCAGATCGAAGTGCTTGGGCATGTTTTATGATCTTTCCCATAAACTTCCAGGAATCAGTATTAGGTATTTATTCCAAGTTCCATCATAGTTTTCACTGAGGCAATGAATAGCACTGGCTTATTGAGGAGAAATGCTTGTGACAAAAAAGAAAAGTGGGGAAAAAAAGAATCCTATGACTAAAATCTTCATAAATTTTCCCATTAAATGGTCCCAAAATGCATACCAATGATAACTTCTCAAATGGGTAAAGATAAAATGATTCACATCATTCCAAACAAATAAAGGTATGGTCATTTTATATAACAATATCTAACATTTATTAATCACCTAACATGTGCCAGGAATGAGAACACATAGATGAATAAGAAATTTCTGGGGGCTGGCTGGTGGTATAGTGATTAAGATGTTGGGCTCCCACATGGCTGACGGTGGTTCGAGTCCTGGACCTGGTAGCTTGCTTTCTTTCTCTCTCTCTTGAAATTAAATAATAATAATAAACAAATTAAATAAATAATTTTTAAATAAATTTCTGCTCACACTTTAATGGGTGAAACAATTCACCCAGTTTTATATAAATGAAACTAATAAGAATACAGCAGGGCCGGCAGGTGGCATGGTGGCTAAGGATGCTGGATTCCCATATGGCCGACTGTGGTTCAAGTCCCGGACCTGGTGGCTTGCTTTCCCCCTCATCCTTTCTCCATCTCTGTTTCTCTCATCAGATTAAATCATAATAAGTGGAATTAAGATAAATAAATAATTCTTTTTTAAAAAAAGGAATACAGCAAGTACTACTAATGTAATTCTGCACAAAGTACTATGGATCCACAGAGGAAGAAGTTTTTTGGAATGATTACTCCATTTAAACTCTGAAAACAAATAGATATTTCCCAGGCTGAAATGAGAAGAAGAGAGAATACTGTAGATAAAAGGAACAACAGAATGGGAAAAGCACACGAATGCACAGAGTAGTTCAGGGTAACTACACAGAAGGTACAAGATCAAAATACAATTAGGTAAGAGTGAAAACAAAGCTTGAGAACAGACAGAAAAGCGGAGGACTCCTAGCAGAAGCCAGGCAATAGTAGATACTATTAATTTTATTGTTATGGGCTATGCTTAGAAATATATACTTAACTTTCATAGGCAAATGGGAGCCAGCAAAAATGTATGGAAGTTGTGATGTTCCAATGTATTTTGGAATAATAAGTGCAGGGAGGTAAGTGCTGGTGTGTGTGTGTGTGTGTGTGTGTGTGTGTGTGTGTGTTACAAGATGTATATGTCACAATGTCACAATCTGGAGAAAGGTGGTAGAATCAAAGAACATGATAGCCAACTGAAGGTAGGGAACAAAGGAGATGGAGGGATCCCAGATGCTCCAGCTTAGGGAAATGTGTAAGTGGTAATATTGGTTCCGGAGAAGCAGCTCATAAGAGAAAGAACACAAGATCATAAGTGTAGTTGGACACAAAAGCAGAATTAGAGAGAAAATCCATAAAAGCCATCAACAGTATGAAGAAATTTAGTGTGAACTTCCAGGACCGACAATAAGACGTGTGCCTACTATAAAAACACTTCCTTTTGGGACCAGTAGATGGTGTAATGGTTACGTCTCTGGATTCCCACATGGTCAACTGAGGTTCGAGTCCTAGACCTGGTGGCTTGAAACTCATGCTGGGTGTGTGAGAGTGCATGTTCAAAATCCCAAGAGGAGAATGGAGGAGGGATTGCAGTGTGGCCATCCCCCGGGGGGATGATTTCTCACTTTCTGTCTTTCTGTCTCTCTAACAATGAAAAATGCCCTATAATAAAAATATCTCTCTAAAAAAAAGAAAAAGAAAAGGAAAAACATTTCCTCTCATGGAGTTTGATGAGATATGTCTGGCTACATTAGAATGGAGCAAAGTGGAAGAATACATAACATGGATAGATGATACATAGAATATATATATTTATAATCTAGAACATTTATATATTATACATTATATAGAATATATAATTACTTATATGTGTGTATATATATATGTATATATATATATAGTCGTCAGAAAGTCATGATGTATTTTTCTGTTTTTCTATGCAAAAATGCATCATGACTTTTCTGATGAATATATATATATACACATATATATATACATATATGTATATTCTAATGAATATATATATACATATATATGTACACACACACACACATATATATATATGTAAAATACTGGGATTAGGCATGTGCTGAGGTGATAAGTCAAGCTGAAGGCTGAGAAAGGCTGTGGCACTTTGAGTGGACAGAAACAGGCAGTTGTAGAAGCAAACTCCTGGATGTGGAAACCTACTGTGGTCTACGGAAAGTGTCTAGCGAACAACCAAGCATAATGGTATAGAATCCAGGAAAGAATAATATCTGGGAATCCTGGCAGGATGATGACTACTAATGGGAAGTATGTTAGCAGGTGATCTCTTTATTGGATAGGGTCTTGAAAGAGAATTTTTAGTGCCTGACAGGGAAATTAACAAGCTAAAGGACTATAGACCTATGGAATGGAATTCTGCCTGAGTATTAAGCATGGTCCTATGTAGATAGAGAAACAAAAACTTAGGACACAGTTTGGGAAGTGTGTCTTGAAAAGATGGTAGGAGCCAGTTACCAGATGATCAGGAAGATTATAGGAAAAGAAGCTGATAGAATATTGAGTTCAAAAGTGTTTCTTCTGGAAGATTTGCTGCTGAGTGAAGCAAGCCAGGCTATGAAAGAGAGACATTGTATGTCTCCACTTACAATAAACCAACTGTCCTCACTCAATGGTGGAAACTGAGAGGACATAGAAACACTGAAAATGGTTATAGATTCTGGAGACAATATGGGAGGGGAGAGGGAGAGTGTAAGGAAAGAACTTAAGGAGGAAAATAGAGAGACAAGACATTTATGGGACACAGAAGTAGATTATTATTGGTTGAAGGTAATGTGTTAAATATCTTCAACTGGATTGATGTCCAGTGTATTCATGTTGGGTAAATTCAACTTACAAGCAAAGTGATGTATAGTGATTAAATGTATAAAATAAATAAATAAAATAAAGGCATACTTAATGCTTCTCCATTCATCGACTATGTTGTAATTACTGGGAAGTTTAAACAAGTATCTTTGCCTTCTACCCAATCTAAACCTAACCAGTTAAGTAAAAAAATCTGTGGATGGAGGCTAGGCATTGTTATTTAAATCAAAAACCAGTCAAATATTCTAAGCAAAAGTTAAGAAACACTGACCTAGTGTGTGCTAAAACTTAGCAGCTTATTATAATCACCTGGATATTTAAAAAAAAAAAAAAAAAAAAAAGATCCTGAGACCAGGTCCCACCCCAGTAGATTCTACTTTAATGAGTCCAGAGTTTGACTTGAACATCATGGTTTTAAAAGCCTCCAGATGGAACTGGTTCTGTGGCACAGCAGAAACAGGCCACTCAGGAGAAGAGGGATTCCACAAGGAAACCAGGATTTGAATCTCTGACCCAATTGGCCCTAAACATGCCAGACAACTGTGTGAGTTCCGGGGTCCAATGAGCTGGAGGACTGGGTGAAAAGGATCACAGCGTGACCACATGCTATAGAGGGTGCTCCTCTTTCCCTCCCTCTCTTTCATGTGCATGCAAACAGGCAATCTATTTTATAAAGAGGGGACCAGGTGGTTCCAGATGATTCTAATATGCAGTCAAGATGAAAAGTCATGATCTAGCACTCCAATATTGTAGCCACTAATCACATGGGGCTTTTAAGCCCATGTTATGCAACTAGTCTGAATTGAAATGTACTATAAGTATAAAATACACTGGATTTCAAAGATTAACTATAAAAAAATAAAAAATTAATATTTTTAAAAATTTGCCTGAGGGTACATATTCTCACTGGAAACAGAGAGAGAGAGAGTAAGTGAGAACTCCTCTCTCCCCCCCAAGCAGGGATGGCCATGCTTCAATCCCTTCTCAGGATTTTGGGCATGCATATACATGCACCTCTCTTGTTTTTCAAGCCACCAGATCTGAGACTCAGACACACAGTCAGCCATATGAGATCCAGCTGCCTTAACCACCAAACCACCAGCTGGTCTTATTAATAATTTTTATATTGATTATATGTTGACTATTTTGGATATAATGAGTTAAATAAAAAATATTATTAAAATAAATTGTACCTGCTTTTCTTTTTACTTTTTTATACATGGCTACTAGAAAATTTAAGACTACAGATGTGACCCATGATATATTTCTATTGGAAAGTGCTGATTTAGAGCTTTTTACATGTTTCAACCTAAAGTCTAGGTTGGTTCTATGCACTGCAGTTGAGCTAAGGCTGGGATAGCCAAGCTGTGGGAGGAAAAAGATTTAGAAACTGAGAATCAGAAACTGAGAGCCCTTAGCCAAAAATGTCTTTCCCTTATAGAGTCCTTAATAGTCACAAAGAGACATTAAACATCATCCAGTTTTTCTCCTTTATTTCATAATAAGAACTATATGTTTCATTTCATTTTGTTGTCCTGAATGAAATTCTTCCAACTAGCTAATCATATTAGATAATTAGCATTTGTCTTTAGTAACACAAACAATTTGACACTAAATTACTGCTACAGAATCAAACTAACCCAATCAGCTTGCTTTTATCATAACCCTAAAGTGAAGACCATGGGTTGGAAATTTGTGTTTGGACTGAGGACAGGAAGATAGGACAGTTGGGAACATGAGTCCCCTAGAGAGTAGGATGGGCCTTAGCGGAATCCTATAAAGGGCACTAACATGTTTGTTGATGTGCTTGATTGAGACAATATATAGTGTAATTTGGATGGAAAATCTCATTTTGTATGCTGTAATGATGTTCAGAGAATGAATGCAAATAAATAAATTGAAAAAAAAAAACTGGAAAATAATAATAAAAAATAAATAAATAAATAAATAAAGGGCACGTAGGGCAGGAAGAAAAGACTGATGCCATAAATCTGGGTGGACTTGAAAATGATAGTTAAAAAGAGAGGTAATAAAAGGACATCAAGAAGTTTTTTTATTTCAAAATTTTGCCTGTTTCCAAGGAAACAAGAGAAAACTAGACTTCCTTTTTTGCAGCTCCTGTTAGTCTGACTAATACTAGAGTATTAAAGTTTAGTAATACCGAAAGTTAAATACACTTTTAAAAATTGGGGATTTTGCATGTAGAACAGTGACTTCTAAGGGGAAAAATTCCTCACAAGACCTAGCTATAAACAGCACCTGAATTTGCTAAATGATAGTAAATATGTACAAAACTAAGAATATAATATACTCAGAGGGCGATAGCTTTACAGCTTAGTGTTATTATCTCTTTGATGACTAACATCTTTAAATTGGATACTTTGGAATTGGATACTTTGGATGAGAAGGAAAAACATCCATGTTTTCCCTTCATATCTTAGAGTCTGCCCTGTTGGGCAGTTCAGAGTTAAGAATAGTAAAATGGGGCCAGTCCATGGCATAGTGGTTCAGGAGCTGGATCCCACATGGCTAACCATGTGATTTAAGACCTGGACCCAGTGGCTTGGAAAATATGCCAGGGGCATGTGTGTGTGTGCCCCAAATCCCAAAATAAGAAAATAGAGAAGGGACTGTGATGTGACCATTCTCCATAGGGGGTTCTATCTCGCTTTCTCTGTCTCTCTTTCTCTTTTTGTCTCTCTCCAGTGAGCACACATACCTTTTGACAAATTAAAGGAAAAAAAAATAGCAAAATGGGCATAGGAATCTAAATGCAATTGGTATCTTATTGACAGCAAAGGATTTTTTTAAATAAAATTTTGTTTCATGTACCTTGAGAAAGTGGTTTCTGTTTTCCTGTCACTTCATAGGAGAATGTCGATCATTTAAAACAAGATTTATCTGTGAGACATGTTGCAAATACAAGATTCTTCTTTAAATAAGGCATTCTTCCTCCTGTGGATACACAAAAAGAACCTCAGCAAGGTGGAGGGAAAAAAAATCTTTAGCCAGCAAAGGAAGCTATGTGAAGAAAAAATTTTTTGTAAGTCGGAATAATGAATTAACATCCTCCCCTAAATGTATTATTGACCCACAAAATGAAACAATCCCACATAATCTTTGTGAGAAGATGCAAATTTGACCCCAAAGAAATTGACCATAAGAGACACTTTCAAGATTACTGTGCAATGTATTGAGTTGTGGGAAAAGTCATGACCTATCTTTCTGTTTTTCTGTGTAAAATGCATCATGACTTTTTCAACAACCCAATACTTAGGCAGTAGTTTTGAAATTTTTTTTTCTGTAGAAACTTTGATCCTTATTGGTGTGTTAGGGGTTTTCCTTTTCACAGCTTTATAAACCAAGATCCACTGCCCAGACTTTGAACATCAGGCTGCTTTCTGTTTTTCGCTTTCTGAATACCAGAAATGTCTCTTTGTGTCTTACAGTTCATTTAAAACCCAGTGACTTTATTTATTGACCTTTCTCAATTTTATAGCAGCAGTTCCATCTGATTGGACTGAAAGATATAGCCAATTGCTTCTTTGAAAAATAAACATTTTATTGCCACTAAATGGTAAGTCCGTGTGCTTAATGGATTCTTCTTTTCAAACATAAACTGATTTCTTTCTTGATTAAAAATCGAATTTGAGATTCTCCAAGTTTATTAGGAACTGGAGTTGAAACATAGAGAAGCCACTGCAAGAGTTGCTGCAGAGGCTCTCGTAAACGAGCTTCACTGAGCCTCACAAACACCTTAGGAAAATGTGGCAGTTATGAAATTTGTTGTGTACCGAATTCCCAGCAGGGCTTTTACAACTTCTGCTTCATATGAGGTTATTACTTTTTTTACTTTTATAGCACATAAAAATCTAACATTAGAATTGGGCATTAGCCCAAATAAGCAGTGTGTTACAATAATTCGTAACATTTCCTAAGTAATTTTTTAGTAAAACAGTATCGCTTTTACTTGTAATTATTAATGGAACTCCGGAACTCCTGGTTTTTAACTGACTATACATGTTTTTTGAATAAATACTGCATTTCTCAGTTGCCCGAGTGGTTAGATATATACACAAAAATAAGTTTTGTTCAACAAGACCAGCAGATGGCATACTGGTTACGTTGCTAGACTACCACGTAGTCGACAGTGGTTCGCAGTCCTAGACCTGGCAGCTTAAAACACACCAGGCATGCGCGCATGTGTGCCCAAAATTCCAAGAGGAGAATGGAGGAGAAGGAATTGCGGTATGGCCATCATCCCGGGGGTGGGGGTAATTTCGAGTTCTATTCAGCAAGATAGAAATAGAGCATACTTTTAGGAAGCATTACTAATGTGAGAGGACAGAGTGGGTTGAAAGTATCTCCCAAAAAGACATGTCCATGTGGAAACTTGAAAAAGGGTCTTTACAGGTACAGTTAAGTAAATGATATTGAGATTAGGTTATCCTACTTTTGAGAGGATGTTCCTAAATTCAACGACAAATGTCCTTATCAGAGAAAGGCAAAGGGACATTTGAGACACAGAGACACATGTGAGAAACAGCAATGTAAATACAGAGCAAAAACTGGAGTTATGCAGCTCTAAGTCAAGGAATATCTGGTACCATGAGAAGATATGATAGGTTAAAAAAAAAAAAATCTCCAGTAGCACCTTCAGAAAAAATGGACCATCCACCACACCTTGATTACATTTCCAGCCTCCAGAACTGTACAATAATCAGTTTCTGTTGTTTTAAACCACCAAGTTTGTGGCACTTTGTTACAGCTGCCTTAGAAAACTAATACAGAGGTGTGCCATTCTCCCTCCCCTTCTCCTTTCCCTCAGACTGATCCTGAAAGCTAGAACCCCAAGAACAACACAGCAAAATGAAGGAGACTGAAGGAGCCTTGGAAATTAAAACAACACCTGGCTAGACATGACAGAGGTGTTGCCATGGTTCACCACCTCTACACATCTTAAAATGAAAGAGAAATATCTTTTTAAGCCATTGCCATTTTCAGTTTGACCTACTATTCACTTCTGAACTTAATGCTAATCAATACCACTTATTTGACATTTATTTTGAGTGGTTAGCTTGGTATCTTCCTCAGAGCCAACTAATATGGGATTCATATTGTAATCTTTTTAGGCACCGATGTGAGTCCTATTATCATCACACAATAGACATTTATTGAATGAATGGGTAGATTAAACTTTATATCTTCTTGTCAATGCATACAAGATTAAACTTCTGAACTTATCAAAGCCTAATAAAATCTAAGGTATTTGGGGATTTTGTTTTGTTTTTATTGCCACAGGATGTGCTCTCCAGAAAGAGAGATAAAGGAGAGAAAGAGAGAGAGAAAGCACTCTCCAATGGTGCATGATCATACCACAACCCTTCTATTTTCATTTCTCCATCCCATCAGGATTTCAGACATGCACACACATGTGCCTAGCATGTTTTTCAAGACTTCAAGCCTGGGATTCAAACTGTGATTGGCTGAGTGTGATAGGTCACCATGCACAGCACTTAACTAGTACATTATGGGACTATCCCAACATACAGGGTTTATTTTTTAAAATAATTATTTAATTTGGGACCATCAGTCAACGTAATGGCTATGTCGCTGGACTCCCACGTGGTCGACCGCGGTTCAAGTCCTGGACCCGGTGGCTTAAAACTCATGCCGGGCGCGTGTGCATTCATGCCCAAGATCCCAGGAGGAGAATGGAGGAGAAGGGACTGCGGTGTGGCCATCCCCCCTGGGGGTGATTTCTCGCTTTCTGTCTCTCTGTCTCTCTCTGTCTGGCGAGCGCACGTGCCCTATAGCAAAAACCTCTCAAAAAAAAAAAGAATAATTTAATTTAACTTAATTTAATTTAATTTATTTATTTGAATTTGACCAAAGAGAGACAGAGTGAGAGAGAGTGAGAAAGTGAGAAAGCAAGTCACCAAGTCTGGGACTTGAACCATAGGTGGCCATGAGGTAATCCAGAGCCCTTAACCACCATGCCAGCTGCCATCCACCCCACCCCAAATACAGGTTTTAATGACATATTGTCTTCCATTATGACAAGCACATAAAAGGAAATCATCAAAGAACATTGGGAGATTATATCCATTGTCAAGAGAATGTAAGAGACAGAGATATAATTTATTTTTTAAAATCTCATAGCATTGGGACCAGCAGTTAGCGTAATGCCTGTGTTGCTGGACTCCCATGTAGTCGACCGTGATTCAAGTCCCAGACCAGATGGCTTAAACTCAGGCCATGTGCATGTGCGTGCGTGCCCAAAATCCAGAGTGGAGAATAGAGGAGAAGGGATTGCGGCATGGCCATTGCCCCTGGGGGGGTGATTTTTCACTTTCTGTCTGTCTCTCTGTCTTTCTGGCGAGTGCACATGGCCTAGAGCAAAAACCTCTCCAAAAGAAAATCTCATAGCATTTAGTTTCCACTCCTTTTTCTTTCTATTCTTGCCCAAATGAAAGGCCCTTTCTCCCTGACACTGTATCTGTGTATGTTAAGGAAATGTTTTAAACCTTCATATGAAATATGATAAAATATTCTAGATGCGTAAATAATGACCCTCACAAAGAAAACTAGAAAGTGAAATTCAACAGTCTTCTACCTAAATCACAATCTAAGATAGAGCTCAGGAAATCAAATTATAAATCATAGTACCTGTGAGACATTTAGGGTTTTTTTTAACCCCTCCAGAGTTATCTTTCATTGATGGTGGGGACTAAAAGGGTATATTCTAGAAAGCTTCCTCACATTCAAGTAGCTATCTTTGACAAAGTAACACAACCTGTCACTGGCCCCAGATAGGAGAATAAAAAAAAGAGAGTGTTCATTTTTCTGTTGTTAGAGCTGATTACCACCAACTGGGTAATTTATTAAAAATAGGAAAAAAGATTTGGGGGCCAGGTAGTGGAATACCGGTAAAAGATGATGCTCTGTGAGGCAATTCCACATAGGAAGATTGATGGTTCAAGTCCAGAGACCTCCCTGAGAAAGTCATGTGTGTCCATGATCCAGTGTTGGCTGAAGACTCGGAGTGGATCATAGCATCAAGATCCTATGGAGGGGGTGCTGTCTCTCTCTTTTTCTGTCTCCCTCACTCAAAAAAAATTAAATAACTGAACTTTTAAAAAACCTAGGGGAAAGAAAAAACATGAAAAAGTATATACCTTAAAAAAGAATAAAAATTGACTCAGTTTATGATTCTGGGGGTCCAAAATCAAGGGGCTTCATCTGGGGAAGACTTTCTTGCTGGGGAGGACTCTGCCAAGCCTTGAGATGGCACAGGGTATCACTTAGCAAGAAGGTAATAATGTGTGTGTCTGGTCTCTTTCTTCTTACAAAGCCACCAGTACCTAATCAAGGAGGTCCAACCTGATGACTTTACCTCATCGTAACTATTTCTCGAGGCCCCTCCCTAATATCATAGTCAGATTATGTTTCTACCATCTTAATACTATCACAATAGCAAACAATTTCAACATGCGCATTTTAGGGGCACATTATTCCAAATATAGCAGAGAAACATTTCAACCTTTCATGTATAAATGACAATCCCAATGCTTCCAATGATCACCAATGGTCAGATTTGTAATCTTTACCATACAGGAAGTCGGAGTGGAGCTAGCAATAAGCTTGTCAATAATGACATTTATATTTGGGATTAACACAAGTCTAGTTGACATAATGTTCAGATTCCCATTGCTCAAAATATTTAGGGTGATCTCATTTCATTTTACTTCTCTATATTTAAATATCACTTGTTGATTTTCAATGTCCTATAGTCATGTGGACATAATAAAATAAAATGAACTCCAGAGCTATCTAAACTCACTATTCAATGTCATTTGAAGTAATGGGATCTTCTTCTTTTTTTTTTTTTTTTTTTTTTTGAGAGGTTTTCGCTATAGGGCACGTGCACTCGCCAGACAGACAGAGAGAGAGACATAGAGACAGAAAGCGAGAAATCACCCCCCAGGGGGAATGGTCACACCGCAATCCCTTCTCCTCCATTCTCCTCTCGGGATCTTCGGCATGCACGCACATGCGCCCAGTGTGAGTTTTAAGCCACCGGGTCCGGAACGTGAACCGTGGTCGACTACATGGGAGTCCAGCGACATAGCTATTACGTTAACTGCTGGTTCCCCAAGTAATGGGATCAATAAAAGGGAAGAGAGCTAATATTCTCAAGCCTTACTCTTAGTTACATAGTTGTTCATTATATACATATATATATATGTATATATATATATATATATATATATATATACACACACACACACACACACACACATATATATATAAAATATAAAATACCCTTCCTGATTCTAGAATTATAAAGTAAATTAAAACATTTATATTTCTCATAGGTAAGTGGAACAGAGATTAATAGTTGTAACCATATCATTTCTCTTATCCCCTACTACTATAATAACCCTTGTCTTTTTTAACTAGGCAGGTGGTCATGTGGAATAAAAGCTGCTATTTTTGATTGCTAGATATAGACATGTGATTCTGGCTAATACATTGGCTTGTCAGGAAAGTCACGACACATTTTTGCATTAGAAAAACACAGAAAAATACATTATGGCTTTCCCGGTGACCTAATAATGTAAGTGGCAGTTGTGTAGACAACTTTCAGAATGGGTCCTTCAAGTGCAGACATGACGTTGCTCTTCCTCCCTCTTCCTTCATGCTGGTTTGATTGCAAGCTGGTGGCCGCAGCTTGAGCAGCTATCTTGGACCATGAGATTGAAGTCATGTGCAAAGGAAGGCAGAGCCACCAGATAGAAGAGGCTAGGCTGGTGACACCATGAGCACTGAAGCAATTCTCACGTGCCTCCTTACGGACTTCATTTATGTGAAAGAGGAAAAAAAATGTTTAAGCTATTACTGGTTTGGATAATTTTGTAATTTTCAGTAATATGAGGCTGAACTTAATTCTAGTTAATAATGAACTGTGAAATGCTTGTATAATATGGGATTTGCCATCCAGGAGTACAAATGCTTTGTTTGAAAAAAAGAGAGATAAGTTCTTTTTGGAAGAATCAAAAATGCTATATAGAGATAGTCACATTTAAATACAAAGGACTTCGACATGTGGAAACAAAGTGGAAAGTGCATCTCTATGTGGGACATGGAAGGATATTCGTCACACATAGACCTGGAAGGTGTCCCAGAGCCGGAGAGTGTGTGCACTTCAATAGCAGTATAAGAAATTTGGGCTTGGGCCAGCAGGTGATCTGGTGGTTAAGGCACTGGATTTCACATAGCCGACCTCAGTTTGAGTCCTGGGCTTAGAAATCATGCTGGGCATGTGTGTGTGTGTGTGCCCAAAATCTCAGGAGGAGAATGGAGGAGAAGAGATTGCAGCGTGGATATCTGCTCTGGAGGGTGATTTCTCACTTTCCTTCCACCTGTCTCTCTGTGGAGAGCACGTGCACTAAAATCTAAAGAAAATAAGGGACCAGCAGTTAGCATAATGGCTATGTCGCTGGACTCCCACGTAGTCGACCGTGATTCGCATCCCGGACCCGGTGGCTTAAACTCACTCCGGGCGCGTGTGCGTGCGTGCCCAAGATCCCGAGCGGAGAATGGAGGAGAAGGGATTGCGGCGTGGCCATCCCCCCTGGGGGGTGATTTCCTGCTTTCTGTCTCTCTGTCTCTCTCTGTCTGTCTGGCGAGCGCACGCACCCTATAGCAAAAACCTCTCCAAAAAAAAAAGAAAATAAAATAAATAAAAATTTTAAAAAATTGGTGCTTTGCTCAATAGGCAATAGGGAATCAACAAAATATTTTGTATGTGATCATTATTTTTCTTTGGAAAAATTAAGGAGAGGTTGTATAATTATGAAATATATTCAGCTTTTTACAAAAAGAATTATTTTAACTTTATTATGATTTTCCAATTTGACCAGAGAGAGAAAAAAGGAAAGAAAGAAAGGAAGCCACCAGATCTGGAACCCAAACCATGGCTGGCCATGTGGGAGTCCAACACCTTTAAGCACAATGCCACCTGCTAGCCCCATATTCAGCTTTTGATAATGAGAATACCTGAGTCTGCTAGGATCGTTCTTTCCAACCTTCTTCAAATGAGAGTGCACATAGAAGTAATGATATTCTTGTAGCACTC
Organism: Tupaia tana; assembly: GCA_026018925.1. Lineage (NCBI taxonomy): Eukaryota > Metazoa > Chordata > Mammalia > Scandentia > Tupaiidae > Tupaia > Tupaia tana. The sequence goes on along the minus strand of JAKSZU010000003.1, from coordinate 84,041,884 downwards.
TGGTTAAATGGATGAGGCTGTTGATTGCAGAAGGCAACTAGCCTCATGCCCAGCTGCTCCAGGCCTCATCTGGGAGCCCCAAGGTCTGGGAAGATTAATATCTCAGCATACTTAATATCTGTTTCCTTTATGGCATGCCATTTAGGAAGCTCTACCATTGGGGATCAGTTCCCTCATAAAATAAGGAATGCTTTTTATTTAGACATATTTATGTGAATAATTTAGAAAATAAAACCTGGGTAAAACAGGAACTTACAGCCTATTTTGAGGGTTGATACCTTTGAATCTATATAAACCCTGAAGAAAATCAATGAAAAGGCAATGTTAATAGTGATGATGTGAGGAGAGTTGAGCCCTTCTCTGAGAAGACTCCTCATGGATACTGGGAAGTAGATATTTCAGGGAACAGGAGAAATGAAGATTTTCTACTCATAATTCAGCCTCCAGCAAGCAAAGCTAGTGTGGAGAGTTGAGCCCTTCTCTGAGAAGACTCCTCATGGATACTGGGAAGTAGATATTTCAGGGCACAGGAGAAATGAAGATTTTCTACTCATAATTCAGCCTCCAGCAAGCAAAGCTAGTGTGGTAGGGAGCCCCTCTGGCCTTCTATCTCTGTCTCTGTGTCTCTGAGGTCTCTGTCTCTCTCTGCTCCTGTCTCCTCATTTTTTTTGGTAATTTTTCCTTTTTACGATTTTTTTAAAGGCAGAGTTTCTCTCTGGCTCTCAGCTCCACCTATTGTTTTGTTAATAATCCCTTCTGCTCCTTCCTCCCTGGCAGGAGAGTTAAGCCCTTCTCTAAGAAGACTCCTCATGGATACTGGGAAGTAGATATTTCGCGTGGCACGCCGCGCGGTTTTCTATTTTGTGATTTTTTTTTCTTTAAAACAAAAGAAAAGCAATTAAAATTTTTTTATTTTTTTGTCTTTTTTCTCTCTTTTTGTTGTTGTTTCTCTCTCTCTTTTTCATTTTCCTTTTTCTTGTCTCTCCACCCAATATCTACTGAATCTGCTGCACCAGCGATCACAACAGAATGGCAAACAGATTCTAGAACACCTCTGTCTGCTTGCTCCTGAACATTGAGGCTTAACTTCAAGAATTTGAAAGAAACACGCCATTCATCAGATGACAAGAAATCACCATCGGATCACGAGAAATATGGGAAAACGAGAAAATACCTCTCCTCCAATGGAAAAGAGTAACTCTCCTTCATCCACAAGCAGTTCGGTGAAAGTCATGGAAATGTCTGATAAGGAATTTAGAACATTCGTAATGTCGAAGCTAACAGAGATGGAAGAAAAGAGAGATAATGAACTGCTAAAGAGAAAGGAGAAAGAAGTTGCTGAGTTCCAGGAGATGAGGAAATTCTTGCAAGGTCTAAAAGAGGAATTACACACTTTACAAAAGACTCAAACGGAACTGCTAGAGATGAAGTCTATAATACAAGAAGTCAAAATCTCCCTTAAAAGTATTAAAAGCAGACTAGATCATTCAGAAAATAGAATCTCAGATGTAGAAGAGAAAATGGCTGGCTTAGAAAAGTCCACCACGAAGACTGAGAAAATGGCTCAAAAATTTGAGAATGATATGCGAGAAGTACTGGATACCATCAAATGTCCAAATATCCGGATAATTGGCATTCCAGAAGGTGAAGAGACCCATAAGGGCATTGATAATCTATTCCATGAAATCCTGCAAGAAAACTTTCCAAACCTAGAGAGGCATTCGAAGATCCAGTCCCAGGAAATACAAAGGACCCCAAATAGAATCAACCCAAGAAGATCTTCTCCAAGACACGTTATAGCCAGGTTGACCAAAACCGCAGACAAAGACAAGATACTAAGATTGGCAAGAGAGAAACATCAAGTTACCTACAAAGGACATCCCATCAGGCTAACAGCAGATCTCTCATCGGAAACAATGCGAGCGAGGAGAAAATGGGAAAATATATTCAAAGTGTTACGAGAGAAGCAATTTCAGCCAAGAATACTGTACCCGGCAAGATTATCTTTCAGGTGGGAAGAAAAGACAAGAACATTCTCAGATAAACAAAACCTGAAAGAATTTACCAGCACCAGACCAGATCTCCAAGAAGTTCTCAAGGGTGTGCTGTATCAAGAAAATTAAACACAGACGCATGGAAATAAGAGTCAAAAAACTATGAAAGTGGCCAACTTAATCAGAGGGACAAGTCTGGAGTTGAATATTATATCCCAGAATTTAATCAGGAAAATTGAACCAGAACAGAAGATAAAAGTACATGAGACTGATAGGTTCATGCACCTTCCATTTGAACAGAATCCTAACTTGTTTCCTGGCTTTAAGCAAAGTTCCTTGGCATTTCTTTAAGTTAAAACTGGTTTTCTTAGTAGTAATGAGTGAACTCACCGTTGAAAGTAGTTAGATTATGTAGGAATTTGTGTGATCAATGCAATGTGGGTGGGAAGGGAATGAAGGACAATTGTAGACACCTGAGGTGCTGTGAGAGGAGGGTGGGAAGGGACAGAGGGTCAGAAAGAGGGGTGGAAGTAATTCTAGGAACTAGTAATGGAAAATTTTTTGTAATGTGCATGATTGTATCACTATGCAGTGTGTACTGGATGGGAGATTGCATTTTGTATGCTGTGATGAAGCTTAGGGAAGGAATGAAAATTGAGTTACAAAAAAAAAGTTTCAGAAAAAAAAATATATATCTGTTCAATGACTGCAGTAGGATATGTAGCCACAGCTAGGTGCTACTTTATAGGATGCGTAAAGTAAGACTTGTGTTCATGGAAATGTGGGTATCACCTGTGTTTGCTATGAGGGTATTTGGATTGATTAGGGTCTTTGGCGTTACAATAAAATGTGAGGAGAAAACAGTATAGAAAGCAAACATAGATACCAGAGACTGTGGGAGGAGAGTGGGAGATGGCAGAGGGTAAGAGATAGAGAATCTAGGGTGGGGGGAAAAAAGCAAAACATACAGAAGACAAGAAATGGAAGTTCATTTGCTGACAATAACATGTTTGTTGATGTGCTTGATTGAGACAATATAAAGTGTAATTTGGATGGAAAATCTCATTTTGTATGCTGTAATGATATTCAGAGAATGAATGCAAATAAATAAATTGAAAAAAAAAAAAGAAAAAAAATAGTGATGATGTTGGGACCAGCAGTTAGCGTAATGGCTATGTCGCTGGACTCCCATGTAGTCGACCGCCGTTCAAGTCCCGGACCCGGTGGCTTAAACTCACGCTGGGCGCGTGTGCGTGCGTGCCCATGATCCCGAGAGGAGAATGGAGGAGAAGGGATTATGGCGTGGCCATCCCCCCTGGGGGGTGATTTCTCGCTTTCTGTCTCTCTGTCTCTCTCTCTGTCTGGCAAATGCACGCGCCCTATAGCAAAAACCTCTCAAAAAAAAAAAAAAAAAAAAAAACAAAGTGATGATGTTAAAATATCTCTCTCTCTCTGTCCACATGTGTTATCCACATATAAGTGTACATAAAATATATACACACATGCAGATAACACACACACACACATATAAAGACAAAATGCAGAAACCATTCCAAGTTTGGCCAAATATAATTTTGTATTCATTTTTATATACAATTAGATACGTTTTGGAAATTGCTAATTTTCACACACCAGTGACTAATATCTTCACCCCCTACACCCATGCCATATGGCTTTTTCCTGTGTTCCTTTTACATATAGGAGAGTATGAAGACAAGGATAGGCCTAGGGAAGCCATAGACATGCAACTCCATTAAAAAAAAAATCCAAAAAACAAAAAACAAAGAAAAACACTTCATCGTGCCTTTGTCACATTGTCCAGTGTCTTTGAGATTCTAGTTCTAGATGACACCCTTTACTAGTAAAAATAAGAATGTTAGTAATAACTAATGTGAAGAATGCAGGTGCCATTCATAGTGTGGAAATATAATTTTATTTCTTGCTGCCAACCACACAGAGAAGTAGGTAATGTTGATATCCTCAGTTTAAAGGAACCTAAATTTAAGATAAGGTTTAAATCTTTTAAACATTTTTCTCCTGCTAGGACTAAAAAAAGAAAGCACTGTGAAGTGTAGCAAGTTTTTTTTTTTTTTCTTTTGCATGATAAGTGCCTGGGAATTATTCTGCATAGCCTGTTGTTGGGGTTTTTAGAACTATAAAACAAGACAAAACACCTCTGATAGATGTGTATGCAGGTACGTGGGAAGAGAGATTGTTTTAATTGGGCAGCCGAGTGTTCTGATCCTCAACGACTTAATTAAACTCTAGCTTCGGCTATTTCTATCTGTGAGATACAAAGAAACACAGATATGAACTGATTGTCTATAGGACCATTTTTCTTCAATTAAGTCAGTATCTGTAAACAATTCCAGAAAATCCAGAATCTTGGATATGCTTGATTTTTCTGAGAATTAATATAGTCAGAGAAAAATTATGTGTACTAAATTCTATTCTGCGTGATAGAAACACAACCTTGACCTAGAACTATTGCTATGATTTAAGAGGATTATATGCCTGAAAAAAAAAAAAAATGTTTAAAACGTTTCATCTTCATTCTTTTTTTTTTTTTTTTGCTTTATCCTATCGACTTAGTGAAACCAAGAATGACAGGATACATGGCAAACCTGCATCTCAAGCCATGATTTCATTCCTAAAATCAAATCTATTTTTAACAGATACTGAGAGGCAAGGACTCATTTTTACACAAAATTATGCATTCACAGAAAAACTGTGAATGAATCTACAGCTTGTTGAAAGAACAGGAGTAAATGATGGAGTAAACTGCCACCTAGAGTTGAAATTTGAATTCAGTGTAATATAGAACGTAAAAATGATGCCTTCCGTCTGAGAGTCCGAGGTCTCACATAATAAACTTGAACACAGAAGTCCTTTGCCGTAATGCCATAATGTCCACTTGGTCCTTCACACCACCCATGTGTCCACAGATTCAGGGGTTCTGCAAGAAGAAAACAAGACATTTTTATAAGAAAAACACAAGACTAGCAGCCAAGTGTCATCTCTTGACTATATCTATAAAAACAATCTATGAAAATACATATTTAATATACTAACATATACAAATGGCCCATAAATAAAAGGTCAAATCATTTTAAATGCCTTATGTTATAAATTACTGGAATAAAAATATATTCCACCCAACTCTTTCAATTATACTATATTTGTCTTTCTGCTTTGCATATCCATATTGGAGGTCAGAGGCTTTATTAAAAAAAAAAAAAAGTAAGGGTTTTGCCTTAGGGCTTCTGCGCTCATGGGGTAGGGGATAAGGGGAGAGACAGTGAGAGGGAAAGTGAGAAATCACTCCCCAGGGAGAATGGCCATGCCACAATCCCTTCTCCTCCAGTCTCTTCCGGGGTCGTGGGCATGCACGCTTACACATGCACCCAGAATGAGATTCAAGTCACCAGGTCTGAGACTCAGCCATAATCAGCCATGTGGGAGTCCAATGACATGACCACTACGCCATCTGCTGGCCCACGAGGCTTCTAATACTTGCTAAACTGACTGTCAAAATCAAGGGGAACTGTTCAAATTTAAATATGACAGTTAATTGTTCTAAGGCTTGGGAAGCTGATATTTTACTTCCTTAACTACATTGTTCTAAAACATATGTTAGAAATCCTGAAATTATGGAGTAACCATCAACAAACCCAGAAGGCTTAATAAATTGTGAATAGCTTATTCCCACTCCAAATTTGCACCTAGCCACAAGTGTGAAAAGGATTACTCATCTAATCATACATGTGCAGCTTAGTTCAAGCCCTTGTGTGTATGTCAAAGTAAAGTTTGGCTTTTCTGGATCAAGTAGAGAATTGAGAGTTCGGAAGTAAGCTATTTTGTGGGCCAACAGATGGCATAATGGTTACATCGCTGGACTCCCACATAGTCGACAGTGGTTTGAGTCCCAGACCCAAAGGCTTTAAACTCACACCAGGCACATGTGCCTGCGTGCCCAAAATCCTGAGAGGAGACTGGAAGAGAAGGGATTGCAGCATGGCCATCCCCCCTGGGGGGTTATTTCTCACTTTCTGTCTCTCTGTGTCTCTCTGATGAGCACACACCCTTTAGCAAAAACAAAAACAAAAACAAAAACAAAAACACAAACACAAACGAAAAAACCTCTCTAAAAAAAAGTGAACAATTTCTTCTTTTTATAATTATTTTATTTAGCTTAATTCACTTATTTATTTTAAATTGACCAAAGAAGGGCAGAGTGAGAGAGAGAGAAACAAAGAAAGAGAGAGAGAGGAAAGTGAGAAAGCAACCCTGCCAGGTCCAGGATTTGAACCACAGTCTGCCATGTAGTCCAGCGCCTTTAACCACCATTCCACCTGCCAGCCCCAAAAGTGAGCTATTTCTAATACTTTACCTGAAAAATTCTATGTTATATGTTTATCACCTGGCTGCCCTTATTTTTCAACCCTGACCATGTGCTTGGTTTATCTTTAAGTCTCTTGGTATATAAAAAAAATAGCTGTTGACTGTTCTGCCTCATATAATGTTCTATTTCTTTCTCCTACTCTAATACTTCTTCATTCTTAATCTCCTCACCCATTTTACCAGGACGAATTTATTATCCTTATTTTCTTTCATAAAAATCCTCTTTTAACATGTCTTTCCTTTTATCTCCATTGTTCTTTCTGTGACCCCTGTCCCCTGTGATCTGGTGACCTGAGGGCTAACTTATATTTAATCCTGCATATTTCTACAGCTTGTCTACATGTCCTCTGATACATGGCCTCTGAGACCTCCCCTAGTGTCTGCGTTTCTTACAGTTTCCTCTGTGAAGCTCTTGCCTTCTACAATCAGCCAAAAACAAGGCAAGCATGGCTTTCTTCTCACTTACGGATATGTTTGTATTGTTCAATTGCTTTTTTTTCCCCCAAGTTTTTCTATAGAGCACATACACTCACCAGACACAACAAAGGAGAGAGAGAAATAGGGAAAGTGAGAAATCACCCCCCCCCACCCCCTAAGGGAAGATGGCCATGCAGCAATCCTTTCTCTTCCATCCTCCTCCGAATTTTAGGCATACATGCATACATACCTGGTATGTTTTTCAAGCTGCCAGGTCTGAGACTCCAAACTCACAGATGACTATTTGGGATCCAGCCACCTTAATCACCATGCTACCAGGTGACCCTCAACTGCATTTTTTTACTCTGTATTATTTGATATTTGCACCTAATTCAGTCAGCTTACCTACAAATACTATGTATCTTTTCTCTTTCTTCTCCTTTAATTAGGCCATTTTGTCTGTTTTATAGGATTTTAATTCTTACTGTCCTCTTGGCTTCCCCTCCCATATTCAGTCAGTTAGTGGCTTGCCGTTTATGTTAAAATATCTTAAATATGATTTGAACGGCACTCATATGAAAGGCAATATTCTACATGCTTTGCAGTATTATTACTTCATCTTTTAAAAAAAGCTTCATGAGATAAGTAGTATTATTGTCTCCTTTTTTGCAGACAAGGAAACCTATGCACAAAGACTTTCAGAAACTCACCCAAAGGAACACCAGAGGTAAAGCTGGAATTTGAACCCCCAAAAGTTAGGCTCCAGAGTCCATAAACTTAGTCATGAGGCTATAACTCTTTCATGCTTCTATACTTCTCTTATCTTCCCAACTACTTCTACCCCACACTAGCCACAGATCTCATAAAACATGAGAAAACTAAGATACAGATTGCTTTACAAAGGGTTTGAGAAAGAGGGCTGACCTCAAACTTTTGACTTAAAAAAGTCCCATAGATCAGGCAGCACTGCTGTGTAGTAGAGAAATGGTAAGAAGGACTTGGAATCACAGGCTAGCATTTGCTTCAGGGTCTGTCAACTGTGTGACTTTCTGTTATTATCAACCACTCAAGTTACTTGTGTATAAATTGTAAATAGTTATTAGCCTTTAGCCAGCTTTATGATTCTAATTCAAGATTATTGCTTTTTCTTTCTTTCTTTCTGTTTTTATTTTCTTTCTTTCTTTTTTTTTTTTTTTTTTTTTTTTTAGAGGTTTTTGCTATAGGGCGAGTGTGTTCGCTAGAAACACAGAAAGCGAGAAATCACATATCACACACAGACACACACACCTCCCCTCCCCACCATGCCACAATCCCTTCTCCTCCATTCTCTTCTTGGGATCTTGGGCACATATGCACACGTGCCCAGCCACTGAGTTTAAGCCACTGGGTCTGGGACTCGAATCGTGGTCAACTACATGAGAGTCCAGAGACATAGCCATTACATCAACTACAGATCCCTTCTTTTTTTTTAAAATAGTATGCTTTCTTAGTCTACTCACAATTATGTCTTTTAAACTGATACTTTCTTTTATTTGCCTTCTATTTTCGAACTGATAAAGATCTTAAGCCTCAGGCCCTATCTTTCCCTCCTAAATTTCTCTCAGTTGTTTATTTTGGTAGATATATTTTTGTAATGAGCTCAAGGTGTGTGTACCATGCTCTGATCCTTCTGCAGGTATAAGTCATCACAATGGTCTTCTTACGGTGGGTGGGGAATGTAGCCAAGGCCTTCTGCATAGCCTTAGCCTGCCAAGCAGTAGTACCCAGCATATGTGCTACTCTGGCTGTACTTACTCTGTTAGTTTTTGATCATTGTCAAAGCCCACTAACTGTCTTACCATAGCCACAAAAAGTATAAGATATTTAGGGATAAATCTAACTAAAGAAGTTAAAGACCTCCACAAGGAAAATTACGAGAAGATAAAAAAAGAAATTGAAAATGACACAAAAAAGTGGAAGGACATCCCATGTTCCTGGATTGGATGAATTAATATAATCAAAATGGCAATTTTACCCAAATTAATCTACCTATTTAATGTAATGCCATTCAAAGTACCAGACACGTTCTTCATAGATCTAGGAAAGACAATCATAAAGTTTGTCTGGAATCATAAAAGACCCCGTATTGCCAAAGCAGTTCTGCACAAGAAGAGTGGAGTGGGCGGCATCTCACTCCCTGACCCAAAAATATACTACAAAGCTGTGGTAATCAAAACAGCATGGTACAGGCACAGAAACAGACAGGTGGATCAATGGAACAGAATAGAGTCCCCAGAAATGAATGCTCAAACATACAGCCAACTGATTTTTGACAAGGGGTACCAGTCAATCCAGTGGGAAAAGGAAAACCTCTTCAGCAAATGGTGCTGGCAAAACTGGATCTCCACTTGCAGAAAGATGAATCTGAACCCCTACCTCTCACCTCTGACAAAAATAAAGTCAAGGTGGATCAAAGATCTAAATCTAAGACCTCAAACTATAAAACTGCTCCTGGAAAACACCGGGGAAAATCTGGGAGACATTGGGGTAGGGAAAAACTTCTTAAATAAGACTCCCAATGCACAGTCTATGATCCCTAAAATAGACAAGTGGGATTACATCAGACTAAGAAGTTTCTGCATGGCAAAATACAGTGATTAGTATGAACAGACAGCCCTCAGAATGGGAAAATATTTTTGTAAACTATGCATCAGACAAAGGACTGATAACCAGAATTCACAAGGAACTCAAGCAGCTGTTCCAGAAAAAGACAATCAATCCTATTAAAAGATGGGAGAATGAGTTGAAAAAAACACTCTCTAAAGATGACATACGAATAGCTAAAAGGCATATGAAAAAATGCTCAGCATCCCTCATTGTAAGAGAAATGCAGATCAAAACAACAATGAGATATCACCTAACCCCAGTCAGAATGTCTAAGATTAAAAAAACAAAAAATGTTAAGTGCTGGAGGGGGTGTGGTGAAAAGGGAACTCTCTTACACTGCTGGTGGGACTGTAAATTGGTACAACCACTGTGGAGAACAATTTGGAGATTCCTCCAAAATCTACAAATAGAACTACCATATGATCCAGCAATCCCACTCCTTGGTATCTACCCGAAGGACAGAAGAATACTTAATCGAAAAAGTGCTTGCACATCGATGTTTATTGCGGCACTTTTCACGGTTGCTAAGTCATGGAAACAACCTAAATGCCCACGAACTGATGAATGGTTAGAAAAACTGTGGCACATATACTCAATGGAATACTATTCATCCATAAAAAACAACAAATCCCTGGCTTTTGAAAGGAAGTGGATGAATATGGAAGACTTACTACTGAGTGAAGCAAGCCATGCTATGAAGGAGAGGCATTGTATGTCCCCACTTAATATATACCGAGTGTCTGCACTCTAATTATATATATATATATATATATATATATATATATATATATATATATTTGAAACCATACTGCTTCTGTTGTTATAGAGTTATAAAATTATACAAAATTATAAGACATATTTTGAACATTATCTTTAAAATTCAGTATTTTGAAATTTTGAAAGTTGTTTGTAAACTGTCAAGAATTATGGAGTATGAGCTAAAATTTTTTGCTATGTAAAGTAAATGTTTGTGGAAAAATGTAAAAATAAATAAATGAAAGAAAAAAATTTTTAAAAATTAAAAAAATTTCTGAATTTAAAAAAAAAAAGGCCCACTAAATGTCAGGCTACTTTTACTGATAGAACTCACTGCAAGAAATAAACAAATCCCCAAGGAACAAAGAATATTTTATAGAAAAAATAAATGATAAATAGAAAAACTGCTTGTCAACGCAAGGTGACTAGAAAATCTTCATCACTTTCGGAAAAGTCATATAAATGAGACAGCTGTTTAGTCTGTCTAATAAGGTAAATAGTCACATGAGTTCTGCCATCTAGTGACAAGTGTATCAATTAGTATATACAGGATTTAGAAGTACATGTGTAGGACATGGCTCATAAATTTGGGGGGCGATATTAGGTAAGATCATGTACATCAAATTATCAGCATAGTGTTGAGAATGTAGCAAGAGCTCAACAAATAAAAGCTGTTGTTTTCATTATTGTCATCAATAAATGTTGTCTATCACTTAGCTATTAACAGTCTAATAGTCTATACAAATAAAAATAATAGCAAATGCCCACCTGAGAAATGGGCACAATTCCACTTTTATAATTTTATCTTTTCTCATGAATCTAATAGATTCTATTCACATACTACCAGTTGAAATTTACTTGAACTTAAATTGATGTTAGCTTTTTTATTTCAATGCTAAAGTCTTAGTGGGGCTCTCTGAATAAATCCTGCATAGAGAAACATTAAATAATATCAATATTGCTTAATCAATACATAGACCAGATTATTCCAAACACAAATACATACGAGAACACTAAAGTTACACTACAGGAGGGTGCATTTTATAGGTGTTAAGAAACAGAAAATAGGGAACCAGCAGTTAGCGTAATGGCTATGTTGCTGGACTCCCATGTAGTCGACCACAGTTCGCGTCCCTGACTCGGTGGCTTAAAACTCACACCAGGCGTGTGTGCATGCGTGCCCAAGATCCCGAGAGGAGAATGGAGGAGAAGGGATTGCAGCGTGACCATACCCCTGGGGGGTGATTTCTCGCTTTCTGTCTCTATGTCTCTCTCTATCTGTCTGGTGAGCGCACGTGCCCTATAGTGAAAACCTCTCCAAAAAAAAAAAAGAAACACAAAATATAGAAAATTATTTTGGCACATATTATTCCTAAATGTCACATTCCAAGATGGGCAAGGAAAAAATTTAGAGACATTTCCTGTCAGTCAAATGACCTGTGGCATGGTTTCTAGTTTTGTCTCAATTATAAGTAGTGGCATCACATATGGGCAGAAGTTTCAGGAGTGGGGACCAGCAGATGGGGTAATGGCTATGTCGCTGGACTGCCATGTAGTTGACCACGGTTTGAGTCCCAGACCCAGTGGCTTAAACTCACACCAGGCAGGTGTGCATGTGTGCCCAAGATCCGGAGAGGAGAATGGAGGAGAAAGGACTGCGGCGTGGCCATGTCCCTGGGGGGTGATTTCTTGCTTTCTGTCTCTCTGTCTCTCTCTGTCTTTCTGGCAAGCACACATATCCTATGACAAAAACCTCTCCAAAAAAAAAAAAAAAAGTTTCAGGAGCAATTATGCACACACACAAAAAGGCATATAAATGATTTTCACTGAGAAAAATCAGAAATCACCCATGATCTTGAAAGAAGCTGAGTTGGAAAACAGGTGTATCAATGAGTACTGTTGATAAAAGTGGTCAGGAGAAAGCTGAATATAGATTAATTTTTCTATAGAGCTTGGCTGTTAAAATAAAGTTTTTAAAAGAATTATTTACTGGGAGACCAGCAGTTAGCGTAATGGCTATGTCACTGGACTCCCACGGGTAGTCGGGGGACCACAGTTTGAGTCCCAGACCCGGTGGCTTAAACTCACATTGGGTGCGTGTGCGTGTGTGCCCAAGATCCCGAGAGGAGAATAGAGGAGAAGGGATTGCGGCGTGGCCACCCCCCCTGGGGGGTGATTTCTCACTTTCTTTCTCTCTAACTCTCTCTGTCTTTCTGGTGAGCACACGTGCCCTATAGCAAAAATCTCTCCAAAAAAAATAATTATTTATTGGGACTAGCATATGGCATAATGATTATGTTGCTGGACTCCCATGTAGTCCACCAAAGTTCGAGTCCAGGACTCGGTTGTCAGGCATGTGTGAATATATGCCCAAAAATCCCAAGCAGAAAATGGAGGAGAAGGGATTGTGGCATAGCCATCACTCCTGGGGGTGATTTCTCACTTTCTGTGTCTCTGTTTCTCTCTCTCTTTCCCTGGAGAGCGCATGCACCCTCTAGCAAAAATCTATCTCTAAAAAAATTATTTATTTAATTCCATTTGTTGTTGCTATTATTTTTTAGTTTACCAGACCAGAGAGAGGCAGAAAGAGAAAAAGGGAAAGTGAAAAAGCGAGTCACCAGGTCCAGGACTCAAACCACAGTCGACTATATGGGAATCCAGCACCTTAACCACCATGCCACCTGCCAGCCCCAGAATAACTGTTTTTTTATTAGCTAGTCTCACAACCAGTTTTTTCCCAAGGTATGATGATTCCCTTAAATATACTCTCTGTTCATTAGACCTGTAGGTATTGTGGATGGCATAAAAAGATATAAAGAGAGTTTAGAGCCACCTGAGTAGTCAGAAATATGGTTAAACTTACATGGCCCTTGTCATATCACTGAACTCTCTGTGCCTGTTTTCTTATATATACAACAGGGATGGTAATAAACCTATGAAATAAGGCTGACGGGAGAATTTTGAAAGCTAATACATGGTGGGACCAACAGATGGCATAATATTTACATCACTGGACTACCATGCATTCAGCTGTGGTTTGAGTCTCGGACCCAGTGACTTAAAACACACGCTGGATGTGTGTGCGTGTGTGTGAGTGTGTGCGTGCGCCCAAAATTCTGAGAGGAGAATGAAGGAGAAGGGATGGCAGTGTGGCCATCCTCCCCGGGGGGGGAAGCAATTTCTTGCTTTCTGTCTCCTTGGCAAGCCATGCACCCGATAGCAAAAAAACCTTTCTCTTAAAAAAAAAAAAAAAAAAAGGTAATATCTTGATTGGACTAACATGCACTGTATTCATGCCGGAAAGATTCCTTCTGTATGCTGCAAAGATATACAGTGATGAAAAATAAATTAAAAAAAATTAAAAAGATAATACATGGAAAACCACTTAGAACAATCGTAGAACATAGGATTGCTCATTAGATATTAACTATCATTATCATGATCATCATCTTCATTTAAATTTAAAAGGGCAGAATGGGCCATCTGAGTTACTTTTCCCTGAGCCCCTTCCACTGATGGTAACTGAAAATTTTCCTACGTGCTTCGAAGTGTTTCAACCTTACCATGGAAAGATCATATCCTTACCGTTTTCTGTAGCCTGAGATCATTAAAGACGTACCAGTGAAAAAAATCCTCTAATACGGGACCAGTAGGTAGTGTAATGGTTATGTTGCTTGACTCCCACACAGTTGATCGTGGTTTGAGTCCCAGGCCCATTAGCTTATACTCATGCTGTGTACGTGTGTGTGCCCAAAATCTCAAGAGGCGAATGGAGGAGAAGGGATTGCCATGTGACCATGCCCCTGAGGTATGATTTCTTGCTTTCTTTCTCTCTCTCTCTCCCGCAAGGGCATGTGCCCTATGCAAAAATATTTCTTAAAAAAAAAAATCCTCTAATACTAATGGGAACCAATCATTATTTTCTTCCTTTCTTCTTTTTTTTTTTTTTGGAGAGGTTTTTCCTATGGTGCACGTGCACTCGCCAGAAAGACAGGGAGAGACAGAGAGACAGAAAGTGAGAAATCACCCCCCAGGGGGGGATGGTCATGCTGCAATCCTTTCACCTCCATTCTTCTCTCGGGATCTTGAGCATGCCTGCACATACGCCCGGTGTGAGTTTAAGCCACCGGGTCCAGGACTCGAACCGCGGTCGACTACATGGGAGTCCAGCGACATAGCCATTATGCTAACTGCTGGTCCCCCAATCTTAACAATTCTTTAGATTTAATTCAATTTTAAAATTTGTTAAATTATGGGAACCAGCAGTTGGTGTAATGGCTATGTCGCTGGACTCCCACGTAGTCGACCATGGTTCACGTCCCGGACCCAGTGGCTTAAAACTCACGCCGGGCGCGTGTGCGTGCGTGCCCAAGATCCCGAGAGGAGAATGGAGGAGAAGGGATTGCGGCGTGACCATCCCCCCTGGGGGATGATTTCTCGCTTTCTGTCTCTATGTCTCTCTCTGTCTGTCTGGCGAGCGCACGCGCCCTATAGCGAAAATCTCTCCAAAAAAAAAAAAAAATTGTTAAATTATTTATTTTATTTATTATTATTTAAAAGTTTGCCATAGGGCACATGTGCTCACCAGAGAGAGACAGCGAGAAAGAAGAAAAGTAAGAAAGAAAGCCATTGGGGAACCAGCAGTTAGTGTAATGGCTATGTCGTTGGACTCCCACGTAGTTGACTGCAGTTTGCGTCCCGGACCTGGTGGCTTAAAACTCACGCCGGGCACGTGTGCGTGCGTGCCCAAGAACCCGAGAGGAGAATGGAGGAGAAGGGATTGCGGCGTGACCATCCCCCCAGGGGATGATTTCTCGCTTTCTGTCTCTCTCTGTCTGTCTGGTGAGCGCATGCGCCCTATAGTGAAAACCTCTCCAAAAATAGAAAGAAAGCCATTAGGTCCGTGACTCAAACCATGGCTAGCCATGTGGGAGTCCAGCATCCCAACCACCAAGCCATCTGGTGGCCCTTGTTTAAAAATTTAAAAGCCATGCATTTCATCTGCCCAGCTCCCAAGGAAGTTATACTTTGTCTCCATGTTTGAAAAGGGCTTGGTATTATCAAAGCAACTTTGACTATTAATTAAACAACATCCTATGAAATAAGTCAGTACTTTAATCTTTCAGCATAGGTAAACAGGACACAGAGAAGTAAAAACAATCATTTGTCTTAGATCATAAACTAGCTCATTATTTGAAAGGTCTTCCTGTCAATTAATGAGTCTGTCATTCAATCAGATAGGCCAAGCTGCAACAAACAAAATGTCAGTACATTAATTCATATGTTGTTATATATTAGTGAGTCATCAGTGTGTCCCATGCTTCCTGAATCTGGATTTTGCACTTTGTGTTCCGGCTACCTGAGACGATTTCCTTCTCCAGTTCCCTCATCTTCCTAGCTAATTGCTATACATGCTTCATAATTTAATTCCTATGTCAGTGTTTGGAGAAGGTTGGCCTGGCCTTGCTGTCTCATTTAGAGTCTTCTATTTATTGCTCACATAGCATCTTCTGTTATCTCTATCATGGCACTCACTAGACTCCGTTGTGACAATGGACTTCCTGAGAAAAAGGAACATTTTCTCTTTGGTCTTTATATTCTGTTAAACAGTGCTGAGCACATGATATTTGGTCAACAAATATTTTTGAATAAAAATTGTGTAGATGATATATGTATATATTAGTCACCGCAGGAGAATATGTGACAAAATGAAAAACACAGCCTACATTTATTTTTCATTTAATATAAATGTCTAATCCAGGTCAGGTGGCTCTGCCTTAACAACTCAAGGATGCAAGGTGACATGATTTTACCATCCTGTGGTACTGCATTGCCTGAAACAAGTAGACTTCTAGATTCCCACTGGTCAGAACTACTCACATGACACGTGAAATGGACAATTTTTGTATGGCTTAAATCCCCTTAAAATCCTGGTCTCCATATATGCCACAGCCAGCACTGTGACTCTTCAATGACCTGTCTTTGGGCTATTTAGCACAGAGCCAGAAATGCAAGCCAACCCCCAAGTGGCTGTTGATTAAAATATTAGTTTAACTTCTTTGCCTTGGGTCAACTCTGAGGAATTGCCTACCCTCTGGAATTCTCCTGTAGGGTCTTGCTTGTGGCACTTTGCCTGAGATTATACTCCTGCCTGGCTTTATTACACTTCCTGTTATGATTCTATTATTTCCTAACTAGTCTTCTTAATTGAATATTTTCTTAATACATCATTTGTATACATATGCTTGTCTTAGCATATGGGGGGAGGGGGAACTTGACTTAAAAGAATGCATTCTGGCAGCTGTGGTATTGTGCGCTGGTTGGTCCTGCTACTCAGCAGGCTGTGGCCACCTGGAGGCCTGGGTTCAACTCCAAACATATTCTAGAAATGTGCACTGGTCCATGCCTGTAGTTTGAGCCACTTAGAAGGCTGAGGCACGAGGACTGAGACATAGCAATCTTATCTTTTTTTTTTTTTTTTTAGGTTTTCGCAAGAAGGCACATGCTCTCTCCAGAGGGAGACAGAAAGAGAAGGTGAGAAATCACCCCCAATGTGGGGGAAACAACAACTTGCAATCCCTTCTCCCCCATTCTCCTCTCAGGATTTTGGGCATGCACACACACAAATGCACACACTCAGCGTGATTTTCAAGCCATGGTCAGCCATGTGGGAGTCTTGTGCCTTAACCACCATGCCTCCTGCTGGCCCCATAAGACTGCATTGTAAAAAAAAAAATGGGGGAGGCAGGGGGAGAGGTTTTTGCTATAGGGCGCATTCGCTCGCCAGAAAGACAGAGAGACAGAAGGCAAGAAATCACCCATGAGGGGGGATGGCCACGCTGCAATCCCTTCTCCTCCATTCTCCTCTCAGGATCTTAGTCACGCATGCACATGTGACCGGCATGAGTTTAAGCCACCAGATCTGAGACTCAAACCACGGTCGTTTACATGGTAGTCCAGCGACATAGCCATTACACCAACTGCTGGTGCTCCCTCCCCCCCAAATATATATATATTTAAAGACGGTGGCACTAACTTTTGGGCAGAGAAATAAAATGTGTCAGGTTTACAGGAACAAAGAGATATAAGAACAAAGAGATATAAGAGTAATGTCTACCACAGCATAATGAAAAGCAATTTGGTGATTAAGACAAGGGTTAGATAAAGTGGGTTGAGCTCCATAATTCTAACAACAGGTCTGGACACAGAGAAGAAAAAAAAAATACAGGATTGGGTAGGAAAAGAGTCACTGAGAAAAGTAACTTTCTTGCAGGTAAGATGCTGAGAAAGCTCTCAAACGCAAAGATGAAAGAAGCCCTGAGCTTGGTTCTAATAGATGTCATTATTTGAGGAGAGCCCATTGTGCAGTAATTACAGAGATGACAGGGGTGCAGGGGCCATGTCACATCAGGTTATAAATAGACACACAGGAACGTATACGTACTAGAAGAAGTCGGTTTGATGGCAGCCTAGTTCTCGGTTGTAACTTTACAACAGGACCTCAATCAGTGACTAATGTTGGGGAAGGAGGGACAAGAATGTAATTTTTCAGGGGAAGATGGTATTAAAGTCTATGCACAGTCCCTAGGTATAGAGAAGCAGAATAGAGCTCCAGTTTCAGTGGAGTACCGGGTAGGGAAGCAAAGTCAGACTCCCAGTCAAATGAAGTGAGCACCATTGTGAAGACAGAGGTAGGCTGCACTTGACGGGCAGTTTCGACTGGAGCCCACAGATGCTCTCGGATGCTGTCCTGTCGATGCAGGATTCACCGCAGACAATCCTGGCTGATTTTCCCTGCTCTGGTGAGGTCAGCTTTCCATTGGATAGAGATTCCTGTAGCAATAGGGACTGAGAAGTAAAACACTTTCTATTCACGCTTTTAGATTTCAAGTCATAGTTAGAAAGGGTTTTCCTACACCCATGTTTTAAAGGAATTCACCTATGTTTTCCTATAGCACGTCAAGTACAAGATTTACTATTTTACATTTAGATGCCTGGTGCATTCAGAGTTCTTTTTTGTATGGATAAAATACAGATCTAATTTTGTCATTTTCAAAATACTAATATTGAGATACATTTTTTTAAGTTCATCACCTCCTCCAATAATTTCAGCTGTCATCTTTATCACTTACATATTCCCTAGATGCTAGGACCTGTTTTTGGACTTGGTATTCTGTTCCATTTGTCTCTCTAGTCATGTATCCATATCCTACTTTTTTTTTCTTTTTAGTTTTTGTTGCAGGGCATGTGCACTCACCAGAGAGTGAGACAAAATGAGAACTCAATCCCAGGGAGGATGGCTGTGCCACAATCCCTTCTCTGTTCTCCTGTCAGGATTTTGGGCACACATGTACATGCACCCAGTGCAATTCTCAAGCTGCCGGGTCCAGGACTTGAACTGTAAAGCTGGTCATGTGGGATCCAGCACTGTAACCTCCACACCACCTGCTGGCTCATACCTTACCTTTTTAAATATAGAGGGCTTTATAGTATATTTTATATCATGTAAGGCTAATACCCACTTAGATTTTCTTTATTTAGAGCTTCCTACCAATTCTTTCACATTTTCCCATATGAATTAACTTATCTTCAACAAACAACAACCATCTCAAGGTATCTTTTATTGGGATCACATTTAACTTAGATATTACTTACAGGGAATTCACATCTTTCTAATACTGAGTTTTCCTTTCCAAAGATGAACAATGTCTTTCCAATCCTTCAGGCTTATTGTCTGAATTCAAGAGTATTTTAGTTTCCTTACATATATTTAGCACATTTTGGGCTAAGATGATTTTTTCTCTTTTCGTTCTTTTTTTCTTTTCTTTTTTTTTTTTGGTGAGATTTTTGCTACAGTGTGTGTGTACTCACCAGAGAGACAGAAAGCGAGAAATCATCCCCAGAGGGGACAACCACACCACAGTCCCCTCTCTTCCCGTCACCTCCTGGAATTTGGGGCATGCATGCACACACACCTGGTGTGAGTTTCAAGCTACTGAGTCCAGGACTCAAACAGCAGTCAACCATGTGGGAGTCTGGAAATACAACCACGATGTCATCTGCTGGTTCCAGGGCTAAGATTATTTCTAATTTTTTTTTTCTATAAACATTTTTTTCTTCAATTATATATTTTAAGTGGTTATTGTTTCTGTGAGAGCTATTTTTATATGTTAATTTAACGTTGACTACCTTATCAAATGCTTTTTTCTTATTTATATATTTTCTGTGTTCTGGATATGGCCAACATATAATGTGTCATTAGGCATAGTTTTACTCCTTTTTTTCTAGTGTTTATACTTCTGTTTAATCACTTCTGTATGATTACTCTGGCTAATACCTCTGGTCCAAATTTAATCGTAGCAAAGCTAATTGATATCTTTTTTTGCTTTGTTCCTAATTGGTGAGAATATGTCGAGTGATTATGTATTTATCATATTCTGAAAATGTATATTAATTTGTAGACTTTTTTACGTATCTAGGCCTGTGTGCAGACTAAGGCTTGAGCATCTGTTTTATAAAAAACTACAAAAGTGATTCTTTTTTTTTTTTTTTTTTGGAGAGATTTTCGCTATAGGGCGTGTGCGCTCGCCAGACAGACAGAGAGAGACATAGAGACAGAAAGCGAGAAATCACCCCCCAGGGGTGATGGTCACGCTGCAATCCCTTCTCCTCCATTCTCCTCTTGGGATCTTGGGCACGCACGCACACGCGCCCAGCGTGAGTTTTAAGCCACCGGGTCCGGGACAAGAACCGCGGTTGACTACGTGGGAATCCAGCGACATAGCCATTACGCTAACTGCTGGTTCTCCAGAAGTGATTCTAATGTAAACTCTCACTCAAGAATATGTTCCATAACAATATAAAGTATAAATAAGTAAATAATCAAATGCACAAACATTTATTATGTCTCATTTGTACAGGGCCTGTGGATATAAAGATAGACTTCTTTGCTTTAAGAAACCCAATTTAGAAGATGGGAAAGACCAACAAAGTAATGACTGCACAGTATAAAATATTTCATTACTAGTATCTTTGCCAAAAAGTTGTCTCTGTCTAGAGAGTACACAAAAGATTTTGCCCTTTTAATAAAATTACAATCTGGATCCAGCAAGTGGTGTGGTGGTTAAGGCACTGGTTCCCACATGGCTGACCTTGGTTCAAGTCCTGGATCTGGTGGCTAACGTTCTCTCTTTTTTTTTTTTTCCTTTTTTTTTTTTTTTTTTTTTTTGGAGAGGTTTTTTTCGCTATAGGGCGGCTGCGCTCGCCAGACAGACAGAGAGAGACATAAAGACAGAAAGCGAGAAATCACCCCCCAGGGAGGAAGGCCACGCCACAATTCCTTCTCCTCCATTCTCCTCTTGGGATCTTGGGCACACACGCACACGCGCCCAGCGTGAGTTTTAGGCCACCAGGTCCAGGACGCGAACCGCGGTCGACTACGTGGGAGTTCAGCGACATAGCCATTATGCTAACTGCTGGTTCCCTAGCTTTCTCATTTTCCTTCTCTCTGTCTCTCTCTCTGGAGAGTATGTGTGCCCAACAGCAAATTGATAATAATAATAAATAAAATTAAAATAACTCTTTTTAACAGTATTTATTGAATTTTATTTATTCATTCATTTTTTTTTTATTTTGACCAGAGAGAGAGAGAGAGAGAGAGAGAGAGAGAGAGAAAATGTGCAAAAGTAAGCCATCTGGTCTAGGATTTGAACTGTGGCTGGACATGTGAGAGTGTCCAGTTCCTTAACCACCACACCACCTGCTGGCTCCTAAAATAATTCTTAAATTTTTAAAAAAAATAAATAAAATTTCATACTATAACACTATTAGTCTATTTTTTTAAGAGAAATGTTTGCTATAGGGTGTGTGTGCTTATCAGAGAGACAGAGAGAGACAGAGACAGAAAGCGAGAAATCACCTCCCAGAGGGTGGCCACACTGCAGTCCCTTCTTCTCCCACACACACACATGTACTCGGCATTGAGTTTCAAGTCACTGGGTTCAGGACTCAAACTGGGGTCAACTACGTGGGAATCCAGAGACATAACCATTACACCATCTGCTGCTCCCAGTCTATGCTTTTAAAAATAATTTAAAATTGGCCTTCAACAGTCATTGCCAAAAAATTATGATATCTGAAGAAATTCTCAATTTCCTGCCTTTGTCCTCCTTGCCCAATCTGTTATTTTCTAACAGTAGCCGTATTAATTATGATGAGCTTGGTGTTTTTATAATTTTTTTCCAAGAATTATTTATTTAATATTATTCATTCATTCATTTATTTTAATTTGATCAGAGAGAGAAAGGAAAAAAAAATGGGAAAGCAAGTCACCAGGTCTGGGACTCAAACCATGGTCGGCCACATGGGAGTGTCCAGCACCTTAACCACCATGCCACCTGCTGGTCCCCAGTGTTTTCATAATTCTTTTATGATCAAAGTCCAATCCTGATGTTTTCAAAATTATTCTTGAGATTTTCATGATTATTTTAGGACCAAAAGACAATCAATAGTTAAACAAATAAATATTTTTGAGAAGAAAAGAATTCTCTTATTTTTGTTAAAAGTTTTACCTTGGGACCAGCAGTTGGCGTAATGGCTATGTCACTGGACTCCCATGTATTCAATCACGGTTCAAGTCCCAGACATAGTGGCTTAAACTCACGCCGGATGCGTGTGCATGCGTGCCTAAGATCCCAAGAGGACAATGGAGGAGAAGGGATTGCGGCATGGCCATCCCCCTTGGGGGGTTATTTCTGTCTTTCTATCTCTCTTTATCTCTCTGTCTCTCTGGTGAGCGCACACACCCTATAGCCAAAACCTCTCCGAAAAAAAAAAAAAAAAAGGTTTATCTTAATATCTTCTTGGGCAGTTTAGTATCTATCCTAAATTAAGTCTGAGGCCCATATTTTTCCTCTCAGTTCCAACTGGCTTCTGGTCTTTTTAATTTCTCAGTTGTTTTCAAATTCGTAGGAAAGTAGAAAAGATGGTCCAAAAGCTTGGGGTGGGGGGAAGGAGCAGAAGAACTTTGGAAGAAAGAAGATGTCATTTTTTTTTTTTCAGGTTTTTGCCATAGGGCATATGTGCTCACTAGAGAGAGACAGAAAGAGGGAAAGTGAGAAATCACCTCCTTCTCAGGGTGGATGGCTACACCCCTACAATCCCTTCTCCTCCACTCTCCTCTCAGGATCTTGGGCATGCACACACATGTGCCTGGTGTGAGTTTAAGCCACTGGATCCGGGACTCGAACCATGGTTGCCTATATGGGAGTCCAGCAATGTAACCATTACACCAACTGTTGGTCCCAAAAAAGAATAGGGTTTAAGAAAGCAAAGCCCAAAGGCAAATACTTAGGATTAATTCTAGATGGTGTATTTCAAGAGAGAGTGGTACAGAGGTTTTAGATTTTTTTTTCTTCTAACCTACTGAGCTTGGTTCATTAAATTACAATGGAAGTAGAAACCCAGAAAAGGAAGGACTCTTTTCAGAAATAGAGTTTGTAGTTTGGCTAGGCTGTTATTTTACAGGAACATAAGCTTGCAAACAAGAAATAAGTAGTCTAGAAGAGGACAACCACCAGACCGTGAGGACAAATCCTGTCAGCTATGGAAGATGTGACATGATTTGTCCTTCTTTTAGAAATGGCAATTTTAGTGGCAGCCTTGTTTTTTGTTTTTTGTTTTTTGTTTTTTTCCTGCTACTTATTTTCAACTTTTTTGAGAGGTTTTTGCTATAGGGCACGTGCTCTCACCAGAAAGACAGAGAGAGACAGAAAGCAAGAAATCACCCCCCGGGGGGATGGCCACGCCACAATCCCTTCTCCTCCATTCTCCTCTCAGGATCTTGGGCACACACGCACACGCGCTCGGCGTGAGTTTAAGCTACCAGGGTCCAAGAGTCGAACTACGGTCGACTACATGGGAGTCCAGCGACATAGCCATTACGCTAACTGCTGGTCCCTTATTTTCAACTTTTATATATGGACAGAAAGCTTATGCAGATATCTAAGTAGCATGCATGAAGTAGAAAGTGGTGTTTGATCATTACTGCAATAACATTAATTTCTTAGACATTTGGAATATTGTTCATAATTTTTTTGCAGTTTTTCTGTTCTTTAGGGGCTAAGTGTATTACTCTTATCAATGGACTATGCATATCATTTAGTTGCAATTTACTCCCAGGCAGTATAAAGGTAAAAACATTATTATTCTTTATTAGTGCTGTCTTTGGGTGAGTGCATGGTTTAGATACTCTTTGGTATATCTGAAGTGTTTGGTGTGCAAGGTTGTCTATGTATTTTTTGGTTATTTATTTTGCTTTTAAAATTCCAACTGCTGGGGAACCAGCAGTTAGCGTAATGGCTATGTCGCTGGACTCCCACATAGTCGACCGCGGTTCGCATCCCGGACCCGGTGGCTTAGAACTCACGCCGGGCGCATGTGCGTGTGTGCCCAAGATCCTGAGAGGAGAATGGAGGAGAAGGGATCGCGGCGTGACCATCCCCCCCGGGGGGTGATTTCTCGCTTTCTGTCTCTCTGTCTCTCTCTGTCTGGCAAGCGCACACGCCCTATAGTGAAAACCTCTCAAAAAAAAAAAAAATTTCATCTGCATGTCACTTAAAATAATGATATACATAGGTTCCAAGCTCAGTTTTACAGTATAATATATTTGATTTGGGATAAGTTACTATTTTTGACATCAGGGTAAGGCATCTTATAAAAGAAATGAGTAATTTAAATGAATAGATGATAAAAAAAAATGAGTCACATATATCTTGTCCCAAAGTGGATTTTTGTTGTATCTATAATACCTTTCTCTTTTTGATGCCAAACACCTAAAGCCATGTTAATTTGCACTACTGCTATAATTAATTATTATGAAAAGTTCTGTCATCAGGAACATCCAGAAACCAAAACCTTAAATGTTATTATATCTCAACTTTTTTTAAAACTGGACACATGCATACACACACACACACACACACACACACACACACATTCTTGACAAAATAATTTTTTAGTTCAGTGAGTAGAGAGCCTTTATAGCTTTCTGTGTCATGGTTATCTATCAACCTATCTGTAAACATGTTTGGATTAAAATCATAGTCAATACATAGGAGGTATTTGTGAAGACAATTAAACAGATTCCAAGAATCTGAGCTAGCTTTAATGGTCAGCCTAGCCCAATTACCCATTTAGTAGGTATGAACTACTATAGCCTTAGAAAGAATCTCTTTCAATGCATTGATTAATCATTTTTCTTTTTAAAATTTTATTTATTTATTTACCTTTGTTATAATTATTTTTTAATTTGACCAGAGAGAGAAATAGAGAGAGAGAGAGAGAGAGAGAGAGAGAGAGAAAGAGAAAGGGAAAGTGAGAAAGCAAGTCTCCAGGTTCTGCACTCGAACTGTAGTCCAACATGTGGGAATCCAGCACCTTTAACCACCATGCCACCTGCTGGCCCCTGTTCTTTTTCAAATTTGCTGTAGAGTGTGTGTGCTTGCTAGAGAGAGACAGACAAAAAAGAGAAAGAGAGAGAGAGGAAATGAAAAAGTACCCCTTACGGGGTATAGCCATGGTGCAGTTTCTTCTTCTTCATTTCTCCCTGTTTTGGGGATTTTGGACTCACACACACATGTGCACGTGCACACATACACACCCCTGGTGTGTTTCTCACGCTGTCAGGTCCTGGACTCAAATGCATAGTCAGCTGTGTGGGAACCAGCTCCTCAATCACCATGCCACATAGGCTGGCCTGATTACCCCTTTTCAAATGGTAACTTAATAGTTTATGTAATTTAGAGGAGCAACACTATATTTCCACTAACAGTACAAGTTTTAATGTGGTCATCTTTTTATTAAACCGGTCTAGTTCATTTAACAGTCTTAGCTCTTAAGATCGCATTATTAGACTTAACTATTAACTGGCATTTTAGTTTTATTCATGTTTAAGTCTTAAGCATTGTTTATTCACTTCAGTATTGAAGTATATTTGTAAAGTTGTCTATTGACTCTGATGAAAAAGTGTTATTTTTAAGGAATTTAAATGTCCCACATTTTAATTTCCAAAACAGATTTATTTGAAAGAAATCTCTATATTTCTTTCTTGTGTCATATTTTAAAGAGGATTGAACGAATTTCTTTTTAGTGCAATAGGTACAATAAACCAAAACTCTTACAAAAGCTGACAATATATTGCTTCAGTTAGGTGAGCAGGACCTGCAAAGCCTTCAGTGTCATGCTTATTCAAGCAATAAATTACTTCTTTAGATAAAAAAAAAAAAAAAGAAAAATCACCCTCTGAAATTGCTTTAGCTTTCTCCGAAGTAAAGGTATTGAATGCATAGTACCGGGAACACTTTATTTTACTTTTCATCAAGTGCAATTATTTTCCACTCAATAGCTAATATCACAGGAGAAGGTAGGTTTATTTTCCTGTTTCTCCTTCATATTATGTCCAGTTTTAATTTGCCCTTACTATTTTCCTCACCCTGTAACAATTTCATTGGCATTTTAACTTAGAAGTCTTTTTAAAATTAATCTTAAAACATCTGAAAAATAGTTATCGAATTGGATGATAATGCCTGATATTTTCTTGAAAGTTTTTTCTTTTCTTCTTTCTTTCCTTCCTTTTTTCTTTTTTTTACCAGAAGGCAAATGAGCTGGCCAGAGACAGACAGACAGAGAAAGTGAGAAAGCGCTCTCTGGGGAAATAATGATACTGCAGTTCTTTCTCCTCCACTTCCTCCTTCCAGGATTTTGGGCATGCATACATATAATCGGCATATTTCTCAAGCTGTTGGGTCCAGGACTCAAACCCACGCAGTCAGCTATGTGAGATCCAGCTGTCTTAACCACCACTCCATGAGGTAACTTGACAGTTATTTCTAAAATGAGATAAAATTCATTTTTTAAAGTTTAAATAGAAAGCAGACAGGCTTCTTATTAGATGTTTACCTCCCTTGAAATTTCCTAAGTCAAATGTGCCTCCCATGTTAGTCTCTCTTAATAAATATCCTAACAATATCACACATACATAAATAGGCTAGTGTGTGAAGAAAGTAACAAGGAAGAAATTAAATGAAAATAAACACCTCTGGGATTTAAAACTCTTAGGAAGCCTTACAATCTATGTTAAAAACATCAGGCAAAGACAGAGTCATAGTCATACTCAAGTGCATGTAAACACCACTAGTTCGGTGTGGTATGTGCTAAGTAAATTCTGACATAGAACACTATTTATTTAGCTTTTTAGCTTACTTTGATTCACATTAACTTTTGTCTGCTTTTGTGTGTTTATAGATCTTCCAGCAAATCTAAGAAAAGCTATGAACCTGATTCCTAGGAGGAAAAAAATGAACTTAGACAAAAACACACAAATCTCGCATACAATTTCAGGAATTTGCAGACTCACTAAAGCCTGCCCACTAACTGCATAGGGGTTTCTACTAGTCAGGGCCCTAACATTGCACATAAAAAAAAAAAGCCAACTCATTATTGTAAGGCAAACATATAGATGGCCCATGTAGCTGGGAAAACATTGCATATGGCTCAGTGGCCATAGATAGTCACGTCCACAGGACGCACTGCATCTGGAGGCTCAGGATCGCCAGGCCTATCTGCTGCTGCTTTCTCTCCGCTTCACTTCTCTGAGCCTAGCGACCTCATTTTCTCCTGCAGCAGAGAAACCTTCTTCCTGTGCTCCTGAGCATACTTACCTGCAGATCCAACATAGAACCTCCCGAAAAACAGCTTTCCTGAGCATGTATGGATAGAACCCAGGGAACAGTTCTATCTCTGCTTTGGTTACTTACTAAACCATTAATTGCTCTTGGTCAAGTAAATTGAGTCTGACTTTCATAGCCACTTCTGTGACAGGAAGGTAAGGGAGGCAGAGACTAAAACTAGAGGGAAGAAGACAGAACACCTTAAAACACTAAAGCCCACATCTATGGGCTCTGCATCAGGAATCTAAGATGACAGAGATAATGACAGGAGATTACCTTTCTCAGTATTGATCTGAGAATTATCTCAATTTGAAACCAATCAAATGTGAGAATGGTGGAGCTGAGAATTAGCTGGCAACCAGTGAGTAAACTGAGGCTATGTGAAGGGAGTCAGAGAATGTCAGTGTTAGTAAATTCGCTCTCTGGAGAACAATTTATCCATACATTTATATTAGCTCATTGGAAAAGTCATGACGTATTTTTCCATGCAAAACTATATCGTGAATTTCTTGAAGACCCAATATATGTGCATGTAGATTAAAAAAATTAATCTCACTGTTCTAAAGAATGAGTGGCACACACTTGACTCTTTTTTTGTGTGGAGAGGTTTTTGCTACAGGGCACGTGCGCTTGCCAGAAAGACGGAGAGACAGAGAGACAGAAAGCGAGAAATACACCCCCAGGGGCAATGGCCATGCTGCAATCCCTTCTCCTCCATTCTCCTCTCTGGATCTTGGACACATATGCACATGCGCCCACCATGAGTTTAAGCCAAGGGGGCTGGGACTAGAACCGTGGTCGACTACATGGGAGTACAGAGACATAGCCATTATGCCAACTACTGGTCCCCAGAATTTACTTAAAATGATACACTATTCATTGTGTTTATGATCTCCATATAGCCAAATGATTCTCTTCTGGTGCTTTTGCTGAATTCTTGTATCCTTGCTAAACTATGGTTGTAATTGACAAACAAACGTTCAACGAACATGAAGTTGGTTGATATTTTCTTTTTCATTAATAAGTGATATCTCTGAACTTTATTTGTCAATGGTGTAAATTCTTTACTGAGTTGGATAATAGTCTGGTATCTTTTTGAATTGATTTGTTTATTCCATGAATAAGATAGAGCAAGAGAGAGAGAAAGAGAGAGAGAGAGCTTCTAAATGATCATTCTCTTTTTTTAGAGAGATTTTTGCTATAGAGCACATATGCTAACCAGAAAGAGAGACAGAAAGTGAGAAATCAACACCAAAGGGGGATGGCCATGCTGCAATCCCGTCTCCTCCATTCTCCTCTTGGGATCTTGGGCACATATGCACACACACCTGGTGTGAGTTTTAAGCCACTGGGTCCAGGACTCAAACCGCAGTCAACTATATGGGAGTTCATCGATGTAACCCTTACGCCACCTGCTGGTCCCTAGGTGGTCTTTCTTGATGTTGCAATCTACCCCCAAATTTTAGCCAACCCAGATCATGGGCCCATGTGTGCCTGGTATACTCATGGAGATCTGTGTGCACAAACGTAACCTTCATACATGGGGTGGCCTCAAAAAGTGCCAAATTTTGCTACTGTGCCACTGTTAGGACCCCAACATAATTTTAAAAAATACTTGAAGGATGATTTATCAACTTTTTTGGTGTGTTATCCATCTGTAATAGTTAATTTGGACACCTTTTAAGTTTAATATGCATTATTAACATCCTCTTGTTCATTTTCTTAATTCTAGAAGATCAACCAAACAATATTCAAGCTTTGATGTGTAGTATTTAGCAATGTAAATATTCTCACCAAAACCAGTTTTAAGCTACCGACAGAATATCACTGAGCACAGAGTAGGAAAGAGATGTATAGTACACACCACTCTATATTTTCACCATGGAATAGAAATAAATAACCTCAAAAGATATCATAAAATACTGCAATAATTAGGAAGTAAAGATTTTTGAGTATAGTACCACTGTTTTATATATAACTTATTTAATTTTAAGTTTATATACTTGAATTTTTATAATACTTGTATTAAAAGAATTATCTAGCAAAATTACAAATATTTAACAGTTGTCCTTGTGATAGTCCAAACGATTTTCAGCATCCCACTAAAGATCATTTGCTGGCCAGCCCATGGTGTGGTGATTAAGGCGGCTGGATCCCATATGACTGACTATGTGGTTTGAATCTCAGATCTAGCAGCTTGAAAAACATGCCAGGCACCTGTGACTGTGTGCCCAAAATCCTGAAAGGAGAAACTGAGGAAAAGGGATTGCATCATGATCACCATCCATGGGAGGGGGTCCTTTGTCACTTTCCTTCTCTTCTCTTTGTCTGTTTCTGATAAGTGCATGCATCCTCTAGAAAGTTTAAAAAACAAGAAAGAGAAGAACAAGCTGGTGGCATAATGTTTACATTGCTGGACTCCCACATAGTTGACAGTGCTTCAAGTCCTGGACCCAGTGACCTAAATCTTATGCCAGGTGCATGAGGGTGCATGCCCAAAATCTCAAGGGGAGATTGGAGAAGAAGGGATTGTGGCATGGCCATCCCCCCCCCCCGGGGGGGGGGGTAATTTATTGCTTTTGTCTTTCTGTCTCTCTCTGTCTCTCCAGTGAGTGTCAAAAAAATAGCAAAAAAAAAAAAAAAAAAAAAAAAAAAAAGAGATCACTTGCAGTATTGTTATGAAGGTTAGTTAAGAACAAATGTAAAATTATTTTTAATAACTTAGAGAGCTAACATGTAAAATCAAAGTTTCACCATGGTATCACTATCATTTATCTAAAACGTTATATTCAATACCTATATTTAGATGGCTATCCAGAATTGGGTACACTCAAGTTTGAAGACTTTACTTTACAGTTTAACAAGTAACACATTTTCCACTAGTTTGAATTTTTCAATTCCTTTTTCTCTTTTATTAGTGCAAATGATTGGGAAGTTATTGTATTATATTTACAAAAATTTCCATAAGCTTTATATTAGCCAAGAAAGCAAGCAAAAGCAGAATCTTTGAAAGGCTTTTCTAATTCTTCATTGGTGTGTGTGATTGAAATCTGACTTGCATTTCTTCATAATATGAAATTTTTTTCATACTCTAATAATCATGTAAAAAACTGTACCAAAACATGACAATAAACACTAAGAATATACTATTTATGTCAGATATGCTGCCATCTTTCAGTGAATATGATTTTGTCAATAAATAGGATTAAAGGAAAATAACAGTGAGAAACACTTTTGATATTTTACTTTGCTTTTATGTATTTAGTGTTGAATATAGAAATGTGTGCTTCATGGATTTCCTGCATTTCAAACTCTTATGTGTTTTAAGCAACAAAAGAAATACACAAATGAGAGCAGTTGCTGAATAAATTAAATTGGAACCTAGGTAGTAGTTGTATCATTCAGTAATTGTTTTATCTTTGCTGTTGAGTACGGATTTGTTTCTTTCATACATTGTACAATTGTAAAACTTATTAATTTTCTCAGAGTACATTTTAAACTTCAAAATAATCAAAGCAAAAAAGCCTCATACCGTTTTGTGAGCTATAATGTACCAAAAATGTTTCTAAGAATTTTGTTAAAAAGAAAAGGGATTACAAGGTTAATAAATAAGAGAAATATAATCTGAAGTTCAGAAGAAAATCATCACACATTACTGAAAATAGATGTAGATTAGTAGTCCAGGATGTCAAAATGGAAAACTTTGCAAATTAACTTTGGACTCAACTTCTTGTAAATATGCATTGCTATAGCAAAATAAGGCTGATGAAGTTAGTGTACAATTTGAATACTATGAATAAAGGTGGTCTTTAAAAATGCATATTGTAAAATAACTGTATGGATTTAAAATTATTTTTGCACCAAAATAAACTCATATATAAATATGTGTGTGTGTATGTGTGTGTGTGTGTATATATATGTGTGTGTGTGTGTGTGTGACACAGACACACACATATATATTATATATAGAGTGAGATATAAGATATATATATATTTTTTTTTTTTTTTTCTAGAGGGCATCTATACTTGCTAGAGAGGGAGAAAGTGAGAAAGCACCCCCCTTGGGGGACAGTCATGCAGCAATCCTTACTCCACCATTTCTCTCTCCTCAGTATTTTGGGCAAGTATGCACACCTGCCTGATGTGTTTTTGAAGCCACCAGGTCTTGGACTTGAACTGAGCAGTAGGCCATGTGGGATCCCACTGCCTTATCACCACACCACCAGCTGGCCCAGTAAATTCAAACTTTAATTCCATTTCCCCATAAACTTTTTTTTTTGTCTGTTCCTACTTTGTAATTTATTTTTTCTGGTGGTTACAGATCATATACTTCTCATTTTCTATTCTAATGGGACTCAAGTGTCACCTGTACCCAAGGTCATGAAAGAGATGTTAGAGATTAAAGACTAGCTTAAGGAGAAAGAAGATGGGTTGGTCAATGACAGATTTAGAAATGGAAGAAGTAGGTGAAGAGAGGGAGATGCAATTGGTCTAGAAAAGCAGAAAAGTATAACATCCTGAAAAGAAAAGTGAAGAAGAATAGAAATGACACTTCTCTAATCTGGCACTTGGAAGGGAAAGCAGAACAAAATAAACAGACTTGATACCCTTAGATTTACCGTACAGGCATGGGTGAGAGCAGAGTATAATTGACATGAAGCAGACATATACAAATCATGTTGATTCAATGATAAAGAGGCCTCATGGGGCTTTGTGGGATGAGCTGAATGTGAACTATCATGTTGATTAATGAGAAAAATTCAATAGCCATGTGAGATTAGCAGTTAAAATCAGAAAAAGCAAATTTTGTTTAATTAGAGTAGAGCTGGGGGGGTGGTGGCAGGTGGTGTGGTGGTTGGGGTGCTGGACTCCCACATGGCCAACCACAGTTGGAATCCTGGACCTGGTGGCTTGCCTTCTTACTTTCCCTTTCCCTTTGTCTCTCTCTGGTCATAGTAAAAAAATAATAACAACAAACAAAATTAAATAAAAACTTCTTTTTAGGGGCCAGCAGCTAGCATAATGACTATGTCACTGGACTCCCATGTAGTCGACTGCGGTTCGAGTCCTGGACCCGGTGGCTTAAACTCACGCCGGGCACGTGTGCGTGCGTACCCAAGATCCTGAGAGGAGAATGGAGGAGAAGGGATTGTGGTGTGGCCATCCCTCCTGGGGGATGATTTCTCACTTTCTATCTGTCTGTCTTTCTGGCGAGCGCACGCGCCCTATAGCAAAAAAAAAAAAAAAAAAAAAAAAAAAAAAAAAAAAAAAACTCTCAAAAAATTATTTTTAAAAAAAAAGAAAAAGAAAAAAAGATGAAAAAAAATAAAGAGTAGAGCTATGGTTAGAGTTCCACAAATTAATGAAAGACATCAGGTGAAACTTCACTGGGTCACACTCTTGTCTCTACTTACTGGGGTGTGGGAAGTGGTTAAACTGGAAAAGCAAGTCATCACTAGATACAGGATAGTTTCTTTCAGGAGATTCTCATGAGATACAGACCATTAAAAAAAAAAAAAAAAAAAAAAAAAAAAAAAAACAAGAAATCTTTTGGAAAGGAAGATAAGTTTTTACTAGCCATCAAAAGGTATGTTATTACCTCCTAGAGCTGAGACAGACCTTGGGGGAGCAATAGTAGAAAAGAAGAGTAAGTTTCAAGTCAGAGAAGTCTAGACTGACATTGATTTGCCATTTGTTAGCAGAGAACTCTTAGATAAACTATCCTTCTGAGCTTTAATTTCCTTGTTTTAAAAGTGGGGCCAGCAATACTTAAGCCATGAGGTTTAAAGGTATCGAGGTACACAATGCACCAGGCGCAGAGGAGGTGTTCATATCATCAGTTCCCTGTTCATCCGTTGAACTGTTCAGTGTGGGAGACTCAGTGTGGGCGGTGAGGAGCCCTGTAAGACACCCCCAGGGCAGAACCTGGGTCCAGGTGAGCATAGAATTATTCTTTGACGTAGATTCTTGAGGCAAACACCTAATTCCCTTCCTTAGTTTCCAGGGTGGCCACATCCTTGGGTAAGAGCTGTTAGAACTCTCTGCAAAAGCTCTCAGGATTTTCAGAGCAAGTGCTCCCTGCTTCTGGTCTATATCTGTTTCTTTCTTTTTCTTTTTTTTTTTTTTTTTTTTTTTTTTTTCTGGAGAGGTTTTAGCTATAGGGCACGTGTACTCACCAGAAAGAGACAGACAGAGACAGAAAGCAAGAAATCACCCCCCCTCCCCCAGGGGTGATGGCCACGCCGGAATCCCTTCTCCATTCTCCTCTCTGGATCCTGGGCATGCATGCATATGTGCCTGGCATGAGTTTTAAGCCACTGGGTCCGAGACTTGAATCGCAGTCGACTACATGGTAGTCCAGCGACACAGCCATTACACCAACTGCTGGTCCCTATATCTGTTTCTTATTTACCCTTTTTCCAACTCCATTACTTCCTTGGTTTTCTTTTCTGAGTAGTCTGGATGGAGCAGGGTCTAAGGTCACTCTTTTCCCAAACAATCTTAATCTTTGACTTGTGTGTGTCTGCACATGTGTGTTATCTGTCTGTCCAATCTGTGCCACTCAAGCCATTACTTATTAAAGTGGTTCTCCTTAGATAACTAAGTATTTATTGGAGATTTACTTCAAACAGTCCCCTCACCCAGAGGGGAAAAAAAAAATTAGAGGGTAAATATTCTTCAAGTGAGACACTTTCTACTCTCAGTAAATAGAGCATGCTTTATCCAGTATTTCATTGCTAGCTGTTGTAACAGTAACTCACAATGATAGAAGAATGTGTCAGTCATGCAACACCCAAAGGTATTTTTTTCTGATCTGGTAGATGTTTTCTCCTATGTGGTTCCTCTATCTTGAACCTTTGTTATCTCAACCTGTAGCATCCAAGGACACCTTGGAAGGAGAAAGAGGAGGACTGCTACATTCCATTGACCTGAGCTACTTACAGTACCCTATCTAGACAGGTAGATTACGTAGTTGCCTTCAGGGCCTGATAAGAAAATGATATGATTAAGTGAATACATAGTATCTTCATGCCACAAAGTAATTTAGAGCAATATTATGAAGGATTCCCTCTTACTCAAGAGCCAGTGGTTCATAAAATAAAAACAATTTGCTTTCTTTTCCATCCAAAATATATATTTGTTTGTTTTTATTATTTATACATTTAATCACTATACATAATTTAGATTATAGAGACTTTACCCAGCATGATATACACCTCAGTCCAGCCCAGTTGAGAATACTATACATGTCCTCATCAACACATAATAAACCATATCTGTGTTCTACAAATGTCTTACTTCTCTATTTTTTCCCCCAAATTTCCTTTGCTACGCTCTTCCCCTCCCACAGTCTTTTCACTTTGTCTCTAGTGTCCATGCAATTTTTAATGCTTTTATGTACTCCAGTCTTTCCATCTCTACCATAGAGTGCAGTCCGTATTTATTAAGTGGAGACATGCAATGTCTCCCTTTCATAACCTGACTTTCTTCACTTAGTAACAAATCTTCCATATTCATTCACTTCCTATCAAATTCCAGGGCGTTGTTATTTTTTATGGCCGAGCAGTATTCCATGAAGTATATAGGTCACACTTTTTCAATCTGTTCATCTGTTTGTGGACATTTGAGTTGGTTCCATATCTTCGCAATCATGGAATGCTCCAATGAATATAGATGTGCAAGCACTTTTCCAATTGAGCACTCTCCTCTTCTTTGGGTAGATACACAGGAGTGGAATTGCTGGATCATATGTTAGCTCTTTTTGAAGGTCTTTGAAGAACACTCTATTATTCTCCACAGTGGCTAGACCAATTTACATTCCCACCAACAGCATAGGAGTGTACCCCTTTCACCACATCCCTTCCAGCCCTTAGAATTTTTTGTTTTTTAAAATCTTCGCCATTCTGGGACCAGCAGTTAGCGTAATGGCTATGTTGCTGGACTCCCATGTAGTCGACCGCAGTTCGCGTCCCGGACCCGATGGCTTAAAACTCACACCGGGTGCGTGTGCGTGCGTGCCCAAGATCCCAAGAGGAGAATGGAGGAGAAGGGATTGCGGCGTGGCCGTCCCCCATGGGAGGTGATTTCTTGCTTTCTGTCTCTCTGTCTCTGTCTGTCTGTCTGGCGAGCGCACGTGCCCTATTGGGAAAAAACCTCTCAAAAAAAAAAAAAAAATCTTCACCATTCTGACTAGGGTTAGGTGGTATCTCATTGTAGTTTTGATCTGCATCTCCCTTATGATGAGGGATACTGAACATTTCTTCATATGCTTTTTGGCTATTCATATGTCTTCCTTAGAGAGTTGTTTATTCAGCTCATTTTCCCATCTTTTAACTGGGTTAATCTTTTTCTTCCAGGTAAGCTGCTTGAGTTCCCTGTGTATTCTGGTTATCAGTCCCTTATCTGAGGCAGAGTTAACAAATTCTCTCCCATTCCAAGAGTTGTCTATTCACAGGAATTATGGTGTCCTTTGCAGTGCAGAAACTTCTTAATCTGATGTAATTCCACCTGTCTATTTTGGGGATTAATTGCCTGTGCTTTGGGGGGGTCTTACTTAAGAAGTCTGCCTATCCCAATGTCTCCTAGAGTTTCCCCAGTATTTTCCACCAGTAGTTTTATGTATAGTTTGTGGTCTTAGGTTTAGATCTTTGATCCACTTTGAGTTTATTTTTGTTAATGGTGACAGAGAGGGGTTCAGATTCATCTTTGTGCAGGTGGATACCCAGTTTTTCCAGAACCATTTGCTAAAGAGGTATTCTATTTCCCACTGGATTAACTGGTACCCTTTGTCAAAGATGAGTTGGCTGTATGTTTTCGGGTTTATTTCTGGGGTCTCTATTCCATTGGTCCTCTACTCTGTTCCACTGTCTGTTTTTGTGTCAATACCATGCTGTTTTGATTATCACAGATTTGTAATATATTTTGGGACCAGAGGTTCATAAAATAACAACAATTTGCTTTCTTTTCCATCCAAAACTTGCTTTTAAAGACAAAAATGAAATTTGGAAGACAGAAATTCAATTATATTTTCACAGTGTAGAGTTACAATGTAATGAACATTTCTGACATAAAGTTCAATTAAGTACTCAGAGAAAGAACAAATTAAACTGTTTCAAAGAAAGTTAAAAAACTCTTGTTTAAGACATCAACGGGCGATGGGAACCAGCAGTTAGCGTAATGGCTATGTCGCTGGACTCCCACGTAGTCGACCGCGGTTTGCGTCCCGGACCCCGTGGCTTAAAACTCACGCCGGGCGCGTGTGCCTGCGTGCCCAAGATCCCGAGAGGAGAATGGAGAAGGGATTGCGGCGTGACCATCCCCCCTGGGGGGTGATTTCTCGCTTTCTGTCTCTATGTCTCTCTGTCTGGTGAGCGCACGCGCCCTATAGCAAAAAAAAAACCTCTCCAAAAAAAAAAAAAAGAAATCAACGGGTGGGGGGGCAGCATGTGGGGTGGTGGTTAAGGACGCTTGACTCCCACATGGTTGACCATGGTTTGAGTCCTGGACCTGGCGGCTTGCTTCCTAACTCCTCCCCTCCCCACACTCTGTCCCTCTCTGGTCAAATTAAGATAAATAAATAAAGTTAAATAGACTAATTCTTTTAAAAAAAGGAAGAAATCAACAGAGATTAGCAGATGGCATAATGGTTAGATGGGTGGACTCCCATGTATTCCACTGCAATTGGAGTCCTGTACTTGGTGGCTTAAAACTCACACCAGGTACGTGTGTGTGTGTGTGTGTGTATGCCAGAATCCTGAGAAGAGAACCGAGGAGAAGGGATTGCAGCAAGTGCACACACCCTATAGCAAAAATTTCAGTCTACAAAAAAAAAAAAAAAAAAAAAAAGAAAAAGAAAAAAGAAATCAAATCTTTCTGAGAGTACTACAACACAACTGAGATTATAATAACACAGAACTTAATTTCAAGGAAACAAAATTACTTTAAAAAATTCTGTAATTCCTATTTTGGGCTGGGGATATCTAGAATGGCCATTTTTAAAAATGTAGTTTAAATTACAATATATACCAGGACCAGCAGATGGAATAATGGCTGCATTGTTGGATTCCCACACTGTCAACTGTGGTTCAAGTCCTGGACCCAGCAGCTTAAAACTGGGCGTGTGTGCGGGCATGCCCAAAATCCTGAGAGGAGAATGGAGAAGGAACTGTAGCATGGCCATCTCCACTGAGGGGTCATTTATCACTTTCTGTCTCTCTGTCTCTCCAGCAAGCACACATGCCACATAGCAAATTCTCTCAAAAGGAAAAAAAATTACAGTATGTACCAAAGTATTATTTTGTTTGTGCTATTTCCCCAGTTTCCTGCCCTAAATAGACAAAATAATAGTAAATAGGAAAAGCAAAATGGCTGCATTTTAATTACATGATTATAAGATTTGAAGAGAAAGCCAGATCTCATCTGTTTTTCTTCCCTTTTTCTGAGGCTAAATTTCACCAGACAAAAGTGTTAAGAGTATAAATATCCTCTTTGCAACTTCTTATCACTGGATGCTGACTGATGATAGGTGTTCCTGATAAGAATGCCACAATCCTATGATCTTTAAAATTGAATATACCACTTAAGGTTCAATGATAAAATAAGGTGTAAACAAATGAGCAAATTCCATAATTCTATTAAAGATTTCTCTGGTAAATAGCCAGTCATGTGCCTCTATCCAGAAGGCAGACATGTCACTTACAGAAACACAGTTAAAAAAATGGATTCCTTCATTCATCCTTCTGCCACTCCTACCAGTAAAAACAAACGTGTCCCATTCAAAGCAGAACATTTAGCTCTCTGTTAGCAACAGAAAGAACACTTCCCCAGCAACAGGAAAACCCGAAAAGGACATCTATTTTTAAAAATAAAATGTGAAGCCCTCAGCATTTTGCTGATTTAGTGCACAAGACAGAGTATAAATCTTACCCATCCAAATTAGGTAAATGTTCTATAGATTTCAGGAATAAATAACCCTGATTTTACACGCTTTTTGTTGGATTATTCGCTTTGTTTTAATACATCAGATGTTTGCTGACGTTTTTTGCTGGTTTCTATGTTCACGGTTATCACACGTATGTCCATTACAAGGTAGGAGGTGTCTCATTTTAAGTGGATAGGTGGTAATTCAGAGTTCATTACTATACGCAAAACAGTTCACAGCAGTCTGTGCCACTGTCAGTTAGCAAGGTTTTGTAAAAGGTGATGATGAATATGTTTGTTGAAGGAAAGTGATAGGAAAAGGAACTGCTGGTTACTTGTTATACTTAAGTATTACAGTTTTAAAAAGGAAAGGAATCTTAAGAAGAATTTGATCTTGAGCCACAGGGTATTGTCCAAAGATTAAAATAACAAACCACTGTATCAATGTAGACAGTATATTAGCCTTAATCTAATTAAATGTTTCAATCTCCTAACTTTACAGAAAAGGAAACTGAAGCTCAATAAATGGTGAATTTTCACTTCAAAGGCTTAATCCTATTAATAGTGAAGACAAGACCACACTGCAAATCTTCTCAGGTTTCTGTTCTTTTTATTGCACAGCCAATATTATGGGGCATATGTGTAACATCTCTTAGTGTACATTTATTACAAATTATTTTCTATCTAAATTTTTTTTTTTTTAAATTTATTCATTCATTTATTTTAATTTGACCAGAGCAAGACAGAGAGAAGGAGAGAAAGTGGGAAAGCTAGCCACCAGGTCCAGGACTTGAACTGTGGTCGGCCATGTGGGAGTGTCCAGCACCTTAACCACCACGCCACCTGCTGGTCCCAAAATTTTTCATTGAAAACTAGAAAATCACCCCATATATATATATATATATATATATATATATATATATGCAAGGATGAAGGTATGCCAAATTAACTTTGTGTCAATTAACACATTATCATGTAAAAATAATATTAATTCTTGGGATAATCTTATTTTTTTTGCCTTAGCTATTAAACTTGTGAAATAGAAATATAATGGCAGGCTTATATTGCACCCTTCCTATCTAAAATTAGGATTAGCTGAGCAAAGATCTAAATACAGGGACATATTAGGCTTGGTCTATGAATACTGATTCCCTTTCTCATTTCCTCCTTTGGATGAAGGCAACAATATAAGGTCAAAGGTCAGTCACAACATTTATGATTCACATAAGAAGTTGGAGACAAAGATGGCTAAAAAATGTTAGTTTGGGAGACCAGCAGGTGGAGTGGTGGTTAAGGTGCTGGATGCTCCCACATGACTGACCACAGTTCAAGTCCTGGACCTGGTGGCTTGCTTTTCTCACTTTCTCTCTCTCTCTCCCTCTCTCTCTCTCTCCCTTTTTCTCTCTTCTCCCCCTCCCTCCCTCCCACTGGTAAAATTAAAAAAACATAAATGAATAAACAAATAAAAATAAAACAATTTTGTGAGAGGTTTTTGCTATAGGGACGTGCGCTCGCCAGAAAGACAGAGAGACAGAGAGACAGAAAGCAAGAAATCACCCCCCAGGGGGTTAGCCATGCCACAATCCCTTCTCCTCCGTTCTCCTCTCAGGATCTTGGGCATGCTCGCACATGCGCCCAGTGGGAGTTTAAGCCACCGGGTCCAGGACTCGAACCACAGTCGACTACATGGGAGTCCAGCGACATAGCCATTGTGTTAACTGCTGGTCCCAATTAAAATAAAAAAAAAGATGTTAGTTTTGGGTCAGTATGGCATAGTGATTGAAGCAGCCAGACCCCACATGGCTGACTGTGCTATTTGAGCCCCAGACCCTGTGGCTTGAAAAATACTCTGGCTGTGTGTCTGTGCATGCCTGAAATCCTGAGTGGAGAATGGGGAAAAGAGATTGCTGCATGGCCATTCCCACTGCGGGGTGCTTTCTCACTTTCTCTGTTTCTCTCCCTCTCTCACACTCTCCATCTCAGTCTCTACGCTAAGTTACCTGCCCAATGGCAAATTAAAAAAAAAAAAAGAAGAAAATGTTTTTTAAAGCTAGCTTAATATATGTGATACAGCAATATACACATACGTAATTCTGAATTATATAGCTCTCTATATATGTAATATACATATATTTTGTTTTGTTTAGAATTTTTTTTTTTTCCATTGTGTGCTCACCAGATAGACAGAGAAAAAGGGAAACTGAGAAATCACCCCCCAGGGGGGATGGCCATGCCGCACTCCCTTCTCCATTCCAGTCTTGGGATTTTGAATCTGCATGCACGTGTGTCTGAATGTACACAAGTCCACAAGTCCAGTGTGTTTTTCAAGCCGCTGGGTCTGGAACTTGAACCTGTGGAGTTGGCCATGTAGGATCCACTGCCTTAACCACAATGCCACTTGCTGGCCATATATATATATATATATATATATATACACATACATATATATATATATATAACATAGGTTTAACTAGTAGCAGTGTAAACTTAAGCAAAAAATGGAACTCTCTGGGCCTTATTATTTTCTTCTGCTAATTGGGAATAACAACAGTCCTATTTTATAGAATTGCGACACATTTCAAACAGAACCCAGTACCTGGTAAGCACTTATTAGAGATTAGGCAATTACTAGGGCCAGCAGGTGGCGTGGTGGTTAAGGGCACTAGATTCCCACATGGTCGACCCTGGTTCGACTGCTGGACCTGGTGGCTTGCTTTCTCACTTTCCCTCTTTCTCTCTCTGTCCGTCTCTGGTCAAATTAAAATAAAGAAATAAAGTTAAATAATTCTTTAAAAAAAATAAGCTAGGTAATTATTTAGTAGATATTATAGAGATGATATTATATATAGTACATACATATTTATTCATAATAGCTTTATCTATATCCAAGTAAAGTTTATTCAATAAAACCATCTGTTGTTTAGGTCTACAGATAAACATGTAAAAACAATTTTGTTATGCATTTCCCTTTTCCTTTATGCTTTGGCTGTGAAGCTATTCTTTAGTATACATTATAATGGTGGATGCATGACATTACACATGTCAAAACTTGCAGAACTTCCTAAAACAAAGAGCAAAACTTAGAGTATGCAATTTTTTTTTTAAAGAGAGATTTTTGCTATTGGGTGTGTGTGCTTGCCAGAGAAAAAAAAAAGAGACAGATAGACAGAAAGCAAAAAACCACCCCTCCCCCCAGGGGGATGGCTATGCTGCAATTCTTTTCCCTCTATTCTCCTCTTGGGATTTTGGGCACACATGCACATGTGCCTGGTGTGAATTTTTTTAAAAATTATTTAATTCCATTTGTTATTATTATTATTATTTTAATTTGACCAGAAAGAGACAGCAAGAGAGAAAGGGAAAGTGAGAAAGTGAGCTGCCAGGTCGGGACTTGAACCACTGTTGGCCATGTGGGAATCCAGTACCCCTATCTACCACACTACCTGCTGACCCCGCAGTGTGAATTTTTCTTTCCTTCTTTTTTTTTGAGAGACTTTTGCCATAGTGTGTGCATACTCTGTGGAGAGACAGAGAGATAGAAAGCAAGAAATCATTTGGGGGGGGTTGACTATGCCACAGTCCCTTCTCCTTTCTCTTGGGATTTTAGGCACACGTGCGCATGCGCGAGCACGCGCGCAGACACACACACACACACGCTTAGTGTGAGCTTTAAGCCGCCAGGTCCAGGACTTAAACTGGAATCAACTACGTGGGAGTCCAGTGGCATAACCATTATGCCACCTGCTGGTCCCCAGTGTGAGTTTTAAGCCACCAAGTCCAGGACTTGAACCGGGGTTCACCATGTGTGAATCCAGCGATGTAACCATTACATCATCTTCTGGTCCTATAGTGTATGCAATTTTAAAAGTCAAATCATTTAGGAGGTAGGCTGGTGTCAGTGAAGAACACAGACTTTGATGAGAGAATCTAACTGCATTACAAATGTATAAAACCACCTCACTAAAATGTTCGGGTGAAAGGGGCTGAACTGAGTGACTTGGGATATGACTGAATTCTGTAGGACTAAATACAGAAACAACTACATGTAGGGACTGTAGTCTAGTTGATAAATTTATTTACCATGGGGACATGGGTTAACAATTCTGATACTGCTATATTTGTAAACTGAAACTGAACCATTAAGTAAATTGGTGACAAATGCTATGTGTCAGGTTTTCACTGCTGAAGTGGGAATTACAGACAAGCAAGGGGCCAGAATGATCTATTAGGTAATGGGTTAGAACTGGAGACATTGGTATAAACTTAGGTTAATATGGATACAGTTATTACTTTCTGTTGGGATTTGGGACATGCATGCACATATGCCTGGCAGTTTTTCAAGCCATCAGGGCCAGGATTTGAATTGTGGTTGGCCTTGTGGGATTCAGCTCCCTTAACTACTAGGTTATGAGCCAGCCCTATAGAACTATTATTAAGACTTGTGAACAGTATTATTTTGTTTTCGCTGCATCTGCTGTTAGCAAGTCTCATTATTTCTGTCTTTATCTTAAGTCTTGAATTAGTTCACTGTTTCTTCAAAAAGTACCAGTCAAGGGAAAAAGTGCAGGCTGGGCTATTCAGAATTAGACTTAAGGTATTCTAAAGTGCCCAGAGATTTCTGCTTATGATTCCTACTGAGACAACAAGAGCTAGGATATCCTGCTGTTTTCCTTTCTTCTCTTTGCCAATGCATTATTTCAGTGTTTTGCTGACTCTGACACTGGACCTTTTCAATAAATGTTAAGTAGTACTATTTGATGTTCATTAGAGGTGGTACATGATATCAAACATATTGCACCAAGAGGAAACTAGACCTAATAAAATGGTGTAAGACACCAAAAGATTAAATGTGAAAACTGATAGGTGCAATTGGCTTGGGAGATTACTGTCATACTTTTCCAGTTTCTCTGAAATTAGAGAATGAATATGTAGAAGAAATTGTGTGTCAAGATTAAAAAACAGGCAACTTGGATATTCTGTACCTTTGCGTGGGGGCTTAGAGATCACTGGCAATGGCCTATTTAAATATTCACACTTAATTTTTGCCTTACTTTCTGCTATCCTTTCCTATGGTTAATCGGATAGATTGGACGGTACTACTGAGGAATCAAACCTTTTGCAGTAACAGTCACAGATGCATCCTTGTCATGTGCTTAAGACAGCTTGTTTTGTTTTAAATTTGTGATAGCCAAAGAAGGCAACATCTTAGATCATCCTGTCCCAGGTTTCCTCTGTAATAACTGATATGAATAGGATGTTTTTAAGACCATATGACATGAAATTGCTATCTATACCAAATTAGGTGCTTACTTTGCTTTTTTCCTTAGTTAGCTGGTTAGCTGTTTCTATAAGCACTCTTTTCCAACTGCAACTCTTCCATTTCTAAAAGAACCTAACTCTAAAAAACCTATCTTATTCATTTTGTTGCTTCCCTTGCTAGCAAATTAAGTTTGACTCATGCTCAAGAAGTATTCGGTTCAGAGTGTGAAGGGAGACACCTCTCTATTATTCTCATTGTAATTAAAGTGATGTTCCCATAATTTGAAGAACACACAGTGACCAATTATTGAATTTAATATTAGAACTCCAAGGATTTTACTTTTAATTAGTTTTTAAAATAATTATTTTATTTTATTTATTGCTATTATTTTTTAATTTGCTATAGGACACATGTACTCACCAGAGAGAGAGGAGGGGAGAGAAGAATGGACAGGGGGTAGGAGGGAGGGAGAGCCAGAGAAAGCAAGCTGCCAGGTCCCGGACTTGAACTGTGGTCGACCACGTGGAAGTCAGCACCTTAACCGCCACTCCACTGGCCCTGACTTTTAATTAGGCCTTTTCCTTTTGGAGTCTTTTAGGGAACGATTCAGCCATTCACGTATTCATTTAGGAATACTGAATCTCTACTCTGTGACATGCGTTATTCTAGTATTCTGAATACCAAGAAAAACATCATGGAACAGAACAGAAACAGCTCTAATCCTGTAGAGTTTGCATTCCTGTGGAGGGCACACAATAAAGAAGATAAATGTAAGTAATTCTGTTAGAAGGTGTAAGTACTAAGAAAAAAACTGAAGAGAAGGGAGGATGCTGGAGAAAGGGCAATGTTTTACATGAGATGGTCATAGTAGACTTTCTTGAAGATGACATTTGAGCAAAGATTGATCGCAAGTGAGGAATCTGGCCATGAAGGTGATTATTGGAAAAATCCTTCCAGATAGAGATAATAGGGTAAAGAACCCTGGGTAAGACGATGCCCTGCTGTTAGAAAAGCAAGGTGCAGGCCTGTGTAGCTGTAACAAAGTGCTTAAT
Organism: Tupaia tana; assembly: GCA_026018925.1. NCBI lineage: Eukaryota > Metazoa > Chordata > Mammalia > Scandentia > Tupaiidae > Tupaia > Tupaia tana. Next base: position 83,997,711 of record JAKSZU010000003.1, on the reverse strand, counting down.
AGAAAACAGGTCAAAGACTTGGGGATGGAGGCAAGATGTGGGAGGCCAGCTAGCACATTTGTTTGCTTGTTTTTACAGTGGCAGAAAGGACTGTGACTGTGAAAACTGGGAAGCTACTGGAAGAGCTAATAATTTTGGCTTGCAGACAAAAACTTTTGAATGCTAAAAGCATATCCACGTCATATCACAAGTTGGTTCAAACCTCTATACTTAATTTACCACCTTCAAAGTAAGTAAAAACACATTGCTTCTGCAAACAGAAAAAGATGAGAATAAAAGTGACTATCTAGGATAGACACCTAAATTAGCTTTTAATTCACTAACTAGTATATTAAATATGAATGAGCCTCTTTCTCTGTTTTATTTACAGGTTGGAACAGTATCTTTTTCCAGTTCTCTGGTTGGTTTCTTTTCATACCTTGTTATTTCTGGTATCTCCTGACATTTATTTTCCAATTTTATTTTCTACTCTCAGCTTAGTCTGTCAATACCAGAAAACATTTATCTGAATTGTAGAGGTCAGAATTTTGCTGGTCCAGCAATACAGAAGTTGTGTTTAAGATTAAAACAAAAACTTCGCTTCAGTAAGTTGACTTGAGGAAAATACAGGTTTTTCTTGAACTTCTGCTAACATAAACCATTTTATTTCCTTGGTGGGGATACAATACGATAGAGATAAGGTTTGTAATGCCCCCTTACTGTTCAGAGACTTAAGAGCAATGTATTTAGTAAATTCCATTTAGCACAAAAACACCATTGTTTTAAGTGGCAGGGAAAGGTTCCTCTAAAGGTGAAAGAATTACTAGCCTTAGTTTTCCAAAATGCCCTTGTATTCCTTAAAAGAATGAGATAAATTTGGGAATGTTTTTCATGTCCAGTCTGAAAAGTTACTTTTCAATTTCCTTGGACACTGGTTTCTACCATAAAAAGGGATAGCATTCTGACAGCATGTTCACCATGAACAACTTTCATTACAACTCAAATGGAAAAGACTGCCTCTTAATTCCGCACACTGCAACCCAACTAGTAGATTCTGAATGGTGTCAGTCTCAAGGGCACCTATGTACACTTGAGTTTAGTCCCATTTAAGTTGGGACTGTGTACAATGACATCTAAAATTTGTTCACTCTAATACAGACACAATGTTTAAAGATGAAGCCAGTAAAGCTGTAGACAGCGGTTAAAAAGCAAAGCAAAACCCGCTTTTTCTTTCAGTGATCTCTTAAGAAACAAACTATGCCCGGATTGTTATGCACGGTGCTGGCCAATCACCAAATCAGCGGCAGTCCTAACTCTGCTAGGATCAAGGTAAAGCCAATAGGGCCATATCACATCTACAACCTGTCGCGCACCCCCGAAAAGAACTCGAGGATCGGTGGTGACAAAGGAAAGTTTCCGTTCCAGTTTACAAGGAGAGGAGCCTGCGCAGGCAGCAGTTTCCGATCACACTAAACCTCGGGCGGTGAAGGCAGTCGAACCCCTCACGTGCTGCTTTTTGGTGGGTGGGGGTCCAGGGCGATGAGGGAAGAAAGTTTTTCTACAGGAAATCTGCTGCCTTGTCCCCGAGACGCTCGAGATCCGCAGCGCCATCAGTCCAAGTCTCGGAGTCTGCCCTTCTCGCCCCTCCCCAGGCGTGCGACGCAGGACGAGTGTCCGCCGTGGGCGCCTGAGCCGGATCCAGAGCGACCCCAGGGCGGCAGCCTCGTTCCACGCTCCGCGGTTCCGAGCGGGTCCCAGCGTGCAGCCCCGAGGGCCTGGTCGCAGCGGCCGTGGGGGCTGCAGAGGGCCCGCCTCCGCTGCTCCACGCGCCGGCGCTATGGCGACGGTCACGAGACGCCGGCGGCTTCGGCGCCCGCCAATGGGAGCGCACGTCGCGGGGAGACGCGGACGTCGCTCTTCCAAGATGGCGGCGCGTCCGTCGCGAGCTGCCGGGCCGTGGGGAAGCCAGCGAAGCCGAGTAAAGCCGCCGCCCGGGAGAGGACTGAAGGAGCAGTTGCCGCCGTTGGCGGCGGCCCGGGCAGTTTTCGCTGCTGCTACGGCTGTTGCCATGCGGCGAGGCTAGGGAGGACCTCACTTCCCCGGGGCATAATAATGTTAACAGAGGTAAGCGGCGACGGCGGCCAGTGTTTACCTGTGACATGGGGAAGGGGCCGGCGCCTGCCGGTCAGAGAGCCGCATCCGACCCTCCGCCGAGGGCCCCAGGGCCGGAGGAGCCGTAGGGATCCTACAAGTGCCCCCGGAGTAGCTGTGCTGACAGTCCCACCACCTCCGGCCGCCGGTGGCTCGGCGTTCGCAGTTGCCACTTGCTAGTCGCTCCTGGCACCGGGCTTTCTCCCGCTGTCGCTACCCTCTAACTCATCGCTCCCATCGCGGTGTCTCCTTACACGCTGCTCAGTGGCAGCGTTGTCCTTTCGGCATTTCTGGTGGGTTGTGTGCCGCCACGGTTTGCCCAAGGTCCCCTGCTCCGGTTCCTGGGCTCCATGGCCCTCCACCTCCGAGCTCGGTCAGCGTCCTGGGTTTGTCGCTCGGTCAGACCGGCTAGATTCCCACCCCATACTCTGATTCTTAAAGGGGACTGTTTCCCTCAATCTACACTTAGATGAGCGGTTGTATCACTCCCTTCCCCCCTACCCCGTCGCCTTTCGCTTAAATCGTGGCAGTCACAAACTTCAGTTCAGCCTCGACCTTCTTGAATTGCTTGTGGTGTCTTTGCTACTCTCTGTGGAACAGTTTTTTCTTTGGACCTGAAATGGAAGTAGGGCAACTACGCCGAGCCAATCAGTTTCCCTATTCTGGTGCCTTCTGTTCATTGCAAAAGGCAGACTTTTTGAAGAAGTAGCTTGCTCTTACTGGCAGTACTTTAAGGGGAAGGACTACAATGGGTTGGTGCAACTAGGTACTTGACTCAAATTCGCAGGTAATTCTGTGTGTGGTGTTGCAGGTGTAGACGTCATAGTATGTAAAATACTGAAGCTCGTGAATTGGGTGAAATATTTTCTTAGAAGCCATTCATTTTAAGTTCTGTGAGAATCTGTGGTTTGGGCATCTTTGTGGATTGAACCAAGGCTAGGAGACAGTTTTAGAGGACTCTGAAGTATTCTCACCTGGGCCAAAAAGAAAATGTAAACATCTGTGGATGTTTTTATTGTGCAAAAAGTGATGATAAAGGGAGATTTGCCTTTCCAGGTCCTTGGATCTTGGTTAACTGAGGAACTTAAGTTAGGAACTTGGTGCCTTGTTAAACACAACCTATGCACAAAGCTAGCATATGATGTGCCTGGTAAATCTTATTGGATGATTGTAATTTCTGAATTACTTGTTTCTAGTAGTTGGAAGTTTACTTTATATTTTAAATTCTACAATTTTTTTCATTTTTGGAGTCAATTTTATTCTTGGAGATGAGGATTTTATCATTCATTAACTTCTGTTGGCGTTTGCAGTATTAGGTTTTAAAAAAGGACTTACAAGTGGTATAAGTTCTATTTTTGTCTTAACTGTGATATTTTGGTGGAAACAATTATCTTCACAATGAGTTTTCAGGGTGTAGTTAATATATAGTATTTTATAAGGTGATCTTTTGATTAAATGTGGCTTAGATTAGCATGATAGTTTTTATGAATACTTTCACAGGAGCACATTAATATCTGCTAGTAAAATAATAGTGTCTTGATTTGGACAAATGACTTTGTAAGCTTCATATTAATGTAATTTTGGGTTTCTGTGAACTATTTTAAACATTAAGTTAGTGATAGTAGTTCACAGGCAATGGTCCTTGTACTTAGTGCTTTGTGTGTGTACAGTGCCCCCCTTGTACATGGCAGAGCCAGGGCTCCATCTTTGGCAGTTGCTCCCAAACCCATTCTATTCAGCCACTACTCTGAATTGCCTCTCCAAAGTAAGGCCCCCATTGGATTGTACTTGGGTATTATTTATGATTTTTAGAAGTGATTTTACAGATTAGAATGCTCAGAGAGTTATCTGAGGTCAGTTATTAGTGACAAAGTTGAGAATCTCATCTCCTGCCTCTCAGTAAAGGATTCTGACCATGTTTCTTAGCTGCCTTTCATTAAGTAGCATTTAACTCTTGATATCAATAGATAATAAAATGTACCACTTACTCGTCTGAATATTGTCAGTGGTTAAACTGGAAGTTATTGTTAACTTGAGCAAAATTTTATGCGTTATCTTTTTTTTTTAACACTAGGCTTCTCAGCCTTGTAAAATAATCCTATTTTGAAATACTTTAGCTATAAAATTTCACTCAGCATTGGTTACTAAAAAATTAGTAGTGTGGAACTTGTTTTTTACTGCTTTTTTTAGATAGTGCTAACTTGGATCAGCCGGTTTTAGAGGATGTGATTTAATTCTTGTTAGAGCTTGAAACGTAGAAGGATGAGCTGTGCTGTGAAAGTTTCTTCTGTCTTTACATTAGTCAGGTTCAGCAAGCCTTTACTCTGCTCAGAAAGTGGTGAGTGGTGAGTTGTGCTATGTATCTCATTTCTTTTCATCTCAACATTGTTATGGGTGATGTTGCCATTATTAGGCAGATGAGGAAACAGGCTAATAAAGTTAAAATAGCTTGCTTGAAATCATGTAACAAGAGTCACACACACCTATGTCCTCTTATTCCGAACTGTGCGGTTTTTGTGGCTCAGTGGGGAATGCTTCAGTTTTTTTGTAGCTGATATCATCAGTATTCTATTTTTAGTCTTAGTTCTTTTTTTTTTTTTTAAAGACCATTATAGGAATATGGAACATAATAACAGTAACAATAAACATTCACGTGAAACTTTTCAGTTTTGCATTTTGTCAAATACTGTTCTTAAATGATGTCAGTGATCAAAAAAGTCCTATTTCAAGTTGAGCTAAAAGAAGAAATTACTCAGTCGAACAAATTAATGTGTACGTTGAACTTTGAATACTGTGAAATACAGTGTAAAGTAGGAATTGAAAGTATAGCCCCAGTTATATTGCCATCAGTTTAGTTTGTGATTTCAGTTTGTACTTTTTTAATTCTAAATACAACTGAATTATTTAGTAGACTTGAAAGTCATGTACATGTGCTTGTGTTTTTTTGCATTCTCCACAGAGATGATAAGTATACAAGTGCACATTTATTTATTTTAATGTCCAGTTAATTTTTTTTTCTTTTACTGTCATTGCCTCTGTTCAGACTTTCTACTCTTGATGTAATTCTCACTACCTTTGGCAAAAACTTTGTCACAGTGTGAGGGATATTCAAAAAAATTCATGGAAAATGCATTATGATAAAACTGTGCATTTCATTTTTTTTACATCAAAATAAACTTTTGCTTTAATTCCATTTATCCATGAACTTTTTGAAGTCCTTTCATATACTTGAAAATTATTTAATACCCTCTGTGTGCTCTCTCTTTTTTTCTACTGATAAGCTTTGTATTTCAAAATTAGAGGATGGCGTGTTTACCTGAGAATTAATTTAACCTGTATTTTTATAGCATTAGAATATAATGAAATATATTCAATGAATTTTCACACTTTTAAACTTTCTTTGATAGAAATTTCAAAAGGTATTCAGATTATAGTGTTAACTTAGACCAGCAGATTTTAAAAGATGTGATTTATTGGGTTGTTGGAAAAGTCATGAAGCATTTTTGCATAGAAAAATATGTCACGACTTTTCCGACAACGTACTAACTCATGCTGGATCTTGAAATGTAGAAGGATGAGCTGTGCTGTGAAAGAGTTCTCCTGTTTTTACATTAGTCATTTCAGTAAGCATTTATTCTTTACAGAGAACATGCTGAAAAATGTGTTCAATTTGTTCAAGCGCTGTGGTATACTCTGAAGATTATTTTTGCCTAAAATTAAATTATCAGCATGTTGTCACTTGTCCTGTGCTTTAAAAAATGGCGAATGAAAATTGTACTTACTTAAACTTATTAGCTGTTTGGGTTGTTTGTAAATGATGAGAATAAAGTAATGTTAAATAAAAATATATTTGTGTTAAATTCCATCAGATCTGTTGATTTTAGATATTAGCGCTGATCTCAATTTTGAGGTTAACATATGATGCAAATGTGAAGAAGCAGGAACTGCAGCACTTTCAGAAGTCCCAGGTTAAGGGAATAAAATGTTTTATAGTTCAAATACTTTAGAAGATATTTGCCAGTTAAATAGGTTTCTTGTTTAGAGGACCTCTTACAGCTTTTGATAGGTGATTTACTCTTAAAGAAGGGGGTAGAATTTGCAGCATATTGCAAACTTGTTTAACCATGGAGACTTAATAGAATTTCTTGCATTTCACTTAAGAAAATCCTAAGATGTAGTGAAGAGTTGTGCATCAAGGAAGAGTCTCTCTTCTAAACTTCCAGGACTCTTTTTTTAAACAAACCTACATACAGTCTTGCTAAAAGTATGTACATAGTAAAGTATAATGACTTGACTTTGTTGGTTAGTAAATATTCTTAGGATGAATTAATCCTTAAGTATGAGGTGTTTCTTCAAGCATTAATTAATAACATTACTGAGGCTGCTAACGAGAACAAGAACTCCATAGTCCCTTAGAATTCAAAGAGTGTTAAAAGGTAGGCAAGGAATTTTATAAACAGAGTTGAAGGACGTTACTATCTAGAATGAATCTAGCTTGACTTTCTACACATAGCATTGTTTGACTTCTTTTGACAAGCTATTGGGTAGTCGGGAAAGTCATGACTCATTTTTGCATAGAAAAACAGAAAAATACATCTTGACTTTTCAATGAACTAATAAGTCGAATGTTATTAACGATTTTGCAAAGATTCTTTTTTTATTGATTATTTTCAATTCTAGAAATTAATATGCGTTGATAGGATACACTGTGAAGTTTTAAAATATGTATACAAACTGGAATAATTAAATGAAGCATCATCTCGTTTACTTAATTTGTTATAGTGAGACGTTTGAAATTTACTCTGTTATTTTAAAATATACATTATTCACTGTCATGACCCTTTTGTTCAATTGATCTAAAAACTCTTTTCTCCTGTCTGTCTGAAACATCGTACCTTTTGATGTATACAATTCCCTATCTCTCTCCTGAACCGTTTCTGGTGCCCATCATTCTGCTCTCCACATCTGTGAGTTCAACTCTCATAGACTCCCACGTATAAGAAAGATCATGAAGTATTTGTCTTTCTGTGCCTGGCTTATTTATTTACTATAGTACTCTCCATATGCATCCTGGTTATAGCAAATGACAGAATTTCTTTCTTAAAGCTGATTAATATTCCATGTATACATATATCACATTCTCTCTCTTTATCCATGTTGGGACATTTAGGTTGATTCTGTATCTGGGATATTCTGAATAATGCAACTGTTAATATGGTAATGCCGATAAGCCTTTGATATATTGAGCTCATTTCCTTGGGTATAAACCCATAAGTAAGATTGCTAGATCATATAGTAGTTCTGTTTAGTTTTTATTAGAGATTTATTTTTTTAGTTCCATTTTTTGTTTTAAATTTACTTATTTACATTAATTCACTGTACATCATTACAGTATACAAAATGAGATTTTCCATCCAGAATACATTGTATATTGGCTCAATCAAGGATAATACCATATGTGTTATCATCAACAATAATTTTCCATTTCTTGTTTCTTACATACTTTGCAACCCCCGCCCCCCTTGATTCTATCCCTCTCACCCTCTGCCATTTTCCTCCCTCCTCTCACACTGTCTCTGGTAGGTACAGTTGCAGTCCATGCTTTTCCCACGCACACAGTTTATGGATTCACTAAAGATCTTAATCAATCTAAGTACTTTCAATAGCAAGCGTGGCTCATATATACATATCTATGAACACATGTCCAACTTTAGGCGTAAACCTTTTTTTTTGAGAGATTTTTGCTATAGGGTGTGTGTGCTCACTGGAGAGAGACAGACAGAAAGCAAGAAATCACCCTGTGGGGAAATGGCCACAGTGCAGTTTCTTCTCCTCTATTCTCCTCTTGGGATTTTGGGCATGTGTGCACACGCATCCGTTGTGAGTTTTAAGCTGCTGTGTCTGGGACTCGAACCGTGGTTAAGTATGTGGGAGTCCAGAGATGTAACCATTATGCCATCTGCTGGTCTTGCGTGTTAGTTTTTTGAGGCACCTACATGCTATTTTCAGTAATGGCTGTACTGATTGCATTCCCACCAAGAGTATACAAGAATACTCCTTTCTCTGCCTCTAAAGCAACACTTAACCTTCATCTTTTTGATAGTAGCCGGTCTAACATGTGTGAGGTAGTCTCATTGTATTGATAGTTTCAGTTTGCTTTTCCCTAATGGTTAGTGATGCCAAGCAGTTTTTTAATGTACCTGTTGGCCGTATGTGTGTCTTCTTTTGAAAAATGTCTATTTAGATCCTTTGCCCATTTTTATAAAGGATAATTTTTTTTGTAATTGAATTACTTGTATGTTTTGGATATTAACTCCTTATCATGAAGTATATGGTTTACATATATTTTCTCCCAATCTGTACATTGTCTTAAAGTTGTTATCAACAAATAATAAATTATATATTTTTCAAGATTTTAAAAAGATCTATGTATTATTTGTTTTCCATTGATTCTAGGTTTCAGAGAGCTTATAAATTAATTAAATTTATTAAGTAATTATTATCACTATATTGATTTATTTTTTAGTTTTTGCTGTAAGGCATGCGTGCTTGCCAGAGGGAGACAGAGAGAGGGAAAGTGAAAAAATCCCCCCCTGTGGGAGAGGAATGGCAATCTCCTCTCAGGATTTTGGGCATGCACACATACACAGCGTGATTTTCAAGACACAAGGTCCACGGGAACCAGCAGTTAGCGTAATGGCTATGTTGCTGGACTCCCACGTAGTTGACCGCGGTTCGCGTCCCGGACCCGGTGACTTAAAACTCATGCCGGGCGTGTGTGCGTGCGTGCCCAAGATCCCGAGAGGAGAATGGAGGAGAAGGGATTGCGATGTGACCATCCCCCCTGGGGGTTGATTTCTCTCTTTCTGTCTCTATGTCTCTCTCTGTCTGTCTGGCAAGCGCATGGCCCTATAGCGAAAAACCTCTTAAAAAAAAAAAAGAAAAGACACAAGGTCCAGGATTTGAACTGCAGTTACCCATGGGGGACCCAGCGTCTTAACCTCCATGCCACCTGCTGGTCTAACTATATTTTATTAATTCAACACACTCATACCACTTGTGTTTGTGGAAAAATGGAATTAAAGTACAAGTTTATTTTGGCGGAAGAAAATTTGAAATGCATGCATAGTATTTTCATAATATTTTCCATGAACTTTTTGAAGACCCATTGTGTAAGACTGTATTCAAATGGATTGTTTCAAGGTTTGTTGACTTGTTTTTAAAAAGACATTGATAAAGAAGAGTTTATTCCCTAGTCTACTATGTATATTTTATGTTAATGGTTCAGAGTGTTGCAACATTAATCACTATAGATTCATAAATTACTTTTGCTTATTTTATTTGAGGAAATATGGGGTTATATTTGGGAGCGGGGATAGGAAATAAGTAGAAATGTTGGTAGAGTGAAAGATTTATAGCATTTATGCATCATAGGTCCACTCTAAAACATTTGACTTTTCATCTATTAATGTAAAAACTCCCAGCATGTACATAGGTTTGCACAGATTATAAAGGGTGCTGTGTGCCTTAATGTAGTTATTTCATTAGATGCAGTCATGCTTACTTCGGATTTGTGTCATTTCTAGTTTAATTATGGAATAAAGAGAAGTCTTTTAGTAAAGAGAGAAGGAAAAGGGTATGAGATGTTTGAAATAGGCTGTGCTTTTTGAAAAAAATTATTTATTTATTGGGACCAGCAGTTAGCGTAATGGCTATGTCACTGGACTCCCACATAATCGACTGTGGTTCACGTCCCGGACCCGGTGGCTTAAAACTCACGCTGGGCGCGTGTGTGTGAGTGCCCAAGATCCCGAGAGGAGAATGGAGGAGAAGGGATTGCAGCATGGCCATCCCCCCTGGGGAGTGATTTCTCGCTTTCTGTCCCTCTGTCTCTCTCTGTCTGTCTGGCAAGCGCACACGCCCTATAGCAAAAACCTCTTCAAAAAAAAATTTATTTATTTATGGAGTGATTTTTTTGCTATAGGGCACATGCAGTCACTGGAGAGACAGAGGGAGTGACATAGAGACAAAAAGCGAGAAGTCACCCCTGTGGGGTGATTCTCTCGGGATTCTGGGCGTGCACACACTTGCGCCCGGTGTGAGTTTTTTTAAGCCACAGGGTCCAGGACTCTAACCATGGTCAACTATGTGGAAGTCCAGCAAAGTAACCATCATGCTATCTGCTGTACTGATTATTTTTTAATTTGACAGAGAGAGAAAGTGAGAAAGCAAGTTGCCAGGTCTGGGACTCAAACCAGAGTCAGCCATGTGGGAGTCCAGCACCCCAACTAGCAGGCCACCTGCCGGACCTGAAATAGATTGCTTTAAATGGAATCAGCTAAGGCTGTATTAACTGAGTTGATAATGAACAAAAGGAGAGAGTGCGAGCTTCTGGAAAGGGAAACACGTGTCTTTTCATGAGGAGTTTGCAGTGTTGGCCACTAACTTGCCATTAACAAAGCCAAATGACTTCACAGCTTTTCCTGAGCAGATTTCAGATTATGGCTTTTTAAGTTGTATTTTGAGATTCTCTGGTTTCACAGATCAGGTGCTTCCTTAAACTGACAGTAATATAGAATTGAAACTGAATTTCAGAGTCTTATTTAACTTTGATTACGTTAGGTTGTAGGGAAAGTCATGACATATTTTTCTATGCAAAATTGCATCATGACTTTCCCGACAACCTGATACAATGCCTAAAAATATTTGGAAAGAGGGAAAACTTTGAGTTAAAACAAGTCTACAGTTCTAGGATTGTTTTAACATTTAAAAAAGTGGTTGAGATTGAGTGAATAAATAGAGTGGAGTCATAGTGATGCATGCTTATGTCTATCAACAGGTTACACATATTACCATAGCGAGGCAACAGGCAGATGAAACGCCGTGCTAAGCGTTAGGAAGGATGAGTCCCATCTTCATCACTTACTTATAATGGGATGTTGGGGGAAGTTGTTTGATCTTTCTAAGCTTTAGTTCAGAACCTTTGTGTAAAATTAGGCTAATAACATCTTCCTGGCTGTTCTCACATTGTTGCATAGATCAAATAAGGTAATGGAAGGAGTAGCTCTTTGTAAATTTCAGTCACTGTACACATTCTCATAGTTAATGCATCATTGTTTTCTTTATGTGTTGTACACTAATATGAATCCAAGTCCTAGGTTCCCAGTAGCTTATTGCTAACTAGCTTCTTGGTGGGGAGTGGCCCTGCGTAGAATACGAGATCTCCTGGCCACTAATGAAAACAGGCAGGGTATAGAATAAAAGAAAAGAAAAATAAAAGGACTGAGAACATGCCTTGCAAATTAGTAATGAGTGTAGTTTTGTGTGTGGTTGGTAAACTGATTGCAAAACATTTCTTAAAGGGAAGTTGATATCTGGCTTGGTGGTGCTGCCGTAACATGCTCAAACTGTGAAGATCCACATGAAGAGTGCAGGTTTGGGTACCTGTATGTGCCCATGATTCTGGCTGGCTGAGAAGGCTAAGGGAGGGAGGTGGTAGATCTTGGTTTGAGACCCTGTTGAGGGTGCCCGTCTTTGTCTCTTTCTCTGTCTTATGTGAAAGAAATAGTCTTTTATTTCTTTTTTAAGTTCAAAAAACATTTCAATAAAGGTGAACTATTTGAGAGTTAGCAGTCATTTATGTGTACATGTTCTGAAATCTTTGTGGGAAAGTAAATCTCTGGAGGTGCATGCGTGAGATGTGGGATTGGTGGGAGGGACCTCCCAACCCACATGGGATATGGTCATGCCACTGTCCCTCCTCTCCAGTTCTCCATCCTTTTGGGATTTGGAGCCTGGTGCCTGGTGTGATTTTTCAAGCAGCTGGGGCCAGGACTTGAACTGAGGTTGGCAATGTGGGATCTGGCTTCCTTAACCAATAGGCCATGGAGTTGGCCCTATATACTACTTTTTGATGAACTCTGGTAAATTCTTAAAACCCTAGTAAATTCTCAGAAGGAAAAGCTATTGTTTAGGATAATATTAACTTACATGATTTTAATTATTACTTTTACTGAAGAGCGATTTCATGGATTAATTTGTTCACAAAAATGATTTACTTTGTGCCAGGCACATGCGATTATATTCTGATGGTAAGTGGTGAATCCAGTCATAAACTTCCCTCAGAAATCTTACATTCAAAGCTAAATTTAGCTCTATGCCACTTTGACTATCACAGACAAACCCTTGAAGTCTTTTGTCAGGAGAAACTAAATAATAGGACTGAAGAGTGACACATTAAAGGGAAGGAAAGGTTGTAGAATGTAATTAAAAGGTATGGGACCGTGACTAGCAGTTGGTGTAATGGCTATATTGCTGGACTCCCATGTAGTTGACTGTGGTTCGAGTCCTGGACCTGGTGGCTCACACCGGGCGTGCATGCATGCATGCCCAAGATCCCAAGAAGAGAATGAAGCAGAAAGGATTTAGGTGTGGCCATCCTGGGGGGGGGGGGGGGGGTGGGCGGCGGTGATTTCTCGCTTTCTGTCTCTGTCTCTCTCTGTCTTTCTGGCGCCCTATAGCAAAAAACCTCTCCAACAAAAAAAGGTACGGGACCAGCAGGTGGCATGGTGGCTAAGGTGCTGGATAGTCCCACATGGCCGACCACAGTTCGAGTCCTGGACCTGGTGGCATGCTTTCTCACTGTTCCTCTCTCTCTGGTCAGATTAAAATAAATGAATGAATACATGAAATTAAATAAATAATTCCTTTTAAAAAAAAAGGTGAATATGAGTTGGATTAGCTTTACAACTCCAGGCAGAGGTCCTTTTTTCGATCATGTGGCAGCTCAGAAATGAGGTTTTCCTTGCCACTGAATCAACTTGTCTCCGTCTGTATTAGCTATAAGGTAATTCACAGTGAGAAGTGGAAAAAAAGTTCTGTGAATTCTTTTTGCTTTTTCTTGGACAGACTCTCCTAGTCTGCTAAAGAGGTCTGTTACATTTTACTAAATTCTGTTACCCTGGTAAAACTAATACTTGGTCCCCATCTCCACATATTATTTATTAATTTATTTGCTTAATGTTAGTTTTTTCCTGCTGGAATAAATTCTTTTTTTTTTTTTTTTTTTTTTTTCGAGAGGCGTGTGCGCTCGCCAGACAGACAGATAGAGACATAGAGACAGAAAGCGAGAAATCACCCCCCAGGGGGTATGGCCACGCCGCAATCCCTTCTCCTCCATTCTCCTCTCGGGATCTTGGGCACGCACGCACACACGCCCAGCGTGAGTTTTAAGCCACCAGGTCCGGGACACGAACCGCGGTCGACTACGTGGGAGTCCAGCGACATAGCCATTACGCTAACTGCTGGTTCCCTGCTGGAATAAATTCTTAAGTATGGGCTTACAGTTTTATTCCCATAGCCTAGAACAGAGCTTGACACTTGGTAGGCCTTGTTAAATATTTTTTGAAAAAGTGAATGCTGGGAACCAGCAGTTAGCGTAATGGCTATGTTGCTGGACTCCCATGTAGTTGACCGCGGTTCGTGTCCCGGACCCAGTGACTTAAAGTTCACTCTGGGCACGTGTGCGTGCGTGCCCAAGATCCCGGGAGGAGAATGGAGGAGAAGGGATTGCGGTGTGACCATCCCCCCTGGGGGGTGATTTCTCGCTTTCTATCTCTCTGTCTCTGTCTGTCTGATGAGTGCACGTGCCCTATAGCGAAAACCTCTAAAAAAAAAAAAAAAAAAAAGAAAAAGAAAAGTGAATGCTAAATATTTCCTCAAGAAAAGTTAAGATAGAAGGGGAAAACTACTAAGGCAAGATTGTCTATAGATAACTGTAAACTTTCACATTAATTGCCTCTTTAAAAACATTTTTTTTTTAATTGCCAGGGGCCAGACACATGGTGAGAGAAAGGAGCCCTGTGTGAGGAATGGTTATGCCACAATACTTTTCCCTCTATTTTTCCATTTTGTCAGGTTATTGGTTATGCCTGCACATAAGCCTGGCGTTGACCTGTGTCGGCCATGTGAGATACGGCTTCCTGACTAACCACTGAGCTTGGCTGGCCCCACTAAGCAATGGTTATTGTCTGTGTCCATTAGATATTTTATATAGTAAATACAATGTAGTTGAATGTTGTGTTTGAGGTCAGTTGGACCAAAAAAGAAATTGAACACAAAGCTTGTAGTTAGGAATGTAATTGTGTTTTAATTTTTCTTACAGAGAAAAATCTGATTAGGTTGTTATTTTGATATGACCAATTATAAATGCAAGGGTGGAGTTTATTTTGTATCTCTACTTGATATTTATCTTGACTTTATGAGTACTATTTAGAACTTTATTCCTGAACTAGATACCCTTCAGGAAAGTTTTGTTCATAAATAATACAGTAATATTGGTTTTCATGGCTCTATGTTGAGTGTTTTATGTTATATGAATTTTAATGTTTCCTTGAAAGTTTGTAAATATGTGTAAAAATTTGGTCATGTATTTCTAAGCTAGAAAGTTGGTGTTTTTTTTTTTTTAATTTTTTTTTAGAGAGGTTTTTTGACTATATGTGTGCTCCCCGGAGAGACAGGAAGTGAGAAATTACCTCCTAGGGGGCATGGCCATGCCTCAATCCCTTCTCCTCCAGTCTCCTTTTGGGATTTTGGGCACACATGCACACATGCTCACATGAGTTTTAAGCTACCCTGTGTCCAGGACTCGAACTATGATCGACTACTTGGGAGTCCAGGGATGCAACCATTATGCCATCTGCTGGTCCTGGTGGGTTTGTTTTTAAGGAGGGCAGTTGCTACCACAATCTGTTGACTAAAATACTTCTCAGTGTACTGTTAGAGTATTGTTAGGTTATTTTGGTTATTCCTATGTATATTCAGAAATATTACATACCATAAAGGTTCAATAAAATCTACTTTGCTCAATTGTTAAAAATTAAACTAGTATTATAATCTATGTAATAAAAGTTTTTAAAGTTAGTATGAGACTCATATATGTCAACTGAAATACTTAACCATTGTTGACTTAGTGCACTATTTTCTTCAGTTTGCTTAAGAACCTTTTTATTCTCGTGCATATTTGAAAACCCCGAGGGGAAGCCTGCTCTGCTCCTGACCTTGGCCATGCATTGTTGGAGAGTCCATGTTTAAACCTGAATTGGTTTTGCTCCTGACACCCTCGGGCCATTTTTAGCCCAACTGTGTTGCTGAGCAGGAGTATGTGGTTCTTCATATTGTGACCTGTTTTATTTTCAGCCTAGAGCTATGTGTGGAGAATGACCTTTGGATTCACCAAATGATCATTTGTGACTTGGAAATTATAAAACTGAAGTTGTGCAATTTTAGTAGAGGAGTTATATATGAAATTAAAATTCCACCTCATTTTAGTTATTATATAGATTTTAAGAAATAATGGTCTGACTTTAAGATATGTGTTTTCCAGTGTTTCTCCAAGCCATAATATTGCACTTTGCAATTTGTTCTTGACTTCTCATCTTTAGTTTGAGACTCCCCCCCCCCAGAAGCATGATTGCTGTTGAATCAGACTGTAACTATCAATATAATGAGCTACTTGCACATCTTGTGTTAATTACTAACATCTGATCTTTTTCTTGTGCAGTAGCTAAATGCTCAACAGTGTTGCAATAGTCTAATCCTGATAGAAGTCAGGAGAGTAAACCCAAATGGGATATCAGGAGGTTGGAAACAACTTGAAAGGTGGAATAACAAAGATACAGGAGAAGAAACGGAAATAATGTACTTTACAAATACTATTGGTTATAGAAGGTTTAGCAAAACCAAATGAGCTTGAGAGTATTTTATGACTTATTAAAAATATATTTTACGGGGACCAGCAGTTAGCATAATGGCTATGTCGCCGAACTCCCATGTAGTCAACTGTGGTTTGAGTCCCGGACCCGGTGGCTTAAACTCAAGCTGGGCGCATGTGCATATGTGCCCAAGATCCGGAGAGGAGAATAAAGGAGAAGGGATTGCAGCGTGGCCATCCCCCCGGCGGGTGATTTCTCGCTTCCTGTCTCACTCTCTCTCTCTGTCTTTCTGGTGAGCGCACACACCCTATAGCAAAAACCTCTCCAAAAAAAAAAAATATATATATATATACACACACACACACACACACACACACACACATACATATATATATTTTATAGAATAAAAAACTCTAGAAGTTAATGTGTGGTAACAGAATAATTGGTCAGATAATAGGCATTAATACAAACAAAATTTATGTGACTAGAAGTGAAATTATCGTTGAATTGGGACTCAGTGTTAATCATCTGTCTATCTGTTCTAACCACAAATTGAATATTCCTAATTTATTTTTTTAGAATTATTTAACATTATTTATTTTTTAATTTGATGAGAGGGAGGGAGAAGGAGGGAGGGAGGGAGAGAAAAAGTGAGAAAGCAAGCCACCAGGTCCGGGACTCGAACTGCCATCAGCCATGTGGCAGTGCAGCACCCTTAACTACCACACACCTGTTGGCCCAATAGTCCTAATTTCCAAAGAAGAGTAAACACTTGATTAAGAGTGACTCTGGTGTCAGATTATTTGTATTTGAATCTGGATTTTGTCACTGCCATAACCTTGGAAGCTTACTAACTTTTTAGAGCCTCAATTTTCTCATCTGTGTGATTTACAAATTAATGTTACTTACTGGATAGAATTGTTTGAGTAGTAAGTAACATGTGTCAAGTACTGTGCAATAATGTTTCCCACAGTAACATTCAATACCAGGTTTTATTATTTGTTTTCATAATTTAGGATTTATGTTTGAAGTTGTTTTCTGTGTTCTGTCTGTTTCATTGAGGAAGTTTAAATGTCAGCATAATCCTCTTTGCCCCAGATGATCTAATTCTTTACTTACTTCCTATCTCAGTTTCTACTAACTTTCTAATTTGTGTATTGTTTCCAAAGTGAACACTAAAAGCTAGATTTAGAATGAGAGATGATACTCGGATAATATGAATCAGTCATAACCAGAATTTAAAAAATATGAGCCTGAAGGTTTTAGTGAAATGAAAGGGAAAATTTGTGGTATGCTCCCCATATTATGCTTTAACACTGCTATGGTTGTACCATTTTGTTATTTGGGCAGTACTACAGTTCTCATTAATTTGATAAAGTTTTATGTAAATCAGCCTTAAATCTATATAAGCTCTTCTGTGAAATTGTTTGTCTTAAAAGAAACATAAAACTTAAAAAAAAAAGTAGTTTACTTGATTAGAATTAGTAATATTGTGCAGTAGGTTTAGAAAGAGATTTAGGGAGCAAGCAAGCAGGTGATGTGGTGGTTAAGGCACTAGGATCCCACATGGATGACTGTGTGGTTTGAGTTCTGGGTCCTGTGAGAAATATGCCTGGCTTGTGTGCTTGTGTGCCCAAAATCATGAGAGGAGAATGGAAAAGGGACTAGGGACTGTGGTGGGGGGTGGGGGGTGGGGGTCCTTTCTCACTTTCTGACTCTCTCTCTGGGCAAAAACAAAAAAGATTTCGTACTAAATGATTACAAATGAAATTGATATTTCCATAGATCCAAATTATGGATTTTTTCTTTTTTTTTTACAGCTAAAGTATGAATTTATTTGGTAGAAAAACTTTTTGAAATTCATACATAGTTTTCTCATTACATGTATTTCCATGAGCTTTTTTTTTTCCTGAAACTTTTTTTTGGGGGAGAAGTTTTTGCTATAGGGCGCGTGCGCTTGCCGGAAAGACAGAGAGAGACAGAGAGACAGAAAGTGAGAAATCAGCCCCCCCCCCCCCCCCACCATGGGGGATGGCCACGCTGCAATACCTTCTTCTCCATACTCCTCTCAGGATCTTGGGCACACATGCACACGCACCCGGCATGAGTTTAAGCCACTGGGTCTGGGACTTGAACCACAGTTGACTACATGGGAGTCCCATGACATAGCCACTACGCCAACTGCTGGTCCCTTGAAATATTTCTAAAAATTGATTAATTTACATTTATTCCCTAAGCATCGTCACAACATACAAAATGTGATTTCCCATCCAGAGTATACTGTATAGTGGTATAATCATGCATGTTATCGTCAATAATTTACCATTTCTAGTTTTTGTGTGTGTGTGTGTGTGTGTGTGTGTGTGTGTGTGTGTGTGTGTTTTACCCCTATTTCTGACCCTCTGGCTTTTCCCACCCTCCTCCCACACTGTCTCTGGTGTCTACAGTTGTTTTCCATTCCTTTTCCCCCCACATTTTGTTAAATAATCTTAACTACTTTCAATAGCAAGTCCAGCTGGTAATTTCAAGAAAAGCACTTTTAACTTTAATAAATCAAAGAAATGCTAAGGAACTTTGCTTAAAACTTAAAGCCAAGAAACAGGTTAGGATTCTGTTCAAATAGTAGGTACATGAATCTATCGACAGCTCAAGATAGGACAATAATCCTTAAAACCAGAAAACAAAGCCTAGAAGAAAATCAGCAATATTTTAGTCAAAAGTCACAAAATGCTATTTCACCAGTTCAGTCTCATGTACTTAATCTATCTTCTGTTGTGGTTCGATCTTCCCAATTGAAATCTGGGATATAATATTCAACTCCAGATTTGTCCCTATGATTAAGTTGGCCATTTTCTCAGTTTTTGAACTCTTATTTCTGTGTGTCTGTATTTAATTTTCCTGGTATAGCACTCTCTTGAGAACTTCTTGGAGATCTGGTACGGTGTTGGTGAATTCTTTCAGGTTTTGTTTATCTGAGAATGTTCTTGTCTTGTCTTCTCATATAATCTTGCTGGGTATAGTATTCTTGGTTGAAATTGTCTTTCCCTTAACATTTTATATTTTCCCATTCTTTCCTTGCTTGCATTGTTTCTGATGAGAGGTCCACTGTTAGCCTGATGGGATATCCTTTGTAGGTAACTTGCCGTTTTTCTCTTGCCAATCTTAATATCTTGTCTTTGTTATTTTGGTCAATCTGGCTATAATGTGTATTGGAGAAGATCTTCTTGGGCTGATTCTATTTGGGGTCCTTTGTATTTCTGGGACTGGATCTTTGAGTGCCTCTCTAGGTTGGGAAGGTTTTCTTGCAGAATTTCATGGAGATTATCAATGCCCTTATGAGTTTCTTTGCGTTCTGGGATACCAGTATCTGGATGTTTGGATGTTTGAAGGTATCTAGTACTTCTCGTATATTATTCTCATTTTTTTGGGCAATTTTCTCAGTCTTTGTGGTGGTTTTTTTTTTTTTTTTCCCGAGAGGTTTTTTGCTATAGGGCACGTGCGCTCGCCAGACAGACAGAGACAGAGAGACAGAAAGCGAGAAATCACCCCCCAGGGCGTATGGCCACACCGCAATCCCTTCTCCTCCATTCTCCTCTCGGGATCTTGGGCATGCACGCACACCCGCCCAGCGTGAGTTTTAAGCCACCAGGTCCAGGATGTGAACCGCGGTCGACTATGTGGGAGTCCAGCGACATAGCCATTATGCTAACTGCTGGTCCCTGTGTTGGATTTTTCTAGGCCAGCAATTTTCTCTTCTACGTCTGAGATGCTATTTTCTATATGATCTAGTCTGCTTTTAATACTTTCAAGGGAGATTTTGACTTTCTGTATTATAGCCTTCATCTCTAACAGATTCATTTGATTCTTTTTTTAAAGTGTATAATTTTTCTTTTACATTATATATATATAGCACACACACACACACACATATATATATGTGTGTGTGTGTGTGTATGTGTGTGTGTTCGCCAGAAAGACAGAGAGAGACAGACAGACAGAAAGCGAGAAATCACCCCCCGGGGGGATGGCCACACCGCATTCCCTTTTCCTCCATTCTCCTCTTGGGGTCTTGGGCATGCACACACACGTACCTGGTGTGAGTCTAAGCCACCGGGTCTGGGACTCGAACTGCAGCCGACTACATGGGAGTCCAGTGACATAGCCATTACTTTAACTGCTGGTCCCTCTTCTTTTAGATCTTACAAGAATTTCCTCACCTCCTGGAACTCATCGGCTCCTTTCTCATGCCTCTTCCAAGTTCATTGTCTCTCTTCTCTTCCATCTCTGTTAGCTTTGCCATTATGGATATTCTAAATTCTTTATCATACATTTCCATGATTTCCATTGAACTCTCTGTGGTTGAAGAGGAGTTATTCTTTTTCCTCGGAAGAGAGGTATTTTCTTGCTTTCCCATATTTCTTGTTGCCCTGCAGTGATTTCTAGTCATCTGATGGATGGTGTGTTTCTTCCTAATTCTTGAAGTTCAATCTGAGCATTCAGGAATGTGCAGAAGGAGTTGATCTGGAATCTTTTTGCTGTTACACTTTTATGACTTTGTTCAGCAGAGTTAGTGGATATTGAAGAATATGTTAACCCTAATTGTATTTGGATGTTTTGCTTTGATTCTCTTAAATTCGTCTAGAAACACAGTGCATGGAGATCGAGGAGTAGAGTGATGAGATAAAAGAAAAAGAAAAGAGAAACAGAGAGAGAGAGAGAGGAAAAACATCCCAAAGAAACAGAGAGAAAAAGAAAGAAAAAAATTACAAAACACCCAAAATAAATTAAAAAGCAAAAAATAAGAAAATGTGCTGCACACATGTGTGCTAGGCGAAATCACTAGTTCTCCGTAGCTATGGAGGAGTCTTCTTCTAAAAGCCTGCCCCTTGCGTCTCCTGGATGGGAGAGGGAAAGGGCATTATTAGCAAGCTAAAGGCGGGGCTGAAAGCTAAGAGAATACCTTTAAAAATTTTAAAAAGGAATAATTACAAAATATGAGAAGACAAAGACAGAGGCAGAGAGAGTCAGAGACAGAGAGAAGGCTAGAGGTGCTCACTACCACTTGAGTTTGTAGGCTGGAGGCTGAATTATCAGTAGAAAAATCTTCATTTCTCTTCCCTGAAATCAGTAGTTCTCAGGAGCCATGGAGGAGTCTTCCAAATTATGGATATTAAGCATGTAGATAATTTCAGTTCCTTTATACAATAGCTGAGTCCACATAATACTACAGTAACTTATACTCAAGGAGTGGAGCGTTCTTGTTACAATGGCATTTTACTTTCTTGTTACAAGAACATTTTACATTGGAGATCATGCCATCAAGGACCTCTGTGAGTGAATTTGTTTCTATCTGTTTTCTGTCTTTTTTTATTTCTTGTCATTATTGTTTATGTGTTGATTGTCTGTATCCCTGTCCTTATTATAATTTGTGTCTGTAGGTCTGCAGCATGCTCTTTCAAGGTTCCCCCCATCCTTTCCTCTCCTTCCTAAATTAAGAAGGTCATAATAGAAAATTTAATTTTTATTTTGTGTTATACTTCGTTTTTGGGTTTAATATTTTTTAACTTAAAAGGTAAACAAGTGAAATAATTTATATCTTTTTTTCTTAAAAAGCACATTCCTAGAATGATTGTATGGCCCTTGTCCTAATTTATCTTGATTAAAAAACTCATCTTCTTTGAGTTAAATGAACACTGTTGAGCTTATTTTATATTGTAATTAAGAGGATCTTGTACTTTCAGGGTCAAGGTCATTGTCATCGTTTGGATACTGTGTTCTTATTGTAAAGCCTTCAGGATTGTAAAGGAAATTTATCTGAATCTGTACTAACTTTAGCACATACCCTTAAAATTAACCTAATACCTACGTAATCTGCATTAGATTCTTAAACAGTATCAAGGACTTTAAGATGTTCATGCCCAGTTAGCTCCTTCTGGTTGTTCTGATGATTGCATTGTGTGAATCTTAATAAATCACTTTTATTTGATTATTTGGTTATTGTGTACAGAATTTTGCCTTTTTTGCTTTTTAAAAAAGAAAAACCCACTGGAGGGTCACTGTGTAAGAAAAGCTTCAGAACATTCTTAGATTTTAAACCATGCTCAGTTCATTATTCAGTTTTATGACTTAGATGTTTCTTCATCTGTAGAAAACAGTGACATAACTTAAGTCACAGGGTTGTGAGAATTATTTGTATTTAAACTGGTTAGCAAAAGTCCTAGCTAATAGTAAGCATTTAATAAATAGTTTCTTAGCTTAGCAAAAGTTCCTTAGTTATCAAAAGTCCTAGCTAGTAGTAAGCATTTAATAAATAGTTCCTTTTATTGTTTTAGAAAGTGTCCCTTTTCATAAGAAAAAAGGGTTAGGAGATTGGTAACAGTGTAATATTATGCTGTGCACTGAGGGTCTGGCTTTTTCTTCTGGTAGGCTTATGTTGTTTTTGTTTCCCCCTTGGATTGTATTATGAGAAAAAGTAGTGGAACTTATTATTTTTATTAATTTTCAAAGGATGCCTGCTTTCACCACAAACAGAGCAGGAGAAGACACCTCCTAGTGGGGCATGGTCACCCTGAACTCCCTTCTCTATTTCTCAGACCTGTCAGGATTTTGGGCATGCATGCATATGAATTCAGTGTGTTATTCCAGTTACCAGGACTGGGACTCAAACTGTAGCATTCAAACTGTGAGATTCATGTGGGAACTGGTTCTCTTAGCCACTAGGCTGTGGAAAACTCTTAATCTTGTATTATAATTCCTCCATGAATGAAGAATAAATGGGCCATTTATGAATATAGCCCGTTTTATTTTGCTTTTGCACCAGTGAACTGCTATGATAAAAGTTTTGTGTACATTCTTTACTAGAAAAAGTTTTGTGAGTGGAAATCTGATGTATAAATGATACTTATTCTTCAAAATACAATTGTTAAAGGAATTTAAGATTAATTCCATGTAATTGAGTTTAATTTTTATATGAGATAATGTTCTTGATATCTGAGGATCTTCTTTAAGTACTATAACATGACCCAAATAGAGTGAGTAGGCAGTAGACAGATTGTTGGGTTAGAAATGTCAAGTGCAATACTGAATTAAGTCAAAATAATACGTTTTATTTTAGGTTAGTGCCATAATGATAGCGAATCTAAAGAGAACAGGGTTAAGACTTAATTTTTTTCTTGCCTTGGAAAATATAGTGGAATAATAAAAACATTCCTGTAGTTATTTTAAGAAACATAGTGAACCATGGGCAACCTTGTGGGCAGTAGTATTCTTTTTTGTACTGGAATAAACTTGTACTTTAATTGCATTTTTCCATTAACTATTTTTTTTTTTTTTTGAGAGAGATTGTTCCTATAGAGTACATGCACTCGCCAAAGAGAGAGAGGCAGAGAGACAGAAAGCAAGAAATTACCCCCTGGGGGATGACCATGCTATATAATCCCTTCTCCATTCTCCTCTCAGGATTTTGGGCATACATACCTCCAGTGTGAGTTTTAAGCCACTGTGTCCCGGACTCGAACTGCGATCTAGTATGTGGGAGTCCATTACTCTGTCTGCTGGTCCCATCCATGAACTTTTTGAAGTTT
The DNA here is from genome assembly GCA_026018925.1 of Tupaia tana. Taxonomy (NCBI): domain Eukaryota; kingdom Metazoa; phylum Chordata; class Mammalia; order Scandentia; family Tupaiidae; genus Tupaia; species Tupaia tana. Next base: position 83,974,286 of record JAKSZU010000003.1, on the reverse strand, counting down.
CTTTGTATCTACACAAATTTGTAATCTACTGTGCGCACTTAATACAGTCTAGATTACAGAACAGTTTTATTTATGAATATCCATGTAGAAATTATAAATAAAATAGATTAATGTCAGATTGTACATTGAAAGAAGACTGCTATGTAATTAAATAGGACTAATTTTAGCTATACTAAAATGGTTCATTATTTGGATGCAATATATGACATAACCTTACTAATTGGTCAGTGGAGAAAACCAAATTTTTTATTTATAGTGAATGCCAAGAAGGCATTTGATGGAATTTAGCTTCTGTTTCTTTTAAAAATATTTAATAAAGGACTAACCCTGTAGCCTGGTGGTTAAATGAGCCTGTAGCCACGTGGCTTATTGTGTTCGATTCTTGCCCCAGTGGCTTGAAAAACACACTGAGGGGCCTGGCTCTGTGGCTTGGTGGTTTAGGTAGCCAGATCCAACATGGCCAACTGTGCGGTTTGAATTTTGGACCTGGTGGCTACAGAAACATGCCAGGTGGGTGTTCATGCATGCCCCAAATTGCACAGGATGGATACTTAATGTCGTTAAGTATCACATATATAAGAGAAAATAAATAGATTAAAGAAGGGCTGATATTAAGTTATTACAGTTTCTCCCACTTGAATTTTGAATAATTATTTTTCATGGATTTATTGTCCTATCTATGTGGTATATATGTTTAAAGGAAACTATTTAGGGTTTGAGGGTGATGGGGGCTCAGGTTTATATTACAGTAGTACTGAATAATTAACAACCATTATACAGTATTTTGTGGTAAATGCTAAAACTACAGTAAGCTAAAATTCTGCAGTGTTTCAGTCTCCCACCATCCTATCATGGATGTTTTTAGTGGTTTTAGTGGTTAGCCACAGCCTGTAGAAGCGGAGGAATCCTCCCAAAACAGAGACTACCTGTTTGCAGCCCTGCTCTTTCTGCCTGTGTAATCTGCTTGCTACTTCTTGGTGGAGAATCTCATGTATTATTTTGGTGCTTATCACGCTCCTGGCGTGAGTTTTAAGCCTCTGGGTCCAGGACACAAACCAGTCAACTCTGTGGGAGTCCAGTGATGTAACCATTACACCGTCTGCTGGTCCCAGAATATGGTGTGTTCGTTACAGGAAAAACGGTGTGTGTTTTGTAAAATAATGAAATACTATTAGCAACATATATTTAAAGTTTATTTCTTTTATTAAAGAGAGGGAGAGCAACACAGGTACCCTTTACAGGGTCTCATCATGCCTTGGTTCTCCTTCCCCACCCCCAAATTTTAGTCTTCTAACCACTAGAATCATGAGTGTGCACATGCATCCTCACGCAATTCAGGTCAGATGGGATCAGAACGAACCCTGGTCCATTTTCATGTGGCTCAAGCATTGTAGAATGTATGCTATCACTTTGCACCACTGTAGTTGGTTCTGCAGTATATATATTGCTAGAGGGTATGTGTGCTGGCTGCAGAGAGACAGAGAAAGAGAGAGAAAGCACCTTCCACCATGGAGGGACGGGCACGTCATAGTCCCTTCTTTATTTATCCTTTTGGGATTTTGAGCATGCATGCACATGTGCCCAACGTGTTTTTTCAAGCTGCCGTGTCTAGGACTCAAACTGCACATAGGACTCGAACTGCACAGTTGACCATGTGGGATCCAGCTGCCTTCACCACCACACCACTGGCTGTCCCACAATAAATCTTTTGATTAAAAAAAAAATGATGTACTTCTTGAAAAGGATCTAGAAGTGTATTAAGGAAAAAGTCAAACTGTCAGGGCCAGCAGGTGACATGGTAGTTAAGGCACTGGACTCCCACATGGCTGACTGTGTGTGGTTCAAGTCCCAGATCTGGCAGCTTGCTTTCTCCCTCTCTCTTTCTCTCTTTCTGGTTAAATTGAAGAATAACAATAAATAAATAAAATTAAATAAATTGTTTAAAAAAGTGAAAGTATTGTTTTTTCCTTTTTAGAAACTCTGGGTATCTACTTTCATAGCTTTGTCTATGTATAAATGCATATGAAAGACAATTTCATTAAGTTCTAAAAATTAACTCTTAGAGGGACCAGCAGATGGCATAATGGTTACATTACTGGACTCCCATGTAGTTGACCATCATTCAAGTCCTTGACCCTGCTGCTTCAAACTCACTCTGGGCTTGTGTGTGTGTGTGTGTGTGTGAGCGCCCACGCGTGCATGCGTGTGCAACCTAAATCTGGAGAGGAGAATGGAGGAGAAGGAATTAAGGTGTGGCCACCCCTCCCAGGGGGTGATTTTTCACTTTCTGTCTCTCTGTCTCTCCCTCTGTCTCTGACAAGCACTCTATAGCAAAAATCTCTCTTAAAAAATTTTAACTCTTAGAGGGAGTTATGCGATTTCTCTTCTTCTGCTTTCATAAGCGTTTACCTAATTTTACCAGTAGTTTTGGTTTATTGTTACACTCTGTTTTTTTTTCCCTCTACTCTGTAGGTAGTAGTTGCTCATTGAATTGATTTGGCACAGAAATAAAGGCCAAGTGGAACCCAAGTGTAAGGATGACAATTAATGATCAGAAAGGAAAATAAATGGTGACAATGTATCATTGGGGGGAAAACTTTATTTATAAAACATTTGGCTTAGATGATTAACTAGAAGATTTACTGTGTTTTTGTTTTACTTATTCGAAACATACTTGCAAGCCTACTGTATGTGCCAGATATGTTATACTTGGCATTAGGCATACAACAGTGAACAAAGCATATACAGTTTATGTCCTTATGAGACTTATAGCATATGGTATATACAGGAAAATAAACAGGTAATTCCAATACAGTGTGATAAATGAAGATATTTACTGGTAAGAGAGCTGGTGAAATGGTGAACCATGCTTCCAATCTATTATACATAGGGAAGTGAATATAAAAGTGGGCTAAGTAAGAAAAAGTAGAAGAATTAAGTGTCTGTTAGTCTAAGTGGCAATGTAAAATAGATGCAGTTGGTATAACTAATTGAGGACTGGAAAATTCTGATCAGAGAACAAGACAGTTAATTTTCACTTTTCTCACCAGGAAGACAAGGTGACGATGAAGTCTAAAGTGGAGTTGACTATGGTGATGAAGGTAAAATAGTCATGATATTAAAAGCCGAGTGCTAGATGCATCATCCATGCGTATGTTGAAATAACTCAGGGTTAAGCAGTACTTGGGATAGAGAAGAGTGCTGTATGTCACATACCAGAGTTTTTAGTGACAGTGATGTCTTGGAGATCAGTAGTTTTTATCTGGGACTACATAATACAGTCACCTTTCCAAACTACCAGTGTTCTTATTCCAACTTTGTTGCATGTTGGAAATTCTAATGGATGGCTCTATCCCAACTGTTGTCATGAAACAGAGTGACTCTAGAGAGAAACTTTAGGAGGGAGGGAAGCAAAGGGGAGTTAGATAAAGGACGAAAAATGAAGGATGATACAATGGTCAGTGTGAGAGAAAACTGATAACTGAATAATAAATGTTGTCTGTTGGTGGTGACCAAGGGTAACAGGGCTTAGTAGGTTCAGAAGTAGTCTGGAGTCTCTTTCTAGCAGTCATGTGGTGGATGAGAATTGGGAGTTGGGTAAGTGGATCTCAGGAGTCAGTTTAGATTTGAAGGATTGAATTTCATAGGATGTTCGAGTGTTGTTGTCCTCTTTAATAATGAGTCTGGATTGATTGTGCAAATCTAAGGAGAGGCCTGGGGTTTGGGGCCCTTGTTCCAAATGCTCCCAAGTAATATTGAGAGGCTGTCTGTTCTAACACTGGCAGGGTGAGACCTTGGAGTCTTAGTTTGGTTAGTTCTTTGTAGCTTAGCTCTTCTCATTCAGGTGTATTGTTTGAGTGAGTTTGCTCTGTGCTACCAATAGCAGCAAAATGTTTATTGTTTCTTTACTTTTACATTTGATGCTTTTCAGGAACAATTCAAATTGCTCAGTACCAGATTTGTGAACAGCTATTTATAGGTTTTACTTTTTTTAATTTATGAGAAATGGTACAGATTTAGAAATCAGGTGGGGCCTTATACATTATCTAGGCAAACTCCTCTTGTTTATGCATTAAATTTTGTATGTAGAGAATCAGTGTGATTTTTATGAAGAAACACAGCCTAGGTTAGAGTATGAACTATACAGTCTTGTATAGTGCAAACCATTTTACTTAGTATTTTGTTTGTTTGTTTGGTGTAGGGTGTGTGTGTTTGTTGGAGAGAGATAGAAAGAGTGAGAGAGAAAGCAAGAATCACCCTCCAGGGAGAATGGCCACAGCGCAGTTCCTTTTTCTCCATTTTCCTCCTGGGATTTTAGGGATGCATGTACATGTGCCCAGCATGATTTCAGACCACCAGGTCTGGAACTTGAACTGCGGTTGGCCATGTGGGAGTCCAGCATCTTAACCATCATGCCACCTGCTGGTCTCCCATTTTACTAATTTAACATGTAACTTGATTTTTTTATATTGCTAAATTTGGAAATACAAGATCATCCAAAATCACTGGTCAGCAGATTGGTTCAAATTCATTTTTCAATTTTATATTACAGAAAGCTTTTAAAAGTATGTTAGTAGGTTTTAAGAGCTATGTTATGCAAGTCCTGCTTAATTATGTGCAAGAGAACTATGAAATTGCTTTTAATGAATTTATTCAAAACATTAAATTTTTTTTTCCAATATGTATTCAGTAGAATAAGGTAGGTAGTAAAATTGTAAGTTTGGTAGCAGCTTATTCTAGAAATAAGAAAATTGTATGCTATGTGAAAACAAGACTTTTGCATAATTATAGTACATCATGTTAACTAGTAATTAAAACCCATGTGCTTTTACTAAATAAAATGTCACGATTAAGGCAGTTAATTTTTTTTTTTTTAATTAGCTGCTTTGGCATATAGTGATCTTATTTCACATGAAATTGAATTTTGAAACTCAAAGTAACCTTTCTGGGCTATGACACCAGGTAGATAAAGCCTATGATGGGTCATGGGTATTTTGGCTACAACAGAAGGATTTCATTTTTATATTAAATGTGTGTTACAACTTTTTTTTTTGTAAGAGGTTTTTGCTATAGGGCATGTGTGGTTGTTGGAGAGACAGAGAGATAGTGAGAAATTACCCCCCAGGGAGGCTGGCCGTGCTGCAATCTCTTCTCCATTTTCGTCTCTGAATTTTGGACATGCATGCACATGCGCTCTGTGTGAGTTTTAAGCCATTGTGTCCTGGACTCAAATTGTCGTTAACTATGTTGGAGTCCAGCGACATAACCATTACACCATCTCCTGGTTCCACAACCCAACTTTTAAAGTATGTTTCAGTGTGCTTACAGAATGAAAACTAAGGAGCAGTTATGCTAAATAAATAGTGCTTGTGTTTACTTCCTTCTTTTGAATTGCTCTCATTGACTTACCTGCTGTTTAGGTGGATATGAATGGTACCAGTTTTTCTTTTCCTTTCCCCCTCCCCCTCCCCCTCCCCCTCCCCCTCCCCCCCCCCTCCCCCCCCTCCCCCCCTCCCTCTTTCTTTCTTTCTTTCTTTCTTTCTTTCTTTCTTTCTTTCTTTCTTTCTTTCTTTCTTTCTTTCTTTCCTTCCTTCCTTCCTTCCTTCCTTCCTTCCTTCCTTCCTTCCTTCCTTCCTTCCAGAGGCTGTGTGTGTGTGACAGAGAGAGAGAGAGAAGAGAAGAGAAGAGAGAGAGAGGTGAAAGCACTCCTCCCACACACACACACCCCCATAGAGAATGGTCTTGCTGTAATCTACTCCTCCCTCCTTTTGGGATTTTGGGTACAACATGCCTGGCATGTTTCTCAAGCCACCAGTTCCGGAACTCAAACTGCACAGTTGGCCATATGGGGTCCAGCCACCTTGACCACAAGGCCACAGGCCTGGCCCATTACCCGTATTTCTACCACTCAGTGGGCACTTTGTCGAAGAAGTCTGTACAGCACGTTCCAGTTGTCCAAGGGGTACATTTTGCAGTTTAGTTGTACAGCTATAGATTCAGACTACAGGTTATGTATGAATGCTCTGAAGATTTTCCTTTGGTTGTGACATCATTTGCCTGAGACTTTGTAGGCGAAAGTTATTTCTACTGTACTGATAGTGTGAAATTCTGGTAACTCGGATCAACATTGTTTTGTTGGACTATATCCAAAGCTGCTTCCTGAGAAAAATTTTGGCTTTTCTTACTTGGCTTTGTTATAGTCTGTCACCTTATAAAAGGAGGATAATGGGAACACTAGTTAGGCTTTTTAGTTTTTATGGTTTATCTGATTCTTAGGTGTATATGGATCAACTCTGATCTTACTTCAGTGGCCTCAGGGTAGGTGATACACAATGCCTCGCAAAGCCTGAAAGAACTGGCAGTGGGAAAAATGCCCAGGAGTTATTTAATCCAACCTTGTAGATTCTTTCTCTCTCTCTCTTTTTAGTTAATTTTAGTTGTGATTAAATTGCCCTTAAGAATACAGTTTGATTGTTGGGGCTGGAAGGTGGCATGGTGGTTAGGGGTGCTGGACTCCCACATGGCTGACCATAGTTCAAGTCCCAGACTTGGTGGGTTGCTTTTTCTCTCTTTCCCTCTCTCGTTCTCTCTCTCACTATGTCCCTCTCTAGTCAAATAAAAATAAATAAATAAATAAAATTAAATAAAATAATTAAAGAATATAGTTTGATTGCAAAAGACTATAATCTTAGAACATATTAGCTGTACTTTTGTAGCATTGCGTTCATTGCATTGTCTTTTAATACTTATGTCCATTTTTTACTTAACATTATGGGAAGCAGTTGTGTTAAAATTTCTAATGACATTCCTGTAAAACTTGCTGAGAACATTAACCAATAAGTACTTTGTGCTTTGTCTTTCAGATAAATTCCTATATGATAGAGTTCTTTAAAAATTCAGTGCTACAGATACAGAGCATCAGTTAATGAGAGGGACCTTGGATATCATCTGTTTCCAACCTGTTTTACAGATGAAGAAATCGAGGCCTGGAGAGGTCAGCTATAAGTAGCTAACCTGCAACCCGGGTCTAGAAATTCTGTCTTGTAACAACTGACTCAGTTTGTTTTTGTTTTAACGTATTTTAAACATTGGGACCAGCAGTTAGTGTAATGGCTATGTCGCTGGACTCCCACGTAGTCGACCGCGGTTCAAGTCCCGCACCCGGTGGCTTAAACTCACGCTGGGCGCGTGTGCGTGCGTGCCCAAGATCCCGAGAGGAGAATGGAGGAGAAGGGATTGCGGCGTGGCCATCCCCCCGGGGGCGGGGGGGTGATTTCTCGCTTTCTGTCTCTATGTCTCTCTCTGTCTGTCTGGCGAGCGCATGTGCCCTATAGCAAAAACCTCTGCAAAAAAATACATATATAACATATTTTAAACATTGAGGTAACATTGACACAATGTAAAATTAACCATTTTAAAGTGAATGATTCATTGATATTGAATACATTCACAATGTTGTGTAACCATCACCTCTGTCTAGTTCCAAAACATTTTCATGACCCTAAAGTAAGACTGTATCTGCATTAATCACTCAGTTTCTCTCTATTATTCTGCCACACCCCACCTCTGGCAACTACCAGTTTGAGTTCTGTTTCCTTGGACTTACGTATTCTAGATATTCACATAATAGAGTCATTCAGTCTGTGGCCTTTTGTGTCTGGCTTCTTCTCTTTAGTGTGTTTTTGAGATTTATCCTTGTTGTAAAATGTGTTAGTGTATTATTCCTTTTAATGACTGAGTAATAATTCGTTGTATGTAGGTAACACAGCTTGTTTATCCATTTGTTGATGGACATTTGAGCTTCTCCCACGTTTTGGCTATTGTAAGTAGTGCTGCTATGAACATACGTGTACATGTATTTGTTTGAGTAACTGTTTTTAGCTCTTTTGGGTGTACACCTAGGAATGGAATTGCTGGGTCTTATGTTAAATCTATGTTTAATAACTTTTTTTTTTCTTGAAGAGATTTTTGCTATAGGGTGTGTGCACTCGCCAGACAGACAGAGACAGAGAGACAAAGCGAGAAATCACCCCCCAGGGGGGGTGGCCATGCCACAATCCCTTCTCCTCCATTCTCCTCTTGGGATGTTAGGCACGCACGCACACGCGCCTGGTGTGAGTTTTAAACCACCAGGTCCGGGATGCGAACTGCGATCGACCACATGGGAGTCCAGTGACATAGCCATTACGCGAACTGCTGGTTCCCCAACGTTTAATAACTTTTTGAGGAACCAACAGATTGCTTATACAGTGGCTACACCACTTTATATATCCCCAGTTTGCCTTTGTTTCCCTTCTGCTCCATCATATTGAGATTATATTAACTTGAAAAAGAAAATGAGCCAAGAGCAATCTTAAGTTTGGGCTCTTATTTGGCAGATCTTTTGCAGTAGATATATTTTTTAAAGAATAATTTATTTAATTTTATTCATTCATTTTTATTTTACTTTGACCAGACACACACACACACACAGAGAGAGAGAGAGAGAGAAAGAGAGAGGAAATGAGAAAGCAGATCTGGGACTCAAACTGTGGTCAGCCATGTGGAAGTATCCAGCGCCCTAACCACCATACCACCTACTGGTTCCTGCAATAGATTTTTAAACTAATTTTATCTAGTTTTTAGTGGTTTATTGAATTTGCTTTTGGTTTGTTGTTATAATTCAAACTGAGGTGAAGTTGTGGTCCTTCATTTCTTTTCCTTCATTATACTTATGCTTTTTTTTTTTTTTTTTTTTTTCTCAAAATAGTGCATCAGTTACCAAAACATGACACAGGAATATGAAGTGAGCGCTTATTGTTGAAAAAAAAAAAATGGTAGTAACACACTGGCTCTATGCAGGGTTGCCACAAACCTTTGATTTGTAAACAATGCATTATCTGGGAAGTGTAATAAAACAAGGTATGCCTGTACAAAGAAATATTGGGTCATCTGAAAAGTCATAACTCATTTTTGTGTAGAAAAATATTGAAAAATACCTTGACTTTTCTGATGACTCAATAAATTCTTCCTTTTTGTGTCTATAACTTATCTGATACTTTTACCCTTGTACTATTTTTTACTGTATTTATTTACATGTTTTTCTCTGCTACCATAATGTAAGTTTCTTGAGGGCAGAAATATATCTTCTTAAATATGTCCTATAAACTTAATAAATGTTGAACAAATCGATATAAAACAATGATCATCAAATTATGTAAGCAATCATCTAAACATCTGATTTATAAAAAGATGCAACGAGTTTATAAAATAAAAAAATGTGACAAGTTTTTAAATGAAACATTTTCAAAACAGCATTGAAAAGTAAGTGTACTTGGGAACCAGCAGTTAGCGTAATGGCTATGTCGCTGGACTCCCACGTAGTCTACCGCGGTTTGCGTCTCGGACCCGGTGGCTTACAACTCACGCCGGGCGCGTGTGCGTGCGTGCCCAAGATCCCGAGAGGAGAATGGAGGAGAAGGGATTGCGGTGTGACCATCCCCCCTGGGGGGTGATTTCTCGCTTTCTGTCTCTATGTCTCTCTTCTGTCTGGCGAGCGCACGCGCCCTATAGCGAAAAAAACCTCTCAAAAAAAAAAAAAAAAAAAGTAAATGTACTTGACCATACTCAGCTCATTATGCAGCAGATAGGTGGACAGAATAATAATTCATGACAAACAGCATGTTTAATGAACTGGCAACAGATATTTGGTCAAAAAAAGGCAGAGGAACTTTGTCCTTTAAGAATTAGAACTGAGGGGCTCCATAATCATCTGGCATCCGCTCAATGTTGTATCTGTGGTTAGAAATGTACATGATAGAACTCCTGGGTTCTTCCGGATTCTTCCTTTAAGGTCTCGGTCAACTGTGGCCACGATGTAACACTTGTGCTGAGTTACTGTCTGTACTAAGCAGTCATCTGCATAGGTTCCTTTATGTGTGCATGGTGATCATTCAGATCTTGGACCCTTAGCGATCCTTAAAGCCACTCGATACTTTTGCCCCAATTTTTCAATTTCAGCCATTAACTGCACTAAGTCCAGTTTGGCTTTAATGGAAAAGTTGATAAAGTTGGTATCAACCAGGATGTGGTAAGGTGGACCCAGCTGTGTATTATGTTGAAAGAATAAGCAGGAAGGGTGTTTGGGGATGTCTCTTTTCTTCAGCGTGCTAGGATCTTTCTTTTCTTTTTAGGTTTTAATCTATTCTTTTCTTTAAGCCTCTGATCTCTGAGACTAAGCATTCACTTCATGGTCATATACTTTGTTTTCTTTTGTTTCCCCATACTCACGCCATACTCTTGTTTCTTTCATCATATTTATGCTCTTAAAATCCACAGTAACAATTTTGGAGGCTTACAGAAATATCAATCTATTCATTGTATAACAAATGTATAACAAACAAAAGATATTGTATAACACTGTATAACAAAACAAAAGGGAAATCAAAAAGGAGCAGCAGCAGTGAATGTTCTCGGATACTTTCAAGAAGTTATTTTTAGGTTTTAATTGATTTAAATGCAGGTCAAATTTCCTTATTTTCCCACTTTAGCTATGGAAATCAGTTGGCGGACTTGACAGGTTTTTTTTTTTTTTTTTTTTTTTTTTTTAAATTTGAGGCCATCTTATTACTATAATATGATTATTGAAACAATGCCTTGTGTCAACCAGTATGTGGCATGGAAGTTAAGGCAGCTGGGTCCTGCATGGCCAACTTGTGGTTCCAATCCCAGACCCCGCAGCGGCCAGCAGCTGGCGTGGTGGTGAAGGTGTTGGACTTCTACATAGCCAATCATGGTTTGAGTCCCAGACCTGGTGGCTTGCTTTCTCATCTGTATCTCCCCCCCTCGCCCCTGTCTCTCTCTGGTAAGTGCGTTCCTTACAACAAATTTAAAAAAATAATAATAACAACTAAAATAAAATGATTAAAAATAAAAGAAAAAGAAAAATACATCAGACCCATGTTTGCATGCCCCAAATCCTGAGAGGAGAATGGAGGAGAAAGGGTTGCTGTATGGCCATCACTTCTAGGGGGTGATTTCGTACTCCCCCCCCTCCCCCGCTAGTACATATGCCCTGTAACAAACCAAAAAAAAAAAAAAAAAAGAGTCTTGTATTACACTTCACTTTGCCAAATGTCTCTGAAAACCAGTTCTGGGTCTTGGCAGGAAGGTCACTCTGCTCTATACATTCAATGGCTTTCTTGGTCTTGTCCTCCAGGGCGTTTCCAAACTGCTTCAGCTTATCCAGGAGGCCCTCCGAGTTGCTGGATGTGTCTGGGACTGCCGGGGCTGGAGGTGGGCCTTCCAAAACCACCTACAGAACCACCACTGGCAGGACTGGGAGCCACAGGAGGAGCCTCATGGTGGGGCCAGGGTGCTCTGGATCAGTTGCTAGCCAGCACCTCTCACCTGTGCTCTTTTGGCTTGTCTTCACTGAATCTTTCTCCAAAGCTCCTCGTGGATACAGTTCTCTTCCCACTCAGTCCTGCATCTTCTGCAATCCGGTCCTGTACACACTACTCTATTTAATGTTGTCTCAGGAGATCAGCACTTACCTCCTAGTTGTTAAATTCCCTGGAAATTTACTGATTTATATCTTGCTGAGGTGTTCTGCTTTGTAATACTGCTGACCACTTTCACTTGATCTTATCCAAAAGTGAGCTGATAAGTCAACAATACATACCTTTTGTTCTTCCTACGTTTATGAACATGCCTTCTCAGTCATCTACATGGGCTTCATTTTTCTTTTTTTGCCTCAGTGTGGTTGTTTACCCAGTATTTCAAGACTGGAATACTGGGTAAACAACCCAGTATTCTGCTCTCTTCCTGGTCTACTTTATTCTCGTTTTTAAGATTGTTATCTATGTGATAAAAATGTCAAATATATCTATCAGTCGTTTCTTGAAAATGACATGTATTGACTGATACATTTGGTTGCTTGCCAACTATCTTTACTCGATGTCTTGTATACACCATTAGCCTCAACATGTCTTATATTAAACTGCACTCTTTTATCTATAAAACAAAACAACCAACACCCATCCCCCAAACCAGTTCTCTTATTTATCATTTGGGGTGACTGTTCACCAAGTTATTATTTAAGCTTAAAGAGCCCTCATTCAGGCTGCTTTCTCATGCTCCGTGCAGTTAATTACAGGAGGACTGGATCCGCAATAGATGTTTCTCAAATCTACTGCCCCCTCTTCATCTTCATCACCTCTGCCCTCTTTCTGGCCTTTAGATAAGGTTGACTGTAACTGCACCTTCACAGTTTTCCCTGCCTTTAGTTTTGCTTATGTCAAATCTGAGCTGAAAACAGTTTTGAGAAGACTATACATATGGGGTAGTTAAAAGTGGTGGATTAGAAAACAGAATTACTCAAGGGTTTCATATATAGCCAATACGAGGGCGAAAATAGAATCCTGGGAATTGCAGACCTTCCTCTGCTTTAAAGATAATCAAGGATATATTTGCAAAATAGTATGAATTTTCATTGCTCCTTTTTATTTCCTTTACCCTTTCTAACTTTAACAGTTTCCGGAAATTTCCCCTCTATAACCTCTATTTATAATTTCTCAATGTTTTACTTTCTTCACACTACTGGTTCTTCCTGAGGCTGTTGTCAGACTAGCCTGGGGAAAAGTAAATCCTTAAATAAGTTATGTGATCTCAAATTCCTACACAGAATAGGCAAATTGGCATACACACACACACACACACACACACACCCTTAACTTTCAGAAATTGACTGCCCTTTTTGAAAAAATACATTAGTCCTTTGTTTTTCTACTTTTGATGGCAACATAGGTGCAGATAAATATCTTGGTCCTTAAATCAAAATAACAGTAAAATTATGCTAATTCACATCTTGGAATTAGCAGCAGGTAAACCTTAAAGGAAGTGTTGGAATGATGGCAATACTGAAGTGTGTGTGACTCATTTTCATGGGTGGTTGTTGCCAATTTTCTTTATCCAGTTAGTACCTTGCACAGGGTGTGTGATTCCACTGATTCCAGATTTTTGTTTTTTTTTCCTAGAAAGCCAGAAATCCTTTTTTATGCAAATTTTTAAATGTTCGAGAATTTTAAAAAAGACTGTTGGCCAAACAAAACATTGGCTGCCAGTTTCTGATCCATTTTTCAGTCCTTAAATTCTTTATAACAAAGAACAACCAGCATCACCGTTTGAGATGTTTGAGATATACTTGGTTCTATTCCATACTAGGGTAAGAAGAGAAGAAATTTGACTGAAAGCAACAGAAAATTTAGTGGAAAAGGAGGCTAAATCCTTAAGTTTATATGTTTGAGTAATAATGGTGTTGAGTTGGATTAAGACCTACCTGTAGCAACTTCATTGGCAGTGAATCCTTGCTACCTTAACTACTTATTTGCCTTTGTCCTGGGTACCATGATTGAAATTGGGCTGGTTGTTAAGGAAGATATTTTTCTGTTATTTTATTTTGCATATTTAAATTCAAAATTATAAAACATACAACATTCTTGGTGGTTTTTTTTCCTCCAAAATGTAACCAGCATGAAAATGAATATTTCCATAAGTTCATGTTCTTTAAGTTCTGAACACTTTATTTACCATGTCAACTCAGATATGACTTGTTAGGACTTACTGTATTATCTTTATTTATTTATTTATCTTTATTTATTTATTTTTGTCAAATCAAGGTAGGGAGTTTTTATAGAAAATCTCCTACTCATTTCGTAGGAAAACCAAGAAGATATTTTGGAACTTATTTTTGGCTCTGTTTGTTTTGTTCGTTGATTCTGTGGGAGGGAAGGCTAATGATTCTTACATGTAGAAATTTTATAGTTTTGATTTTGCATGTTCACAGTTAGGAATGGATTTCCCTTACAAAGAAATCCTATTTTAATCAAACTTAGATATCACAATTAAAACTTATTTTTAAAAATGGAACAAAATAGTAGAATTTGACTTGATTGATTGAGAGAGAGAGAGAGAGAGAGAGAGAGAAGCTGACCTCTGGCAGATCTCCATGCTGTGATCCACTCCCAGTCTCAGGCTTCCTGGGTACATCCTGAATGTGCAGTGTGATCTTGGTTGGGATGAGAACCCAAGACCCTCATGTGAGTTTGGTTGTGTTACTACTATTCTACTGCCCAACCCTTAATTACCTATTCTTGATCTAACCAGCTTTTTACCATATCAGATTATATTATGATAGTTTTATAATAGATCTCCTGAATAAAATTACGTGCAATTTGGACCAGCAGACAGCCTAATGGTTACATTGCTGGATTCCCATGTAATTGTGGTTTGAGTCCCACACCCGGGGGCTTTAAACTCACGCTGGTGCTCAAAAATCTTTTGACGAGATTGGAGAAGAGATTACTGGATGGGCATGCTCCAAGGGTGATTTCTCACTTTCTGTCTGTCTCTCTCTCCAGTGAGTGTGTGCACCCTATAGCAAAATTCTCTGTCTCTCTTTTAAAATTACTTTTTGGAAACCCTTCTCTCTCACAGCTAGTATATGTAGAATAAGGATCATATTTTTACTTTATTGCCATTTATAAAATGAAATCTTTAAAAATATTTAAACATAAAAGTATAAATAGCCTTGAACATTGGGTTTAAGTTCAGTAAACAAATGTTCTCTTTCTTAGTTTTGAATCAATGAACTTCAAAGAGTTTTTTTTTTTTTTTTCCCTGTAGAATACTTCCTGAGTACCCTCAGCATTTGTGAATCTTTATTCAGTTGGAGTTTTTATTTTTGGAAAACCAAAACTATAGTATGTAAAGTTAGTAATTGTTTTTTGGTAGTACTATTTTGGTGGAAGTAATTAGACAATTGTAAAGAAAAGAGATTGATTTTTCTTGTTTAACTGCAAAACTGTCTTTTTAAAGACAATTTAAGGGAACTATCAAAACTGTTTATGCTCTGGAAGTACTTTATATTACTGTATCCTGAAATAATTTTAATCTCTTTATTGTAGCATTTATCACATTATTTTTGTTACATGTGCATTTTATCATTTTTATCTGTGAACATATTAGGGGCAGAAACTGTCTTATTCATTTTTATATCATTAAGATCTAACACATACCTACCTAATTGTTAGGGAATCAGTATGAAACCCCTAAGGCAATTTATTTGAAGGACAGTGGTTTTTTTTTTTTTTTTTTTTTAAGAGAGAGAAATTTTTGCTATAGTACGCATGTACTCACTGGAGAGGCAGAGAGAGACAGAGACAGAAAGTGAGAAATCAACTCCTAGGGGCATGGCCACACTACAGTCCTTTCTCTTCTATTCTCCTCTTGTGATTTTGGGCATGCACCAACATGTGCCCAGTGTGAGTTTAAGCGCCGGGTCTGAGACTCAAACCACAGTCAACGACATGGGAGTCTAGCGATGTAACCATTGTACCATCTGCTGGTCCCAAAGGACAGTAGTTCTTTAAAAATGAAATATGTGTGTGTGTACTTATATGCATGCATATGTGTGTGTGTGTGTGTGTATGTGTATATACACACATATACAAGTATGTATATATGTGTGTGTGTATATACATATATATGTGTGTGTATGTGCATATGTCCTCACCCATAAAATAGAATACTTATAATTCATTACTCATTGTTTAATTCCACATTTAAAATAATCTATAATCTTTTTCTTTTTTTAAAGAAGAATTATTTATTTATTTATTTATTCATTTATTTATTTAACTTGATGAGAGAGGGGGAGGGGGAAGGGAGAGAAAGCAAGCCACTAGGTCCAGAACTCGAACCATGGTCAGCCATGTGGGAATGTCCAGTGCCTTAACCACCACACCACCTACTGGTCCCATAGAATAATCTTTTTCTTAATTGAATACACATGTGTATTCCATTATTAACTAATTCTAGGAAACATTTAATCCCATATTAGTTTCCTGGATTTTAAACATATAGCAAGCTTATGTACTATTTATTCCATATGGTAGTTACTTTAAAAATGCATGTTTATTTATTGTCCAAGTGAATTTTGTGATTAGTTTTCGAAAATATGGGGTTTTTTTTTTGAGAGTTATTTTGTTGTTGTTGGAGAGGTTTTTGCTATAGGGTGCGTGCGCTTGCCAGACAGAGAGTGAGACAGAGAGATAGAAAGCGAGGAATCACCCCCCACGGGGGATGGCCAAGCCGCATCCCTTCTCCGTTTTTCTCTCAGGATCTTGGGCACACACGCACACGCGCCCGGCGTGAGTTTTAAGCCACTGGGTCCGGGATGCGAACCGCGGTCGAGTACATGGGAGTCCAGCGACATAGCCATTACTCTAACTGCTGGTCCCCCGAGAGTTTTTTGGAGAGATTTTTGCCATAGTGCGCGTGTGCTCGCCAGATAGACAGAGACAGACAGAGAGACAGAAAGCAACAAATCACCCCCCAGGGGGTTGGCCACACCGCAATCCCTTCTCCTCCATTCTCCTCTGGGGATCTGGGGCACGCATGCACATGCACCCGGTGTGAGTTTTAAGCCACCGGGTCCAGGACTCAAACCGTGGTCGACTACGTGGGAGTCCAGCTACATAACCATTACGCTAACTGCTGGTTCCTTGGAGAGTTTCTTTTTTCTTTCTTTTTTTTTTTTTTTTTTGTTACAGGGCGCTTGCGCTTGCCAGAAAGATAGAGAGAGAGGAACAGAAAGCAAAAAATCACTCTCAACACCCCCCCCCCCCCCCCCCCCCCCCCCCGGGGATGGCCACGCCACAATCCCTTCTCTGTTCTCTTGGGATCTTGGGCACGCACAAACATGTGCTCAGCATGATTTTAAGCCACTGGGTCCAGTACTCTAACTGCAGTCAACTATGTGGGAGTCCAGTGACATAGCCATTATGCCAACTGCAGGTCCCTCAAAAGTATTTGTAATGAGAAATTGTAAAATTGAAAATACAAATAATAGTATAATTAACTCCCTGAGGCCGTGCCTAGTGTAGACATTTGTCAGCTCACTGCCAGTTAGATTTCTTCTGTATCCTTTAGTTTTTATCCACTGTCTACCTCCAGACTTATTTTAAAGCCAATCCAGATACATGATCTCATCTGTAAATAATTCATAGTGAATTTGTAAGATATAAGGATTATTTTTGCTAAAATATAGCCATAACAACATTGTACCAACTGAAAGATAAGCACTAATGTTTGCTAACTATAAAATATTCAGAAAATGTTTAGAGTGACCTAATCTCCTCCTCCTCTTGTACCATCTTTCACTTTTTTTGTTACAGTCAGTTTGAATAAACTACACATTTCAGTTTTAATCCATAGGTTCCCCTTCAAGTCTCCCCCACTTAATCTTTATTTTTGGTCTCCATTGTAGTTCATTTGTTAAAGGAACTGGGTCTTCAGCCATTTGTGTTTCCCACAGTCTAAATTTTGCTTAGTTCAACCCGATGGTGTAGTATAATCTTTTCCCAGTCTTCTACATTTCCTAAGTAGGATTTAGGTTTGGTTTTGTTCAGCAATACTTTCATAGGTGGTGGAGTGTTATTTTTCTTTATGATGCATATAATACCTTATTCTCTCTCTCTCTCTGTCTCTTACAAGAGACAACTAGAACATTGCTAGGCCTCTACTTCATTAAGGATTTCAGTATTATGATATTCTAATTCTTTCATCTCTTATTTATTTTATGACTTTTTAAAAAAGAATTGTTTTATTTAACTTTTTAATTTTAATTTGACTAGAGAGTGTCAGAATGAGAGAGAGAGGGAAGGGGGAGTGAGAAAGCAAGCCGCTAGGTCCAAGACTTGAACTGCAGTCAGCCATGTGGGAGCCCAGCATCCTTAACCACCATGCCACCTGCCACTCCCAATTTTATGACATTTTCTAAAGAGAAACTAGATTTTCATCAACTCTATTTGGTAATGCATAATTCTCTACCACTTTTCAAAATAATGGGTTTTTAATTTTTTTAGAAGATTTTTGCTATAGGACATGTGTGCTTTCCAGAGAGACAGAGAGATGGAAAGCAAGAACTCACCCTGCCAGGTGTGATAGCCATGCCTCAATTCCGTCTCCTCCATTTTCTTCTTTGGATTTGGGGCACGCAGAAGCTAGTGCCCGGCATGAGTTTCAAGTGGCTGGATCCAGGACTTGAATCATGATTGGCCATGTGGGAGTCCAGTGGTATAACCATTATGCCATTGCTGGTCCCAATGAGTTGGTTATTTACTAGTCTTTAAAGGCGAATAATGAAATTTTTAAAAAGTGTCTTTATATCTCCTGAATTCAGACATTTGAAATGTTTTAATTCATTGCAAACTACTGATGTTACTGATTCCATCTTTAGGCAGTTGATGCTTCTTTCAGGTTGTCTCCAGAGTCCTCTGACATTTTCTTAGTAGCCTTTTAGCTTTCTAATGTTCCGAGCATTTTTTTTTTTTCTTTGAGAGCTTTTTGCTATATAGCAAAAACCTCTGGCGTGTTCTCTCCAGAAAGACAGAGACAGAGAGACAGAAAGCAAGAAATCATCCTGCAGGGGGGATGGCCACACCACAATCTCTTCTCCTCCATTCTCCTCCCTGGATCTTGGGCATGCACGCATACACACCTAATGTGAGTTTAAGCTACTGGGTCGGGACTTGAACCTCTGTCGAGAGTCCAGCAATGTAGCCATTAGTAGCCATTACGCCATCTGCTGGTCCCCCAAGCTCATCTTAAACATATTTCCATCCCTAGACACAGGATCAGCCATTTCTCTAAAGTAGCCCTGGCTCATTACAGTATAACTGTTTTCTCCTGATATATAAATTATGTAAAATTTTCTTCAGGGGTTGGCCCTGAAGTACAGTGATTAAGTGCTATGCAGAGGAAGCCAGAGTCCACATGCCTGACTCTGGTTTGAATCCTAGCTCTAGTGGCTTGAAAAACACATCCTACATGTGTTGTATGCCCAGGATCCTAATGGGATGGAGAATTGGAGAGAAAAGAATTGTGACATAACCAGGCCATTTGTTGTGGGATATTCCCTCTCTCTCTTTTTTATGTGTGTATACATGCCCTCTAGCATAAACCAAATTTTTTTCTTCTTTTCCTTATGAGGGTTTTGCCTTGAGCTGTGGGGTGGGCAGTTTCTGGGGATGTGTGGAAGGCAGTGAGAGGGAAAGTGAGAACTCACCCCCAGAGGGATGGCCACGCCGCAGTCCCTTCTCCTCCTTTCTCCTCTGGGATCTTGGGCATGCACTACACTGGCCAGGTGTGAGTTTCAAGTTATTGGGCCTGGAACTCAAACCATGGCCAGCCGTGTGGTAGTCCAGCGACATAGCAAGAGTAATTTTTTCCTTGCAAATTGCTGCTGCTGTGTCCAGCACCTTCAGCATCATCTTATCCTTTCTTAAGATGAATCAGCCATTTATAAACTGCTGATTTCTTTGGGATATTGTCCCCCTAAAGTTTTTGTCAAGCATCAATTATTTCACCATTCTTTCACCCACACTTCACCATAAATTTGATGTTTGTTCTTCAAGTTAAGTAGAATTTATGTTGCTCTGATAGAAATTTTTTTCAAACTGATGTCTTATCTTTTCTACTAGCTTAAAATAGACCCTATTTAGATATCTTATAACAAGTTATACATGTTTATTTTGGTGGAAAAAAATTTTGGAATCGTGCATAGTTTCTTCATAATACTCATCTTCCATAGACTATTTTTTCAGTTGTTTAATTTTATTTATTGTTACTATTTTTAAAATGTACTACATGACTTGCACACTCACCAGAGAGAGAGAGAGAGAGAGAGAGAGAGGATGAGAAAGCAAGCCTCCAGGTCAGGGACTCGAACCACGTTGGCCGTGTGGGAATCCAGCACCTTTACCACCTCACTATCTGCTGACCCCCTTCCATAGGCTTTTTGAAAACCTATTTTACAGGGAACCAGCAATTAGCGTAATGGCTATGTCGCTGGACTCCCACGTAGTCGACCGCGGTTCACGTCCCGGACCCGGTGGCTTAGAACTCACGCCGGGCGCGTGTGCGTGCGTGCCCAAGATCCCGAGAGGAGAATGGAGGAGAAGGGATTGAGGTGTGACCATCCCCCCTGGGGGGTGATTTCTCGCTTTCTGTCTCTATGTCTCTCTCTGTCTGTCTGGCGAGTACACGCGCCCTATAGCGGGAAAAAAAAAAGAAGACCTATTATACACACTCATTTGTTATTTGTTTTTTAATGTAGGACATACAGATACTTAAAAAAATGGTAACAGATGATAAGAAGGAAATGGAATAGAGGGGACAGGAATAAGATCTGCATATCTCTAAAAATATTTTCTTTGTAGATTTGTTTTTGCAGCATTGCGAATATTTTAAATAATTATGAAAACAACTGAATCTAATTGCATCTACTGACCAAGTATAATAACCACACATACATAAAGTATTTGAAGAATTTTTACAACACAATAACTTAGCTGTGACTCCTTAGTGGATATACCCTAAAAGCAACAACAAAACCTACACCCCAAAAAATCATTTCTGGGGCCAGCAGATGGCATAGTGGTTATGTTGCTGGACTTCCACATGACTGACTGTGGTTCGAGTCCTGGATTTGGTGGCTTGAAACCCATGCTGGGTGCGTGTGTGCACGTGCCCAAGGTCCCAGGAGGAGAATGGAAGAGAAAGGATTGCTGTATGTCCACCCCCGCTGGGGGATGATTTCTCACTTTCCCTCTGCTTCTCTCTCTCCCCAGCGAGTGCACACATCCTAATGCAAAAACCTCTAAAAAAATATTTCCTAACGCCAGAGGGCATGTACACACACGTAAGAAAGAGAGAGGATAGACGAGTAACAGCAGAAATAAAAGCTAATACCATAGACATATCATGTCTTTCAGCTTACTCACTTAAATAAAGATAAGCAAAATTTCTGCTTGATGGGTGCCAAAACTTTTGTGTCCAAATCTGTCCCAGACAAGAGCAAAATTTCTAATAGAATTTTTTTTTTTAATAGATTTTTTGCTGTAGGGTACATGTGCTCCCCTTTAAGACAGAGAAAGACAGAGAGACAGAAAGAGAGAAATCACCACCCAGAGGGAGATGGCCACACTGCAATTCTTTTTCCTCCATTCTCCTTTTGGGATCTTGGGCGCACATGCATACACACCTGGTATAAATTTAAGCCACTGGGTCTTGTACTAGAACTGCGGTCGACCACGTGGGAGTCCAGTGACACAACCATTGCACCATCCACTGTTCCCTGTAATAGAATTTTCAAGCAAGTGAGATCAAGATCCTGAGGCATTTCTTCTAAGAATTGTGACAGGAGATAAAAGGTGGCTTTACCAGTACAATCCTGTAGACAAAGCACAATCAGAGCAATGGATATGAGGAGGTGGAAGTGGTCCCAGTCAGAGCAAAAGTGAATTGGGCAAGAGTGAATGTCATGGCAACAGGTTTTTTTTTTTGTTTGTTTGTTTTTTGGATGCTAAAGGCATTTTGCTTATTGTTTTTCCTGAAGGTCAAAAATGATAACATCTGCTTATTAGGAGAGTGTTTTGAAAAAGTTAGATAAGCTTTAGCGGGGAAAACAGAATGACTTCAGCAAAGAGTCCTTTTCCACCACCACAGTGCTTTTGCCCGTTCTTCTCATCAAACAAGGGCAGAAACACTCTGAGCATTTCAGTGGGAAATTAGGCATCTACCTTCCTGTCCTGATTTGGCGCCTTCTGACTTCCTTTTTTTTCTTTTTCTTTTTTTATTTCTTTCTTTCTTTCTTTTTTTTTTTTTTTTTTGCTGTAGGGTACATATACTTGCCTGGAGGAGTCAGTGCATATACTTGCCTGGAGGGGTCAGAGAGAGAGGGAAAATGAGAAATCATCCCCCCGGGAGGAATGGCCACATCACAGTTTCTTCTCCATTCTTTTTTTGGGATTTCGGGCATGCAGACATATGCTTCTGTATGATTCTCAAGCATCTAGGTCTGGGACTCAGACTGTGGTCAGCCATGTGGGAATCCAGCGCCTTCATCACCCCACCACCTGCTGGCCTTCTTTCCTTGTTTCATAATTTTAATAAAAGTCCTTAAAGAGGACCCCCTCCCTTTTTTCTTTCAGCTAATAATGTAAAAAAGACTGCATTACGTGGTATATGTCAGTTCTCAAGATCCTCATGTCTTTAGGATTAAATGGCTGGTATAATTGCTTACAAAAGTGTCTTGAACTTGATGAAACCTATGTTGGGAAATAAAGTTTATATTTTTAATTTTTATATTTTAATCCCATTGGTCTACAAGCTGTTTCGAATCTCCTTTTATGTATAACATTCTTCTCCTTTTTAGATAAATTATAGATACAGATACATACTTACCTTTATGAGTATATACTTAAAATTTTAAAATAATCAGGATAAATTTTCTGATACAAAGAAAATGACTCAGTCAAAATACAGCATTGGGGGTCCGGCAGGTGGCATGGTGATTGAGGTGCTGAACTCCTACTTCGCCAACCATGGTTCAAGTCCCTGATCTGGTGTCTTGCTTTCTCACTTCCCAAACTCTGTCTCTCTTGTGTCAGAATAAAAAAATAATAGCAGTAATAAATAAAAATTAAATAAATCTTTAAAGAAAACCAGAAAAACAGTATTATATTTTATTTTTTTAAGGAACTATCCCACTCAATTTTATTTGTTATCAATATTATTACTATTTTTTTGTAATTTGACCAGAGAAAGAGAGAAAGAAGGTGAGAAGGCAAGTTGCCAGGTCTGAGCCTTGAACTGCTGTTAGCCATGTGGGAGTTCAGCGCCTCAACCTATGCCACCTGCCAACTCCCAGGACCTGTATTTTCTTGTCTCTTGGTGGAGTCCGTTAAATTACATAGTTAGCTCATACAATTGAAAAACAAATTTTTTTTTTTTTTTTTGAAATTTTGCTATAGGGCATGTGCACTCGACAGAAAGACCCAGAGAGATAGAAATCAAGAAATCACCCCCAGGGGAGATGGCCACGCCGCAATCCTTTCTCCTCCATTCTCCTCTCGGGATCTTGGGCACGCATGCACACGTGCCCAGCATGAGTTTAAGACACCAGGTCCAGGACTCGAACCGTGGTTGACTATGTGGGGAGTCCAGCAATGTAGTCATTATGACATCTGCTGGTCCCCATACAATTGAAATTTAACAGTCTTATTCTTTGGTAACTTTAAAATTTTTTTTTTCAATTTTTAAATTTGCCAGAATGCATGTACTACTCACCAGAGAGAGAAAGAAAGTACCCTCCATGAGGGATGGTCATGCCACAGTCTCTTCTCCATTTCTCCTTTTGGGATTTTGGATATGTGTACACACACACAGGCCCAGCATGTTTTTCAGGCTGCAAGTCTAGAAGCTGAACTGTACAGTTGGCCATGTGGGACCCAGCTGCCTTAACCATCGTCACCTCTTGTCCTCTATCAGACTTTTTATCAGAATGTCAGGAACTTTAGTAGTTTTGCAGTTTGAGACTTTGAATATTTACTGGAAACCTGACAGAATTGTTCTTGCTGTATCTAGCCCTATCCACATTTTAAGTACTCTTATTCTCTTGTGTTAGGGAAAACATTCAGTAAATAATGACTTTCGATTTTTTTTTTTTGAAGAGGTTTTTGCTATAGGGCACGTGCACTTGCTAGAAAGACAGAGACAGAGAGACGCAAAGTGAGAAATCACCCCCCGGGGGGATGGCCACGCCACAATCCCTTCTCCTCTAATCTCTTGGGATCTTGGGCACGCACGCACACGCACCCAGTGTGAGTGTTAAGCCACCAGGTTCGGGACATGAACTGTGGTCGACTACATGGGAGTCCAGTGACATAGCCATTACACCAACTGCTGGTCCCGACCTCTGATCTTTTAATACTGTGCTTGCTTCTGGTCCTTAGTTCAGTGATTTCCGGTGTATGGGTTGTGGGTACAGGGAGGAAGTTTGCAGCCTAACCTAGTTTGTATCCTGGATAAATAATATACATTATGAATATACCTGCTATTATTTAAAGTTGTGAATGGGTATTTTAGGATTGATAGAATCTACTTTTAAAAGCACTGAATTCACAATAGCTTATTTTATTGTATTTTGTTTAGGAGTCCTGCTATTAGCATGTGGCAGTGTGTGACCTTTCATAACTAGTGCTTTAATAAAAAAAACAAAAACAAAAACAAAAGCAAGAGTTTGTTCGGGTACTCACATATATGTGGATACTTCATTCTTGGAAATGACAGTACAAATGGAAATGACATCTCACAAGGGAGATGATCCTGTTACCAACGACCTGTAAATTAGGGGTGTGTGTGTGTGTGTGTGTGCGTTTGTGTGTGTGTATGTATATAAACTAATTATTATGGGCGCCCCTTTGGGAGAAGGAAGAGAAGTTCCACTGGTAACCATTTAGTGGTCCTCATCTTTCCCTGCTGGCCAGTTAGCCAGTTTGGAGATAAGGCTAGCTGAGATATCTATCCTTTCCATGGGTCCCCATATCCTGGCTCAGCAGCCGGATTGAAAACTTGTACCTTGTCATCAGTCTTTAATCATCCTCACACAACTCTGCTAGTTACCTTAAACAGAAATGCATAGAAGAGGATCTTTATTCTCCTGTCTCTGGAGCATGAAAAGAGGGCTTTGGGCCAGTTGACCCAACAAATGCACTGTTACGATCCTGTGTGGTTGCCCCTGGAAAAGGGAGTAGTGATGCAGATTGGTGTCAGTGTATCTTGAGCCAGCCTAAACAACCGTTTCTGCATTAGTCCCAGGGAAAATAAGGACCATGCTCTTTAGTGACCTTTTATATTTTATAAACGCTGAGGTGTTGGTGTGGATTGTATTGGTAGGAGTGTATAGAGCTACCTGAAGAGATAAGGTGAGGCTAAGGAGTAGCACTTCAGTTTAGTTTCCTTTTCCTTTTTACTTTCCCTTCCCTTTTTTTCACCTTTCTCTCTGCTCCCTTCATTGCCATTCCCTCCCCTTACTTCCATTCCCTCCCCCATTTCACTTCTCTAGTTAGTGGACTAAATAGTTTCATATTTAGTGAGCAGCTTCTGTGTACCAGGCTTTGGTTAAATTGTTATGTAATGTTGAATGAAATTCCCATGTCAGGAGCACAGTCTGCTGAGATTACCGGGAGAAGAATTACTGTAGATGAAGTAAGGTGGAAGGAAAAGAGGTTATACTTTAATAAAGCCACTTGACTTACAAGTACTTTTTTAAAAATTTTGTCATCGAACTACATATATAATTTCTGTGACTAGGTTTGGGATTGAAGTAGTATCAGCTTTAAGATTCTCTTTGGCTGCCCTCCGCCATAATAGTGTATTAAAGTATATATCCATGGGGGGACCAGCAGTTAGTGTAATGGCTATGTCACTGGACTCCCATGTAGTCGACTGCGGTTCGTGTCCTGGACCCGGTGGCTTAAAACTCATGCCTGGCGCGTGTGCGTACGTGTCCAAGATGCCGAGAGGAGAATAGAAGAGAAGGGATTGTGGCGTGGCCATCCCCCTGGGGGGTGATTTCTTGCTTTCTGTCTCTCTGTCTCTTTCTGTCTGTCTGGTGAGCGCACGCGCCCTATAGCAAAACCCTCTCAAAAAATATATATATATCCATGTCTATATAACTCTGAGAGTGGTCACCTACTCTAGTGAAACTAATGAGTTTAAGGTCCTTTCTATGAGAGTTTTGACAGTCTGTTTGCCAGCTGACCCAAACCAGTTATGTTCACTTCGCCTCCACTCTCCACACAAGCCAGGATAATCTAGGCCTGGCTCCGCATTGAATTAATTGTTGATTATGAGCAAAGTTACTTAAACACCCTGCTACAGCTTGACTTGATTTGAGAAATAATCTCAACTCAGCGCCTTCGTTGTGCTAATGGGAATTCTGAATCAAAAGAGAGATGTGATTTTGCAAAGGTTATAGGAAATGTTAGTGACAAACTGGAATCTGATTTCTGACTCTATTCTTAGTATTAGATTATGCTTCCTTTCGTCTTATAAATATCTGCATGAGAAATGTCATTATGATTTGATAGGCATAAAATGTCACAAGGTAAATTATTTCCACTTTCCATTGTCAGGGGGCATATACTATGATCCTTTGTGCAGTCATTTTGTGATTCTAAGAGCCTTTGAGGCAGAGGTTACTTTTTTAAAATGTCTTTTTATGTCCCTGAGCTCAAGGCTATATGATACATCTAAGTGTTTTGGCATGCTAGTAAATTGACATCCTTTGAATCTTGAAATTCTTTCTATTATGTATGTAGGGTACACATTGGATAAAATGGTTTTCTGATAATAAAAAGTAAATATATAGATATACTTGATATTCAGACTGGGGATTTAGTCCATCGTTTATTTCAGAAGTTTTCTGATTGGTTTTTAGGGAGCATGTTAGGATGATTAATATTTAGATAAAAGAAAGCACTCATTTATGATTTTAGCATTTTTTTCTTTTGTCACTTTTCACTTCAGACAATTGTCAGCCGACAAGATCTTTGTTTTTCAGTGATACAGAGAAAGAGGGGTGAGAGAGGGAAAGCAGGAGAGGTATTTTTGACATCGTCTCTCGCCATGTTGAAATCTGCCTAGCCTCCTGCGGCTAAGATTACAGGCATGTGCTGTAGTGCCCAGCCTCTAGGTTTGTGCAGGAACTGAATGTGTACCTCCACGTGGCCCCAGCCATGCACAAAGGCTCCCTACTGCTTTCGTCATGCCGTTGGGCCTCAGCTGACAAATTTTAAGGTTACTTAAGCAGCTAGTTAGGATTTCCCTAGGATGAATCTCCCTCCTTTCAGCTCTGTGATCTTGGGCAGTTTGTAAAAACCTCACTGTGCTTTAATTTCTATATTGTTAAACTAAGCATAATAGTGGTTAAAATTGACCACTAGACTGTGAACCCATTCACTCTCCACATTGAACACATGGCATAGATGAAAAATGAAAGCATGTAACTGTTATATAGGTAGTAAATAGTGGTAAATATTGAACTCAGGTAGTCTCAAGTCTAAGGTCCACAGTTTTTTTTTTTTTTTTTTTTTTTTTTGAGAGATTTTCGCTATAGGGCGCGTGCGCTCGCCAGACAGACAGAGAAAGACATAGAGACAGAAAGCGAGAAATCATCCCCGTGGGGGGATGGTCACGCCACAATCCCTTCTCCTCCATTCCCCTCTCGGGATCTTGGGCACGCACGCACACACGCCCAGCGTGAGTTTTAAGCCACTGGGTCTGGGACACGAACTGCGGTCGACTACATGGGAGTCCAGCGACATAGCCATTATGCTAACTGCTGGTTCCCTAAGGTCCACAGTTTTTGAGCAGTACATGGTGCCTTCTTGAATACTTCACAAGTTGTTTGAGAAATTGTATAAAGACTGTTTGCTACAATTTTAGTTTCAGACCTTTTTCATTTTTGGAATTGTGAATGAGGTTTTAGAGACCTAGATACTACTTTAGGGAAAATTAAGAAGATATACTTGTCTTTGGTTCTGAATAGTGCTGGTAGTTTGTTAGAAATGAAAGATTTACAGTCTCTACCTCAGACATCCTAAATAGGATTTGCATTTTAAGAATCTATAGTTGAGATTCTTGGAGTTTGAGAAGTATTGCAGTAGATGAAGACTTCTTCCAACTCATGGAAGACCAGCTAGCGTGGGTATTTTAGCATTGATTATTGTATTTAGCAAAGAAAATTGCACTATGTTAAGAATCGTTTTAATATAAATCATTGCCATGTAGATTATTTCTATTTTTTTGTCTTCCATTTTAGGTCCATGCTGTTTGAATTTTTGAAAGGTTTTTGACATAGTACAAAATTTCCCAATTAATGAATTTGATCATCCTGTATCATTTTAGGAAATATTTGACCTCAAGAATCTTTTTAAATTTATTTATTTTGAGAGACAGAGAGGCAGGCGACAGGGTCTTCACACCAGAATCCACCCCCTTCCCAGGAAGCCAGGATCTTGGGTACCCATGCCTGATGTGTACAGGGACGTCTTGCCCTGTCAAACTGGGACCTTCCCTGTGGCTTTAACATCGGGAAGCATTCTGTTTCTGCTGTGGGTTACTGCTGTGCCATTGTGGCTAGCCCAGTTTTAAGTAGAGTTGGAGAAAATGTTTTTTTTTTAATCCATCTCACTGAATAAGATTATAGTATCAACCAATTATACGTATGAGAAAACTAAGAAAATGAACTATTCTGATGTTTCAGTGAAGAGTTTAACATTTAAACTTAACAGTTCCAAAAGATTAACTACAAAGCAAATTAACACTTTACTTACTTGATTAGAAATATTTAATAATTTTATTAGTCTCTGGAATTTAAAAATTTCATTCAAACTTAATTAAGGAAATGGTGCAGATATTTTTTGGGGGGCAGTAATGCCTGCTTTGTTCACTGTTAAATTGCAAATTTGGTATATTGTAGGTATTAACATTTGTTGAGTGGATGAATAGGAGTTTGTTTTTTTGGGTTATTGTGCTATTGTTTTCAAATGAATAATGAGACCTGTTAAAGTGAAAACTTGAATTTGTGGATAAAATGAGGTGTTCTCCTTGTTACCTAATTGCTGCATTAATCTGTCTTACCCATATTAACTAATTATGATTTTTAAATTTTCATTTAATTAATTAGTTAATTAATTTTTAATTTGCCCTGAGAGAGACAGGAAGAGGGAGAGGGAAAGTGAGAAAGCAAGCTACCAGGTCTGGAACTCGAACCATAATCGGCCATGTGGGAGTCCAGTGCCTTAACCACCGTGCTACCTGCTGGCCCCCATGATGTTTTTTTGGGAAAAATTTCTTTTCTTTTTGTTTTTAAAATTATTAATTCTATTTATTATTATTATTATTATTTGGAGTTTCTTTTTTGCTATAGGGTGTGTGTACTTTCCAAAGAGACAAAAAGCGAGAAATCACTCCTCAGGGGGCATGGCCATACCACAGTTTCTTCTCCTCCATTCTCCTCTTGGGATCTTGGGCATGCACGCGCCCACGTCTGGTGTGAGTTTTAACCCTCTACATCCAGGACTTGAACCACTGTTGACTACATGGGAGTCCAGCAACATAACCATTATGCCATTTGGTGTTCCCCCATTATTATTATTTTAAAATTTGCTGTAGGACAAGTGTGCTCCACAGAGAGACAGAAAAAAAAAAAGTGAGAAAGCATGCCTTCAGGTTGGGGACTTGAACCACAGTTGGCCATCTGAGTCCAGTGCCTTAACCAGCATGCCACATGATAGGCCTGGAAAACATTTTCTTTAATTTTTTATGTATTTGTTTATCAGTTATGCCAGAGGGTGCATGTGCATACATGAAATAGAAAGAAATCACCCCATAGTGGGACCTGGTCACACTACAGTCCTTTTTCCTTCAGTTCTCCATCTTGTCTGGATCTCATGCATGTGTAGGTATGCTTGGCATGTTTTTCAGGCTGACAGACTGGGACTCGTAACTTGGTCAAGCTATGTGAGATCTGGCTTCTTCTATACTATGGAGTTGGCCCTGAAAACTTCTTTAATTGTGAAAGATGTGATTCGAATTAAACAAATAAATAAATAAATAAATAAATAAATAAATAAAACATTTATACAGTTAAAGGTAAACACCTGGTTAAGAAATAGAACTCTACTGAATAGCTGAGAAGTTGCTGAATGTTGTCCTCTAACCTCATGTTCTTTTATACCCAGATAGCCACGTCTCTTCATTTTATTTTTAAAGCCTCTGAGTATATATTTTTAAACAATAAGTTCTTTAGCTTTGAAAAACTGACTAGCAAGCTTAAATCTAACTGTGTTAAAAAAAAGGTAATATTGCTAATGTTAATTGACTCTCACTGGAGATGGTTGGTTGAATAAAGTATTGGGGTCATAGTCTGGTTTCAGCTTCCTGATGAGTTTACAGGAACTGTTTTCTGGGGAAGTCAGTAAGTAAGGATTTGAGGAAGTCTTGAGAAATAGCAGGTAGCAGAACCAGTGCGGATCAGGTATATCACTATGTCCTACCTTTAGTCTTAGAAGAAAGTCAGGAAACCACTTTTGCAGGTGAAATAGTATTCCTAGCTGGTTCAGAGAGGAGCATGAAGGCAGAGCAGAAACTTCATTAGCAGGCATTCTGTCCTCTGGTTAAACAATAATAGTGGCCAGGATGAGGAAAAGGATAATAAAAATACATATGAACAAGAGTTGTGTCAGCCATATATAGAAGAAACAGAAAGCTCTACTGAGGGATATGAAAGAAGATAGGAAGAAATGTTATTTTAGGGTAGGAACACTTAGTATTATAAATGAATTCTCCCTAAGTAAATCTTGTCCAAGATTTTTATTTACACATCATCTCATTTTTCAGAGGTTCTTAGACAAGCCTTATCCAGGTGTTTTATTTTTCTCTATAGCATGTACCCATCCTCATCTGATATAAGTATATATTTACTCCTTTTACTGTGTGCTTTTCCCCCTTCTGGAATGTAAATTTATGAAGATACATGAACTTATGAGGGACTGATTGTGTTTTTCTCCTTACTGGAACGTAGACTTAGGAGAGTATGATTTGTTACTTGTGGTAGCCTCAGCACCTTGGACTGTGCTTTTAGTGCATAGGAAGCAGTCACCAACTGGTGAAGGAATGAATGAATAAAACTTCCTCTCATAATCCACAGACAGCACTTATTGTCTATTCCATAGTTTTTTTTTTGGGGGGGGTCATTAATTTTGTTCAGTTTAGCATCTTATAATGCTTTCTATTATTTTCTTTTGGTTCAGTGTCTAATTGTTTCATTCCTATAAGACATTCTCTGTGCTCCTTGATGGCACGAGTGGGACAAATGCTTCCTTTGTATACCTCACAGTGCAAGGCAAATGGATATAGGAACTTGTTGAATTGAATACATTTATTTATACATAATGACTTAAATAGCTAAAATTCAGTTTGCCTTCTATAAAGGAGTATTTTTATTAGATGAAACTAATTCTTAATGAAATAGGATTTTTTTTTCTTTTAAAGATGGAGACTTTCATGTAACGTTTTGTTGAGCTCATGGTAAATTTTGATAACTGGAGGTTGGAAATTTCGGAATTATTGTTTTATGAGTTTCTTCACAAAATTTAAGTGAAAGAAAAATACCACAGTTTTCAGTGAGATAAAAATTTCTTATCTTGAAATTTTAATTAAAAAAATTTGATGCTGTACTTATGTTGGGACTTAGTTTTAAAATGAAATACTAATTTTAATTAAGTGTAACTTTATAGCCTACTTACATATACTTTTGCATATATGTGTGTGTGTGTATATATATATATATATATATATACACACACACACACACACACAAATCTTTTTTAAAAATTTTTATCTTTCTCAGATCTTATTCAGTTTACATAATTATTTCTCTCTTATACCTTTGCATTGCCACTAGATTTAAAAAAATCATTGTTGATGGTCTATAAATTTTTTTTTTACATGGGGATTTTCGTATATAGTTTCTTGAAGACAATTTTCCAAGGGTGTACCTAACACTTTCAAAAGTTAATATTTTAATAGGTACAGAAACAATATCAAAGATGTTTTCAAAAGAAACGTAAAATGTAGAGTTGTGGTTCTATTATAATTAAAATGGAGAATTGTTTATTTATTTTATTCATTTATTTTTGCTTTTTTTTCAGGCCAGTCTATCCATATGGGGATGGGGAAGCCTTGGCATTGTTCTTTTCCTAATAACCTTTGGACCGTTTGTAATATTTTATTTGGCATTTTATATCCTCTGCTTTGTGGGTGGGTAAGTATACTCAATGATAGTTTTACAATTCTTGTGTCTTGTATTGTTCAAAATGGAAACAAATGACTGAGAAATTAAAGTATGATTTATTTGTGAAGGCTATTTTTCATAAGTTGTTTTTTTACCAACATTTAAAAAATGTAAAATTAAGATGCCTGTAAAAATAAAACTGTGGATTATTATGTATATCAGAAATGTGAGTAGCCATTTTTGAACATAAAATTTTAATTTTTCAAGATTCGAATATTTTATGTGATAATATGAAAAGTCTTAAAGTTTTAAAAATTCCTTTTGGTGTTATTATCCCTTTAAAGTTGAAGTTTTCAGGGACCAGCAGTTGGCATGGTGGTTAAGGCACTGGACACTCCCACATGGCCAACCATGGTTTGAGTCCCGGACCTGGTGGTTTGCTTTCTCACTTTCTCTCTCTCTGTCTCTCTCTGGTCACTAAATTAAAATAAATGAATGAATTAAATAAATAAATATTAAAAAAAAAGTTGAAATTTTCTTATTCATTGTAAAATTAAAATAAATGAATTAAACTAAGATGACAAATTACATTTTACATCAAAGTAGAGATCATTTATAAGACTTCAGACAATAATGTTAATTACATCTCTTAATAAATATTGCCATTTTGGCCTAGAAAATTCAAATAAACACCTGATTTCGCAGTTTTCTCTTCATGATTATTTGGTTTCCAATGTTTATGTTTTCCCTTAAGTTGATAAACCTTTATAAGAAAGGTTTCAGTTATAATTTATTATAGCTTTGAATGTAGAGCATTTGGTACTAGACATGAATTACTAGAGAATGTACAAGTGAGATGTTTGTCATTTAGAAACTCAAGGTGGTTTAGCTGAAAAGAGTATTTTGTTGTTAATATGTTTGTGTGTATATGTGTTGTACATTTTTGTAATTAGCTGTGGAATGAAAACCTATGAGGTTGGTTGTTTTTTCTAATTTTTGAGACCCTAGACATTTGGAGGAGTTGTTTGACCCTATACATTTCTAACACTTAGCTGAATTGAGCAGTGTATATAAACCAGTGGCTTGAGAGACTTTATAAGACTCCAGAGGGATGAGTTCTGAATTAACCTCCACCTATCACCTTTGCATGGTACAGGTTTAAAACTCACGTGCATAGTCATTTTATAGGGAACACACCAACTGATTGTTGAACAAGTGAGAATTAATTAACTCAAACAACTGTATCAAAGACTTCTCATAAAACTGTATTTTATGTTACATGTAGTCTTTTCATAGTAATTGTGTGTACTGAAACAAACTTATTTCAGCCTTAGGAGTCAGATATGTGGAGTTCAAAATATCTTTATTTGTTTATTTTTAATAACCGGGGGCCCTGAGCTTATGTGTATGCACAGAGAACTAACCTCTCAATGGGGTGTGGTCATGTTGCAATCCTTTTTTCCTTCATCTCTCCATCTGGTCAGGATTTGGGGCATGTGTGCATGCACACATAATATGGCATGTTTTTCAAGCTGGCAGTACCTGGATTTGAACCACAGTCAACCATGTGGTATCTGGCTCCCTTAATGACTGTTACAAGCCCACAAATTAGTTATAAAGTTGATTGAAGACCTTATATATAAGCAGCCAAATGGATCTCCTAATTGTATTCCTCAGTCACAAATGAAGGCCACAGCATGACTGCTTAGCTGCATGGTTCCATCGCTCTCCCACGGAGTTGAGGCTACTATTATTAGCCAGAAAGGAGATTGTCTGAGATGCGTCTTTGAAAGGGAGAGAGTTCTTTTTTATTTCAGTAATTGAATAAGTCTTTATCAAGAGTGAAAGAAAAGGATATCAGAATATTTTACAATACCTGGAATGGGAGGAAATTGGAGCTTTACATATGGGATATAGTATTTAGAAGGTAGGAGGGAGAGTAATTTCTGTTAAAATAAACTGCTTCCTATAAAGTTGGGAAGGAGAGAAGGCTGATCAGTACATTCATTCTAAAATCATGGAAATCTTTGTTGGTTCATTTTTGAATCAAATTTTTCTAGGAGTAATTTTACAAAATCTTTTGTATACTTGTAAGAGTTTTATAAAATCTTTTAGATAAGATGGGATATTGGAAGGTGTGGGAGGACTACTTTAAAAAACTCTTTAAAAAGTGTTAAGAATTATGTGGTGGGATCTGAAATGCCAAATTCATGCTGTATCATAAATTGGTCTGACAGCGTATTCCTGATTCTTGATCCTAGTGAAACTCACTCCCATGATGATCAGTGACTTCCAACTCACAGGCTTCCCAGAATCAGAGTTTGGGGAAAGGGGGCGGGGGCATTATTTAGACATTTCCAACTTAGACAATTATGATCAATGAGTACTATAATTTCCTGGATCAAATATGCCTTATTTTAGTTCTAATTATGAAGAATGTCCATTTAATGTAACAGTATAGTTTAGTGCTTTATGAAGAATGAAAATAGGTTTATAAAGTATCCATTTTAAGTAAAATGATTACATTGATATAGTTAAATGTCATTTCTTAGTTTTAGTGTTTACTTGTGTGTCTAAGGATGTGTTTTTGTTCTTTTTCTAACTTGAAGTGCAGGTTTGAAAGGAATTAATACATTTTCCTGTAGATCTTCCCTTTTTGCTAATAAAACTTAAGTTCTGCAGTTTTCCCATGTGAAATGTTGATAGTGTGTATGCTTTGCATATAGTCAAAGCTAATCCCTATTTTCTAATATAAAGCAAACTTTGGGGAAGAAAAACACTCAGTTTTTTCTGTATTTCTTGGGGGGGTTGTTTTTCCTATTGTGGGATATTGTCTATACCATGTTATGGTTATTTCCTATATTTGTTGACTTATGAATCATTTGTAGCTTTTGTTTGTACTTAAACTTCATAGCTGAAACTATTAGGTCCTTTTAAAATCAGACTTTTTGCTAGGTACTCTTGGCAAAAGTTAATGTTTCATCAGTCTATTTTATGATATTGCTTTAGAAATATAATTTTCTTTAAAGAGGTATTTACTATAGGGCATGTGCTCACCAGAGGTACAGAGACAAAGAGAGAAAGTGAGAAATTACCCCCCGGGCCCCAATGGGGAGATGGCCAAAGCCCTAATCCCTTCTCCTGTATTTTCCTCTCAGGATTTTGGGCACTCAGGCATACATGCCTGGTGTGAGTTTCAAGCTGCCCGTTCTGGGACTGGAACCACAGTCGACCATGTGGGAGTCCAGCACCTTAACCACTATGCCACCTGCTGGACCCAACCAACAGTTTTTTTTTTTTTTTTAAAAAAAAGCAAAGGCTATATTAATGATAGGAATCGATTTGACTTTCTGTAGTTGAGACTGATCATATTTAATTTTCACTGTTTCCATCTCTGAATCATTGTAAGATTACTCTAAGATTATTGTAAGATTAAACAATTTCTTTTGTGGATTTCCAGCATGTCTGTTTGCTGGTAAATTTTAAATATAGGAAATACTGATTAGATTTAGTCAGTATGTACAGTGAAGCAGTCCTAAACTAGTGTTTTTTTCTTTTTCTTTTTTAGTTTTTTGTCTTAGTGTGTATGCTCACCATAAAGGAAAGAGATTCAGAGAGAGGGAAAGTGAGGAATCAGTCCCCCAGGGGATGCAGCCATGCCATACTGCAGTCCTTTCTTCTCCCTTCTCCTCTTGGGATTTTGGGCCTACATGCACCTGTGCCTGGCATGATTTTCAAGTTTCTGGGTGGTCTGAGACTTGAATTGTGACTGGCCATGTGGAAGTCCAGCACCTTAACTACTACCTGCTGGCCCCAGTAACACTATTGGGTCATTAGAAAAGTCATGATGTATTTTTCTCTATTTTCTATGCAAAAATGCCTCATAACTTTTCCAGCGACCCAATAGTATTTTTTTAACCTTGATTCTATAATTGTTTTAAAAAATGGTAAACCTGGGACCAGCAGTTGGCATAATGGTCACGTTGCTGGACTCCCACGTAGTCGACAAGGTTCGAGTCCCAGACCTGGTAGCTTAAAAACTCATGCCGGGTGCGTGTGCATGCGTGCCCAAGATGCCAAGAGGAGAGCGGAGGAGAAGGGATTGCGGCATGGCCATCCTCCTGGGTGGGTGATTTCTCACTTTCTGTCTCTGTCCGTCTCTTTGGCGAGTGCATGCACCCTATAGCACAACCTCTCTTAAAAAAAAAAAAAAGCTAAATCTGTTAGAGAAACACTAATATTTCTTCTCTTAATTCTAGCCCTGTTCTTGGAGAGATTTTTGCCATTGGTCATGTGCATTCACCAGAGAGAGAGAGAGAGAGAGAGAGAGAGAGAGAGAGAACGTGAGAAATCATCCCCCTGGGGAGATGACCATGCTGCAGTTCCTTCTCCATTCTCTTCTCTGGATTTTGGGTATGCATGAACATATACTGAGCATGAGTTGGAAGCTGCCGGATCTGGACCTCGAACCGTGGTCGACTGTGTGGGAGTTCAGCAATGTAACCATTATGCTATATGCTGGTCCAAATTCTAGCTTTTTAAAAAACAAATCATAAATTGGATCTCTCTTTCTGTGTATAGCCTTTATTTATTCTATATTAATAATGGCAAATCATATTTGTACTTAGACATATACCTTAACAAATTAATAGAACTAAAGGATTGTATCATTAGTTAGAGATTTAGATCTCATTTCTGTATCTTTGATTATTAGTTAGCTACTAATTTAAATTTTTAAAAATTTATTTATTTTAACTTGACAGGGACAGAGTGAGATAGAGAAAGAGAGGGAAAGTGAGACAGCAAGCTGCCAGGCCCGAGACTCGAATCATGGTCAGCTCTGTGGGAGTCCAGTGCCCTTTACCACCATGCCATCTGTCGGGCCCACTAGCTGCTTAATTTAATGAGGGCTGGTTTTTCTAAAATTTGAAGATGTTGCCTAAGATTCTTATGAAATGTATTTGATTAAAACTTTGAAAAGCATTTTTTTTTGTAGTTCACAAAGTGTCCACAGTTGTTTTAAACTTCAGGGTATAACAGAATAGATCAGTTTCTTGCTTTGCCAAAGTCATGACTTTTTTTTTTTAAAGAATTATTCATTTATTTAATTTCATTTGTTATTATTTTTTAATTTGATCAGACAGAGACAGAGAGAGAGAGAGAAAGGGAAAGAGAGAAAGTAAGCCACCAACTCTGGGACTTGAACCACAGTCGGCCATGGGAATCCAGCACCTTTATCCTCCATGCCACCTGCTGTCCCAAAGTCATGAGCTTTTTAGTGAATGCTTAGCTATCTATGAATCTGGAAAATATATATGCACTAGATGTGTTAAGTTACCCCCAAATGTTGTTTTTGTGTCTATAATTAGCATTTTTTTTTTTCTTAGGGGCTTAGTGGTTACTCTTCTGTTTGGAAAAACAAACTCAGAGAAGTATCTAGAGCAGTGTGAACACTCTTTTCTTCCTCCAACATCAACTGGGGTTCCTAAGGTAAGTAATGTAAAGGAATGAGAAACCTCTAAGTTCATTTCTTTGCAGTGGTGATAATGTGATCACCTTTATATGACTTGGCAGATTTTTGTCTAACTATAAATTTATGGGAGATTTTCTGATTACACAGAAGATCATACGTTTAAAAATGTACTTTAAAAAGTACATTTAAAAAAAGTCATCTTAAGAGTTTTCTTAGTGTTAGATGTCAAGGGGGGGGAATGTAAATGTGAGGAAAAGATAAATTGGTTAGTTCAGTTTGGGTGTTTTTCATATCTCTTTACAGAATTTCAAAGCATCATGTATGATTTGTAAGAATGTAAATGAAAATTTTATTTTGAATGAATTAAATTGCATAGGAACTAGAGGGAGAAAATGGGCATCTTTAATTATTGTGAAAAGTAGAGTTTGTAATTAGGTTGTACAGTTTCCGTAGTTTTAATAATTCAGGCCTTATTTTTATCATCTTGAGTAGTGTTGTTGCTTTTCTTTCTTTTTTTTTCTTCTTATTTTCTTTCCCCAGTATCATATTATATAAATAAAATTGGAATTGCATACTGTGGATAGGCTTTAGATTTACAGTGCTTTCAATTCTGTGGGATTGGGGTGATTTTATCATGGTGAAGACAAATAGCCTGGAGCTGATACTGGTAACTTAACTCTACAGATTTAAACTTGTCTATTAAATGCTAAAATATAGGAGATAATGTAAGTAATATATAATATTATGTTACCGAAATAAAAAATATTCACTCTATCTCACTGACTTTAATTTTGATAAACTAATTTTCTTTTTTAAATTTTGATATAGGGTGCATGTGCTCACAGGAGAGAGAGAGATAGAGATAGAGAGAGAGAAAGAGAGAGAATTACCCTCTAGGAAGGATGGCCATGCCTTAATCCTCCTCCATTCTCTTCTTGGAATTTTGGGCACAAAAGCATATGCACCTGGTGTATCTTTATAACTCATTTTTTTTGTAGCTAGTATAAAAGTAGTGATTTTGATTTGCTATTTAAAAAATAGGTCTTGAAAGTATGTTCTGTGAAAACAATCTTAGTGTTTTTATTTTTTACCTTGAAACATTATTTTATATAACTATTCCTGTTTTTTGGTGTGTGTATATATATTTTAAATGGATTTTGCCATGCGTGTGCGCTCACTGGAGAGAGAGAGAGAGACAGTGAGAGGGATAGGGATCCGGGGGATGGCCAAGCCACAATCCCTTCTCCATTTTCCTTCTGGGATTTTAGGCACACACACCCAAGTGTGACTGTCAAGTCACCAGCTCCAGGACTCAAACCACAGTTGGCTGGGTGGCAGACAACGCCTTAACTACCTGGTATATATTTTTAATTTAAGAGTCTCCTATTGCTTTTCATCTGTTCTCAGGTCACTGAAGGAGAAGTAGAGAAATACATTTTTTGCAGATGTCAAAAGTCATTTCTGATTGAAATCAATTAAATATATTAATTTGGTGTACTGTGTTGAATTACAAAGGGGGAAGGAGTAAAAGTGATAGTGTCCAATAAAGACATTTATTAATTTGACTTACCTGAAACACTTTTATATTTTTAAACTTTTTTTGAAATATGTAACATTGTATCTGAACAGTTTTAGTTTTTTTACTAAATATGTTTGCTGATTTAATTAAAATTTTGAGGGCAATGATGGATTCTATTTCTGGTTAGTTTTATTAACTTGAGAAATAGTCTTTGTATTTTACACCAGGGTCTCAAGAAATAAGGTTATTTTTTGTCTTGAGGATAATAAGGGGAAGGTACAATGAGTATTCAGTTAGAAATAAACTAAAGAGATTTTAAATCAAGAAACTACTCAGTGAAATATTATAATTTCCTTTAAGTGTTTAGAAGAAATGAAACGGGAAGCCAAGACTATTAAGATTGACAGAAGATTGACGGGTGCCAATATAATTGATGAGCCTCTCCAGCAAGTGAGTTTTAGTATGTGGTATTTGTATTTCATATATTACATGCTAGGTGTGTTTCTTTTGAAAATAATAAAATATACTTTTTGCTGTTTAAATAATATACTGGAATTTCATGATTAGGCTATCCCTGATTTCTGTATTCAAAGATGTAGCTTTATTTATTAACTCACTTACAATGGTTGGTTTACTTATCACCAAAGCCTTTTGGTTGAATTGCATTTAGAAAAGAAGTTTTTACTGACATATGGTAAAATTTCCAATACTTTCAATACATAAAGTGTTACTCTTTCTTATCTACAGACCTAATGGTTTGGTAAATTATAGTTTTCTCCTACTACTTTTCTTTTTCAATATGGAAATACCTTATTTGATCCAAATATAGTCAAAATTAGAATTTAGAATTAGAATTAGGTTAAAAAGCTATTTCCCCCATTTATTTTTCATCTATGTTTGTTTGATTATATGTATATGTTAAAAATTTAACATTCATTTTACAGGTGAACCCATAGTTTTTCTGATTTGTAAAAATTACAGAGCGAGTTGAATTGTTTGCTATTTATGTACAAATTCTGAATGCAGTTTTGGCAGTATTGAAAATATTAGTAGAACTAGGTGAAGTCCTATAATAATTTTGTAATTAGAATACAATGGATCTAATGATACAAACTTGGGCAGAAAACATTTTTTTGAGAATTACAGCCTGTCAGCATTATTTTGTATCTCTTTAAAAATATATTTCAATTTTTTTGTTTAGAGGTTTTGCCATAAGACACGTGCACTTGCGAGAGAGAGAGAGAGAGAGAGAGAGAGAGAGAGAGAGAGAGAAAGTGAGAAATCACTAAATCACTCCCTGGGGGAATGGCCACGCAGTAATCCTTTCTCCTCCATTCTCCTCCTGGGATCTTGGGCAAGCATGCATACTTGCCCAGTGTGAGTTTGGAGCCACTGGGTCTGGGATTTGAATGGTGGTTGCTATGTGGGAGTCCAGTGATGTAACCCCTGTGCTATCTGCTGACCCCGTTATTTTGTATCTTATTCTACCAAATTAATTAGAACTCTTAATTATAGCATTGCAAATTTTTTTTTCTGAATACTCATCTTTATCTAAATTTGAATGGGGCTTAGAGACGCATAATTTTTTTAAAGAATTACTTTTATTATTTTAACTGTATTTATTTATTTATTTTAATTGGACGAGAGAGAGAGAGAGAGAGAGAGAGAGAGAGAAAGCAAGTCGCTATGTCTGGGGGCGGTGGAGGGTGGGGGCGGGGGGAGGGAGAGAAAGCTACTAGATCCAGGATTTGAACCACAGTTGGCCATGCGGGAGTCCAGCGCCGTTAACCACCATGACACCTGCTGACTCCATAGATCAGTTTTAATTTTTAAAATATTTGGACGGTGGATGAGTTGAAATACAAGTATAATTGTTAAAAAATTTTGAAATAGTCTTTCTCATGTTGTTGTTGGAGAGGTGTTTTTATTTTTTTTTTTTGCTATAGGGCGTGTGTGCTTGCCAGAAAGACAGAGAGAGACAGAAAGCGAGAAATCACCCCCCTAGGGGGAATGGCCACGCTGCAATTTCTTCTCTTCCATTCTCTCGGGATCTTGGGCACGCACGCACATGCACCTGGTGTGAGTTTAAGCCACAGTGTCCAGGACTCAAACCGTGGTTGACTACATGGGAGTCCAGTGACATAGCCCTGACTGCTGGTCCCAAGACAGGTATTTTTGACTACAATTTGATATATAAAGAGTAAACATAAATTGGCAAGTAATCATCTCAGTTTGTAGTTTCTACTGTAACTTTATAAATCCTAAAAAGTTGCCTTTTTTATTTCAATATTTTTGTTGCAGGTAATCCAGTTTTCCTTGCGGGATTATGTCCAGTATTGGTATTATACACTAAGTGATGATGAATCTTTTCTTCTTGAAATTAGACAGACTCTTCAAAATGCACTCATTCAGTTTGCTACTAGGTAAGGCCACAGCATTGTATTTGTGCAGAAGAATTTAGATATATTGTTTGTATCAATGGGGAACATAACTTTTAAGTGAAGGGAAATTGTTTATCAAAAGGTAAGTAGAATAGTAGATGATTATTTTGGAATAATTCCCAGATTATACAATTGGATTTCTTCTAACCTTTAAATTACCCAGTCTTGAGGGTTTTTTATTTTTAAAGAATAATTTTATTTAACTTTATTTATTTTAATTTGTCCAGAGAGGGAGTTAGAAAGTAAGCAAGCAAGCCGCCAGGTCCAGGATTTGAACCATAGTTGGCCATGTGGGGGTCCAGTACCCTTAACCACCGTGCCACCTGCCAGCCCCAGTTTTGAGGTTTTAACAGAATATTTATCTTGATTATACTCTGTCTATGTACTTTTCCCTGAGAAATCTAAGACATGACTTCTCTCCCACTTGCTGATCATACTTCTTGTCTCTCTTCCCCAGATACTCTTCCCTGGATACTCTGTTTCATTTGAGTGCTATGAAA
This sequence comes from Tupaia tana, assembly GCA_026018925.1. Lineage (NCBI taxonomy): Eukaryota > Metazoa > Chordata > Mammalia > Scandentia > Tupaiidae > Tupaia > Tupaia tana. Next base: position 83,932,666 of record JAKSZU010000003.1, on the reverse strand, counting down.
ATAAAATTTGTTTCAGTATAATTGCTTTTCCCGCTGCAGATTCGTATCTGTTCTCACTTTTTAAAAATTTTTATTTATTCATTCTTTTTTTTAATTTGACGAGAGAGAGAGAACCTGAGAAAGCAAGCCACTAGGTCTGGGATTCGAACCATGGTCAGCCATGTGGGAGTGTCCAACGCCTTAACCACCGTGCCACCTGCTGGTCCCCCCGTATCTGTTCTCTTAATTTTGACCCAGCCTAAAGGAAGTCATATTAAAAGGAAGAATAGGAACTAAAGGAATGTAAGTCAGTGGAGAATTTTCAGTTTATTTTATTTATTTGTTTTTATTTATTTATTTATTTTAGAAAAGAAGTGTATTTTGACAAGTTTAAGAAACTTCTCTTGTAGGAGATACTATAGTACTCACTTTACAGAAAGCTGTGTACTACATCCTTTATGGCAAAAGTATTTCAGCCTGTATTGTTATATTTAAACTACTTGATATTTTTGGTTGGGATGGCATTTTATATCTATTTAGCGTATGTTGACTTTCTTTTTTTTTATTTCTTCTTTCCTCCCTCCCTGCCTCCCTCCCCTCCTCCTCTACTCCCTTCCTTTCTTCCTTACATTTTTCTTTCTTTGCCAGAGAGTATGCACACTGGCCAAACAGAGAGAAAGATCACCCTCAGTGAGGTGTGATCACACTGCAATCCCTTCTTTTCCACTTCTTCACTCTGTTGAGATTTGGGGTACACACATACACAGGTTGGCTTGTTTCTCAAGCCACCGAGGCTGGGATTTAAACTATGGTGAACCATGTGGGATCTGGTTCCCTACACCACTAGGCTATGGGGCCAGCTCCTGATTTCTTCCTCTTTTTAAAACCTTTAAATAGAGACAGAGTCAAAGAGACAGTACCTCCAACAGAATATCGGTGCCACGACCCACCCTGCAGCTTTAGCAGCCTGAATCATGGGCACATATGTGTCTTGCATACTTTTTGAGGTCTCTGGACCCAAACAGCAACCTTCACATGTGAGTCTACCTGGCAGAGGGTTACATTTTACTGCTGCACCCTCAGACCTCCCTCTTTTTTCCTTTGATTACAAGATTTTGCAACCCAGCATATACAAAGATTTCCCTGTTAGCCTGTATTCTCAAGGTAGGAGGCTGCATGCCATGGCCATGAGAAAGTCCCCACTTAAGTCCTTATATTACAGTCTTGTGATTTTGAGAGTCTGAGAATCTTGGAGAATAGAGCTTTGCACTAGGGCTGTTATCAGTACTGTGTTTTCTGCTTTGTGGGCATAGATACTTCCAGCTCATGTTGCCCTGTGTCAGGGCTGTTCCTCTGTAACTCAGTTGATCTTAAAGCTTTAGATCAAGTGTGGGATGACTAGGGGATGAGATTTGTTTAATAGCCTCAGATTTCTGAGGACCCACATACATAAGGTTTACGGTTTCAACACTTACCTTGGTTATAAAATAGATTTGCATTTCTTCTCTCTTATGATTAGCAGCAACATTTATAAAGTAATCAGCCAGAATTATAGGTACAGACTTACTATGGGACATAGAAAATATAATTGGTATAATCAGAGAAGATCAGAAATTGGATTTTATCTCTTTATTTCATATGCAGCATTTTTGAGTGTTTGATATTCTTTCAGAGAACTCTTCTAAATAATTGTTCATTCATTTCTTTCTATAGTAATACTACCCTAGTATTTTTTTTCTTTGAAAGGGTGAGAATAAGAATTTATTTTTCCTGGGTCTGACTGCTTAAGAGTGTATTAAAATAAAACATTTTAGATCTGGGAAAAATTTGAACTTGTAATTCAAGGACTTGAGTTTGTATTCTAGCTCTAGTACTTAACTGTGGTACTGTGAGCAAGTATTTTAAACATTTTTCTCATATCTAAAATATTTTTTCCTCATATATAAAATGAATTTTAAAATACTTGTCCTGTTCTGCATTCCTCCTAGGGTTATTGCCAAGATCAAATCCATCTATTCATTCAGCTAATACTTTGGGTCTACTTTGTATCAGCTAGGTGCTAGGGATACAGCAGTGACTAAACAAACTTTGTTTAGAGAAGCAAAATAGAAATAATAGCTAACAGTGTTTTTGAAAAGTCTAAAGGAATTTAAAATTTAGGTAATACTTTTAAAATCATTGTTCTGTGTTTTCTGCTGCTCACTGAATCATAGACAGGGCAATAAATTATCAGCCTTAGCCTTCAACTTAAGTTTTGTACAAGGCTTTTAACCAGAAGCTCATAAACCTGAAAACAAACCCAAAATTGTGTATTTTTTTTCCTCCCTAAGGGCTTCTATAAATTTAGTTTTTATAAAAGACTGATAACCTGCTTCTGTGGTGCAGTCATAGTATACAGGACTGTAACTGGGAGCCACGTGCTAACTATAGTTTGAGTGCCTGGCCTTGTTGGATGGAAGATGTTGCCCGGCATGTAGCGGGATCCTGGAGGACTGTAGATAGGGGATTGCGACGTGACAGAGTGTTGTGGCTGGTGCTTTTCTCTTCTTCCTCTCACATGTTTTCACATGCACTTTATTATGAATTCAATACAAAGGGTAGTATGAACACAGAACAGATTTAAAGCCACTGAATTCTAGTATTCATATTTATTCATCAACTATGAGAAACAATTAGACAATGTTAATATAAAATGAAGTGCTATATTTTGAGGGAAAATGGGATTAAATGGACATACTTAGTGTCTGAAGTCTTAGATTTCATTTTTAGGTTTATTACTTATTAAGCTCTATGTCCTTGAGTGGGCAAAACACATAGATTCTTTTGAGTTTGGAGATAATAGCCCTTACCTCCTTCTCAGGTTGTTATTAGGATTAAATGACATCATATGTGAGAGAGTTACCTTGTAGCAATACTCCTTTATGTTAGCATTACTCTCTGTTACTTCATTAGCCCTTTGGGGGAAGAAACTTTCCTCTAGCTCCTGTTGAGTTCTTCTCTGTAGAACCTGGATATGAATTGGAGTGGAGCTTTAGGAGATGAGTTTTTGGTAACCCATGTATTTTAATTTCCCCTTCAAATAAGATAGTATGTCTAGGACAGAGAAGTCTGGGCTAGATGTCAGAAGATCTATCTATCTATCTATCTCTGTATTAAATTTTTTAAAATTTTTTTAAAATTTAACTTTCTTTCTGTCTTTCTGTCTTTCTTTTAATTTGGCCAGAGAGGGGCAGAGTGAGAGAGAGAAAGTGAGAAAGCAAGCTGCCAGGTCCAGGACCCGAACCGCAGCTTGCCACGTGGGAGTCCAGCACCCATAACCACCACACCACCTGCCAACCTCCCCGATAAGATCTATATTATAATTCTACCTCTACCTTTAAGTTACAGTATACCTAACAAAATTTCTCAACATTTCTGTAAAGCAATATTTTTGTAGCAAACTCAATTGTGAAGGGCAAATAAGATGATATTGGTGAAACATTTTGTGGAGTATTATCAACCAATAAATGGTATGTTAAACAAGTGACTTGATTGAGTAGAAAGGCAGTTTTCTGGCATATAGTAAATGTGTTATGAATGCTAATTTTGCTGTTACTACTATGTTCCTAGGGTTTGTGCAGATTCATTGACCTTATCTTAGTTTTTAATTTCTTTTTTAAATCACAGGGATAGGGGAGAGAGATGTGGGGAAGGCAAAACTAAGTCATTTGAAATGGAGGATAAAGTATTCATTTGTGCAGTGCCGAGAGCAATTTGTCATGTAGAATGGGGCAGAGTAACTGAAGAAGACCTTCTGTGGGTTGAGGCAGAAACTGGTCTTCAAGAATGGGTATATTAAGTATATAGTAATGAAGGCCATGTTAAGAAAGGGGAAGAGTATAAACAGAGTTCTCAGAGAGATGATAACGGTGTGTGTAGGTGGAAACCATGTAGAGATTCAAGTGAACAAGGGACGTTATTGCTCTTGAAGGTGAACTATGGTTATGAATCCCTCCATCTCTGCTCTCCCTTCAACCCACAATTTGAAGAAAGTAGATATATTTTAATACCATTGTGTTCCTCCCTGAAGGGGTTTCCCATGGGGGGGGGGGTGAGGTATAGATACACAGGTTCCAAGATTGACTGTTGATGTTAATGATACCACATTCTGGAAAGATAAGGAGTATGTTCTTAAAGTTTTGCAACTTTAAGAAAATTTGTCAGAGAGCACATGTGCTAACCTGGGGGCTGGTGAGGTAGGGGTGGCTTGGGAGGGGGAGAGAGAAGAGAGAGAGAACACTCCCTAGGGGAATGGTCACTTTTCCTTCATTTCTCCCTCCTCTTGGGATTTTGGGAATGCAGGTACACATGCCTAGCATGTTTTTCAGGCTGCCAGGTGCAGGACTTGAATCGCATAGTCAGCCACGTGGAATCCAGATTCTGTAACCACCAGACCATGGCTGGCCCTCTGTCTTTCTTACTACTACCTTTGCAATAGAAATAATAAAATAATTGGCATATTCTTAGAGTTGTCTAAAAGGCAGACATAGTGGATATTTACAACAGTAAAGTTGTATACTTTTTTTTGTTTAGATTGTATTTATCATTTGAAAAGTTAGTTCAAAACTGACTTTACTCAGGAAGATGATTATTATTTATTATGGTAGAGAAAAAGCAGTTAGAAACCATTTAAATATTGAAGAGAAGAGGGAGTAAGCTAATGTTTTAAGAGCTATAGAATATACTAAGGGACAGTAATAATATATTTATATAATTTACTAGCCATGTAATTTACCCACTTAAAGTCAGTGGCTTTTAGCATATAAAATTATGCAGCCTTCATCATAATCAATTTAATAACATTAAAATTCTTTTTATTTTCTGAAATTCAAATTTTTTTCTATTATTTAATTTTATTTATGATTATTATTACTATTATTATTATTATTTTTAAATTTAACCAGAGAGAGACAGAGAAAGAAAGGGAAAGTGAGAAAGCAAGTTGTCAGGTCCAGGATATGAACCATGGATGGCCATGTGGGAGTTCAGCCCATCAACCACCACGCCACCTGCTGGCCCCAGATTAAGAACATTTTAATGACCTCACAAATAAACCTGGTCTCTGTCCTTCTATCCTTCCAAGTTTCTAGTTCCAGTCAACTGCTAATATTTTTTGTCTTTATGGATTTGTTTTGGGCATTTTATATGAACAAAATAATATATGTGATCTTTCATGACTGATTCTTGCATTTATCATAATGTTTTCAAAGTGCATCCATATTGTAGCATTAATAGTTTTTTTTTTTTTTTTTCCTTGAGAGATTTTTTGCTCTAGGGTGTGTATGCTTGCTGGAGAGACAGAAAAAAGGGCATGTACGTTTGCTGGAGAGACAGAGACATAAAGACAGAAAACAAGAAATCACCCGACATGGGGGACTCCCACGCTGCAATCCTTTCTCCTCCATTCTCTTCTCAGGTTCTTGGGCACGCATGCACATGTCCCCGGTGTGAGTTTTAAGTCTCCAGGTCTGGGACTCAAACCGTGGTCGACTGCGTTGGAGTCCAGCTAAAAAATACAGATTATTGTTTGGATATGCATTTTGTTTATCTGTTCATCAGTTGATTTACATTTGGGTTGTTTACATTTTTGGAATCCTGTGAATACTGCTATCCCATTATTTATAGGATTATAAAATTGAGATTTTTTTCCTGTGGACATATTTTTTCATTTCTCTTGAGTACATACATAAGTGTATAATTTCCGGGTTGTGTGATGTTTAAGCTTTTGAGGAATTTCAAACTTATCTAAACTACATTGTGTAACTTCCTATCAGTAGTGTAAGAGGATTCCAGTCTCTCCATATCTTTTTGATTATAGCTATCCTAGTGGGTGTGAAGTGGTATTTCATTATGACTTTGATTTGCTTTTCCCTGATAGCTAATGTCGTTGCACAATTTTTCATGTGTGTGTTGATCTTTTGTATACTTCTTTAGAGAAATATCTATTCAAATCTGTTCCCCATTTTAAAAACAGGTTACTCGTCATTTTATTATCAGTGCACTGCTGCCTGTTGTTTTTGTAAATAGAATGTTGTTGGACAGTCATGCTCATTTGTTTTCATTTTGTCCATATTCGTAGCTGCTTTTGTGTTGTAATGGCAGAGGTGCAACAGGCCATGTGGCCTACTAAGCCTAAAATAGTTACCATCTGACTTTTATTTTACTTTCCAGAGAGTAAAATTTCTGACCTTCCGAAATAGACACTTGTAGCCATTAACATATTTAAGAAGTATTATTAAATATATAGGAAGTATATCAAAATGAAAATTATGCACAGTAGTATATGTTTTATGATTTCAGATATATGCTTTTTTTAGCTTGTATACTAGCAAAGACATTAAAGGGGGAATACCTTAAAAATATTAATTGTGATCTTTGGATTGTGGGTTTATGGCTGATTATAGTTAATTAAGAAAATGACATTTTACAAAATAGTATTTATAGACAGATTTAGAAGTATTAGAAAATCAAGATATCTAGGATTACTTTTAGACAACTAAATTTCATCCTCTTCTCTCTCGTAGTCTCTGTCTTCTTATGAACATAAGAATTATTTATTTAAATATGGGTAGCCACTGTATTTGGGGAACATGATCTTGAAACTAATGCTTAAATCATGCTTTGTACCTGATTACCAAATATGCAATAAATCCTTGTTTATAGTTCTCATTTGTAACTTCTGTGTCAATTTTTTCCCATGAAACTTTAATCTTTTTTACTGTTGGATCTATGAATCTTTGTTTTTTCAGGTAAATTTTACTATAATTCTTGATCATTATAATCCTTTGAGCTTAATTTGTTATATTTTATTTTCTATTATATCTAAGAAGATGTACACTTAGCCCCAGGTTGTGTTTTTCCACCCTTTAGTATAGTACGATTAAGGCGTCCAGCTCTTGTTCTTTTTACTTAATTCCTGAATTGGTGACTATATATGCTTTATGCATGTTTCTCTACATAAATTACTCGTTATATTCTGAGATCCAAGTCCTTCAGAATATCTGGATATTTGCCCTCTTTGAAGCATTGGAATGTAAGATATGGAGTTAGACATCAGCATTAAAAGCTTACTAAATATCATTATGGTTAAGTAAAACTGTAGGCCTAAGTCTCTACTTCCAACAATTTGCTTATAATTATCATGAATCAGGCAGTTTCTTTTCTTATTTATTTATTTTTTTTTTTTAAGAGATTTTTGCTATAGGGTACGTGTGCTTGCCAGAGAGACAGACAGAAAGTGAGAAATCACTGCTCAGGGTGATGGCCACATTGCAATCCCTTCTCCTCCATTTACCTCTCAGGATTTTGGGCATGCACACACAGGTGCCCAATGTGAGTTTCAAGCCTCCAGAAGTAGAACCGTGGTTGGCCATGTGGGAGTCCAGCACCTTAACTACTATGCCACTTGCTTGCCCTAGGAAGTTTAATTTTGTTGTTAAGGTGGAAAGAACACTGAGTTGAAAGTTAGAAAGTCTGATTGGTTTGCAAAACCTTGTTCTTACTAACCAAGAAACCTAGAATGTGTAAATTCTGGCTTTGTAATTATAGCATTTTGTGATAATTTTCAGTTCTAAACTTCTAAAGTTCTCTGGTCAAATTAGGACTAATCTTGATTTGTTTTCAGTTCTAAAAACAGTAATATCCTCCTCTATAGTCCACATTTTGAATACCATTTAGGGAATTAGTTTTTAAAATCTGTGGGACTGTTGATTTACTTTAAGACTATAGCACTCCTCCGACTTGTTTTACTAGGTAGGATTCTTAGAGTAGGGTGATGAGAAATTTTATTTAAAACTTTTAATGGGAACCAGCAGTTAGCATAATGGCTTTGTCGCTGGACTCCCACGTAGTCGACTGCGGTTCGCGTCCTGGACACGGTGGCTTAAAACTCACGCCGGGCGCATGTGCGTGCGTGCCCAAGATCCCGAGAGGAGAATGGAGGAGAAGGGATTGAGGCGTGACCATCCCCCCTGGGGGGTGATTTCTCGCTTCTGTCTCTATGTCTCTCTCTCTCTGGCGAGCACACGCGCCCTGTAGTGAAAACCTCTCCCCCCCAAAAAAAAAACAAACTTTTAATTTATTGCTATATGCTTCAGATGTAAAAGACATTATTAGGCTAATCTTTTCTTCATTTAGAAACCAGTAGCAATAGGGACCAGCAGGTGTGGTGGTTGAAGTGCTGGACTCCCATGTGGCCAACTGTGGTTCCAGTCCTGGACCTGATAGTTTGAAAATCATGTTGGATGTGTACGTGTGCATGCCCAAATTCTCGAAAGAAGAATGGAGGAGTAGGAATTGCAATGTGGCCATCTCCCCATTGGGGGATGATTTCTTACCTTTCCTCCAGCAGTCTTTCTGGCGAGTTCCTGTGCCCTATGGCAAGGGAAAAAAAAAAAAAATCTTAAAAACAAAACTAAAAAAAACAAATAAAATATGTAGTGAGGAAACATAAAAAGAAGAATTTTTTCTCTTACAAACTACTGCTGTTCTTGGGACCACTAGTTGGCGTAATGGCTATGTTGCTGAACTCCCATGTAGTCAATCACAATTTGAGTCCTGCACCCGCTAGCTTAAAGTCATGTTGGGTACGTGTTCGTGCATGCCCAACATTTCAAGAGGAGAATGGAACAGAAAGGGTTGCGGTGTGGCCATGCCTCCGGGGGGGGGGGGGGGGTGATTTCTCTCTTTCTCTTTCTCTGTCTGTCTCTGTCTTTCTGGCGAGTGCACGCACCCTATAGCAAACACCTCTCAAAAAAACCCCCAAAAACAAAACTGCTGTTCTTTATAGAATGCTGAAAATACTATAGATTTGTAGTGTTAAAAGTTTAGCATTTTAAATTTTCCAGGGTCAATTTTCAGGCTATCAGAAGGAAGTTAGTAAACATGGAACTAGAAAGAGATACAGTTGGTTCTCCCACTCTTGCACAACTGGAGAGTGTACATCTAAGTGAAGGGGCAGACAGATGTGTAATTATGGCATAATAGGACATTTCCTTATGTAGTTGCTAGTCTAGCTCCTATAAAAGCACAATTCCCCATATATTTTTGAGGATTATTGGAGGATGTAATAATGAATTTCATGTAAGTTTATCAGTGTTTGTGAAGAAAATGAAATGGATTTTACTAATAAGTAAATCCTTAAAGTAGATGATAAAAAGAAAAAAGGTGTTTCAGAGAGGTGCTTGATCAGATACTATATGTTAGTTGTAATATTTGAGGTAAAAAAGGGGAGAATTGATTTTGTGGGTTTAGGATCTAGCTTACAGTTCCATAACTTTAAAATTTTTCTCAAATTTAATTTTAAGCTCAGCTCTTGACACTGTAAGAAAGCAGTCTTTCTTGGACTTTTAAAGGGTTAAAAACTAGTAAATTATTATGCATTTTAAAGAGTATACCCTTTTTAATAGTGAATCATGAAGGGCAAGTTAGTCTCTGATTCAGTGGCTCAAGGAAGAAGGATTTTTTTCTCTTTTTATTTTAAGAGAGATTTTTGTAAAGGTAAATGTACTTGCTGTAGAGACAGGGAGAGACAGACAGAAAGTGAGAAAGCACAGCCCCCATCCTGGGGCGGGGGGGGGGGGGTATGGCCACACCACAATTCCTTCTCCTCCATTCTCCTCTTGGGGTTTTGGGCATGCATGCACACGGCGCCTAGTGTGAGTTTTAAGCTGCCAGGTCCGGGATTCCAACCATGGTCAACTACATGGGAGTCCAGCCATGTAATCATTGTGCCATCTGCTGGTCTCTGGGTTTTGTTTTGTTTTGTTTTGTTTTTTCTTTCTTTTTCTTCCCCCCTTTTAGATAGGACACCTGCTTGCTTTGTCTTAGCCAAAAATGTCAGTTGATAAAAATCTCTTTAGCAAAACTTTTCTTAAAATCTCCTTAAAGATGCTTCTAAAAATCCACCAAGAAAAATTAGGAATTCTTTTATGTTAGTGATTTTTAAAGAATTTCTGATTTTTTTTTTTTTTTTACATGGAGGATAAAGTCCTTATATAGAAGATTAATATATATTATTATAATTTTATGTGGTTGGTTATTTTAGTGACCTAATTGATAATAAATTATTAAAAAAAAGTCTTTGTATATATATATGTGTGTGTGTGTGTGTGTGTGTGTGTGTGTCTTCACCTCTTGAGGTCCCCTTCACTTCTAAAATACTAAGAATCTCTGAACTTCTCTGCATGTTTATTTACATACACACATTATTCAATATATAGTGTACTATGACATTCTTACTGTTTTTAAATAAGATCTTATCTTTGTGAAAAAAGAGTTAGCATTAGGAATATAATTTGCAATATAGAATTGTTTCTTTCGGAAAAGCAGCTGTTTACTTTTATCATTTTGACATAAAGCACTTTTTCCAGGAAAGTATTCTGCCATGAATGTGGAGATTGCCTTTACTGCCAAACGGTCACCCTCTTCTCTAGCCAGGCAAGTCTACAAGATGGCCCTTGCATATCTATCTATCTATCTGTCTGTCTGTCTGTCTACACCATACTCACTCCCCTGGTTAGCTCATTTCTGTATCTTTTCTCACATAAATACTACTAATTTATCAGGATTTTAAGTGTAGCCTCCTTAGTAAAGTCTCTTTAAATGACAACACATAATCTCTACTTACTCTGGATATGATTCTTTTTACCAGCATCTCAAGGTAATAATGGTACCAATTCTTTTTTTTTTTTTTTTTTTTTTTTTGAGAGATTTTTGTTACAGGGTGCGTGCGCTCACCAGACAGACAGAGAGAGACAGAAAGCAAGAAATCACCCCCCGGGGGATGGCCACGCCGCAATCCCTTCTCCATTCTCCTCTCAGGATCTTGGGCACGCACGCACACGCGCCCGGCGTTAGTTTTAAGCCACTGGGTCCGGGACGCAAACCGTGGTCGACTACGTGGGAGTCCAGCGACATAGCCATTACGCTAACTGCTGGTCCCCCAATTCTGTACTACCATAGTAAAAACTCTTTTAACTGATGTTCAGTTGGTCAGTGTTCTCCATTACCTTTGTACAATAATGACTGATAACTCTGCTTTTAAGGCTAGGCTAATAGATTGCTTTCTATTATATCTGTTCACTTTTATTTTCATCTTTTCAGTTTAAGCTTATCAAACATCAATTTTGTGATGCTTGGGCCCCATCTCCAGAAACTGAGAACAAGTAATTTGTGGTATGACTTGAACATTGCTGATTTAAAAGAGAAAGATGAACATGTTTTAAAAATTGTATTTGTTTCTGAGCATGTTTATACCAGTTATATCTTCCATTATTATCACATAGTTTACTTAACTTAGATTGAAGAAATATGAGTATGTGAAAATAGTTTATGAAAACTAATTCCATTTTCTTTGGAATTTGTCAAAGATTATAGTTTAAGAGTATAGGAGACAATAAGGAAATATTAAGAGAAAGTCTTGGCACCAGCAGATGGTGTAATGGTTACGTTGCTAGACTCTCACGTAGCTGACCATAATTCAAGTCCCGGACCCGCGGCTTAAAACTTAGGCCAGATGCATGTGTGTGCGTGCCCAAAATCCAGAGAAGAGAATGGAGGAGAAGGGGTTGTGGCATGGCCACAATCTGTCAGGCCACAGACTGTCTCTTTTTTTCTTTTTTTTAAGAGATTTTTTTCTATAGGGCGTGTATGCTCGCCAGAAAGAGAGACAGAGAGACAGAAAGTGAGAAATCACCTTCCAGGGGGGATGGCCACGCCACAATCCCTTCTGCTTCATTCTCATCTCAGGATCTTGGGCACGCACGCACATGTGTCTGGCATGAGTTTAAGCCACCAAGACTGAGACTCGAACCGCAATCGACTACATGGTTGTCTAGCGACATAGCTGTTACACCATCTGCTGGTTCCCCCAAAAAAGAGATAGTCTTAAAGGACTCTTTCCAAATCTGGTCACAAAATGTCTATAGTTACCATGCTGTTGTAAAGAAACTGGAAACCATTGCTTTCATGGTGAGGGAGCAGTTTGTAGTTTATTCAAGAAAAAGGACATGTTAATATCACTTAGCAGGACCTTAGAGTAGTGTTCTTAGTCCTACATTGCAAGGCTTATATAACTTAAATTGAAATCCAGTTGTGTGTAGGTAATGGAAGGGATATGTTCTGAAAAATGCATCATTAGGCATTTTGTCATTGTACAAATATCATGGTGTATATTTATGCAAACCTAGATGGGATAGCCTACTATACATCTAGGCTGCGTGATATGTTATGGGACCATCATCATATATTTGGTTGGTAATTTACTAAATCATTTTTGTGCGTGCACGGCGGTATATTTTTGATTCTTTCCTTTGTTCAGAGATTTAACTGTTGGCCAGTTAGCAGTTTTCTGTATCTTTGTCCCTTTGAATGTGTGTGTGCATGTATATGTTTTTTAGTTGTAATAATCTTAGACTTAAAAGCTGTAAATGTTCTTAGAGAAAACAAACTCTAAGAAATGACTTGATGAATTTCCCCGATAATGAAATGGTGGGTCTTCTACTTAAATCGAGGGTGTCTGTGCCAGTCCAGTCTTTCTTGAAGTTCCTAATTGATTTTGGTGATGTTTTGTGTTACTGATGATGATGACCTGTATGCTGTTTAGAGTGGAACAAGTGAAGCAATTTGTATAATTCCAATGTCAGCCCACAAACTTGGAACATTCTGGTCCCTTTCTTTTTTTTAAGGTTTTGCCATAGGTCTTGTGAGCTCGCTAGAGAGGGACAGAGACAGAAAGAAGGAAAATGAGAAATTACCCCTTAGGGTGTATGGCCAGACTCCGGTCCCTTTTTCTTCACTCCTCTCCTGGGATTTTGGACATGCATGTGCACATGCCTGGTGTGATTTTCAAGCTGCCAGGTCTAGAATTCAAGCTGCAATTGGCTGTCCGGGAGTCTGGCCCTTGAATTACACCACCACCTCCTGGACCCTATTCCAGTCTTTTTAAGGTACTGACATTAACTGTCTTTGAGGCACAAAGATCTTCACAGTCAGTACTTGTTCTGTTTAGAACTTATGGAGTAAATAAGAAGCCATTGTATGTGTCTCATGTGGCCATTCTCCGAGCACTTGTTGTAAATAGTACTCTGATTCAAAGAAGAATCAGTGTTTAAGTGCTGTAAGACGTGAAAAGTTTGATGCTATTGGAATATAGAACTGGATATCCAAATGTAGTCTGAGGGGAGGGTGGGGAGGGTGGAGGTTAGTGAAGTCTGTGATGTTGAATTGGCATTTTTGGATGAACTCTAAAGAATAAGTGGATGTGAGGGAGAGAAGGGAAATGGAGGTTGGGCAGGGATGAGCAAACAAACGGGGGGGGGGCGGATAGTTTGGAGGTGCTGAGGTAAGAAGGGGTCATAGTTACGTTTGAGAAACAGAAAGAAAGCTTATGGGTCTCTGAAGCAGAAAGAGGGTGAAATAGATAATGGTATGGAAAAAAGCAAGGGCTCAGGAATGCAAGATCTTAGAGAGTGTATTCATGCTTAGCCCTAACTGTAATGGAAATTTTTGATAGGTTTTTAAAGCTCTCATTTTGTACTGTTTTTTTTTTTTTTTTTGGACATACTATTATTTTTTAAAAGATACTGCCTGCACTGGAAAATGGAATGGAGGAGACACGAGTGGATTTAGGAGACCAAGAAGTAGAATGATGGTGAGGAGTAGGATGGTAGCATTAGAGAGAGGGACAAAACTTAAGTTCAGAGACAGAGACTTTGTAGTTGCGTTTTGCCTTTGTGCTTCAAATAAAACTTCTTACTTGCATTCCTAGTTAACCTTCTTAATTCCCTCTTCCAACCATTTCTTCAAGATAGAAAAGCTTTAGAGGCCTACTGTGTATTTTTTCGGGTTAGGGTTGATTGCATTTCTTATGCTCTTGGTCATATCCTAAATGTGTGCTCTTACTTCTTTCCTTTACAAGAGTGATCTAGACATACATACATGTACATACATGCTTGTGTGCATGTGTGCACACACACACATGGGCAGGTACTCCCAACAGAATCTTTTTAAAAAAAATTTTAAATTTAACTGTATTTTAATTTGACCAGAGAGGAACAGAGAGAGAGAGAGAGAGAGAGAGAGAGAGAGAGAGAGAGAGAGGAACAGAGAGAGAGAGAGAGAGAGAGAGAGAGAGGGAGGGAGGGAAAGTGAGAAAGCAAGCCACCAGGTCTGGGACTTGAACCACGGTCAGCCATGGGGGAGTCCAGTGCCTTTAACCACCACCCCACCTGCTGTCCCCCCAAACAGAATCTTTATGCTGTGATCTACTGCTAGCCTCACCTGGCTCAGATCCCAGGCATGTGTGCACACACATACAGTGTGCTCAGGGAGGTCCCAGGATGCAAACACGTGAGCTTTTCCCCCCACTGTGTGGTTCCTGTTGCATTACCACTGTGTCATCAACTGGCCCTGTGCTCTTATTTCTTTTTAAAATTTATTTTATTTCTCTCATGAAAGAGAGCATGGCAGAGAATATGTGAGAAAGCACACACATGAAATGGGGGCACCTTCAACAGGGTCTCGTCATGTTATTACCCCTGTTGTGCGCTAGCTAGTCTGGACAGGTGGGCACAGGTGGTGCCCAGTGTTTCAGGCTGACCTAAGAGTCAAGCCTACCAGTCAGCCATGAGACTGCTAGAACAACACATCAGTAGGTTATTTCCTGTGCCACTAAGGGTGAACCTTGTTCTCTTATTTCTATGTGAACCTTGTTCTCTTATTTCTATGTTAAAGAAACGACCATTTATATGTAATTATTACTTATAAGTAATGATGTGAAAGTATTGTTAAGATCCGTTGTGTTATAACCCAACTGTCTCTGCTAGAATGGGAATCATATAGGAAAATATTTTTAGAAAAGTAAAAAAAAAGAGCTTTAACTGGGGCATATTTTAAGAATAAATGATTTTAACAGCTTTAAGAGAAAATCTGTGATAATGTGCTGGCCTTATAATGCAGTGGTTAAATGCTGTACATGACAAGCCAGATCCCACATAGCCAACTGTGGATGAATCCCTGCCCTAGCAGCCTGAAACACTGGGCACATGTCCACACACAGACATGTCCCAAATCCTGATGGGATGGAGAAATGGAAGAAAAGGGATTGTGATGTGACCACACCCCATTGAGGGGTGCTTTCTTGTTTTCTGTCTCTCTCTTGTGAGTGCATATGCCCTCTGGCAATAAAGATAAACAAGCAGTTTAAACCTACTTAGTGGGTGCATTAGAAAGAAATGTAGCCCGGACCAGCACTTGGCGTAATGGTTATATCACTGGACTCCCATGTAGTTGACCACAGTTCGAGTCCTGGACCCAGTGGATTAAACTCACACTGGACGCGTGTGTGCATGCATGCCCAAGATCCCGAGAGGAGAATGGAGGAGAAGGGATTGCGGTGTGGCCATCCCCCCCCTGGGGAGTGATTTCTCGCTTCCTGTCTCTCTGTCTCTCTCTGTCTTTCTGTCAAGTGCATGCGCCCTATAGCAAAAACCTCTCTTCCCCCAAAAAAGAAATGTAGCCATTACATAATTACATGATTTTTAAATTTTATATTCTGTTTATTATGTATGTATTACACATCGTAGATTTAGAAGGTGCTTCACTATCATCAAAATATTATTTTGTTAAGACAAATATTAGCAATTCCTAGTATATAGTATTCTAATTTATAAGTGAGAAACAATATATTGATACCATTGTTGTTTCTCCTAATCTAGAAGAGGTCTTTGAAGTTGAATTTAGATTAGGTTGGCATGCAGTCAGTGGAAATGTGAAGCAGAAAGAAAATAATGACTATGGGTATAGAAATAGAAGACTTTTTCCTATTTTCTCCACCCTCAATGTATTTATTGAAAGTAGAAGTCTAAATTTAAAATAACTTTTATATAATTGCATTGTTTGATAATCTTATACATTTTAAGTGTAATTACATATTTTTAAATAACTATTTAATTTTATTTATTGTTATTACTATTTTTTTAAATTTTACTAGAGAGAGACACAGACAGTGAGAAAGCAAGCTGCCAAGTCTGGGACTCCAACCCATGGTTGGCGATGTGGGAGTCCGGTGCCTTAACTAGTGTGCCACCTGCTGGCCCTGTAATTACATCTTTATGTGAATTGAGGTGATTAAATGACTTATAAAATTGGTAAATTTTTTTGGAAAGTTTCAGTAAATGAAATAATAGCATTGTACCATGAAATAGAATAGATATAACTTAAAGATGATATGTTTTATTTTCTTCTAAATTTATTAGAATTAACCTTTTATGGATTAAATAAATGAATGGCCCTGTAACTATGTTTTAATAAAATTTTCAAATATGGATGATTTTGAGTAAATATTCATGTAAATAGTTTTGAAAGGTGCTTACACAGATTGTGAATTTCTTTTCATAAGAAAGAGACTCTAGAGACTGCTAGGGTTAAGTTTTTTTATTTTAGGTTTTAAAAAACGGCCAAATATTGTTACCAAGTTTAGCTTTGTGTTTTTATTCATGAGTCTTATCTTCTGATGTGTTAACCCTGTCTCAGATCCTTGATCTAAGTATTACCTCTTTATATTCATTTGTTTTTATATTCATATTTCATAGTGTATTCTTTTCATGTATATAGTACATCGTAGTCGTGCTTTTAAAAAGAATACTGTTTAGGTGTTAACAGCTTGGGTTTTATTTGTAAATAGCCATCTGTTATTTTTCTCAATGTTATCATCACTCTAAAGTTATTTCTCAAAAAGTGACAGTAGCCAAGTGAACTTCTTCACTTACTTCTTTATTATACATGTGTGAGTAATTATTATAGTGAATTTGTTATACCTGTTTGGTTGCTCCATTGCCCAGCATCTTCACAGATAGACTATCGTCTGTCTACATGGTGTGTTTGTAAGAGGACATTATAATAGCACTTATTGACAGTGCTGTTATAAGAAAAAACAATATTGAAGAAAATGAGTATCTAAAAATACCAGTCAAAGAGGGAGATACAGTTTTTATTCCCTGTTATCTGTTGTATTTCTTGTCTGTTTCACTGTTGTGTTGAATTAGCAATATTTCTCAAGATTTGCGGCTTCTGAGATATAGTACTAGGGGCTGGCCTTGTGGCTTAGTGTTTAACAGCCAGATACCAGATAGCCTAACACAGCTCGAATCTGGGTCCCTGTGGCTTGAAAAACATGATAAGAATATGTGTATGCTCCAAATCCTGACAGGTAGGAGACATGGAGGAGAAGGATTGCAGCATGACCACACCCCATTGGGAGGTGCTTTTCTCCCTCCCTCCCTCCCTCTCTCTCTCTCTCTCTCTCTCTCTAGTGAGTACAAGTGCCCTTGGCAATTAATCAAAACAAAACAAAACAGAAACAGAGTACTAAATAACTTTGTAAAATTAGTAATGACCTTTTTCATGGTTTATTTATTATTTTTAGGTTGCCACAGGGTGTGTGCTCTTGCTGGATAGAGAGAGAGAGAAAATGAGAAATCACCTCCTGGGGGAATGGCCACACAGTAGTCCTGTTTCCCTCATTCTTCCCTTGGGATTTTGGGTACACCTGCCTGGTGTGAGTTTCAAGCCCTTGGGTCCATGACTCAAACCATGATTGGCTGTTTCGGAGTCCAACTTAACCACTGCGCCACCTGCTGGCCCCTAATGATCTTCTTTTTAAGTGCTAGTATATTTAATCAAAAACCAGTCAGGCTCAAACCATTTGTATTTGGTTCAGAAATTGGGTTGTATAGCTAAGAAGAAGAATATAGAAAATTCATATATATAGATAGATAGATAGAGAGATAGCTAAGAAGAAGAATATAGAAAATTTTTATATATATGTGTATATATATATAGATAGATCGATTGATAGAGGGATTCAAAATAAATAAATGTCTGAAACATTCTTTTAACAGAAAGTGAAAATATTCTGAATCTTTAATGCATTTACTGTCTGGTCTTAGAAATTATGTGACATTCTTATTGTCAAACTCATTTGAGATTTAACTGGAAAATTTAATTTCTTTTTGTATTTTTAAATTTTTTTTTAATTGTCAGAAGGTGTGTGTACTCACTAGAGAAAGACAGAGGGAGAGGGTGAGATCACCCCCCACAGTGGGGCATGATCACACCACAATCTCTTCTCCTCCATTTCTCTAGCCTGCCGGTATTCTGGGCATGTACACACACATGCCTAGTGTGTTTTTCAAGTTGTTAGGGGCTTGGATTCAAACCACAGGTTTGGTCATGTGGAATCTGGCTCCCTTAGCCACTTGGCCATGGGGCTGGCTCTTTTTTTATTTAAGAATTTTGATAGTACTTTTTATCTTTGGCATATAACATTAAATAATTTGTTAGAAGACTCATTGAAGTAGATTTAACATACTTTGGTTTTGTGAAATAAGATGTAGTAATAATTGAGAACAAAATTTTCAGTATAAATTTGCAGTCCCTATGATAATCATGTTGTCTGTCGGTAGTCATTAAATTGAATTTTTATTTTTTGATAAAGCACTTATATAATGATTTTATGTAATGCGTTTTCTTTTATGTAATGTGTTTTTTATAAGGTCAAAAGAAATAGACTGGCAACCTTATTTTACTACACGCATTGTAGATGATTTTGGCACACACCTACGAGTATTCAGAAAGGCCCAACAGAAAATAACTGAAAAAGATGACCAAGTAAAAGGTAATATCTTTTATTGCATTTGAAAATTAGGTTTTAAAAAATCTGTTTCTCTTTTATCATTCTGTTTATGTGGATTGTTCCTTTCTTTGTCTAGGTACAGCGGAAGATCTTGTAGATACCTTCTTTGAAGTCGAAGTTGAAATGGAGAAGGAAGTTTGCCGTGATCTAGTGTGCACCTCTCCCAAAGATGAAGAAGGTTTTCTTTTCAATATAAGATTTTTAAGAATAGTAGCTAGTTAGACCAGTTAGTAGGACCAGTGAACTAATCCAAGGGTGAAACTATTCTTACGTAAGACAGCACAGTAAAACAATATTCAACAATATTCTTTCTTTATTTTTTTTATTTTCCCCTCTTGGAAGTAGTTTGTAGACTGTTTTCTTTTTTAAAGGTCATCTTTAAAATTAGCCTGTCTCTTTTTAAAATATAGTGAACACAAACATTTTATCATGGAAAGGTTATATTTCTTTGATCAATAGTAATTTCTTTTTCTTGAATTTATTGTTTCTACTTTAATAGTATACCTGTTGCCCTAAAATATTTTCTAGGAAAATGATTATAATGATTTCAAGTAAAGTTTTTAGTTTTGAATGGGCTTGCTTTTCTCTGTGGGAGGTTAGGCAAGGCAAGGTTTAGCTGAGGCTGTTGTCTTTTCCAGTTTTGCAACTATCAAGTCTTCACTAATTGGCACATTTTAAAATTAATTGGATCCCTATTTATTACACTCCGAGGAAGTATCAGCATAGGAACAACTACAGAAAACCATTTTTTTTTTTTTTTTTGGAGAGGTTTTTGCCATAGGGCGCGTGTGCTCGCCAGACAGACAGAGAGAGACACAGAGACAGAAAGTGAGAAATCACCCCCCAGAGGGGATGGTCACACCGCAATCCCTTCTCCTCCATTCTCCTCTCGGTATCCTGGGCACGCACGCACACGTGCCCGGCGTGAGTTTTAAGCCACTGGGTCTGGGACGCGAACCGCGGTCAACTACGTGTGAGTCCAGCGACATAGCCATTACGCTAATGGCTGGTTCCCCAGAAAACCATTTTTTAAAAACAAATTTATTTTATTTATTACAGTTATTTTTTAAATTCAACCAGAGAGAGGCAGAGAAAGAGAAAGGGAAAGTGAGAAAACAAACCTCCAGGGCCAGGACTTAAACTATGGTCAGCCATGCAAGAGTCCTAACTACCACACTACCTGATGGCCCCCAGAATAGCATTTTCAGGGGACCAGCAGATGATGTAATGGTTGCAGTGCTGGACTCCCATGTAGTTGACTGTGGTTCAAGTCTTGGATCTGGCAGTTTAAAACTCACACTAGGTAGGCACCAGCAGTTAGCGTAATGGCTATGTCACTGGACTCCCATGTAGTCGACTGCGGTTCGAGTCCCGTACCTGGTGGCTTGAAACTCACGCTGGGCTCGTGTGTGCGCGTGCCCAAGATCCTGAGAGGAGAATGGAGGAGAAGGGATTGCGGCACGGCCATCCCCCCGGCAGGTGATTTCTCGCTTTTTATCTCTGTCTCTCTCTGTCTGTCTGGTGAGCGCACACGCCCTATGGCAAAAACCTCTCCAAAAAAAAAAAAACAAAAAAACCAAAAAACCTCACACCAGGTATATGTCTTTGTGTGTGTGTGCATGTGCCCCAAATCCTGAGAGGAGAATGAAGTTCTGGGACTGCGATGTGGCCACCCCCTCTGGGGAATGATTTCTTGCTTTCTGTGTTTTTGTCTCTTCAACCAGCACATGTGCACTATAGCAAAAATCTCCCCAAAAAAGCATTTTTAGTAGCAGAAATTGTTTCTTAGATTTTGAAAATTTATTAAACTTCTTTTTATCTCCTTTGCCTTTCCTTTTTTCTTCCATTTTTATGTTTATTGTACAGTTCAGATTTTTTTTTTTTTTTGAGAGATTTTTACTGTAGGTTGGGTCTGCTCACTGAACAGAGACAGACAGTGAGAAATCACCCACCAGGTGGGTTGGTCATGCCAGAATCCCTTCTCCTCCATTCTCCTCTTGGGATCTTGGGCATGCATGCACACGCTGGTGTGAGTTTTAAGTCACTGGGTTACAGACTCAAACTGTGGTTGACAGGGAGTCCAGTGACATACCATTATGTTATCCACTGGTCCATGTACAGTTCAGTTTTTAATTGCTGGTTCATTAAGATCAGCGTAATTATAATAACTAATTATAAGAAATAGATATACATTATTTGTAAAGGAGTTTAGCTCTCTTAAATCAGTAAAAAAGTGTACTTTTTTTTCATCTTGCTATTACCTGCTGAGATAGTGGATATTTTTTCTTGAAAGCAGAGTTACAGGTATATCTTTAAATGTGCAAATAAGTTTTATATATGCAAAGATACTTAATGTGTGGTAGATAGGCAAACTACATGGTACATCTCTGGGCAAAAAACACCTGGAATTTAAGTTTCTCATGTGCTTCAAACAACTAGATTAAACTGAGTAGAATGAAAAACAATATTAATTTGATTAGTGAATAGTAACTACTTGGAGACTATTAAAAGAATTTTTAATAAATGCTGCTTTGTACTGATTATTTAAAACCCTCAAGAATCCACCTATTTCTACCTTCTTTGTGTGTCTTAAATTGAGAGTAGATGAAGACTTTATATTTTCTAATGTTGTTATAATTTTTTTCCCTATTTTTAGGATTCCTAAGGGATTTGTGTGAGGTGTTGTTATACTTATTGCTACCTCCTGGAGATTTCCAGAACAAGATCATGCGATACTTTGTCAGGGTAAGCTTAAATTTATTCCATATAATGTAAAGAAACTTAGACTAGTAAGTAGTTTTCAAAAATTTTTGGTTTCAGGGGCCAGCAGTTAGTGTATGTCGCTGGACTCCCACGTAGTCGACCGCAGTTTGAGTCCCGGACACGGTGGCTTAAACTCACGCCAGGCGCGTGTGCGTGCCCAAGATCCTGAGAGGAGAACGGAGGAGAAGGGATTGTGGCGTGGTCATCCCCCCTGGGGGGTGATTTCTCGCTTTCTGTCTCTCTGTCTCTCTCTGTCTGTCTGGCAAGTGCACGCGCCCTATCGCAAAAAAAAAAAAAAAACAAACAACAACAACGACAAAAAAAACCTCTCCAAAAATTTTTGATTTCAAAGCCCCTAAAAATGATCAAAGAACCCCAATGCTTTATTTAAATAGGCTTTCTTTGTAATAGTTATATAGTACTAATTCAAATTAAGAACTTTTAAAACATAAGAATACACAACTGGGGACCAGCAGATGGTGTCATGGTTATGTTGCTGGACTCCAACGTAGCTGACAGTGATTCAAGTCCGAGACCCGGCAGCATAAAACTAACGCCAGGCCCATGTGCATGCGTGCCCAAAATCCTGAGAAGAGAATGAAAGAGAAGAAAATGTGGCGTGGCCATTCTCCCTGGGGGGAAGAGTTCTTACTTTCTGTGTCTCTGTCTCTCTGGCAAGTGCGTGCACCCTGTAGCAAAAATTTCTCTCTAAAAAAAGAATACTCAAATGTATATTCCATTAGCTAATAGATTTAAAATATCATGATGTCTTTGTGTACCTCTTAAAAATTTCACTGTATGATTGTGACAGAATGACAGTAAAATGGTTAATTTCTTGGGGCCAGCAGGTGGTGTGGTAGTTAAGGCACTGGACTCCCAAATGGCCAACCATGGTTCAAGTCCATGACCTGGTAGCTTGAAAATCATACCAGCCATCTGTGTGTGCATTGTCCAAAATCCTGAGAGAAGAATGGAGAAGAAGGGATTGTGGCATGCCACACACCCCCTGGGGGAGGGGTTCTCACTTCCCCTCTCTTTATGTCTCTGGTGAGCACACATACCCTATGGCAAAAAAAAAAACTCAAAAAGAAAAGTCTATGTCTTAATATTATTATAAAAATGGTTTTGATTGCCACAAAAGGTTTGGGAAACCTCCTGTCTTTTCCCCTCCTGACCAATACTTTGAGAACTATCTGTGCTAGGTGCTTGGAATTTTGTTGTAACAAAGGTTACCTTTTAAGTTTTCTCTACTGTAGCTTTACCTTTACCTACACTAGGCTAGATAAAAATAACATTTCTAGACAGGAAGCTAAGGAAAAAAGAAGACTGATCAGCTAGGATTCTGTTTTGAGTAACTGGAAAATGGTCAGGTCAGATGAGAGTAGTAGTCACACTCTTTATTCCCTAAGAATAAACCTCTAGAGTAAAACTGTGTGTGCAAATATTAAGGAGTAGTATTTGGCTTTGGCTGCTGGCTAGACTGGGAAATGATAGCAGCTACATAAGACTGTATCTTGGTTGAATGGGTGAAATTAAAGTTTCCAGTTTTCTTAAAAATGAAGTTTATGGATCTCTTTAGTCTATCCTCCTTCAAAACTGATACCAATTCCTGAGGTTTATGCTTATAATGCTGTTGTTGACTCAATATCACACAAATTCCTAACACCTGCCTAGTTGGAGTTCAGTGTACTTAGGTGTATTATTAATGGTACTTATGTGAAATGAGTGCTTGGTTTTGATGAGAAGGATTTGATAGATTAATTATATAGTTAAGGCTAATTACTTGGTCTAGTCTTATCAAGGGGTGGCAGATTCCTGGCATGTCTAGCACTAGATTCAAATGTGCCACTGAAGATAGTACTAATCAGTTGTAATATTCATTCATAATGAGTAGTTTCCACTGGGTTTCAGAATCTGTTTGTATGACTCTAGACAGTCACTGTCACATGGTTTCTCAGTAGCATGCAGCTAACCATCTTTTCTTTCTTGAAGCTATCTTTTCTTTGCCTGTCTCCACTATCTGATATTTCTCTTCGTTAGGCCTCATTTTTAGTCACCTTTATCCTCCTCCACTTCTCTTCTGCTTAACTTTTGAGTATTCAAGTTCTTTAATCCTAGGCTCTCTTCTTGCTCATCTGTTCCTGTGGTTTTAAACACAGTCCAACTGCTAATGAGTTTAAAATTTATGTCTTTAGTTCAGATTTTCCTTCTGGGTTCCAGGCCACTCTGATCAGCTATCCACTTGAAATCACCACTGGAGGGACTCATAGGCCTTTTAAACTTGTATGTACAAGAGAATAAGAATTCTTGCTGCCATATGTTACTCGACTTTTAGTTTTTTTCTCCATCCCAGTAAATGACCACCCAGTACGTTTTTTAAACAGTGAGTCCTTCCTGAGGCTTATAGTGCCCTGCCTGATGTGACTTTATAGCCTACATGCCATGCAATATCAAAGAAGGCTAGAGCAGGACAGTAGTTAAAGTGATAAGAACAGTTCCGTCCCTCTCCCCATTAACTGTCATAGTAGGGGAGAGGACATCTCAGTGTAGAACTGGATAGTTTCAAATATAAGAACACCTAGGGATTTATATATAGCCAAGGAGCAGGATTGGGGATCAGTAGATGAAAAATTACTAAAAGGAAGTCTCAAGTTATGATAAGGGGGGAATTCTGATCAAGAAGATGTAAAGGGATTCTTTCAAGACTAGAATGATCAGACACTAAGGATGGTGTGCGAGGAATTTAATCAGATATTGGTGGGGGGGGGGGAGAGTTCTGGCTAAGCCTACTTGATAGGATTCTTCCTGAAAACTACAATGCAAAGATGAAGCAGTATGGAAGTCCAGTTAAATCAAGGCCTAAGGGAAAAGAAGTTTCAGAGGAGCTGAGCAAAGTTTGCTCAAGAATCAAGTCTTTGCCAGCAGTCAACATACTCCAGCCACACTGGCTTTCTTCCCCCAATTGCTATTTATTTTTTCAACCATAGGACTGTCTTAAATACTTTTTCCTTTGTTCAGAATGATTCCTTCATTCTTCTGGCTAAATTACATTTATTCCTTATATCACTTCCTCAGAGATGCCTCTGACCATACAACCTAAAACCCACTCAGGTGGGTATTAGCATATATTTTTTAAAAAGAATTACTTTTATTTAACTTTATTTATTTAAATTTGACCAGAGAGGGACAGAGTGAGAGTGAGAGTGAGAGTGAGAGCGAGAGAGCGAGTGAGAAAGCAAGCTGCCAGGTCTGGGACTCAAACCACGGTTGGCCATGTGGAAGTCCAGTGCCCTAACCACCACACCACCTGTAGGCCCCAGTATTACCATACATTTTTTGAGAGTTATTTTGTTTGTTTGTTTGTTTGTTTTTTCACTGTAGGGCGCATGCACTCACCAGAAAGAGAGAGACAAAAAGTGAGAAATCATCCCCCGGGGGGATGGCCGCAATCCCTTCTCCTCCATTCTCCTCTCGGGATCTTGGGCACGCACGCACACGCGTCTGGTGTGAGTTTAAGCCACTGGGTCTGGGATTCGAACTGCGGTCGACTACATGGGAGTCAAGCGACATAGCTGTTATGCCAACTACTGATCCCAGTATTTCCATATTTTAAAATGATAGTTTGGGTCTCATGTTCGTGCGCTTGGTATGTCTCCCTCCCAGATGAACTGTAAGCCCCATGAGAACAGAGACCATATTTGAATTTATCATCATTTTACACTCAGTAGTTACATGGTCCAATGGCACTTAGAGAGTGTTCAATCAAAAAAAAATTTTTTTTTGGAGAGGTTTTTGCTATAGGGCACGTGCGCTCACCAGACAGACAGAGACAGACAGAAAACAAGAAATCACCCCCTGGGGGGAAGACCATGCCGCAATCCCTTCTCCTCCGTTCTCTTCTCGGGATCTTGGGGCACGCACGCACACGCGCCTGGCATGAGTATAAGCCACCAGGTCCGGGATGTGAACCGCATTCGACTACATGGGAGTCCAGCGACATAGCCATTACGCTAACTGCTGGTCCCAGAAAATCAGTTTTAATGCAAGAGGAAACCCTATTGCGTTCCCTTTTTTTTTTTTTTTTTTTAATATAATTTTACCAGAGGGTAGGTGTACTTGCCAGAGAGAGATAAAGGTAAGGGTAACAGGGAGTGATAAAGCATTCCCCTCCCCAACATGTGGATTGTCACGCCATAATCCTGTCTTCTCCATTTCTCTTTCCTGTTGTGATTTTGGGCATGTACATGTTCCTGGCATATTTCTGGGGTTTTTGCATCTGAGACTCGACCTTCACTGCCTGCCATGTGGTGGGATTCAGCCACCTTAACCACCATGCCACTGGGTGGTACCCATTGCCTTTTGCCTAGCTCTGGTGTATGTACATGCTACTGTGGTTCCTTGATTATTCAGCTCTCACAAGCCATGAATGAAGATCTGCCTGCCTTGTTTAAAATAAGTAGAGTTCTAATGAGCACATATGTATAGGCCAATATTTAATTTATTTTTGGTTGAATCTCTTAATAGTTGGTATAATTATATAGTACTGCATTCAACAAATCAATTTGTTTTTGTGAAATTTTTCACCAATTTTTTTAAATAATAAAATCCAAATTCTTTTCCAAAGACATTTCTATTTAAGTCAGAAGTAAAAGAGTTTTTCTTTCCGTTGTGTGAGTCCTTTGTATAGATTGTAGAAATCATAGTATGTGACTAGGTAATTACTATTGCCTCTTCTTTCTTTCTATTACCATGTTTTTTGTTCATTTAAGGTTTTTTTTTTTTTTCTGAGATATTTTTACTATAGGGCATGTGCCCTTTGCCCTTGCTGGAGACACAGAGTGAGACAGAAAATGAGAACTCACATCTCCCATCACCCCTCCCAGGAGGGATGGCCATGCTCAATCCCTTCTCTTCTGTTCTCTCGGGATTTTGGGTATGCACGCACATGCTCTTGGTGTGAGTTTCAATCCACCAATCCAGTACTGACTGCATTTGACCATGTGGGAGTCCAACGCTTTCATCAGTATACCATCTGCTAATTCCTTCATTTAAGATTTATGGCTTCCACAGGCATATCTGTTAGACCTCCATATTTGACAACAAATGCTGTCTTCTAAAGATTGGAGATCTTAAAGCAGGAATTACACGGACATAACTACTTACTTTGGAATATTTAGAGTTCTCAGTAGAACCTTTACAAGAATTGCTGAGATATATGACTAGTTAGCCCTTGACTAACAGTCCTGTTTATGAGGCAAATTAGATTAGACTACTTTTCTTTTTTTTTATAGACTTTTTTATTTTTAATTTGATTTATTCATTTACTTTTTTGACCAAAGAGAGAGAGAGAGAGAGAGAGAGAGAGAGAGAGAGAGAGAGAGAAAGTGAGAATGCAAGCCATCAGGTTCAGGACTTGGACAATGGTCAGCCATGTGAGAATGTCCAGAGCCTTAATCACCATGCCACCTGCTGGTCACCAAGATTAGACTACTTTTCTAAAGCAGATCAACTAATTACATTGAACCAATAAACAAAAAATTTACTCAAAATTCTTTCCAGTGTGATTTACCCCCCCCCCACACTCATTTTTTATGTGTGAATTTCTTTTTTACAAAGTACACTTTAAAATTTGAATGTATGTGATCAGAGACATAATTTGAAGGAAGGAACTATATAAATATTTTTAAGAAGTTAGAAACTAAAGCTAACCTTGGAAGAAAAGCAACCCCTTGTAATTTGGGACTATAAAATATCTCAAAAGATGTTTCAAAAAATCACTGGTGCCTGCAATTAGTGCCTTTTGGGAATATTAACTCATCACTGGGTAATAATTACCAGAGATTGTACAGCTTATAAAAGTAGAATTATGTGAAATATTCTCTTGAGAAAAATAAAGACTCTATTTCATGAACTTATACCAGAAAATGGCACAAATTAATTATCTTGAAAGAAGAAATAAGTAAGTTGGTCCTTTACTTAGAATAAGTGAAACATCCTGTTAAGCTTATTGTTATTTAACTTTACCACTGTTCCTAAGAAATTATATTTCATAAATTTAGATGTCACAGTCATTAAAGAATAAAGGCTAACACCAAATGAGAACATTAAGCTAATAGAATTAGTACTGGGACCAGCAGATGACATAGTGATTACGTTGCTGGACTCCCACTTGGCTGACTGCAGTTTGAGTTCTGGACCTGGTGATGTTAAACTCACACCGGGTGCTGTGTGTGCATGCCCAAAATCTCAAGAGGAGAATGAAGGAGAAGAGATTGCACATGGCCATCACCCCTGGTGGGGTGATTTCTCATTTTCTGTGTCTTTCTGTCTGTCTCTCCAGCAAGCACACATGCCCTATAGCAAAAATCTCTTAAGATAGAAAGAAAGAAATACAATTAATACTATATCATTAGTTTCTTTTTTTCCATTTACTAAATGCTTCCCATGTTTAAAACAATGACCTTGATAAGATGGAGATAGGAAATATTTTTGAAGATGGATAAATTCATTAATCATCTAGTGTCTCTTACGTATAGAGGCCTCCTAGATAGTCGTAGTCTATTAGAGAAATGCCAGACATACAATTATTTACAGAATATTAAGTGATACATGCTGTGAATACAGGACATGAGTGTATTTAAAGTTTCTAAGTGAGGAAGTATACAGCTGAAATGATTGGGTTTCATTTAATAAGAGAATTGATTTGGGGCTAGCCTGTGGCATGGTGGTTAAGGCTGCTGAATCCCACATGTCAGACTGTGTAGTTTGAGTACTAGATCCAGCATCTTGAAAAACTGCCCAGTTGTATGTGCATGTATGCCCAAAATCTGAAGAGGAGAATGAAGAAGAAGGGATTGTGGCATGGCTTCTTCCCTTGGGGTGATTTCTCACTTTTTCTTTCTCTCCCTCTATGTCAGTCTTTCCCTCACAAGAATCCATACTAGAGCAAAAACTAAAAAACAAAAACAGAGAATTGATTTTTTTTAGTCAATTTTTAAAGGAAAGGCAGAGTTTTAATAGGTGGGAGTATAGACAACTGCAAAATGTGGAAAGGTATATTCTAGAGAATGATGAATAGATTGTGTTACAGTTATTATTAAAAATATTTTTTCTTAGGAAAACATATAAATACAGAAAAATGTAGAGAATCATATTACAGACATTTATGTACCAAGCACCCAGAATTAACCATTGTTGATATTTTACTGTAGTTGCTTTGTTTTACCCCTTGATGTAACTGTGATTCTAAAATTGGTGTGTTTTTCCTCTCTTCTTTGTTTTGATACTTATGTTTGAATTCATACAAACCTTTAGTCTCATATTTGCCTTTTTGAAATTGACATAGATAGTAATGTACTAGAGGTATTCTTTTCTTTCCCACTAAACTGTAGTTTT
Source organism: Tupaia tana (assembly GCA_026018925.1). Taxonomy (NCBI): domain Eukaryota; kingdom Metazoa; phylum Chordata; class Mammalia; order Scandentia; family Tupaiidae; genus Tupaia; species Tupaia tana. The sequence goes on along the minus strand of JAKSZU010000003.1, from coordinate 83,903,796 downwards.
CATTGTAGAGATGAGATGTGTCCAAGTTAATATAAATGGCTTTATCTCATTTATTTTAACTGAGGTATAGTAGCTGATCTTTTTGCAAATTGTTTTTTAAAATTGTTTATCAAGTTTTTCTTGCATGCATATCATACCTTACTTAAGTAATAGCATTGTGTTAGAAAGTTCACATTATGCTATTGTTTTCAAATTATGTTAAAACATGTTTTTTTTTCCAGGAAATCCTTGCACGAGGAGTTCTTCTTCCATTAATAAATCAACTCAGCGATCCTGATTATATTAATCAGTATGTCATATGGATGGTAAGTATGTTTTTTTTTTTTTGGAGAGATTTTCGCTATAGGGCGCGTGCACTCGCCAGACAGAGACAGAGAGACAGAAAGCGAGAAATCACCCCCCGGGGGGATGGTCACGCTGCAATCCCTTCTCCTCCATTCTCTTCTGGGGATCTTGGGCACGCACACACACACGTGCGCCCGGCGTGAGTTTTAAGTCACCAGGTCTGGGACACGAACCGCGGTCGACTACGTGGGAGTCCAGCGACATAGCCGTTACGCTAACTGCTGGTTCCCAGGTAAGTATGTTTTAAAAGCACAGCTCTGTGTCTGAAACACATTTTTTAAATGTGAAAATACAATGTGAAGATCAGGGTAATTAAGTATTAATTTATTAAAAAACATATTAAATGAAAATGTATCTAAAATAATCTTTATGTTTTCAATATTTTCATTTGTGCATTGAATGTGTTAGTCAAATTCTCTTTAGTTGATTATCTTCCTTACAATTATGGTGCTGCTACTATTTTTTTTTTTAATTGGATATTTTACTGCCTTTGTGCATATAGGAGTGTTTTAACAGCTGCTATTTGGTTTTAAATATAACTTGGGCTCTGAGTGTATAAATAGCATGCACTTCACGTATTATATTATATAATGGTGGGTAGAACACTAGAGTGAGAATCAGAAGTTGCTCAGTGTGTCTAAAGCAGATAACTCTCCTATAACATATATCAAACAATTAGTGATGACTTAGTTCACTAGCTCTTTTTAAACTTTTTTTCCTCTTCTGACTATATCTGCTTTTCCTCCGTAAACTCATGATCAAGAAAGAAATGTAAATAGGTATATTTTGGCATGTATTTCTAGGTCTTTGATTCACTTTCTTGAATCTGGAATTTCTTCTCTACGTTTTCTTCCTTTAAATCAGTCTAGCTTTCCTAGGAAAGAATTACTTGATTGTTTTTTAATTTTTTTATTATTAAAAAGATACACTTATCTCACTTTTATTTAAATGCAAACATAAGTATACTTAAAGTCCAGTAGTATATATTTTTTTTAATTTAAAAAATTCCTTTTTTTCCCACATATTATTTATTCACAAAATACCTTAAACTACAAATATGGACAAAGTTAGAATCTAGTTACAAGTACACTGTAATTTTCTTCTGAAACATTTTTTTTTAAATTAATTAATTTGGGACCAGCAGTTGGCGTAATGGCTATGTTGCTGGACTCCCACATAGTCGACCACGATTGAAGTCCTGGACCCGGTGGCTTAAACTCACGCCAGGTGCGTGTGCATGCGTGCCCAAGGTCCTGAGAGGAGAGTAGAGAAAAAAGGATTGCGGTGTGGCCATCCCCCTGGGGGGCAGTGATTTCTTGCTTTCTGTCTCTCTGTCTCTCTGGCGAGTGCACACGCTCTATAGCAAAATCCTTTCCAAATAAAAGAAAAAAAATTAATTAATTTACATTCATTCCCTGAACATCGTACAGCAAATAAAATGTGATTTCCCATCTAGAATATACTGCATAGTGACTTAATCATACATGTTATTGTCAATAATTTTCCATTTCTAGTTTTATATGCATACACACATACAAATAAAATATATATAGTTACAAATATATATATATATATTCATACATACATATATGTACATATATATATTTTACCCCTATTTCTGACCCTGTGCCATTTCCTACCCCCCTCCCACACTATATCAGGTGTCTACAGTTGTTTTCCATTTCTTTTTTTTTAAATAATCTGACTACTTTCAATAGCAAGTTCAGCTGGTATGTACATATCTGCGAATACATGTCTGACTTTGTGTGAAACTCTGAGTAGAATGAATATACTGTAAGGTAGCACCTAGCTGATGCTATTTAGCTTACTATGGTCATTAAATAGGTATTTTTAAATATATTTTTTAATTTTAAGAAAAACAGTTTTAATAAATCAAAGAAATGCTAAGGAACTTTGCCTAAAACTTAAAGCCAGGAAACAGCTTAGGATTCTGTTCAATAGTAGATACATGAACTTTTATTGTCAGCTCAAGACAGGACAAAAATTTTTAAAATCAGAAACCAAAGCCTACAAGAAAATCAGCAATGTTTTAGTCAAAAGTGATAATATGCTATTTCACCAGTTCAGTCTCATATACTTAATCTATAATCTATTATGATTCAATCTTCCCAATTAAATTCTGGGATATAATACTCAACTCCAGACTTGTTCCTACGATTAAGTTGGCCATTTTCTTGGTTTTGAACTTTTATTTCTGTGTGTCTCTATTTAATTTTTCTGGTATAGCACTCCCTTGAGAATTCTGTGGAGATCTGGTCTGGTGTTGGTAAATTCTTTCAGGTTTTGTTTATCTGAGAATGTTCTTGTCTTCCCATATGAAGGAAAATCTTGCTGGGTATAGTATTCTTGGTTGAAGTTGCTTTTCCCTTAACACTTTGATATATTCCCCCCCCCCTTTTTTTTTTTTTTCACTCACATTGTTTCCAATGAGGGGTAGGGGCTCACTGTTAGCCTGATAGGATATCCTTTGTAGGTAACTTGTCATTTCTCTCTTGCTGATCTTAGTATCTTGTCTTTGTGGTTTTGGTCAATCTGGCTATAACGTGTCTTGGAGAAGATCTTCTTGTGTTGATTCTTTTGGGGGGTTCTTTGTATTTCTTGGGACTGGATCTTTGAGTGCCTCTCTAGGTTTGGAAAGTTTTCTTCAAGGATTTCATGGAATAGATTATCAATGCCCTTATGAGTCTCTTCGCCTTCTGGAATACCAGTTATACGGATGTTTGGACGTTTGATGGTATCTAGTATTTCTCGTATATTATTCTCATTTTTGGGGGGGGGCAGTTTTCTTAGTCTTTGTGGTGGATTTTTCAAGGCCAGAAATTCTATTTTCTACATCTGAGATTCTATTTTCTGTATGATCTAGTCTGCTTTTAATACTTCAAGGTAGATTTTGACTTCCTGTATTATAGCTTTCATCTCTAACAGGTCCATTTGATTCTTTTTTATAGTGTGTATTAACTCTTTTAGATCTTGCAAGAATTTCCCCACCTTCTGGAACTCGTCAGCTCCTTTTTCCTGACTCTTCTGCAATTCATTGTCTCTCTATTCTTCTATCTCTGTTAGCTTTGCCATTATGAATAGTCTAAATTCTTTATCAGACATTTCCATGATTTCTATTGAACTGTCTGTGGGTGAAGAGATGTTATTATTTTCCCTTGGGGTAGAGATATCTTCTTGCTTTTCCATATTTCTTGTGGCCCTGTGGTGATTTCTAGTCATCTGATGGATGGTGTGTTTCTTCCTAATTCTTGAAGTTCAACTTGAGCATTCAGGAGTGTGCAGAAGGAGGTATTCTGGAATCTCTTTGCCGTTTCATTTTTATTCCTTTGTGCAGCAGATTCAAAGGGTATTGAGGAATATGTTAACCCTAATAGTATTTGGATGTTTTGCTGTAGTTCTCTTAAATTCATCTAGAAACACAGTGAATGGAGATTGAGGAGCATAGTGATGCTATAAAGGAAAAAGAATAAGAAAACAGAGAAAGGGGAAAAAAAAAGAGAGAAAAAAAGGAAAAAAGGCCAAAAAAAAGCAAAAAACTTTTTTTTTAAAAAAAAGCAAAAAATAAAAAAACACTCAAGTTTGGGGGCTGGGGGCTGAATTATCAATAGAAAATCTTTATTTATCTTTTTTCCCTGAAATGACTAGTTCTCAGCAGCAATGGAGGAGTCTTCTTCTGAAGGCCTACCACTCGAGTTTAGGGACTGGAGTCTGAATTATCAGTAAAAAATTGTCATTTCTCTTTTTTTCCTGAAATGACTAGCTTTCAGCAGCAATGGAGGAGTCTTCTTCGATGCTTTTTTTTTTTTTTTTTTTTTTTTTTTTTTTTTTTTCCATTTCCTTAGGCATTATAAAACTTGCTTTCTTTTGGTATTGTAAATTTTGTTTCTCCCTCTAGACTGGGTACCTACAAGCAAAAATTGTCTTACTAATTGAGTATTCCAGGAATCTTTCCTAGAGGTTATGGAACTTGATTCTTCTTTTCTGTTGTCAACTTTTGGAGAGTTCTACTAGGTTGTTCCAAAAACTTAAAGAATATACTTGTCTATACAGTTGGAGTTTCTAAAATGTGTTCTTTTGATTAAGAGTTCTATGAGAATTCATTCTAAAGTGATAATAAACAAGTTCTTTACAATCTTTAAGTCCATTCATAGTAACATTGCCTTAGTCGTAAAAAGAAATTATGTAAGAATTAACTAGTTTTATTTATCATCATTACTGTTATTTTTAATTTGCAGCAGGATTTGTATGCTTACCAGAGAGAGACAGAGAGAAAGAGAGGAAAAGTGAGAAAGCATACCACCTTGTCTAGGACTCAATGCATAGTTAGCCATGTGGGAGCCCAGCACCTTAACCACCACACCACCTGCTGGCCCCAGCGGTAAAAAAAATTGACAGCAATTTAAATGGCCCCAATATGGAATTAGTTTAATAAATTATGGCATAGTACCTTCCTGAACATGAAAAGATGTTCATGATATCTTTTACGTAAAAAAGATAAACAAAGATTCTGTGTATATATAGATAACTCCCTTTTTTTTCATAGAGATTTTGGTATCGGGCACAATACACTTGCTGAAGAGAAAGAGAGTCAGAGAGTGAGAAATCACCCCTTACGGGGGATGGCCATGCTGCAATCCCTTCTCCTCTATTCTCCTCTCTGGATTTTGGGCACACATGCACACGTGCCTGGTGTGAGTTTTAAGCCGCCAGTTCTAGGACTCAAACCATGATCGACTACATGGTATTCCAGTGACATAACCATTATGCCATCTGCTGGTCCCATAAATCCATTTTTTAAAAAACGTATAAATAACATTTATGAATGACTATGTAATTCTTTTCTTTTCTTTTTTTTTTTTTTTTTTTTTTTTTTTTTTTTTTTTTTTTTTTTTTTTTTGCCATAGAGAATATATGCTTGCCAGAGAAAGAGAGAGATTGACAGGGAGAGAGAAAGTGAGAAATCACCCCCCCTGTGAGGGAGTAGCATGCTGCAGTCCTTTCTCTTCCATTCTCCTCTCTGCATCTTAGGCAGGCATGCAGATGTGCCTGGTGTGATTTCTAGGCTACTGGTCTGGAACTCAAACCACATAGTTGGCCATATGGGATCCAGTACCTTAACCTCCACACCTGCTGGCCTCCTTTATTTATTTATTTAATTTTTTTTTTTTTTTTGGTTGTTTTTTAATTAGAAGAACACGTGAGTGTGCATGTGGGGGCAGAGAAGGGTGGGGAGAAAGAGAAACAGATTATGTTGATAGGATCTCACTGTTACTACCCTCTGCCCAAGCCTCCCGATTAGCTTGGATCATAGGTGTGCACTAGTATACATGGTCCATTGTAGGTTGATCTAAGAATCAAACTCAGGCCTTCCTTACAGCTCCAGCCATGGGCAGGGGCACCCTGCTTCTCTCACCATGGCTGGTCTAGAATAACTGTGTAATTCTGATAGATTGTACAGTAGAATATTAATAGAGGGGTATTTTTCTTTTGCTTATATCTTTCACTTTACTAACAATGAATGTAGGTTATTTTATAAGAGTAACACTTTTTAAAAATAGGAGTATACAGGGAAAGTTTTAAAACATTTAATAAAATATGGGTAAATTTTAAAATTTATAATTTTAAAAGTAATATGAAAATAAGTGGATATTATATTACTAGCCCCAATTGTCAGGAGACAGTAATATGTATTCTTATCTGTGGTGCAAAAGAGGAAGCATGTTAGTCAGAATATTACGGTTATCTTCTCATTCAAGAGCTTAGGATTTTTTTCTTTTTTTTTGTTTTTGTTTTAGATTTTTGCCATAGGGCGCATGTGCTTACCAGAGAGAGAGAGAGAGTGAGACAGACAAAGAGAAAGCAAGAAGTCAGTCTCCATGGCGGGGGGATGGCCTCTCCATTTTCTTCTCAGGATTCTGAGTACACAGATACATGTGTCTGTCTTTGGTATTCAGGTGTTTTTTTTTTTTCTTTCTTTTTTTTTTTTTTTGTGCAAAGCATGTAGTAACTAATTATATAATAAAAAAGTTTGGGGAAGAGTTTAAGTGTATATATATATATATATATATATACACACATACATACATATACACACACACACACATACACACACACATACATATATATATTTTTTAAAATTCCATTTGTTATTATTTTTTCAATTTCATTAGAGAGACAGAAAGGGAAACCAAGAAAGCAAGCCACCAGGTCTGGGACTCCAACCACAGTCAGCCATGTGGAAATCCAGCGCCTTTAACCACCACACCACCTGCTGGCCCCTTGACTTTAAAATATTTCAAACCATGGAATTTTTGTTTCCCCCATAGTTGTGTGTATGATGCTATTGTATGCCATTTAGTGCCTGTACTATTTAATGAATAAGAATGTAATACTATTGTACTTTGCAGTATGATATCAGAAAATAAATTTAAAGAGAGGAATTTATCAACAAAGGATGCTTATCATAATTTTTTCTTTATTTATTTTGTCTTTATTATTTTGCTCACATAATTTTTATAATGTGCTCACCAGAGAGGGAGAGAAGGTAAGAAAGCACCCGCCATAGAAGACGGTCATGCTGCAATCTCTTATCCGTTTCTCCCTCTTTTTGGAATTTTGGGCATGCACATAAACATGCTCAGCATGTTTTACAAGCTGCCATGACCAGGACTCAAACTACCCAGTTGGCCATATGGAATCCAGCTTCCTTAACCATTTTCTGCAGACTGACCCCAATAATGTTCTTATAGAACATTGTGGTATACTTAAAATTATTTAAGATGGTAAATTTTATATTATACATTTTTTTTACCACAGTGAACATAACCCCAGAAATTATTGTCAGTCTTCCAAAGTTGTGTTGTAATTTTGCACTTCTACTAGAAGTGTAGTTCTGGTCTTTCCACAGGTTTTTTTTTTTTTTTTTTTTTTTAATTGCCAGATAGCACATCTACTCATGAGAGAAAGAGGGAGAGGGAGAGGGAGAGAGAGAATAAAACTTTCCAGTAGGGCATGAGGAATTTTTCCCTCCATTTCTTCATTCTGACAGGATTTTTGGCACATATGTGCTTGCACCCTGCATGTCTTTCTAGCTACTGGGGCCAGGGTCTGAAGAGCTGTTGGCTATGTAGGATCCGGCTCCCTCCACAGAGTGCTTAACCTTTGTGCTGTCTTTTCAAAGACATCATCTGTTCTCCTGATGATTTCTGCCTAGTCTCTTGGTTCTAAATGTCATCTACATGTCAGTAACTTTGAAATCTGTATCACTGCCTAGTTCTTTGTTGTCTGTCATATTCAAAAGCATGCTTAGTATTTCCATTTTGATTTTTAATGGGATCTCACACTTTATATGGCCAAAACTGATTTATTGATACTCTTTTCCTCCCTCCCAAAAAATCCTTCTCTTCTTGGTATTTTCTCCATCTTGTTAAGAGAAACTCTATTGTTCCAGTTATATAGGCCAAAAAGCTGGGTATAATTCTTAGTTCCTTTTATTTCACATCCATATCTGATTTGTGAGCAAATTCTTTGGGCACTTTCTTTATAAAACAGTTTTTAAACACAAAAATCCATTTCAAAATACTTCGTACACACTCCTACTGCCATAGCCCTGCTGCCAGGCACTTACCATCTTTCATCGGTATTACTTCTTTTTTTTTTTTTTTTTTTTTTGTTTTGAGAAGTTTTCACTATAGGGCGCGTGCTCTCGCCAGACAGACAGAGAGAGACAGAGAGACAGAAAGTGAGAAATCACCCCCCAGGGGGGATGGTCACGCCGCAATCCCTTCTCCTCCGTCTCCTCTTGGGATCTTGGGCACACACGCACACGCGCCCGGCGTGAGTTTTTTTTTTTTTCTTTTTTTGGAGAGGTTTTTGCTATAGGGCATGTGCGCTCGCCAGACAGACAGAGAGAGACAGAGAGATAGAAAGCAGGAAATCACCCCCCAGGGGGGATGGCCACGCCGCAATCCCTTCTCCTCCATTCTCCTCTCGGGATCTCGGGCACGCACGCACACGCGCCCGGCGTGAGTTTAAGCCGCCGGGTCCGGGACTCAAACCGCGGTCGACTACGTGGGAGTCCAGCGACATAGCCATTACGCTAACTGCTGGTCCCCCGGCGTGAGTTTTAAGCCACCGGGTCTGGGACGCGAACCGTGGTCGACTACGTGGGAGTCCAGCGACATAGCCATTATGCTAACTGCTGGTCCCTAGTCTTCTATTCTTGACTGTCATCATTCTTTTTTTATAAAACGGCAAGGTGATTTTGCTGTGTTTCACGTCTAATGTTATTCTTCTGTTATAACCCTTCCCATAACTTCTCATTTCCTCTGGAGTAAAGCTCAGACCCATGCTGTGCTTCATAGTAGAAGTGAGGTTTGTTCCCCATTACTGTTGACCTCTTTGCCACTCCTCAGCCCATCTGTGGTCTAACTCCAGCCATCATGGCTTCCTTGCTGTCAGCAAATATTGGGAGTATGCTCATGTACTTTCTAGCCTGCTAGATATTTTACTTTGTTTTGTTTATAGTCTGTGACCTAGTAGAAGTGCCATGAATATGGGTGTTTTTTTCTTTTTATTATAAGCACTGGTTATGTATGTAGCAGATGGTGCCTGACACATAGTAGGCATTCAAGGTTCAGTTTATCCCTTAATAAGTGAGTTTCCCTTCCACTTGCTTTCTTTAAACTTTATTTTCAGATCCGTGATTCTAATTGCAACTATGAGGCCTTTATGAACATAATTAAATTGAGTGACAATATTGGAGAGCTTGAAGCAGTCAGAGATAAGGCAGCAGAAGAATTACAGTATCTTAGATCTCTAGATACAGCTGGTGATGGTAAGTAAATTATTTAAGTAAAATTATGTATTTTTAAAGTATTATATCGTCAAACATTAATTTTAATTAACTTACTTAAATGTTATATTATTAGTTGTTTCCACCTTAAATATGTTTTCCTTATGTTAACGTAATGCTTATAGTGAAAACGATATTTTCTGAATGTGATAAATATAGATAATTGCCACGTTTAATTTCCTTTTTTCTTTTTCTTTTTTCTTTCTTTTTTTTTTTTTAAATTTAGACAGTGTCCTACTATATAATTATCTTCCTTCCTCAGCCTTTCTAGCAGTTGGGACAGCAGGTGCATGCCACCATGCTTGGCTTTTAAGCATGTGGCCGTAATCTGCTGAGTGGCAGTGTCAGCTAGCACACACTTACCATGGCTGGGTTTAGTTTAATTTTAATTAAATAAGTATAATTATAATTCTATTCAGTTTGAAGTTAGAATGGAATAGTTGCGCTATTGGCTATTTTGTTAAATTATAGTAAGTGAATGTTTAAAGTATTTCACAAATAATACAAATGGCCCGAAATTAATGTGTTTGTTTTCAGATATCAACACTATCAAAAATCAAATAAACAGCTTATTATTTGTAAAGAAAGTATGTGACTCAAGAATACAGCGATTACAGTCAGGCAAAGTAAGTAAAGTATTTTGGATTAATGTTTAGTTACAAGCACTGTAAAATGTCTGGTAGGTGACAGAAAGTAGGACATTAACCAGTATAGCACTCCATAACAGGTCATCAGTAAAATTTTCTTTTGTATAGTACAGTATGAGAGTATTTGTTGAAGGAAGTCAAAAGAGATTAATTAAAACACGTTTGGGGACAGCAGGTGACGTTGCATGGTGGTTAAGGCACTGGACTCCCACATGACTGACCATAGTTCAATTGACAGAATCAGTGGCTTGAAAATCATGCTGGGTGTGAGTGCATGCATGCCCAAAATCCTGAGAGGAGAATTAAGGAGAAGGGATTATTGAGGCATGGCTATCCCTGTGGGGGCTGATTTCTTACTTCTCTCTCTCTCTCTCTCTCTCTCTGTGTCTCTGGTGAGTGCTTATACCATATGCCACTAGGAAAAAAAAAAAAAAAAACAACAACAACAACAAAAAACAAACACAAAACCACAAACAAAATGGTCTGAAAATGCTAAATGTTTATTCCTGAATTTGTTTATTCATTTACTCATTTATTTATAAAAATTCTACATTTATTGAATGTTGTGATTTGGGCACCACTTTAGTTGGATTGAATAGACAAACTCTCATCATGGAACTTCCTCTTGGTTGCAGTCAGAAAATTAGTAAGCAAATTGATTTATAGTATCATGTGGCAATATCTGCTTCAAAAAATAAGTAAAGCAAAGTAGCATATAGAGAATGTCTTAGGAGTGTTTTAGACAGGTGATGAGAGATTTGATGACATTTGAGCATAAGTACATCTGAATAACCAGGTACTAATCTTGTGATTATTTTTTTGTTTTGTTTTGAACAGTCTTTCAGGCAAAAAGTAGGACCTAGTGCAAGGGTTCTGAGATAGTAATGTCCTTGATGAGTTAGAAGAGGTCAGTAAGGCTGGTATGGAATAAACAAGGGATTATGCTAGGAATAAAGCTATAGAATAATCCAGAGGATTAGATCATGTGTGATTTTACTGGCTATTGTAAGATTCTTATTGTATTCTAATTGTGATGGAAATCAATAAGGTATTTACTCTGGTAAATAACATGATCTGACTTGTGAGTTAAAACAGTTAAATGGACTCTCTGAAGAATAGACTATGGTGGGATGTTAGGAGTGAGAATGGAAACTGAGAGACCATTTGTAAGACAACCGTGTCTGACCAGGTAGAAGATGTCTGTTGTGGTTGTGAGATGTGATTAGAGATTAAATATTGCTAACAGGATTTTCTATTTGACTAAGTATGGGATGAAAAAAAGAAAAAAAAAGCACTCAAGAATGATTCCATGTTTTTTGGCCAGAGCAATTGTATGAATAGTGATATTCAATGAAATGGGCAAAACTAAAGAAGATTTGTAAGAGAGAATCAAATTTTGGATATTACTATGATTTTTTTAAAGAGGTTTTTACCTTAGGGTGCATGTGCTTGCTGGAGAGAGAGACAGAAATAGTGAGAGGAAAAGTGATAAATCACCTCCAGGGGAGATGGCCACACTGCAATCCCTTCTCCTCCATTCACCTCCTGGGATCTTGGGCACACACACACATGTGCCCGGTGTGAGTATCAAGCCGCTAGATCTGGGACTCAGACCATGGGCAGACATGTGAGAGTCCAGTGATGTGACTGCTATGCCCTCTGCTGGCCCCTGGATATTATTATTATTTTTGTTTATTTTTAGAGAGAGATTTTTGCTATAGGACACATGTGTTTGCCAGAGAGAGATAAAGAGACAGAAAGTGAGAAATCACCTCCCAGGGAGTTTGGCCATGTTACAATCCCTTCTTTATTCTCCTTTTGGGATTTTGGGCACACAGGTGCACGCAGTGTGAGTTTAAGCTGCCGGGTCTGGGACTCAAACTGTGGTCAAATACGTGGGAGTCTGGCCACATGACCACTATGCCATCTGCTGGTCCCTGGATTTTATTATTTCTAATTGCCAGGGGGCACGTGCACTTATGAGAGAGAGAGAGAGAGAGAGAGACACCATGCCCGTGCACGCTCTCTCTCGACTGAGACATGGTCACTGTGATCCTTTATCTTCCTTTTCACCATTCCATTGGGATTTTGCGCATGTACTCACTCACACATGCCCAGCGTTTTTCTAGCCACCAAGGTGGGAATTCAAACTGGTTGACTGTATCAGGCCAGACTTCTTTAAATACTAGGCTATGGGTCTGGCCTAAGATTTGTTTTTTTTTTTTTTTTTTTTTTTCTTTTTTGGAGAGGTTTTTGCTATAGGGCGCATGTGCTCACCAGACATACAGAGAGAGACAGAGAGACAGAAAGTGAGAAATCACCCCCCAGGGGGGATGGCCACACCGCAATCCCTTCGCCATTCTCCTCTCGGGATCCTGGGCACGCATGCACATGCGCCCGGCGTGAGTTTTAAGCCACCAGGTCCGGGACGTGAACCGCAATCGACTATGTGGGAGTCTAGTGACATAGCCATTACGCTAACTGCTGGTCCAAGATTTGGGTATTTTAATAGGAGATCTCTGTTTGATATTCAAGCAGGCATTTTTGGTTATCTCCATTTCAAGGCAAAGTTTAGTGGTAGAGACAACTTTGCATGTTCTCAGAATCATCAGACATGTATTTAATGTTGAGAAAATGGGTGCAGTTATCTAAAAGAGTAACTTAATATTAATGACTTATTCCCAAAGCACTTCAGTGAATTGAGTTTAAGGTAAAGTGGAGGATCTAATGACAGAAACAGACAAGTACTCAAATGATGTTGAGTACGTTGAAGACTTGAGAATTGACCTTAGGGTTTGCCACTGTGGGGATTACTGATGATCTTATTAGAGCAAGTTAGTTGCAATAGTGGAGAGATAGCCAATTTGGAGTCTGTCCAGGAGAGAATAGGAAGAGATAAATTAGAAACAATGGTGATAAATAGCTCTGTAGAGGAGTTTTACTATATAGGAGAGTAGAGACTTGAGACTTAAGAACAGAAAACATTTTGGGACTTGTAGATGGCATAATGCTTACATCACTGGACTGCCACATAGTCAACCATGGTTCAAGTCAAGGACCCAGCAACTTAAAACTCACTGCAGGCACATATGCATGTGTGCTCAAAATCTCAAGAGGAGAATGGAGGAGAAGGGACTGTGGCATGGCCATCCCTCCTGGGGGTGATTTCTTACTTTCTGTCTCTCTGTCTCTCTCTGTTCGGCAAGTGCATGTACCCTACAGAAAAATCTCTCTAAAAAATAAAAAGAAAAGAAAAAAGAACAAAAAATATTTTTATTACTTTCAGTTTTTAATATAGTTATCTTTTTATGCTCTAGTTTTCTATTTTGAAAATTTATTTATGACTCTTGTCTTTTTATAGTGTATTTAGATTCTCTAAGGAATGGAAGAGGTTTGTTTCTGTTTTGTTTTTTAATCTTGAATTTAGTTTGCTAGGTTAATTATAACTTAATGAAATAGTACCTGAGGCTGACATTGGTTGTGTATGTGTTGAGGGGGGTGGTTAATTGTATTTTAAAATTAATTTATATACCCCTGTAAATATGATTTTACTTTTTTTCCCTGTAATTGGTTACCTAATATATTTCTTAGAGTTAGTGATCTTTTAGTGTTATTATTTAAAGTCTATATGACCAGATACTTTTTAATATTGAAGATTCAAGAAATTTAGGTATTTTGTTTAGAAACTTGTCAATCCCATTTTGAACATCAGACTTTACTTTTTTTTTTTTTTTTTTTTTAAGGGAGTTTTTACCATAGGGTGCATGTGCTTGCTAGAGAGAGACAGAGGTAAAGAGAGGGAAGTAAGAAATTATCCCCCAGTGGAGATGACCACGCCATAATCCGTTCTCCATTCTCTCATGATTTTGGGCATGCCTGTACTAGGTGCTTGGCGTGATTTTCAAGCCATGGGGTCTGCTGCTTGAACCATGGTTGACCATGTGAGAGTCCAGCACCTTAACCACCATGCCACCTGCTGACCCTCAAGCTTTACTTTTATTTTTACTTAAGATTATTTAGTATTTTTTGTTTTGAAAGTAACTCTGAGTCCCCACAGATTTGCAGTTTTGTAACCAAGTTACTTATCTTGAAATCTTAGACCTGTCATCTTTTGTTATACAAATAAAGTTACAATGTATACTCTCTCTCCATCTCTAATCTGAGGAGGCTCTCCTGGCAAGAAAAAGAGCTGATAATATTTAAAGAAGGGATGCATAACTAGTGTCTCTTGGCGCTAGTGTGCTCTGTGCTAGACATTTTAAGTCAGGTATCTATTATTTAATATTTACATGAAGGAAAATATTAATGCTGATTGCAGAGATGGGGTTTGTTTTTTGTTTTTCTCTCTTTCCTTTTTCCAAATTCTCTTTTTTCTCTTTTATGTACCACTTATGCTTAATTTAGTATCTGTCCCTGAATAAGGCAGATTATCTAATTTACAGAAAACCTGAAAGTTATCTTTTTAAAATAAAAGATTATGAGATATAAATTCAGAAATGTAGAGTAGGTAGTGAAAATAGTTCAACAAAACCGTTATGGGTTTTCACGGAAAAGGTAGCAGAATTTGAAAACAAACTCATACTTAACAGTTTTGTGATCATAGGTTACCAAGCTTCTGGCTTATTTCATTTTCCTTATCGGTGAAGTGGGATTAATGACACAGCCAATAAGATTGCTGTGCAGATTAAGTGAAGTAATATATGTTAATATAACTAGCGCAGTGCCTGACATGTAGATGTTCTTTAAAGTTTGGCCTTTCTTGGGGCTGGCTGGTGCATGGTGGTTAAAGGTGCTAGACTCGCACATGGCCAACCGCGGTTTCAGTCCCAGACCTGGCGGCTTGCTTTCTCACTTTTCTTCTATCTGTTTTTCTCTGGTCAAATTAAAAATAATAATAATAAATAAAGTTGACTAAAAAAATAATTCTTTAAAAAAAGAAATTTTGCTCTTTTTTTTCTTTTTTCTGTGTAATTATCTTGCTCTTCTATTACTTTGAAGACTGTGTATAATTCACTGTTTAGATTGTCTGAAAATAAATACATTTTCTCTAACAAACTCTGTTCGAAGCAAAATTGTTCTTTGGGAGCAATTTTCCTGCCTTCTCGGTAGATATTTAGTCTCTATTGGAAAATGTTGGGATTTAATTCTTGGACATACTAAACATTTCAGACATCTCTTTCACTTTTTTATTCTAGCCCCTGAAATGTTCATTTTCACATGGAATCCATAGAACTAAAGAATACTCTTGTATGATTTAGATTTATTTTATACTGAGAGAAGTTAATGTTGAAATTTTTAATGTACATTTTGGTAAGCAGCTCTTAAAAAGAGTGGAGATTTAAATTCAGTGAACTGGGAATATTTTCTCAGCAAATAACATGCACAAGAACAGAAAAACTATTCTTTTTCCATTTTAATCTCTTTTTTACTTATATTTATATAAAGATCTTTACCCTCATGATGATTAGATAAGTTGCTAACCTTTATTCACTTTTTTTCTGTAGGAAATAAATACTGTGAAACTGGCAGCAAACTTTGGGAAACTTTGCACAGTCCCCTTGGACAGCATTCTTGTAGACAATGTTGCACTACAATTTTTTATGGGTAGGTAAATCCATTTTTATTTAAATAACATGGCTATCGTAATTTTTCCTTAACAATTTTTTGTGGTAAGATACACATAAAATTTAGTATTTAGCATCTTAATGATGTTTAAGTGTACAGTTCAGTAATATTAAATACATTAATTTCATTGTGCAAACATTACCACCACCTATCTTTAGAATTTTTTTAACTTGTAAAACTGAAACTCTATATCTGTTATACACTAATTGTCTTTAAACCCCTGGCAACCTTTATTTTGCTTTCTGTGATTTTGAATATTCTTAGGTACTGTATTATAAATGGAACTGCACAAGAGTTGTCTTTTTGTGACTGGCTTACTTTACTTAGCCAGTGTCTTCAAGATTCATCCACACTGGGGCTGACAGGTGGCATGGTGGTTAAGGGCACTGGACTCCCATATGGCAGACTGTGGATCAAGTCCTGGACCTGGAGGCTTGCTTTCCCCCCCCCCCCCTCTCTCTCTCTCTCTCTCTCTCTCTCTCTTTGTGTATGTGTGTATGTGTCTCCCTCTGGACATAAATGTTTAAAAATGAAATAATTTAAAAAAAGATTCACCCACATTTTCTTCCTTTTACTACTTTGGGTTTTTTTTTTTTTTTTGGAGAGGTATTTTTGCTATAGGGCGCGTGCACTCGCCAGACAGACAGAGAGAAACATAGAGACAGAAAGTGAGAAATCACCCCCCAGGGGGGATGGTCACACCGCAATCCCTTCTCCATTCTCCTCTTGGGATCTTGGGCACACACGCACACACGCCCGGCGTGAGTTTTAAGCCACCGGGTCCGGGACGCGAACCGCGGTCGACTACGTGGGAGTCCAGCAACATAGCCATTACGCTAACTGCTGGTTCCCACTACTTTGGGGTTTTATTCTTTTTCTGATTCCTTAAGTTGTAAAGTTAGGTTGTCAACTTGAGATTTTTCTTTTTGTAAGTTTTGGTATGTTGTGTTTTCATTTCATTCATCTCTATGTGTTTTCTAATTTCTCTTGTGATGTCTTCCTCTATCCATTGATTGTTTAAGAGAGTGTGTTATTTGATATCTAAAAATTTGTGAATTTTCTAGTTTCATTTCTGTTATTGATTAGTAACTTTATCCTGTTGTGGTTGGAGAAGACACCTTTATGATAGTCATAGTTTTAAATCCATTGAAACTTAATTTGTTGCCCATTTAGTCTGTCTTAGAAAATATCCCACTTATGAAGAATGTGTATACTGTTGTTGGGTGGAGCATTCTTTGTATTGATGTACTTGGCTTATTAAGTCCTCTGTCTGCTTTTTTTTATCCATTAGTGAGGGTGGAGTAGTGAGGTCTCCCAATATTGTAGAATTGCCTCTTTATCCCTCAATTCTAACAGGTTTTGATTAATATATTCTGAAGATCTGTTGCTAAGCACATAGTGTTTATATTTATTATATTATCTTGCTACATTAAACCTTTTATTAATATATGGTGACTTTCTTTGTCTCATGTAACCTTTTTGTTTTAATGTCTATATTTTGTCTGATATTAGTATGGCTACCCCTGCTCAATTTGCATGGATTATGTATTTCTCCTGTCTCTTTTGATGTATTTGTGTCTTTGTACCTAAAGGAAGCTTCTTGAAGACAATATTGGGTTGTCGTAAAAGTCATGATATTTTTTCTATGTTTTCCATGCATGAGTGCATCATGATTTTTTTGCTGACTCAATATATAGTTGAATCTTTGTTTTACCCATTCTGACAACTCTTGTCTTGTACTTGGAATTTATAACCTGTTTACTTTTTAAAAATAATCATTTAAAAATATTTTGTTATTTGTTTTCTATATGTCTTATAACTTTTTTGTCCTTCGTTTCCTGCATAATTATCTTTCTTTTTTTCTGTAGCAATACATTTAAATTTCTTTATTTCCTTTTGTGTATATTCTGTAGCCATTTTCTTTGTGGTATGCAGATTATATCCTAAAGCTATAATATAATGCATGTTTGCTTAATGGCATCCTGTAGGCTCTGTTCACTTTTCTTTGGTCTTTTCTTTCTATTTCTCTGACTTGACAGCTTCCATTGTCTTATTTTCACATTTGCTGATTGTTTTGCCTGTTTAAATCTGCCTTTAAATTCCTGTACTGAATTTTTCATTTCAGTTATTTTATATACACACACACACACAAACACACACACACACACACACACATATATATATATATATATATTTTTTTTTTGCCATTGAGCATGTGCACTCACCATAGAGAGATGGAAAGAGGGAAAATGAGAAATGACTAGCCATAGGGGGATGGCCATGCTACGATCTCTTCTCCATTTTCGTCTTGGATTTTGAGGACTCAGCACACATGCCTGGTGTAATTTTCAAGCTCCCGCACCCAAGACTCATAAATGGTGGTCTGCCATTTGAGAGTCCAGTGCTTTAACCACCACCCCACCGGCTGGCCCCTCAGTTATTATACTTTCAGCTCCATAATTTGTTTTTGGCTCTTTTTAATATTTCTCTCTCCTGATTAATCATCTTCTCATTTTTCTCATACATAATTTTCTTAACTTTCTCTACAACTTTAATTATTTTTACATTTTAGGACAGTTGTTTTAAAGTATTTCGCTAGTAGATTTGTCACCACATCTTTTTAGGGACAGTTTTTGTTGATTTATTTTTTTCCTTTGAATAGGCCATATTTTCTTCTTTTTTAAAATGCCTTTTGATTTTTTATTTGATAACCAGCCATTTGAATTTAATAATGTAATAATTCTGGGAATCAGCTTCTTCTCTTTCCTTAGCATTTGATGGGTTTTTGTTTTTGTTGTTTTGTTTGTTTTTATTATTGTTGGCCAAAGATTAGTGTAAGGTGTAAACTTAAATTCTTCTCAGGCCTTTTCTGAGCTTGGGCCTTTGCCTGGATATGTGTGGTCTCGTTCTAATTTTGACATATGTCAGTTACTTCGAATATCCTAGTATTTAATGCCTGTCTCCCCAATAGGAACAAAGATAAATCATAAGGGACTAGAAAGAAAATGGGCTGGTTCTTTAATCCCTGAGGAGTGGGAAGGGGTTTGGAAGGCGACTTAAGGGATGTTAACAGGGGCTGCTACTTTGTCCACGTATCTGTGATCAGAAGCAGCAGTGCTTTGTCAGTACAGAGCCCCAGATTTGGAGGACAAGGTACTTTTTGCCTATCTTGATTCTTGCTTTTTACAAATTCTGGAATGCATGCACAGCTGCCTACTGTGGGGACGGTTGGTGGAGGATTGAGTAACTGCTACTGTGCTAAGAGCTGAAATTGACCAAAATTACCCACAGTTTACCTCCCAAGACTTCTCAGATATTGTCAATAGACTCCACGGTTTCAAATTAGTTACATCAGATTCTGCCAGTGTAATTGGCTTGTACAGAAGGAGATAGTTTCCTGGTACTTACACTCTGATAGCTGCTTTGAAATTTTTAATAATTTTAAATATTTATTTTTAAATGAATAATTTGCATGTTACCTTGATCCTACCCTTTATTCTTTTCTTTCTTTTTTTTTTTTTTTTGAAGAGGTTTTTGCTATAGGGCGCGTGCGCTCGCCAGAAAGAAAGAGAGAGACAGAAAGCGAGAAATCGCCCCCCAAGGGGGATGGCCACGCCACAATCACTTCTTCTCCATTCTCTTCCTGGGATCCTGGGCATATATGCACACGCACCTGGTGTGAGTTTAAGCCGCTGGGTCAAGGACTCGAACCTCGGTCAACTACATGGGAGTCCAGTGACATAGCCATTACGCTAACCGCTGGTCCCCTACCTTTATTCTTTGAAGTCTTCATTTATCTTTGGAAACTATGAATATAAACATTTATTTATTTTTTGGGGGGAGGAGAGGTTTTTGCTATAGGGTGCGTGCATTCGCCAGACAGACAGAGAAATAGAAGCGAGAAATCACCCCCCGCCCCCGGGGGGGATGACCACACCGCAATACCTTCTCCTCCATTCTCCTCTTGGGATCATGGGCACGCACGCACGTGTGCCCAACGTGAGTTTTAAGCCACCGGGTCTGGGACGCAAACCGCAGTCGACTACATGGGAGTCCAGCGACATAGCCTTTACACTCACTGCTGGTCCCAACATTTATTTTGTTTTGAAGGAAATAAAAGCCTAGTGTGCAATTGCCGAGTTACTTTTAAAATAAGCACTAGGAGATTTTAGCATGACTTTAAATTCTTTGAGATAGTACTTTATTGGGAATACATAGTGTATATAACCTGTTTATTATTTATCATTTTTACTTTTTTTTTTTGCATTTCTTTTTTAAAATTTATTTTACATTCATCCACTGTATATCATCATAGCATACAAAATGAGTTTTCCCATCCAGAATATACTATATATTGGCCCAATCAAGGATATTACATGTTATCATCAACAAATAATTTTCCATTTCTCGTTTTGTATATATTTTGGTGTTTCCCCCCCTCCCCTTGAGCCCCTCCCTCTCACGCTCTACCATTTCCCACCTTCCTCCCACATTGTCTCTGGTATCTACAGTTGCATTCCATGCTTTCTTCCCCCACTTTTTATTTAGTCACAAAAGATGTTAATTAATCTAAATATATTCCATAGCAAATGCAGCTGATATATACGTATCTATGAACACATGGCTGACTGTAGGAATAAAACCAGTGAATAAAATGAACATACTATAAAGTAACACCTAGCTGGGTGTTACTTTATAGCTTACTGTGATCATTTAGCTTACTGTGATCATTTCATAGGTATTTTTTAATGTATTTCTTAATTTCAAGAAAAGTAGTTTTAGCTTTATTAAATCAAAATCCAAAAATGTTAAGAAAAATTTACATAAAACTTAAAGCCAGGAAAAAGGTTAGGATTGTGTTCAGACAGTAGGTAGATGAACCTATCAACAACAAAAGAGAACACAAAAATCCTTAAATCTGGAAAACAAAGCATATAAGAAAATTAGTAATGTTTTAGTCAAAAGTCATAAAATTCTATTTCACCAGTTCAGTCTCATGTAATTAATCTCTCTTCTTTTTAATTTGCAGTGTTAATGTGGTTCAGTCTTTCCATCTAAATTCTGGAAGTTAACACTCAGTATTATTATTGATCTTTCCAGTCTTGTCTGTACCATAAAGTTGGCCTTTTTCTTGGTTGTTTTTTGCACTCTTACGTCTGTGTGTCTTTCTTTAGTTTCCTGGTATAGTATTCCCTTCAGAACTTCTTGAAGAGCTGGTCTGGTGTTGGTAAATTATTTCAGGTTTTGTTTATCTGAAAATGCTTTTGTCTTTTCTTCCCATATGAAGGATAATCTTGCCCAGTATAGTGTTCTTGGCTGAAATTGTTTTTCACTTAACACTTTGAATATATTTTCCCATTCTTTCCTTGCTTGCATTGTATCCGATTCTAATGTTAGTCTGAAGGGGTATTCTTTGTAAGTAACTTGATGTTCCTCTCTTGCCAATTTTAGTATCTTGTCTTTGTCTATGGTTTTGGTGAATCTGGCTCTGATATGCCTTGGAGAATATCTTCTTGGTGTTGATTCTGTTTGGGGTTTTTTGTATTTCTTGGATCTGATATTTGAATGCCTCTCTAGGTTTTGGAAGTTTTCTTCCAGGATTTCATGGAATAGATTATCAGTACCCTTATTAGTTCCTTTACCTTCTGGGTTACCAATTATCTGTATGTTTGTATGTTTAATGGTGTCTGGTATTTCTTGCATATTATTCTCATTTTGGGGAGTTTATTTTCTCAGTCTTTTTGGTGAATTTTTCTAGGTCAGAGGTTCTGTCTTCTACATCTTGAGATTCAATCTCCTGCATGATCTAATCTGCTTCTAACACTTTCAAGGGAGGTTTTTATTTCCTGTATTACAGTATTTCTCTCTAAAATTTTCATTTGATTTTTTTTTTGTGTGTGTGTATTTCCTCCTTCCGATCATGCAAGAACTTTCTCACCTGTTAGAATTCATTGTTTTTGGTTCTTTTTTCCCTCTTGCATCTTCTGGAGTTCATTGTCTCTTTTCTCTTACATCTCTTAGTTTTGTCACTATAAATATTCTGAATTTGTTGTCTTATATTTCCATGAGTTCCACTGTACTGTCTGTGGATGATGAGGAGTTATTTTTTTCCTTGAGGTAGAGATATTCTCTTGGTTTCTCATGTTCCTTGTGCCTCTCAGGTGGTTTCTGGTCATTTGATGGATTATGCATTTCTTCCTCATTTCTTGGAGTTAAATCTGAGCATTCAGAGGTGTGCAGGAGAAGGTGATCTGCAATCTCTCTGCAGTTCCATTTCCCTGATGCTCATCACGAAACCTGTGCTTTAGTCGCTGGAACTGGATATTACAAAGGCCTCCTGGTTTCCAAAGAACAGGTGCACCTGGGGTGAGCTGCAGGGTTTAAATTGAGAGTTCAGAGTCATGCAGGAGGAGATGAGCTGTGCTCTTTCTGCAGTTCCATCCTTCTCCCTGTTGCTTACTCTACAGTCTCTCTTCTCTGCCTTTTAGTCATTTGGTGGTGTATTCACTTTTGACTAATTTGTGGGAGGAAGTTTCTGCATCTGTAAGCTCATGTGCTTCCCTTTACTGCGGGGTACTTCTATGCCAATTTCTCTCCTGTACTGTGTTTTGCAACGTGGTATCCACAGAAATAGGTTTGAGTTCAGATTTCTGAAGAGAAGTTTCTCCCTTTGTGAAGCAGTTTCAGTGGAAACTGAGGATTTCACTCACCCTGTCTAGATCTTGGGGTCTGGAGGGTGAAGTTGAAGCAGAAAAGCTTCAGTTGCCCTAGCCCCTGAAAGGGATCGCTCACAGCTCAGATTTAGAGGGCTTTTGCATTTCCTTACACCAACGATGACTCTGTTATTTCTAGCAGAACTCAAGGAGTGTCCACTCACCTGATTCTTTGTTCTCCCATACTCAGGCCCCAGGTTCGGGCACCACTTGCCCTCATTTTTGCTTATTTGTGGATGAGGACATTTGTTTTCATACCTTTTTAATAAATATAAATTATTTATATACTGTTGTATTGACGTTACATTAAAATTACTTTTATCTAGAGGACATTTTCACTAGATCTTCCTTTTCCTGATCAAAAATATGCATATGTCGTTCATTGAAGAACCAATCTTTACTTTTGCTATATCTAGAAATATTCACATTATAGCTAATAATTGTTGAGAACAAATACTTAATGTTGGTAACATGATTTATTTTTGAGAAGCCTTATACAGAAAATTTATTCACTAAAGAGTTTATCATAAAAAATTTGATTTAAAAATTATTAAATATGTGCTTCCACATTTGTTTTTACATAACTGATATTTTTAGCTTTACCAGTTTATGACATAATTTTTTTTTTGAGAGATTTTTGCTATAGGGCACATGTGCTCGCTGGAGAGACAGAAAGTGAGAAATTACTCTCCAGGGAGTTGGCCACACTGCAGTTCCTTTTCCTCTATTCTCTTCTCCGGATTTTGGGCATGCATGCATGCATATGCACCTGTTGTAAGTTTTAAGCCACTGGATCCATGATTTGAACTGCGATTGACTATGTGGGAGTTCAGTGATATAACCATTGTGCCACCTGCTGGTCTCTACATACCTGTTTTTTAATTTCAGGGGTTTGCTAAGCATTTGTCAAACGTAGAGTTTTAAATAATTGAAACTAATTCTCTTTTCTTATTTGCCATACAGCTACATGTATCCAAAATCATGTGACATTAATATCTATGTTGTTATGGATTTTGTTTGGTAGATTACATGCAGCAAACTGGAGGTCAGGCACACCTCTTCTTCTGGATGACTGTAGAAGGATACCGGGTGACAGCTCAACAGCAGCTAGAGGTTTTATTAAGTCGTCAGAGAGATGGCAAACATCAAACCAACCAAACCAAAGGTCTTTTAAGAGCAGCTGCTGTTGGAATTTATGAACAGTATTTATCAGAGAAGGTGAGATACCTTTTAAATAAGTTTTATATATTTTTTTGGCAATGTAATTAATATTTTTTGTTGTACTTTGAAATATCCATTATGCCGGGCACAACCACCTCACGGATGTTTTCTTATTTAATCCTAATAACAGTTTTCTTATGTATTTTTATCCTCATGGTTTAAGAATTTGATGTTTAGAAAATCAAGTTAACTTGGCCAAGGTTGTACAAATTCTAAATGACAAAGACTCAAAGTCACTCATACTTCACTTTTAAAGACAAAGTAAATTGGAAGTAAACTGCTAGAAAAAGATAAACCATGGAGAAGCACATAAAACATAGTTGGAACAGCTAAACTAATGTCAGACAAAGTAAAATTTAAGGTAAAAATTGTTAGAAAGGGGGCCAGCAGATGGTGAAGTGGTTAAGGTGTTGGATGCCTACATAACTGACTGTGTGGTTTGAGTCCCGGACAGAGCGGCTATAAAAACAACACTAGGCACATGTGTATATGTACCAAAAATCCCAAGAAGAGAATGGAGGAGAAGCGATTATGGCATGGATATCCCCCCTTGTGGGGTGATTTCTCACTTCCCCTCTCTCTTGCTGCAGTGAGTGTACACGCTGTATGTCCCCCCAAAAAATAAATAAATAAAAGAAAGTTAGAGGAGAGCGTTTTATAATGGTAAAGAGTCAGTTGATCGTAATGATAAAGCAGTTAACATACATGCATGTAAAAACAAATCTTCCAAATTAATGCAACCGAAATTTAAAGAATTGAAGGAAAAAGGTTGTAATTCAACATTAAAAGTTACAAAGTTCAATATCTCTCACTCCCAGTAATTGATAAAACAATTAGATATAAAATTACCAAGAATACGCAAGACATGAAGAACACCAGGAAACAATTAGATCTATTGTGACATATTCATTGAATATTTCCTCTAACAATACCAAAATATATGTTATGTTTAAGAACTCTTGGCATATTCTCCATTTTAGATCATATTCTAGGTACCATAAAACAAGTCTCAGTTTAAAAATATCAGGTGGAACTATTAGAGATAAAGTCTATAATGCAAGAAATCAAAAACTCTCTGGAAAGTATTAAGAGCCGATTAGACCATGCTGAAGATCGAATCTCTGATGTAGAAGATAAAACCTCTGATCTAGAAAAAAACAACAAAAAGATCGAGAAAAAAACTAAAAAACACGAGGATAATATACGAGAAATACTAGACTCTATTAGACGCCCAAACATCAGAATAATTGGCATCCCAGAAGGTGAAGAAACTAATAGCGGAATGGAAAATCTATTCCATGACATCCTGGAAGAAAATTTCCCAAGCCTAGAAAGGCACGGAACCATCCAGACCCAAGAAATACAAAGGACCCCAAATAGAATCAACCCCAGAAGATCTTCCCCAAGGCACATCTTAGCCAGGCTGTCTAACACCACAGAAAAAGACATGATACTACAACTGGCAAGAGAGAAACGAGAAGTAACTTACAAAGGCCATCCCGTAAGGCTAACACCAGACCTCTCATCAGAAACAATGCAAGCAAGGAAAGAATGGGAAGACATACTGAAAGTGTTAAGAGAGAAACAATTTCAGCCGAGACTATTATACCCTGCAAGATTATCCTTCATTTGGGAAAAAAAGATTAAAATCTTCTCAGACAAACAAAACCTGAAAGAATTCACCAACACCAGACCAGCTCTTCAAGAAACCCTGAAGAAAGTACTGTTCCAGGAAAACTAAAGAAGCAACAGCCAGAAACAAAGAAATAACAGGCAACTAAGGCAATGGCTAACTTAAATGTCGGTACAGATCCTGTAACATTGATAATAACATTGAATGTTAATGATTTAAATTCTCCAATCAAGAGACACAGACTGGCTGAATGGATAAAAAAACAGAAACCCTCTATCTGTTGCCTACAGGAAACCCACCTCATGGAGAAAGACATACATAGACTGAAAGTGAAGGGTTGGAAAAAGGTTTTCCATGCAATTGGGAACCAAAAAAGAGCTGGAGTTGCGATACTAATTTCTGACAAAAGAGGCTTTAAAACAAAAACCGTTCGAAGAGACAAAGAAGGGCACTATATCGTAGTAAAAGGCTCTATAGATCGAGAAGATATAATGCTTATTAATATCTATGCTCCTAACACAGGAGCACCCAAATATGTGAAGGAAAGACTGTTAGATCTGAAAGGGGAGATAGACTGCAACACACTAATTGTTGGAGATCTCAACACCGCATTATCCCCTCTGGACAGATCATCTAGGCAAAAAATAGGTAAAGAGATAAAGGATCTAAATGATACCATAAATCAGTTGGACTTAACAGACATCTATAGAACTTTCCACCCCAAAACCACAAGATAATAGTTTTTTCTCACCCCGACGTGGAACTTTCTCGAAGATTGACCACATCATAGGACACAAAGCAAGCCTCTGCAGATCCAGAGGCATAGAAACTATTTCCAGCATCTTCTCTGACCATGATGGAAATAAACTTGAGTTTAATTTCAAGAGAAATCCTCAAAAATACCTAAAAACATGGAAACTAAATAACCTACTTCTGAATGACTCCACTGTTACTGAAGAAATAAAGACTGAAATCAAAAGATTCATGGAAGCCAATGACAATGAAGACATGAGTTCCCATAATCTTTGGGACACTGCCAAAGCAGTCATAAGAGGGAAGTTCATAGCAATTAGTGCACATAAGAGGAAGACAGAGAGAAGGCTAATGGATCACCTAACATCAAGCCTCAGAGAATTGGAAAAGGAACAGCAAAAAAATCCAAAAAATTACAGGAGAAAGGAAATAATAAAGATCTGAGCAGAAATAAATGAAATAGAAAATAAATGTACTATACAGAAAATAAATGAAAGCAAAAGCTGGTTCTTTGAAAGGATAAACAAAATTGATACCCCACTAGCAAGACTTATTAAGAAGAAGAGAGAAAGGAACCAGGTGAATCAAATCTGCAATGAGGCCGGTAACATAACAACAGACATAGTAGAAATTCAAAACATCATTAGAGGATACTTTGAACATCTATATGCTAAGAAACAAGACAATCTGGATGAGATGGACAAATTCCTGGACAAATATAATCTACCAAGAATGAGCCAGGAAGAAAGAGAAAGTCTGAATAGGCCCATAACAAGCCAGGAGATTGAATCAGTAATAAATAAGCTTCCAACAAAGAAAAGCCCTGGCCCCAATAGATTCACCTCTGAATTCTACAAAACTTTCAAAGAAGAGTTAACTCCCATTCTGCTCAAGTTATTTCTAAAGATCCAAAAAGGGTGGATCTCTCCCTAATTCATTCTATGAAGCCTCTGTCACCCTCATCCTTAAAACAGATAAAGACAGGACAAGGAAGGAAAACTATAGACCTATATCTCTGATGAACATAGACGCAAAGATTCTCAACAAGATACTAGCAAATCGTATTCAACAACTTATAAAGAAGATCATGCACCATGATCAGGTAGGCTTTATTCCAGGAATGCAAGGTTGGTTCAACATACGCAAAACAATAAATGTAATACACCATATTAATAGGAAGAAAGACAAAAACCATATGGTCATATCGATTGATGCAGAAAAAGCATTTGATAAGATACAACATCCCTTCATGATCAAGACTCTCAGCAAAATCGGCATAGAAGGGTCATTTCTCAACACAATAAAAGCCATCTATGAAAAACCCATAGCGAACATCATCCTGAATGGAGAAAAGCTGAAAGCTTTCCCACTAAACACAGGAACAAGACAAGGATGCCCACTGTTTCCACTCCTTTTTAATATAGTACTGGAAATCCTCGCCAATGCAATCAGAAAAGAGGAAAAAATAAAGGGCATCCGAATAGGAAAAGAAGAGGTGAAACTCTATTTGCAGACAACATGATTGTATACATAGAAGACCCAGCCAGTGGTCTCCATGGAAAAATTACTGAAAGTAATACATGATTACAGTAAAGTTGCAGGATATAAAATTAATATACAGAAGTCCATAGCATTTCTATATACAAATAACAGGCAGACTGAGATACAACTGAAAAAAGTTATTCCATTTACCATAGCCACCAAAAGTATTCGATATTTAGGAATAAATCTAACCAAAGAAGTTAAAGACCTCCACAAGGAAAACTATGAGAAGCTAAAAAAAGAAATTGAAAATGACACAAAAAAATGGAAGGACATCCCATGTTCATGGATTGGAAGGATTAATATAATCAAAATGGCAATTTTACCCAAATTAATCTACATATTTAATACAATGCCAATCAAAGTTCCAGACACATTCTTCACAGACCTAGAAAAGGCAATCATAAAATTTGTCTGGAAACATTAAAGACCCCGTATTGCCAAAGCAATTCTACACAAGAAGAGTGGAGTGGGTGGCATCTCTCTCCCCGACCCAAAAATATACTACAAAGCTGTGGTAATCAAAACAGTATTGTACTGGCACAGAAACAGACAGGTGGACCAATGGAACAGAATAGAGTCCCCAGAAATAAATACCCAAACATATAGTCAACTGATCTTTGACAAGGGGTACCAGTCAATCCAGTGGGAAAAGGAAAGCCTCTTCAGCAAGTGGTGCTGGAAAACTGGATTTCCACTTGCAGAAAGATGAATCTGAACCCCTACCTCTCACCTTTGACAAAAATCAAGTCAAGGTGGATCAAGGATCTAAATCTAAGACCTCAAACTATAAAGCTGCTCCTAGAAAACACTGGGGAAACTCTGGGAGACATTGGTGTAGGGAAAGACTTCTTAAATAAGACCCTCAAAGCACAGTTGATCATCCCCAAAATAGACAAGTGGGATTACAGCAGACTAAGAAGTTTCTGCATGGCAAAAGACACAGTAATTAGTGTGAATTGACAGCCCTCAGAATGGGAAAATTTTTTTTAAATTTTGCATCAGATAAGGGATTGATAACCAGAATATACAAGGAACTAAAGAAGCTATTTGGAAAAAAGATGATCAATCCCATTAAAAGATGGGAGAAGGAGTTGAATAAAACACTCTCTAAAGATGACATACGAATAACCAAAAGGCATATGAAAAAATGTTCAACATCCCTCATCGTAAGGGAAATGCAGATAAAAACAACAATGAGGTACCACCTAACCCTAGTCAAAATGCCTAAGATTAAAAAAACAAAAAATGATAAGTGTTGGCGGGGGTGTGGTGAAAGGGGAACTCTTTTACACTGCTGGTGGGAATGTAAATTGGTCCAACTACTGTGGAGAATAATTTGGAGATTCCTCAAAAATCTGCAAATAGATCTACCATATGATCCAGTAATCCCATTCCTTGGTATCTACCCAAAGGATAGAAGAATTCTTCATTGGAAAGGTGCTTGCTCATTGATGTTTATTGCAGCACTATTCACGATTGCTAAGTCATGGAACCAACCCAAATGCCCCCGTATGGAGGAATGGATTGAAAAACTGTGGCACATATACTCTATGGAATACTACTCAGCCAATAAAAACCAACAAAACCCTGGCTTTTGACAGAAAGTGGAAAAATATGGAAGATTTACTGCTGAGTGAGGCAAGCCAGGCTATGAAGGAGAGACATTGTATGTCCCCACTTAGCATATACCGAATGTCTGCACTCCTTGACTGAAACTGATTGACGGTTCTACATACACAAGAGATGGGTGTGACTGTCAGATGAGGTGTATGTGGAGGAGTGGGGCCTAACAAAGGACATTTGGAGATGGGATACGGAGGTAGAACATTGATCGGATGCGGAAGTGTGGTGTTATTGGTTGAAGATATTTTGATCAATGGGACTGGGGAGAAATGTTCAAATATTGAAATGCTCACATTGTAAGCTAAACAATGCGATTGAATGTATATACAAAAAAAGAAATAAATTTTAAAAAATTTTAAAAAAGTATTGAACAGAATTTAATGAAATTAGAAATCAACAGAATGAAATTTGAGGAAATTTAAAAATTAAACATGTTCCTAAATAACCTTTGGGTCAGTAAGAAATCACAGAGTAATTGAAAATGAAAATACATTGTATCAGTGGGACACAGTTGAAGCAACAGCTTTGCAACAAAATAAACAAATAGTAAAATATTTTAATTTCTTAAAAAAGTTTTGAAAAAGAAAAGCAACATAAACCCTAGGCAATCAGAAAGGAGGAAACGAAAATCAGAATAGAAATGAATGAAATAGGACACAGAAAAATAATAGTGAAAATCAGTGAAACCAAAAGTTGGTTCCTCGAAAATATCAGCTATATTGACAAACTTTTAGCCAGACTGGCCCTGAAAAAAAGTGGAGAAGATAGGGAGAAGATACAGATCACCAGAATTATAAATAAAAGAGGGGCTAGACAGTGGTACAACCAGAAAATTCAACACTCTGAACTATATGGAAAAGTTCCAGTATCTGAGACTTCTGTGAGTATGGCTGGCATACATATGCCGATGGTCCAGGATTGGTTGTGTCTGAGAGTGAACCACAGTGTTGGGACCTGTTGGAGGTGTGCTTTCTCTCTCTCCTTTAATTTTAATTTTAGGTTTAAAAAATTAAGAAGAGGGACCAGCAGTTAGCGTAATGGCTATGTCACTGGACTCCCACGTAGTTGACCGCAGTTCGTGGTTCGCGTCCTGGACCTGGTGGCTTAAATCTCATGCCAGGCGTGTGTGCATGCATGGCCAAGATCCCGAGAGGAGAATGGAGGAGAAGGGATTGCGGTGTGGCCATCCCCCCGGGGGGTGATTTCTCGCTTTCTGTCTCTCTCAGTCTGTCTGGCGAGTGCATGTGCCCTATAGCAAAAACCTCTCCAAAAAAAATAAAAAAATAAAAAATTAAGGAGAAAGAGAAGACATTTTCTTGACTCTACAGAAATTGAAAAGCTTATAAGCAAATATTGCAAATAACTTTATGACAAATTAAGACAGTTTAGATAAAATAGGCAAATTTCTAGGAAAACAAAAATTAGCAAACTGATTCAAGAAGAAATAGAAAACCTAATATAATAAGAGATTAAATTAATATTTAAAAATCATCTCACCAAGAAAAAGCTCACATCTTGGGACCAGCAGATGCCATAATGGTTATGTTGCTGGTCTCCCACATTAGTTGACCGTGACTCAAATCCCAGACCCAGTGGCTTAAAACTCACACTGGACATGTATGTGCGTGCTTAAAAGCCTAAGAGGAGAATAGAGGAAAAGGAATTGAGGTGTGGCCTCCCCCTTGGGGAGTGATTTCTTGTTTTCTTTTCTCTCTCTCTCTGTCTCTCTCTCTCTCTTCCTGGTGAGCACATGCACCCTATAGCAAAATTCTCTCTTTAAAAACAAAAAACCTCACATGAGGCATGTGTGTCTGTGTGTGTGTGCCCAAGATCCTGAGAGAATGAAGGAGAAGGGATTGCAATGTGGCCATTTCCCCAGGGGTGATTTCTTACTTTTTGTCTCTCTGGCAGCGCACATGCCCTATAGTGAAAATCTCTTTCTTAAGAAAAAGGAAACTGCTTACATCCATATAATTTCATTGGTGAATTCTATCAAACATTTAAAGAAAAAAATTACAAGAATCACAGACTTCAGAAAACAGAAGAGAAAGAAACTCCATCTCATTCTATGAGGTTAGCATTGATCTGATATCAAAGCTAAAGGTATCAAGAGTCAAGATTATTCTTACCTTAGCACTGTTTTTTTTTTTAAAGAATTATTTATTTAATTTAAATATTTATTATTATTATTTTAAAATTTGCTATAGGGCATGTGCACTTACCAGAAAGAGAAGTAAAGTGAGAAAGCAGGCTGCCAGGTGCAGGACTTGAACTGTGATTGACTCTGTGGGAATCCAGAACTTTAACCACTGTGCCACCTGGTGGCCCCACCTTAGCACTGTAAATAGCTGTACTGTGATGTCTTTAATAGCACAAAAATTTTACTTAAACTATGACTTTTTGAATTTTTTTTTATGTAATATTAACTACTCAAAAGTACACAAGTGTTCAGAATAATCACATAACATTTCTTTTTTTTTTTCCTTTTTTTTTTTCTTGGAGAGGTTTTTGCTATAGGGTGCGTGCGCTCGCCAGACAGACAGAGAGAGACATAGAGACAGAAAGCGAGAAATCACCCCCCAGGGGGGATGTCCACACTGCAATCCCTTCTCCTCCATTCTCCTCTCGGGATCTTGGGCACGCACGCACACGCGCCCGGCATGAGTTTTAAGCCACCGGGTCCGGGACGCGAACCACGGTTGACTACGTGGGAGTCCAGCGACATAGCCATTACGCTACCTGCTGGTTCCTGACATAACAAACATTTAAACACACTGTCTAGTTAAAAATACTAGGTTATAGGAAAAACCACGATGCATTTTTTCAAATGATGGCACTAATATATTTTTGGAAGTACTAGAGTCATTCACATCTATGTTATAGCTATGCTGCTTGACAGCTGACAGTATTAGCTTTATTAAAAAAAAATAAAATGATTTGGTTGCGTTGTGGAGATTTTACAAGAAGTTGAAGATGGAGGAACAACAGCATTTTCACTGTATTTTACTTCCATAAATGAAAGAACTCCTGTCAAACTTGTGAAAAGTGCAGAAGTTTATGGTGAAAATGCTCTATAAGAACATCAGTGCCAGTGATGGTTTCACGAAATTTCATGCTGGCGATTTTGATCTCAACAATGCTTCTTGGTCAAGGAGACCCACCGAGGTTGATAAAGACAGAATAAAGGCATTGATTAAGTCAAACTCAACATCACACAACACGAGAGACTGCAGGAGCTCATGTGCCCTACAGCAGAAGCCTCTCTAAAAAAAGAAAATTGGGGGTTTCTCATAAGCTCAAAGAAGTTCATTTGACGGTATATAAATATCTGCTATATGCTCTTTAAATGTGAGAAAAATTATCCCTTTTTTTCGGAAGAGAGATTTTTGCTTTGGGGCGTGTATAAATTTGCTGGAGAGACAGAGTGAGATAGAAAACAAGAAACCACCCCCACCACTGGGCATTCCTTTCTCCTCTATTCTACTCTTGGGATTTTGAGCATGCACGCACATGCGCCTGGTGTGAGTTTTAAGCCACTGGGTCTGGAAGTCTAACCATTTGATTATGTGGTAGTCAGGCGACCTAACCATTACACCATCTGCTAGTCCCAGGAAAATATCCTTTTTCAAAGCAACCGATAACTGGTAACGAGCAGTTGATTGCTTACAACATTGTGGTATGCAAACAGTCTTGGTTCTGATGTGATGATTCACCTCAGATAACATCCAAAGCAGACAATCATCAGAGGAAGGTCATGTTCTCAGTGTTACGGGATTTTAAAGGAGCCATGTTTTTTGAGCTTTTGCCAAGGAACCAATCAATCAATTTGAATGTGTACTGTTGGCAATTGGTCATTTTAAATGAATCCATCATCCAGAACTGTCCAGAGCACGTTAATCGTGAAAGAGTTGTGTTCACTCACAAGACCACACATAAATTGGATTACTTGTCAAAAATTACTGAAACTTGGATGGGGGTGTGATGCCACACCTGCCATTACTCACCTGACCTTGTGCCATTAGACTTCCACTTATTTCATTCACTCTCTTTGAAGTTTCTTGTGTGGTATCACATTTAATTTAGTGAGGTTGTAAATTAGAACCTAGTTCAGTTTTTTGCTGACAAAAACAGGTCCTTCTGTGAACGTGGAATTATGAAGGTCACTGAAATGTGGCAAAAGGTTATCCAGCAAAATGGGCAACATATCATTGATTGATCTTTTTCTTTATATAAATAAATTACCTTGGAAAAACATAGAAAAACAATTCATAAATTTTTGGCGACCCAATAGAACATTTACTATAGTTTTGAAATTCTCTGTATTCTTCACCTGTTCTTATCTGTCCTGTTTACTCTCTTCCTGATGAAGTTACAATAGATTCCTGAATTTAGATAATTATTGGACAATTATTCATTTGCTTTCTCATGTTTTTATTTTTTTCTTCTTTTACATTTAATCACTATTCATCTCCACAGCATACAAATTTTTCCAGCATGAATACACTTCATGTTAGTCCAGCCAAAGGTGATTACCATGCACATTATCATAGATACTTTTCCATTTTTGTGCCAGTTAATGTTTTTTTTTTCCTTTTGTGCCCAGTTCCCTCCTTCCCATCTCCCATTGCCCACTCTATTCTGACACTGTCTCTAGTATCAAGAGTTGTTCTTCATGCTTTTATACTTTACCATCTTTCAGTTTCTACTATAATGTACAGACATTTCATATATATTATGTGGGGACATATAGTATCTCTGTTTAATAGTCTTGCTTTCTTCACTTAGTACTAAATCTTCCATATTTGACCACTTTCTTTCAGATGCCAGGGTCTCATTTTTTTTTTTTTATGGCTGAGTAGTATTCAATAGTATATATTTGCCACATATTTTCAGTCCATTCATCTCTTTGTGGACATTTGGGTTGGTTCCATGTCTTAGCAATTGTGAATAATGCTGCAATAAACATGGATGTGCAAGTGTTTTTCCGACTGAGTGTATTCCTACCCTTTGGGTAGATACCTAGTATGATTGGAATTGTTGGATCTTATGACAGCTCTCTTTGTAGGTTTTGAGGAATCTCCATATTGTTCTCTTCAGTGGCTGTACTAATTTATATTCCCACCAATAGTGTAGGAGAGTTCCCTTTTCACTGCAGCTTTGGCAACACTTAATCGTTCTTTGTTTTTTTCATCTTAGCTATTCTGACTGGGTTTAGATAGTATCTCATTGTGGTTGTGATTTGAATTACCCATAATTATGACAAGGGATATTGAGCCTTTTTTTTTTTTTTTTGGAGAGATTTTTGCTATAGGGCGCGTGCGCTCACCAGACAGACAGAGAGAGACAGAGAGACAGAAAGCGAGAAATCACCCCCCAGGGGGGATGGCCACGCCGCAATCCCTTCTCCTCCATTCTCCTCTCGGGATCTTGGGCACGCACGCTCACGCACCCAGCGTGAGTTTGAGCCACCGGGTATGGGACTCTAACTGCGGTCGACTACGTGGGAGTCCAGCGACATAGCCATTACACTAACTTTTGGTCCCTTGAGCATTTTTAAATATGCCTTTCTGCTGTCTGTCTTCCTTAAGAGAGTTGTCTGTTTAGCTCATTTACCCGTCTTTTAATTGGATTGATTATTTTTAAAAATTATTTATTTATTTATTCATTTTTTGGAGAGGTTTTTGCTGTAAGGAATGTGAGCTCGCCAGAAAGACAGAGAGACAGAAAGCGAGAAATCACCCCCTCGGGGGGATAGCCGCGTCACAATCCCTTCTCCTCCATTCTCCTCTCGGGATCTTGGTTATACGAGCACACTCGCCCAGCGTGACTTCAAGCTGTCAGGTCTAGGACTCGAACCGTGGTCGACTACATGGGAGTCCAGCAACATAGCCATTACACAAACTACTGGTCACAGATTGATTATTTATTTATTTATTTTGGTAAGCAGCTTAAGTTCCCTGTATATCCTGGTTATAGTTCCTTATCTGAGGCATAGTTTGCAAATATATTGTCCCATAATGAGGATTGTCTCTTCACTCTCTTATTGTTTCCTTTGCTGTGGAGAATCTTTTGAATTTGAGTAATCCGACTCGCCTATTTTTGGGATTATTGCCTCTGCTTTGAGGGTATTATTTAAGAAGCTATTGCCTACTCCAGTGTCTCCAAGAGTTTCCTCTTGTGTTTTCCACCAGTAATTTTATAGTTTGGGGTTTTATGCTTGGATCTTTGATCCATTTCAATTTGATTTTTGTTAATGGTGAGAGAGAGGGGTCCAGTTTCACTTTTGGGTGGTCAGATATCCAATTTTTCCAGCACCATTTGCTAAAGAGATTTTTGTTGTTATGTCCTTGTCTGGTATTGGGATGGGGGTGATGAGAGCTTCATAGAATGAATTTTTTAGGGTTCCTTCCTTTTAGATCTTTAGAAATAGTTTAAGTAGAAAACATTTTGTAGAATTCAGAAGTGAAGTCATTGGGACCTGGCCTCTCTTTGTTGAGAGACTTTTTTTCTCTTCTTTCTGTGTTTATTTAGCAAGCATTCTTCTATAAATAATAGCTTTTCTCTTTCTCTATTTTATTAACATGTACCTTTTCTGTTAATTCAAGGTGTTATAGTCAATATCCTTTTATCATGCACAAATTGCCACACATTTGGCCAGAGGGAGCTTCTCAGTCTTGATTCTATGTCTTTTAAGGTGTACTCATCCTGCCTGGAGCACTTCTATACTTTCTAGTTCAACAAATATCTCAGGCTCATCTTGTCTTATTTCTGGAATCAGCAGATTCTTTGAAATCTAGTTCCTTTTAGTAGAAAATGGTATTGTTTAGAAAACAAGATTTGAATGCCAGGAGTGCTCCTTTCTGTAAAGGTGTCTTCATATCTAAGTTTGTTTCTTTATTATTTTTATTATTATTTTATATTATATTCATTCACTGTATATCATTGCAGCATACAAAATGAGTTTTCCTATCCAGAAGACACTGTATATTGGCTCAGTCAAGGATATTTCCGTGCATATTATTGTCAACAAATAATTTTGCATTTCTTATTTCTTACATATGTTGCTGCTTCTTTCCCCTTGATTCCCCTCCCTCTCATCTTCTGCCATTTCCTACCCTCCTCCCACACTGACTCTGGTATCTACAGTTGCTTTCCATGCTTCCCCCCACACACAAACACACATTTTATTGATTCGCAAAATATCTTAATTAATCTAAATACTTTCACTAGCAAGTACAGCTGATATAAACATATCTATGAACACATGTCTGACTTTAGACATAAAACTCAGTGAATAGAATGAACATACTATAAAGTAGCACCTAGCTGAGGCTGTATAGCTTTCTGCGGTCATTAAGTTTTTTTATTATTATTATTTTTTTAATTTTAAGAAAATAGTTTTAGCTTTAATAAATCAAAATCAGAAAATATTAAGAAGAATTCACTTAAGATTTAAAGGCTGGAAAAAGGTTAGGATTCTGTTCAAACAGTATGTAGATACTAAAAACTCAAAAAACAGATATGGACAAAGCTAAAATCTAGTAACAAGTGCACTGTAATTTTCTTCTGAAAACATTTTTTTCTTTATCACCCACTTTACCAAAGAGAGGCATAAATTAACTTATTTGCAAAAAATTAAGTTTATTCTCAATTTGGTCTGTTATTTGCCCAAAACCCCATAAAAATACTAATTGATTTTGTTGGCTTTGCTGGAACCTTTTTAAATTTTTTTAAAAAATTATTGGGACCAGCAGTTAGCGTAATGGCTAATGTTGCTGGACTCCCGTGTAGTCAACCTTGGTTCGCGTCCTGGACCCGGTGGCTTAAAACTCACGCCGGGCACACGTGTGTGCGTGCCCAAGATCCCGAGAAGAGAATGGAGGAGAAGGGATTGCGGCGTGGCCATCCCCCCTGGGGGATGATTTCTCGCTTTCTGTCTCTCTGTCTCTCTCTGTCTGGTGAGCGCACGTGCCCTATAGCAAAAACCTCTCTTCCCCCCCAAAAAAAGAATTATTTATTTGATTTTATTTATTCATTTATTTATTTTAATTTGACCAGAGAGAGACAGAGAGAGAGAGGGAAAGTGAGAAAGCAAGCCACCAGGTCCAGGACTTGAACCATGGTTGGCCATGTGGGAGTATCCAGCTCCTTAACCACCAAGCCACCTGTTGGAACCTTTTGTAACTTCAGATTAGACTCTTTAAAAAAGCTTCCCAAGGCTACTGAGCCAAGACAGGAAGGAAGTCACCATATGATTGTGCCTTTGAGTACCTGTACTTGAAAGTTTTGGGGCCTGTCAGGAAGTGACATTCTTTTTTTTTTTTTTTTTTTTTTTTAAAGCCTTTAAGAGAGGGTCTTTTTTTTTTTTTTTTTCTTAAAGAGATTTTTTTTTTAGAATTATTTTATTTAACTTTATTTATTATTATTATCATTATTATTTTTCAGTTTGATCAGAGAGAGAGAGAGGGAGTGAGAAAGCAAGCCACCAGGTCCGAGACTTGAACCGTGGTTGGCCATGTGGGAGTCCAGCACCTTTAACCACCACGTCACTTGCTGGCCCCCCCTTTTTTATTTATTTTTTTTTTTTTGAGAGGTTTTTGCTATAGGGTGCGTGTGCTTGCCAGAGAGACAGAAAGCGAGAAATCACACCCCAGGGGCGATGGCCACGTCGCAATCCCTTCTCCTCCATTCTCCTCTCGGGATCTTGGGCACGCATGCACACGCTCCTGGCGTGAGTGTAAGCCACTGGGTCTGAGACTCGAACTGCTGTCAGCTACATAGGGGGAGTCCAGCGACATAGCCGTTACGCTAACTGCTGGTCCCAGGAAGTGACATTCTTTACTTACCTGCCAGGCAGAACTGTTCACAGTACCAGGTAATCTTTCTAAGAGCTTTTGTTAGCTTTCTTGAGATATATCTTAGTTCCTTAGCTTTTTGGTCATATCTTCAGTAAGACATCACAAAGCCCTGGCACTAACCAGTATTACCAATTTCTTATGCAAGGGAGCAGATATTATTGACCTTAGGCAAATAGCCATTCTGCCACAAAATAAGAATGATCAAAGATATTTTTCAATTCCAGAGGGGTCAGGAAGGGAGAAAAGTTTGATGCAATTAAAAAAAACCATACTAACAAATTGTTGAACCTATCAACAGCTCAAAAGAAGATGTAAATCCTTAAATCTGGAAATCAAAGCATAGAAGAAAATCAGTAATGTTTTAGTCAAAAGTCTTAAAATTCTGTATTATAATTCAGTCTCGTGCAGTTAATCTCTCTTCTGTTGTATTTGGAGTGTTACTGTGGTCTAATCGTCCTGTTTAAATTCTGGAGGTTAACTTTTAAAGTTATTATTAATATTTCTGGCCTTATCTCCACCATTAAGTTGGTAATTTTCTTGATTATTTTTAGTTGTTTTATATCTGTGTACCTGTCTTTAGTTTTCCTGGTATAGCATTCCCTTCAGAACTTCTTGAAGAGCTGGTCTGGTGTTGGTAAATTCTTTTAGGTTTTGTTTATCTGAGAATGTTTTTATCTTTTCTTCCCATATGATGGATAATCTTGCTGGATGTAGTATTCTTGGTTGAAATTGTTTTTCATTTAACACTTTGAATATATTTTCTCATTATTTCCTTGCCTGCATTGTTTCCAATGAGAGGTCCAATGTTAGCCTGATGGGATGGATATCCTTTGTAAGTAACTTGATGTTTCTCTCTTGCCAATTTTAGTATCTTATTTTTGTCTGTGATTTTGGGCAATGGCTATTATGTGCCTTCAAGAAGATCTTACTGAGTTGTTCTATTTGGGGCCCTTTGTATTTCTTGGGTTTGGATGTTTGAATGCCTGTCTAGGTTTGGTAAGTTTTCTTCCAAGATTTCATGGACTAGATTATCAACGCCCTTATTAGTTTCTTCACCTTCTGAGATACCAATTATCTGAATGGCACCTAGTATTTCTCGTATATTCTCACTTTGGGGGTTATTTTTTCAGTCTTTTTGGTGATTTTTTTCTAGGTCAGAAATTTTGTCTTCTACATTCAAGATTCAATCTTCTGCATGATTTTATCTGTTTAGATTAGAGGGAGGTTTTGATTTCCTCTTTTACAGTATTTCTTTCTTTTTTTTTTGGAGAGGTTTTTGCTATAGGGTGTGTGTGCTTGCTAGAAAGACAGAGAGAGATGGAGAGACAGAAAGCAAGAAATCACCCCCCCCCCCCCGGGGGGGGGATAGCCATGCCGCAGTCTCTTCTCCATTCTCCTCTCAGGATCTTGGGTACACACACAGACGCACACGCACCTGGCGTGAGTTTAAGCCACCGAGTCTGGGACTTGAACTGCTGTTGACTACATGGGAATCCAGCGACATAGCCATTATGTCATTTGCTGGTCCCATGTTTGCTTCTTTTTTATGGTGTATTCTTTAATTTTTTAAAATTTTTTCTTTCAAATCATGGAAGGAATTCCTCACCTCATAGTACACATTGCCTCTTTTCTCCTGCATCTTCTGAAGTTCATTTTCTCTCTTTTCCATATTGATTAGCTTTGTCCCTGAATATTCTGAATTCTTTACCTGACATTTCTATGAGTCCATTGTACTGTCTGTGGATGATGAAAGGTTGTTCTTTTCCCTTGGGGGAGAGATATTTTCTTGGTTTCTTGTTTTTCTTGTGCCTCTGTTGTGATTTTTGGTCATCTGATGGATTATATGTTTCTTTCTAATTTATTTGGGTTAAATCTGAGTGTTCATTGACATGTGGGAGGAGGTGATTCATAATCTCTCTGTAGTTCCATTTCCCTGATGCTCACCAAGCCACCTGCACTTTTGTCGTTGGAACTATATATTACAAAGTCCTTCTGGTTTCTAGAGAACAGGTGCACCTGTGCTGAGCTATGGGGTTTAAACTGAGAGTTCAGAGGTGTGCAGGAGGAGATGAGCCACGCTCTCTCTGTAGCTATATCCTTCTCCCTGTTGCTCATTCAGCGGTCTATTCACATGTTGGCTATTGTGCACCGTGGCCTATCTAGACACTCAGTGTATGGACTGTCTAACTTTTTGGATCTGAAGAGTGAAGTTGGAGCAGAAAATCTTTGGTTGCCCTAATCTCTGAAAGGGGCAGAGCACAGCCAAGATGTAGATGACTTCTGAAAAGGCCTATGCTTTGCCTGTGCTGTCTAACTTTTTAGGTCTGGAGGGTGAAGGTGGAGCAGAAAAGCCTCGGTTTCCCTAGTCCCTGAAAGGGGCAGGGCACAGCTCAGATGTAGATGGATTCTCTGAGAGAAGTATTACTCTGAGAGAGTATTACTGATCCTGTTTTGTTGCTTGTTATTGTCCTGGTCAGACTTTCTATTTCTTCCTGATTCAATCTCAGTAGATTATATGTGTTGAAAATTTGTCCATCTCATCCAAATTTTGTTTGTTGGTGAATGGTCACTCGTTAATATTCTCTTATGATCTCTTATATTTCTGTCGTATGTTTTAATATTGCCTGTTTCATTGCTGATTTGATTTGTCTGGTTGTTTTCTCTGTTCTTAATTATTCTAGCTAAAAATATGTCAGTTTTGCTTATCCCCTCAAGAACCACCTTTTGGTTTCATTTATTTTTGTGTAGTTCGTTTATTCTTTGTTTTATTTATTTCTGCTCTAATCTTTATTAGTTCTTCTGGTATTTTTTTTTTTTTTTCCAGTTCCCTGAGGTGTGTTGTTAGATTGTCTATTTGCCACCTCTTAATTTTTTTTTTTTTTGGGGGGGGTGGACAATAATTCCTTTGAACTTCCCTCTTATAACTGCTCTTACTGTGTCCCGTAAGTTCTGGAAACCTGTGTACTGTTTTATTGGTTTCAATGAATCTTTTGATTTCAGTCTTAGTTTCTTCAGTGGTTGTGAAGTCACTCAAGAGTAGGTTGTTTAGTTCCCATGTGTTAGGATATTTTTGAGTTTTTTTTCTGCAGTTCATTTCAAGTTTAATTCCACTGTGATCAGAGAAGATGTGGGATATAGTTTCTTTACCTCTCAATTTGTAATGGCTTGTTTTGTGCCCTGTTATGTGGGACATTATTGGAAATGAGGTGAGAAAAATGTGTATTTTGTGGTTTTGGATGGAGTGTTCTATAGATGTCTGTCAAGTACATTTGATTCATGATATATTTTAGATCTTGAATCTCTTTGCTTACTTTTTTTCTAGATGAACTATCAGAGGAGACAGTGGGGTGTTGAGATCCCCATAGAGTATTGTGTTGCAGTCTATCTTTATTTAGATCTAACAGTCTATTTGTCATGTATTTGAGTGCTCTCATCTTGGATGGGTAGATTTTTATGTGCTATATTTTCTTGGCGAATTAACCCTTTTAGTAGTATATAGTGTCCTTCTTTGTCTCTTCTTATTGATTTTGTCTTAAAATCTACTTTGTCTAATATCAGTATTACAAGCCTTTTTTTAAATTTTCATTTGCATTGAATATCTTTTCCCAGCTTTTCACTTTTAGTCTGTCTTTATCCATGAAGTGCATTTTTTTGTGGACAGCATATAGAGGGCTTATTGTTTTTTATCCATTCAGCCAGTCTGTGTCTTTTCATTGGAGAATTTAGTCCATTAACATTCAGTGATTTTTATCAGTATTTGCAGACTTATCCCTATCATTTTGTTAGCCATTTTCTGGGTGGTTTTGTGTCCTCTTATTTCATTGGTCTCTCTTTAGTTTTTCATATATAGTACTCCCTTCTGTACTTATTTTTCATAAGAGAAATTTTTTTGCTATAGGGTGTATTC
This sequence comes from Tupaia tana, assembly GCA_026018925.1. Lineage (NCBI taxonomy): Eukaryota > Metazoa > Chordata > Mammalia > Scandentia > Tupaiidae > Tupaia > Tupaia tana. The sequence continues at coordinate 83,862,051 of JAKSZU010000003.1, read as the reverse complement.
ACTCACTGGAAAGACAAGAGACAGAAAGTGAGAAATCATCCCGCAGGGGTGAAGGCCATGCCACGGTCCCTTCTCCTCCATTCTCCTCTTGGGATTTTGGGTATGCTCGCAAATGTGCGTGGCATGAGTTTAAAGGTGTTGGATATGACGTGTGAGTCTGGCAATGTAATCACTGTACCATCTGCTGGTCCTTCCCTTCAGTACTTGAAGAGCTGGCCTAGCTTTTGTAAATTTTTTCATTTTTATTTGAGAATGTTATTTCTTTTTTTCACTTGAAGGATAATTTTGCTAGGTATAGTATTCTTGGTTGGAATTGTTTTTCTGTTATAGTTTTGAATATTTCTTCCCATTCTTCCCTTGCCTGCATCACTGCATTTCACAGATCTGTTGTTAGCCTGATCAGATAGCCTTTGTATGTAATTGAAGCTTCTCTCTTAACATTTTTAGAGTCTTGTCTTTGTCTTTGATTTTTACCAGTCTGACTCTGATGTACCATGGAGAGGATTTTTTTTTAAAGAGGTTTTTATTTTAGGGCTTATGCACTTTCCAGAGAGAGTGAGAGACAGAGACAGTAAGAGGGAAAGCAAGAAAAACACCCCACAATGGGGATGGTCATGCCACAATTCCTTCTGGGATCTTGGGCACACAAGCACATGCTTCTGGTATGAGTTTCAAGCCACTGGTTCCAGAACTCAAACCATGGTCAGCCATGTGGGAGTCAAGCAATGTAACTGCTACGCCATCTGCTGGTCCTGAGAGGATCTTCTTAATGTTGATTTTATTTGGTGTCCTTTTCCCCCCTGAATTTGTATGTCTTTGTTTTTCTAGATTTGGAAGTTTTCATATAGTATTTCATGAAAGAGGTTTTCTGTGTCTTTATCGACTTTGTCCCTTCTGTAATTCCCATTATTCAGATACTTGGGCATTTGGTGTTACATAGTATTTCCCCTATATCATCCTCATATTTTTAAAATTCTTTTTTTATGAATTAAGTTAAGTCAGAGGCTTTATCTTCTAGATCAGAGATTGTTTCTTCTGTCTAGTCCAATCTTCTCTTGATCCTTTTAAAGGACACTGATTTCTTGCATTGTATTTTTCAGCAGAAATTTTGTTTCATTGTTTTTTAAGGTGTCTGTCTCTTTATGGAATTCTTCCTTCATGTCATGGGATGATTTTCTAACCTCTGGAGTCGGTTGTCCATTTTCTCTTTCATCTCATTGAGTTTTGTTATGATGAGTATTCTGAATTCTGTTTTGGAGATTTCTTTATGTGTGTGTGTGTGTGTGTGTGTGTGTGTGTGTGTGTGTGTGTATGTGTTTTCCATAGCTGGTGAATTGTTGTGTTCTTTGAGGGGGATATACTTCCTGATTTTGTTCAATTTCTTGAAGCTCTGGTTTGTTTTCTAGGCAGCTGGTGAGACACTTGCTTTTTCCTACTGATTTGGAATTGGTTTCTTGCGCTGTATACTTTAGCACCATACCCGTTTTCCTCTTGTTTCCAAAATTTTATTCCTTTCTTTTTATTCTTTTTAAAGAATTATTTGGAACCAGCAGATTGTGTAGTGCTTACATCACTGGACTCACACATGGCCAACTGTGGTTTGGGTCCTAGACCTAGTGGCTGCACAATCACGCCAGACACATGTGCATGTGTGCCTAAGATCCCAGGAGGAGAATGGAATAGAGGGGAATGCAGGGTGGCCACCCTCCCGGGGCGGGGGGGAATAATTTCTCACTTTCCCTCTCACTGTGTCGGTCTGTCTCTCTCCGGTGAGCGTATGCACCTTAATACAAACACCTCTTTAAAAAAAAAAGAGAATTATGGGAACAGCAGTTAGTGTAATGGCTGTGTTGCTGGACTCCCTACGTAGTTGACCACGGTTCGAGTCCCAGACCTGGTGGCTTAAACTCATGCTGGGTGTGTGTACATGCATGCCCAAGATCCCGACAAGGGAATGGAGGAGAAGGCATTGTGGCATGGCCATCCCCCCTGGGGGTGATTTCTCACTTTCTGTCTCTGGCTTTCTCTGGCTTTCTGGCGAGGACACGCACCCTATAGCAAAAACCTCTCCAAAAAAAAAAAAAAAAAAAAGCGCATTATTATTATTTATTTATTTTATATGATTAGTTGTTATTATTACTTTGTAATGTGACTAGAGAGAGGCAGAGAAAGAGACAGAGGGAAAGTGAGAAAGCAAGCCACCAGGTCTGGGACTCAAACCACAGGCAGCCATGGGGACTCCAGTGCTTTAACCACCTTGCCACCTGCCTGCCCCATTTCCAAAATTTTCCAACTTCAACGTGGTTGAGCACTGACTTGAGGAGGCTGACCTTTAGGTAGTAGGTAAGGTTGTACATTGGGTGCACAGACCTGATTAACTTGCTCTTCTCTGGCTCTGGGACCTATAGAGGGCCTCGCTGGCAGTTGAAGACCCAGCCAAACAGCCCTGGTGCCTTAATGTATCTAGGATCTGTGCCGGTTCTTGCAGAAGTATGTGGGCGAGATTCTGCCATCCTGTTCCTTCTGCCTTGGATCTGGGATCTGCAGAGGGCCTGGCAGAGGGTCTTGCCAGTGGTGGAAGACCCAGCCAGATAGCCCCAGTGCTTGACTATCTCTGGGATCTGAGCAGGTCTTTACAGGAATATGTGAGAGATTCTGTGACTGCATGTTTTTATTATAAATACATGTTCTCCTAACCCATATATTGCATAACTTTATTTTACCTTACATATAGATGAAGTCACATTATATATGATTCTTTTGTTTAGTTTTTCACTCATCCTGTTGAAATCTATGCATATTAATGCATACAAGTATACTTAATTTTCAATCATAGATACATAGTAGTTTATTTATCTGTGATAATATCTCGGTTTTTGACATTGTATACAGAAGACTGAGAAAAGTAAAACTGCATACTAGGGCTCCCAAAGCAAGGACTGAAGCAATATGTTTTAGTGTCTAATGGTTATTGCATAGATTATTCACCTTCTATAGTTGTGTGTTTTTCCCTTGACCACTGATGTGACCAGCTGTGATTTTCTTCTCACAATAATATATCCCCATTGTATCACTTTATAAGAGATGTGCAACTTAAGTTCTTATAATCATGAGTCATCTCTACTTTCCCTAGGTTGTTTTTTCTATTTTGATAAGAACAGTGTTAGTTTTTAAGATTCTGAATATTATGGCTGTGGTCCAGTGTTATGTCTTTTAAGTTTCCCCATTTCTTCCATGAGAGAAAAAGAGAGAAAAGGAGAGAAAAAAGGCATATGTAACCTAAACACAGTCTTGACACCTCAGTCCACCCTCTAGCTTTAGCCAGCCCCAGATCATGTGCCCAGCATTCTCAGGGAAGTCTCTGGACACAAACCTAGAACCTTCTTATGTAGGTTAGACCACCACAAAGCTCCCAGTCTCTCCCTATGTGGCCATTTTTTTAAAGAGTTTAGATAACATAAATTGAATGATTAAAGTACCACCAATGCCAGCGTGATTCTGGCATCACCAAAAAAGAAATCTAAATGTTTTTGTTATTTTAGTGATAGAAAGACATGTATATAGGGAGACACATATATAGGGAGGGTATTTAACCAAAATACAGCATATTGCACAATGTGCAAGCAATATTTTAATCCTTACAATAATCTTTAAAAACTTAAATAGTATTACTTTAATTTCATAAAGTGAATAAATGAGGCCTAGTGAGAAGTAACATACTCAACAAAAGTCAATTTTTAAACCCATATTTGTCCACCAATCTGCTGAGTTGTACATGATGAAGAGAAAATTTTAGTTTTATTTCAGTCTTCTTAAACATCAAGCTGTCACTTATGAACCAGTGGCTTTTATCTAGCAATAACTTTCAGTTATGACTCCATTAGCATAAAATGTTAACTTGTCTTTAGAAATTACAAAGATCATCAGTATTATTATTTTTCTGTGTTTGATAGGCATCTCCAAGAGTTACTGTTGATGACTATTTAGTAGCAAAATTAGCAGATACTTTGAATCATGAAGATCCAACCCCTGAAATCTTTGATGACATTCAGAGGAAGGTATTATATACAATATTCATTAGTTATCTTTCTTGAAAAAAATGTATATTTCTATGTGCATATAATCCCTTTTTTAAAAAGTTATTGAAACTTTAAAAAGAGTGGTAACTAAAAAGTTAAGTTATATAGTAACTAACTCACAATTTCAAAATTGTAGGACTGTTTTTTATTTGTTTCTTTAATTGACTGATGAGGAAAATCATTATATTGTGTTTTTAAATTTGAATTTGGTTGAAGAGCCAGGTATTTTAGTTTTAGAATGTGATGATTTGATGATATATAAATAATATAACTCTCAAATTTATTTTAATATGAACCTTAAGCCTTTATGTGTGTTTGTTTCTTAAAATACACAAATTTTTAGAACATTATACTGTCATATGACTTGTATTGCATAGGATCTTTTGCAGTGAAATTTAGGGACCAAAAGAAATCATTAATTGTGACATAGTCTTATTGCTGATATCTTTTAATTATAATGCATTATGGTAAGACTTCAGTGTAGCTTTTGATAAAGTCTTATTTAGTGAAAATCTTAATATCTATACTAATTACTGAATATCTTGATTTATTTCAACAAGGTATATGAATTGATGCTACGAGATGAAAGATTTTATCCTTCCTTCAGACAAAATGCACTTTATGTGCGCATGTTAGCTGAACTGGATATGTTAAAAGATCCTAGTTTCAGAGGATCAGATGATGGAGATGGAGGTAAGGTGGTATGCTTTTTACATATGTAAAAGTGTTTTTCTATATATTCTGTTACCACAAAAGGTGACCTTTTAAATAGATTTTTAAAAAGTTCTTGAAGCTTAAATATATTAAAAATTTATAAATACATAAAAAACCTTATTTGCTATACAAAATAAAACATTGAAAATTCAGTCACAATTTCGAATATAACTATAAAATTCTTGAACTCCTTTTTTTAAAGAATTATTCATTTTATTTCTTATTATTGTCACATGAGTTCACCTGAAAGCAAGAGAGAAGTGAGAAAGCAACCTGCCAGGTCTGGAACTTGAACTGTGGTTGGCCATGTGGGAGTGCAGCAACTCAAGCACCACGCTACCTGCCAACCCCAAATCCTTGATTCTTTAATATTTTCTTGAGATAGATCACTCTGATATTTTCATGGTAGCTTTTTTTTTTTTTTGCTAGTAAGAAATGGTATTTGTGATTAACAGTAGGATTATTGAGAAAATTAAATGAAATAACAAGTAATAACATGGAGAATGTACCACAAATGGTAAAACATTGTTTAAAAACCATATATATATTTTTTTTTTTTTTGGAGGGGGCCTTCTAGTGCGTTGGTGGTTAAAGTAGCTAGATTATGCATGGCCAACTATGCTCTTCAAGTCCTGCACCTGGAGGCTTGAAAAATACATCAGTCACTTGTGTGCTGAAAATTCTGAGAGAATGGAGAAGAGCTTGTGACGTGCCCATTTCTCCCAGGGGAAGGGTACTTTTTCCTTTCTTTATTTCTCCCTATTTCGCTCCAGCAAACACATGGATCCTATAGCAAATTCAGAACTACAAAAAGAAAACTTTGTATGTTTTCTGTTTTTCATTATAACTTTTTCTAAATATTGCATGGTGTGGAGCTGGAAGAAGCCATAGAGACATTTTTTTCCTACCTTTTGATTGGATTGATTCCAACTTATCAGCATATTAAGTGAAAAAAAAGTAGGGAACCAGCAGTTAGCGTAATGGCTATGTTGCTGGACTCCCACGTAGTCGACCGAGGTTCGCGTCCCGGACCTGGTGACTTAAAACTCACGCAGGGTGCGTGTGTGTGCGTGCCCAAGATCCTGAGAAGAGAGTGGAGGCGAAGGGATTGCGGTGTGGCCAACTCCCCGGGGGGTGATTTCTCGCTTTCTGTCTCTATGTCTCTGTCTGTCTGGCGAGTGCACGCACCCTATAGCGAAAACCTCTCCAAAAAAACAAAAAAAGTGAAAAAAGCAGACTTTTAAGAGTCAGAATATTTAGATTTTACTTCTCTTCTACTTGTCACCTGTGTGAAATTAGCCAACCACTTAATTTTTTTTTGTTTGTTTTTATTTTGGTCATAGGGTGTATGCACTAAGCAGGGAGAGATAAAGCAAAGAGGGGAAAAGTCTCTGCATCCCTGCAGGAGATGACCATGCTGCAATTCCTTCTTTTCCATTCTCCTCTCGAGATTTTGGGAACACATGCACATGTGTCTGGTGTGATTTTTCAGGCCATTGGGTCTGGGACTTGAACCATAGTTGACCATGCAGGAATTCAGTTCCTTGGCCACTCCTTAATTATTTTTTTTAATCACTTAAGTTTTTAAGCCTCATTTAAGCATGGAATAATATTTACATCATAACATATTATTTCAATCACTGTCAAACTTAAATGGAATTACTGGGTTGTTGGGAAAGTCGTAACATTTTTTAATAGAAAAAAATATGTCATGACTTTTAAAGAAGTTTTTATTTTAAATTTATTTATTTACATTCATTCACTGTACATCATTACAGTATACAAAATGAGATTTTCCATCCAGAATAACTGTTATTGGCTCAATAAGGATACTGCCATACATGCTGTTGTCAACAAATAATTTTCTATTTGTTTCTTAAATATTTTGCTTCTCCCTCCCCCCCCCCCCCCGCCCCCCCGATTCCCTATCTCTCACATCTGCCATTTTCCACCCTTAGATACATTGCTCTGGTATATATAGTTGCTGTCTTATGCCCCTCCTTTTTTTCACATTTTATTGATTCACTAAAGATCTTAATTAATCTGAATACTTTCAATAGCAAGCACAGCTGATATATACATAACCATGAAAACATGTTTGACTTTAGTCATAAACATCAGTGAGTAGAATGAATATACTATAAAGTATACCTAGCTGGGGCTATATAGCTTACTGCATTCATTAAATAGGCATTAATAGATATTTTTAATGCATTTTTTAATTTCAAGAAAAACAGTTTTAGTTTTAATAGATCAAAATTCAAAATTGTTAAGAGAAATTTAAGACATAAAGCCAGAAGAAAGGTTAGTATTCAGTTCAAACAGTAGGTAGATGAACCTATCAACGGTTCAAGAGAAGACAAAACTCCTTAAATCTGGGGAACCAGCAGTTAGCGTAATGGCTATGTCGCTGGACTCCCACGTAGTTAACCAGGGTTCGCGTCCCGGACCCGGTGGCTTAAAACTCACGCCGGGTGCGTGTGCGTGCGTGCCCAAGATCCTGAGAGGAGAATGGAGGAGAAGGGATTGCGGCGTGACCATCCCCCCTGGGGGGTGGTTTCTCGCTTTCTGTTTCTATGTCTCTCTCTGTCTGTCTGGCGAGCACACGCATCCTATAGCAAAAAAAAAAAAAAAAAAAAAAACTCTCAAAAAAAAAAATCCTTAAATCTGGACAACGCATAGAAGAAAAACTGTAATGTTTTAGTCAAAAGTCATAAAAATTCTGTTTCACCAGTTCAGTCTCCTGAAATTAATCTCTCTTCTATTGAATTTGCAGTGTTACTGTGGTCTGATTTTTCTGTTTAAATTCTGGAAGTTAATGTTCAAACTTATTATTGATTGATCTTAGCTTATTATTATTGATCTTTCTGGACTTGTCTCCACCATTAAGTTGGCCATTCTTTTGGTTGCTTTTTGTATTCTTATTTCTGTGTGTCTGACTTTAGTTTTCCTGTTATGGCACTCCCTTCAGTGTTTTTTGGAGAACTGGTCTGGTGTTGGTCAATTCTTCAGGTTTTGTTTATCTGAGAATGTTTTAATCTTTTCTTCCCATATGAAGGATGATCTTGCCAGGTATAGTATTTTTGGTTGAAATTATTATTCAGTTAACACATTGAATATATTTTCCCATTCTTTCCTTACCTGCATTGTTTCCTGTGAGAGGTCCGGTGTTAGCCTGATGGAATATCCTTTGTAGGTAACTTGTTTTTCTCTTGCCAATTTCATATCTTGTCTCTGTCTGTGGTTTAAATCAATCTGGCCATGATGTGCCTTGGAGATTTTCTTGGGTTGAATCTATGTGGAGTCCTTTGTATTTCTTGGGTCTAGATATTTGAATGCCTTTCTAGGTTTGGAAAGTTTTTTTCCAGGATTTCATGGACTAGGTTATCAATGACCTTGTGAGTTTCTTCACCTTCTAGGATACTGATTACCTGGATATTTGGGCATTTAAATGTATCTACTATTGCTTGTACATGATTTTCATTTTGGGGAGTTATTTTCTCAGACTTCTTGGTGAATTTTTCTAGGTCATAGATTCTGTCTTCTACTTCTGAGATTAAATCTTCTGCATGATCTAATCTGCTTTTAATACTTTCAAGGGAGATTTTGATTTCCTCTGTTACAGCCTTCATCTCTAACAGTTACTTTTGATTCTTTTTTGTGGTGTATATCTCCTCTTTCAGATCATGGAAGAACTTCCTCACCTCTTGAACTCGTTGACTCTTTTCTCCTGAATCTTCTGGAGTTCATTGTCTCTCTTCTCTTGGTTCTCTGCTAGCTTTGTCACTATGAATATTCTAAATTCTTTATCTGACATTTCCATGAGTTACCTTGTGTTGTCTGTGGAGGATGAGGAGTTTTTCTTTGGGAGAGAGAGATTTTCTTGACTTTTCATATTTCTTGTGCCTCTGCAGTGGTTTCTGGTCATCTGGTGAATTACACATTTTTTCCTAATTTTTGGAGTTAAACCTGAGCATTCAGAGGCATGCAGGAGGAAGGAGGTCATCTGCAAACTTTAAGCAGTATTGTTTTTCTCCCTTCGTGCAGCAGATTCCATGGAATATGAAGATTACTCTAACCCTGGCTTAATCTAGGGGATAGGAGGGTGAAGTCTGGGCAGAAAACCTTCCAATGTCCTGGGTTCTGAAATGGGACCCTCAGAAATCAAATGTATATGACTGGTGATTGGCTTATCCTTTCACGAGTTCCAGACAAACAGTTACAACAGTAAAGTTAATGTTGTCTTTTAGATATTCTAGAGGCATCTATTTGTGGAGTGCACCATCTTCCCATGGAAATTATTTTAATCCTGGTTCTGAAATGTGACTGATCTCTTCCATGACCTTAAGTTCCTTTTCAAAGAAAAGTGAATTGATCCCTCCTTTATCGCCACATTCCTATCATTCTGAGCACAGTGTACGGAAGTCTCTATCCTGAAATGTCGGGGGGTGGGGTGGTGGCAATATCCATCATGACTTTTCTGACAACTCAGTACATATATGAAAATGATTTAAAAGCTGAAACACAAATAAATTTCTTTAGTGAGAGAGAGATTTTTGCTATAGGGCATGTGCATTCACCTGAGAGACAAAAACAGAGAGACAGAAAGTGAAAAATCACTCCCCGGGGAGATGGCCAAACTGCAAACCTTTCTCCTCCATTCTCATCTTGGGATTTTGGGCATGCATGCACACGCGCTTGGCCTGAGTATTAAGCCACTAAGTCCAGGACTAGAACTGCAGTCAGCTACATTGGAGTTCAGTGATGTAACCATTACGCCATCTGCTGGTCCCACAAATAGCAGTTTTACTGGCAGTAAATAGTTATTTAAGAAAAGTGGGAGAGAGCCCAAAAGAAAAGTGGGAGAGAGCCCAGAAAACACAAGAGATGACCAAACTGCAAACCTTTCTCCTCCATTCTCGTCTTGGGATTTTGGGCATGCATGCACACATGCATGTGAACATTGCTTAACCACAAATTCACTAGTATTTATTTATTTATTTATTTTTAGCTTTTTGCCATAGGGCACATGTGCTCGCCAGAGACAGAGAGAGGTAAAATGAGAAATCACCCCACCTCTCCCCAGGAGGGATGGTCATACCACAGTTCCTTGTCCTCTTGAGATTTTGGGCATGCACACACACATGCCTTGTGTGCTTTTCAGGCTGCCAGGTCTGAGACTCAAACCATAGTTTGGGCCATGTGGAAGTCCAGTGCCTTATCCACCATACCACCTGCTGGCCCCAATTTATTTGTGTTTTTAACAGAGCGATACCTAAATTAGTAACTCTGTTCGCTAAAATATACAATAAAACCCTGATGGAAGTGATTACTGTTTGATGATAATTTTAATTATCTACTTTTGACTTGTTCTCTAACATGAGTTTTAAAATTTAATTTTACCTAATTTTTTAATTGAACCGCATTGCATATTGATTTTTAAATATCTTCCAGTCTGGTATTTACATATTGATTTAAGATTCTAGACTTCCCATGTTTTCAAGCCAGATCTGCTCAAAATAAGTGATTTAATAGATAAATTAAAAATCAATTGATTGGGACCAGCAGTTAGTGTAATGGCTGTGTCGCTGGACTCCCATGTAGTCAACCACGGATCGAATCCTGGACCCGGTGGCTTAAACTCACACCAGGCACATGTGCGTTCATGCCCAAGATCCCAAGAGGAGTAAGGAGTAGAAGGGATTGTGGCGTGGCCATCCTCCCTGGGGGGTGATTTCTCACTTTCTGTCTCTCTGTCTCTCTCTGTCTTTCTGGCGAGTGCACATGCCCTATAGCAAAAACCTCTCCGAAAAAAAAAAATCAATAGATTTATCCCTACATTAAAGACCAATTTTATTTGTAATATTTCTTTGTAAGGTTTTGCCATAGGGTGTGTGTGCTTGCAGAGACAGAGATGGTGAGAGGGAAAGTTAAGAATCTCCCCCTTGGGGAGTTGGCCACATCCAAATTCTTTCTCCCTATTCTTTTCCTGGGATTTTGGGCACGTATGTGCAGGTGTCTGGCACACCAGGTAAAAATCACATTTTCAACCCAGAGGTTTGGGACTCAAACCATAGTTGGCCATGTGGGAGTCCAGCGCCTTAACCACCACATCACCTAGTGGTCCCTATGTAATATTTCTTAACCTAGTAAGACAATAAAACTGTGCCGACATTTCCTAATTGTTTTCCTTTTGCAGTATTTTCTTCATGCATATATTCTATTAGGCAACTTATTATTGTACTATGAGAATAAAAATATTTAATAATTGTTCTGTATGTGAATCTCTCCCTCCTTTTTGGGAGGAGGGGTAGGGCTGTAGGAGCAGCTATCTAGTACACAAGTATTTTTACTGAAATGCTTGACTTGGAAAACCATGAGATTTAAGGGATCAGGTGTTTGAGGGGATACCATAGTTTTTCTGTTCTGTCTTGGCCTATGTGACTTTCACTCCTGGTGTCTGAACCTTCGATAAAAGCAACCGTTTCACACAGTTTTTTACTGTATATTAAGTTGAATTTTTACCTCCCCTTCCTCACAGAATCTTTCAATGGATCTCCTACAGGAAGCATAAACTTGGTAAGTACTATTATGGGTTCTTTAGTTAAAAAATACTGTTGACCCTTGGCGTATGTAAATAAATGATATATGAGAAGCCCTGAAATCATTCTCTAGTTTTAGAAATTATTATTCTTGGGGCCAGCAGATGGCGTAGTGGTTACATCGCTGGACTCCCATATGGCCAACTGCATTTGAGTCCCAGACCCAGTGCCTTGAAAATCATGCACCATATGTTTGTTTGTGCCCGAGATCCCTGGGGGAGGATGGAGGAGAAGGAATTGCGGTGTGGCCATCTCCACTGGTGGCTGATTTCTCACATTCTCACTGTCTCTGTCTGTCTCTCTCCAGCAATCACACGTGCAACCTAAGGCAAAAACCTCTTAAAAATATTATTATTCTTGGGACCAGCAGTTAGCGTAATGGCTATGTCGCTGGACTCCCACGTAGTCGACTGCGGTTTGAGTCCCAGACCCGGTGGCTTAAAACTCACGCCGGGTGCATGTGCGTGCGTGCCCAAGATCCCGAGAGGAGAATGGAGGAGAAGGGATTGTGGCGTGGCCATCCCCCCAGGGGGTGATTTCTCGCTTTCTCTCTGTCTCTCTCTGTCTGGTGAGCACACACGCCCTATAGCAAAAACCTCTCCAAAAAAAATATTATTCTTTTTAAGAAATATTAAGTTCACATATATGGCATTTGTCAATTAAAAATGAAAAATGATTCATTTTTATTTTAAAAAATGGGTTTAGGTCACACATCATGATTGTAGTCATATTTGTAGAGAAATTGATTTTATTTTCAGTTCTGGCACTTAGTATGGTTAAATGATTCTTGATTAGTGCTATGACAAGGAGTAAATTTGTGACACATGAATGTTTACACTGGGATTGTTTTTTCTTTTTTCTCCTCTAGTCAAAGGAATATAAAGGCAATTGGGATAACTAAACTATTTATTTATTAAAGTCTACACAAAAAAAATTCAGGTCACTGTAAAAAAAAATTCTAACCTTAGAGAGTTTTAGAGCAACTATAGCATATGATAAGACATTGAACAATGAAATGTTTTTGTTATATAAACTTTCATTGACATTAAATTGCATTGTTGGAAAAATCATAATGCATTTTTGCATAGAAAAACATAGTAAGATCTGTCATGACTTTTCCAATGACCCAATATATACTTAGGGTGAAGTGTAAAGTAGTGAATGGTCCACTTCTCTTCTGTATTCAGCCTTGCCTTGAATAACTTATTTTCGCAAAAAGTTGTTAGGAAGAAATATTAGTGTTGAAGGTTTTGGTTCAGAGTTTGACTGGTGGCGTGATGGTGGGAAGAGATTGGGAGTTGTTTTGTTTATCTTTTCACCTGCATTGGTTTTTCTTTTAAACCTTTTATAATAGCTAAATGGTTTGAAGGTCTTTTATCTCATGTTGTCAACTGTAGGATTAGACTTATTTCTAAAATAATCTTACTGAGTAAATGTTGTATTACTCTACAGAGTATAACGTTAGGGAAACAGTAAAGCAAATCAGCCCCAATGTTATATCAAATAGTTAGTAACTTTTAAAATGCACCCCCCTAAAAATAGTTTTCCTAAATAATTTGGTATTGTTACCATTTACGTATTACAGAACAGAAAAGAAATTGCTTCTATAGAGCATGAAGGAAGTTTTAGCAATAATCCTTTATTATGTAGAAAAAGTTTCCACATGTGATAAAACTTTTCCCTGGTTTGAGGTTTTCCTTGTATTCACACTTATAGTGCATGTACAAGTATATGAACACTAGTAACATTTGGTTTTCTTTATTCTATGTCTGGAATTTTTCAAACAAAAGAGATCCTTTTTTCACACAGTAATATAAACCTGAAGTAAATAAAATCGGTCACACTTGAGTTCAGTGACGCAGTATTTTGTGACTCCCAGAAATCTATTAAATTTACGATTTTAAGCTGTAGGAGTCATTCACATTCTTTTTTTTTTTCTTCTTCATACATAGGCAGATTTTGGCAAATACCTTCATTTAAAAAATAGTTTAAGATTATAAATTAGATAATGATAGTTTATTCTAATATACTAATCAAAGAAGATGTTTAATATGTATGATATTTTGCTCATTTTGTGATTGAGATTTGTAGGTAAATTATAAACATTCCTAGTGGTGATGTATAGTTGTGTTTGCTGAGCTATCAGAGTAAATTCGAATTTTCACTTCTATCTTAGCATAATCAACACTTTTTTCTTACAAGAAGTTTAAGAATCTTAATTCATGGATTACTTTTCAAATTATGTTTTAATACAGGACAGCCTTAATGCGTTAGTTTTGAAATCACAATTTTCTTTTACTAATCAATAATATTTATAAATATATAGTAATTAATAGTATTACTTTACTAATTTTAACTTTATAGTCTACTTGGTATTTGCCTGTGTATTATACTGTAACTAATCTTTTTTTTTTAAGATTTATTTATTTATTTATTCATTCATTCATTCATTTTAATTTGACCAGAGAGAGACACAGAGAGAGAGAGAGAGGAAAGTGAGAAAGCAAGCCACCAGGTCCAGGACTCAAACCGTGGTCGGCCACATGGGAGTGTCCAGCGCCTTAAACCACCACACCACCTGCTGGTCCCATACTGTAACTAATCTTTAAAAGACTTTGTCATCAGATTTTTTTTATCATATGTAATGAAAATACTTACCAATTGTATATTTTAAATTTGTTGGAAAAGACATTTATGTACAAAGTTTTGAAAGAATGTCTGGTGGCATAGTCTGAGATACTAACATGTTTAAAGTAATAAATAAGTAGATTTAGCTTTTAAAATACTGTCTACAAAGAAAGGTTGCCATTATTAATAATGCTTCCCCCCCTTTTTTTTTTTAAATAATTGTCCTGTGCTCCTTGCCCTAGCTTGTCATTAGAAGTTATAGTGGAGGGTATAAATTTGGTGTGGAGTATTCCATTTTGTCCGAGGCCTCTTTCACATAAAGTAACATTGAAGTAAAATGCATGCTCTATCTATAGTATAAGAATATATCAGATTCCAAAAAGGAAAACAGACATTCAGCATAAACCGTGTTGTTTACATAATTTAAATACAGTAAGCTACTCATCAATTAGTTACAGAGTGTCGACAACCTTTTTAAATCTAAGTCCTAAGAGGCCATTCCAAGGGACAATCTTGTAGTCAGTCTTCCTAGCAGGTGAGTCAGAGGTTAGGGCACTGGAGCCCACCAGGCCTGAGGTAGGATTCGAGTCTTGGACCCAGCTCTTGAAAATCACACTGGATGTGGGTGCATTTGTGCCCCAAATCCTAAGAGAATGAAGGAGAAAGGATTTCAGTGTGGCCATCCTTACTAGAGTAAGTGATTTCTCACTTTTTCTGTCTCTCTCTAGGCAGAATATGCACCCTAGAGCAAAAAAAAAAAGAGAAAAGGAGGAAACAGTTTTTTAAGCTGTCATGTTAGTTTTTTCTGCACTGTCTGCCCAAATTCATTACATGTGTGTGTGTCCATATACATATATGTGGCAAAATGTTTTTAAAATTTGGACCCAAAGGCCATAGTTATAGCATTACACATGCTAATTAAATTAGCATCTCATACTATGCCACTAGATGCTCTTATAAAACTTTGTAGATAAATATCTTTTTCAGCAAATTGAGTCAGTCAGCAGGTTTTTTTTGTGGAATTATTTTGGATAAATTATTTAAAAATCTATAATATCTTAGTCTATGGATTTACTTCATGTAAAAAGTATTATAGGCCTCACTACGGTGACATGTGCTGGATGATTCTGTTATTTAGCAGGCTGAAGTGACACAAGAGGCCTGGGTTTGATTTCCAGCCTCCCTAAAAAGCTGGCGCAAATGGCATGCACCTGTAATCCTAACTACTTGGGAGGCCGAGGCAGGGGGCTCTCAAGTTCATGACCAGCGTGGACAACATAGAGGATCCTGGCCATGCATGGAGCTGCATGCCTATAGTCCCAGCTTCTAAGGAGGCTGAGGCAGGATGATCATGATGGATACTCTATTTAAAACGAAACAAAACAAAACAAAACAAAAAAACCATAATGACGGCTAATAATTGTTTTGTTAGGAAATTTTCTAAATGTTTTACATGTCTTTTCATTTAAACCTCACATAACCCTATGATACAAGTGCTACTATTCTCATTTTATACATAAGAAACTTAACAAAATTATTTTTAAATTAATCAAAGTGTTAAAGACTACAGAGCTGGTACCAATATATTTCCACATTTTAAAAAATTAAAATGTTTACTTAATGATAAGTCTATTTATTTTTATCTAGTTTTTATTTTCTTGCCATATATTGAATATAATTTAAAATTAACTCACTACAGTATATGGACAAGCAACGATGGAAGAAATAATCTGATATATTAAGTTAATTACTAAACTTCTTTATATTTTCTTAATCTTGGCTTTTTTTGTTCTGTTAGTATGAAGTGGAGAAGATTAATATGTTTTTGAGAGATAAAGATGTACATGAAGTTTCCATGTGGTGAAGATGAGTAATGAATATATGTAGAATTCTTTTACATATTTTTTTTCCCTGTAGAGCTTGAACATTTTGTTTCTTTATTTTTCTTCTAGTCTTTAGATGACCTTTCAAATGTATCTTCTGATGACTCAGTGCAACTTCATGCCTATATTTCAGACACTGGTAAGAGATTATGTCCTATAATTATTGCTTTAGAACTATTGGTTCTTATATCCCTAAATTATTTTCCACATATATTTTTATAAACTATTTTGTTTTGTTTTGTCATATTTTAATTTAATTTTATTTTCTGCAGCATGTTCTTCATTAAACCCTATGATGTTTATTGTATATTTGGGTATTTCCTCTCTCTTAGGTTGTCACTGTTTAATACTTGAAAATGTGTATATCCTGTGTTTTGTCATTTCTGATCAGTTCTGAAAACAGTCTTTACCTCTTTGTGCTTAAGTGTAGCTGATAACTGTCTGCATAATTCTTAAGTATTGTTTTGAGAGAGATTATAGTTCCATATTCTTTTTTGTATATGCAGAGTCAGAATATATAGTGAGGGTAAATGAAGCCTGTCAAAATAGGAGTTCTGCAGAAGTTCAAGAAATGCTTGAATGTGGTGGGAAACCTCTGACTCAGTTAGTTGCATATATGCAGAATTGTTAGTCAACCAAGAAAAGATAACATTGAAATGTCATTGCCATTGAGTTATTAGATAATGCAGTTGATAGTTTTCCTATCTGGCTTCTCACTATTCCTAGGAAAATATTTAATCATATTACATACTGAATTAAACACACATACACACACACACACACACACACACACACACACTATAAGGCATATACCTTAATTCAATTTTATGCTTGCATTTTTGACACTGAGAACAGATTTTTTTTTTTCAGAGAGGTTTTTGCTATAGGGCGCATGTGCTTGCCAAAAAGACAGAGAGAGACAGAGAGACGGAAAGACAGGAATCGAGAAATCACCCCCCAGTGGGGATGGACATGCACGCACATGTGCCTGGCCTGAGTTTAAGCCACCGGGTCCAGGATTCAAACCGCGGTCGACTACATGGGAGTCCAGCGACATAGCCATTACGCCAACTTCTGGTCCCACTGAGATTTTATAGTAGAAGTGTAGATTAAAAAACACTAATTTGTATCTTTTTTTTTTCCCCTTAAGACCTGCTTTTTTTTTTTTTTTTTTCTTCTCTCTATAGGTGGAATGTCATTCTGTTCCTTGCTAGATTTCAGGAATAAGTTATCTGTAATTGCTGACCCACTTACTTTATCTTTTATGTATAGCTGGTGCATAGATTGCTCTGTCCTTAAAAATTATTTTTATACATAGTTTCGCTATGTCACATTCCTTCTGCCTCAGCCTCCTGAGTAGTTGGGACTACAGGTATGTGCCACCGTGGCTGAGCCTAGATTACTCTGCTTTTAAAGTTAGTAGATAACACAGTTGTCAATAAAACCGGAGGTCTTATTGCTTTTCTTTCTAGCTTTTGATCTAGTGGCCCCTCTTTTTTCTTCCTTAGAGTGTCAAAATTGTTTTAAAACTTTTTCTTTGTTAATTTGTCTTCCTAATGTGAGAGCCTTTGTTAATGTGCTGTTATGTCATATTTGCCCTGTCACTTCTCTGAGATCTTATACTTTACATCTAGAGGAAGACTCTTATGTCCATAGTTCTCATGCCATTCTCACTTCAGAGGGTTCTGGTTTTCTAACTGCTTTGCTATCTGTTTATTTAATGAGTCTCTATTGCCTTCTTAGAATATGGAAACATTATGCCAGGTATTTATAATTATTATTTCTGTCAAGCAAGGGGTCTTCAAAAAGTTTGTGAAAAATACGGTATTATGAAAAAACATGGATTTCAAGAGGGTTTTTTTTTGTACCAAAATAAACTCATATTTTAATTACATTCCCCCATGAAATTTTTGATGTTATCTTTTATAGCTACAGAAAAGGTAGCATAGTATAGTGGTTAAAAGCACAACTTTTTTTTTTTTAACCAACCAAATCACTTAGGATTAAACCCTAGCTCTACCAATGAATAGTTAAGTGAAAACTTGGTGAGTTTCTGAACTTCTTTATTCCTTAATTTCCTTATTTGTAAAATGGGATAATAATAACCTACCTCACAGGGTTGTTATTAGGTTAATTAACTAATAACAAGTACTTTTAAATGATAGGCATCATGTTCGTGAATGTGTGCATTTATTAGTTGGAGGAGAATTGCTTCAATTCTAGATTCCGTGTCTTTAACATCTCTGTTACAGGAAGTCAGAATTAAAGTCCAGTCCAGTACTACTCAGTGTGGTCCATGGACTCTAGTGTGTATTCTTTTGTCATCGAGAAATTTTGCTTTAAAAATATTGACTAAATTAAACAATGTGATTAGTGTTGAGATTGATTTTTTTATTATAGTGCTAGTTTCTTACTTAAAGATAATTAGTAACAAATAGGTCACAGGTCACCTGCTGCCAGTAGCACTGGCCAGAAAAACCCCCAAAGCCTAGCTGTAGATCATCTTCTAAAAACCAGTATATCAGTTACCATTTTTTCTTTGCATTTGTTTTATATCAATCTCATTATTTTTCTTTTTGTGCATGTGTCTTAGGTGATCGATCCTGCCTGTCAGACAAATCTTTTCTAGAATGCTTTCTTAAATTCCTCTCCTCTCCTTTTCTGTTTCTTTCTCTCTTTGCACTTGTTAACTCTTAATTGGTTCTAGTTAGCTTCCTAATTGGCCCTGCTTTCTGTTTTCTCCTCCCAAACCTTTTCTTGGACACAGTGCATAAGTAAAAAAAATGTACTTTTTGATCTGTGTAAGTATCAGAGGAATGTGATTGGAAGAGGTGAACATCTACAGTTCAGTCTTATGTAAAGTAAGATTACCAGTTTATTCTTAGTCTTCAACATTTTTTTTAATCAGAAACACTGATAATAGATGGAAAGAGAAGGAAGACAGTTTTGAGTAGAGAAGTATAAATACAGTATTTTGACAAAAACCTAAAATAGGTTTCTGTTAAACTACTTTTGCCAAGACTCATTTTTATCTTTTTTTCAAAGAATTATTTAATTTATTTATTATTATTATTTCACATGAATTTTTCCAGAGAAAGACAGAGAGAGGGAGAGAAAGTGAGAAAGCAAGCCACCAGGTCCGGGACTTGAACTGTGGTCGGCCATGTGGGAGTTCCAGCGCCTTAACCACCACGCCACCTGCTGGCCCTACTCATTTTTATCTTTTATGTTATTAAAGTAATTTACCGAGAAGCCATACAGACCCTCCTTTGTCTTATTATTCATTAAATAGCAAAATATTTAGTCAATTTCACAACCTTACCACTTTTTTCATAATTATGGATCAGTGTAATCTATTATTAGAAGACTAATTTTAACATCTGGTCAATATGGTAGTTAAACTGCTTTGGGGAATCTTGGCTCTCGCAGATAGGGAAACTCTAACAACAGTATTACAAAAATAGCTGCATGGGGAAATCTATAGGTGCTGCAGACCAAGAGGAAAACAAATTCAGGGAAGTGGAGAGCTGTTGGAGCCAAAGGACTCATAGTAACATAAAAACTGCTGTTTTGCTTTTGATAGCATTTTTATGCCTTCAACTTTAGAAGAGATAGGATGGGCCAAGGCTTTGGGAAGCTGCAATGAAATACTTTGGATAAAACCTAGAGTCACAAAGGGCAGCTTGATAAGAAAGAGGAACTAGAAAAACAGCCGAGCATCAGCAGAAAGAACTGGAAGTGTCAAGATTGTGGTTGGAAATGGTATCTATGACCTGCTTATCATTTGAAAGTTCAGCTTGTACCCCAATATACATATGTCTGGATTTAACTGTCTTCAGTGATTGTGTACCAGAGTCTCAAGCCTAAGAGTTTCTATTAAATTGTTCCTAGTTGCTTCCACTAAAATCAGTAATTACAGTAGTGATATCGCTCACTGTGAATACGTTCATAGCTCAAGACATCTAGAATACCCTGGGGGAAACACTCATTGCAGAACAACAACAAAAACTAGTATGACTTTTTTTTAAATAGGTTTTTGATATAAGGTGCGTACGCTTGCCAGAAAGACAGAGAGAGACAGAGAGACAGAAAGCGAGAAATCACCCTTCGGGGGGATGGCCACACCTCAATCCCTTCTCCATTCTCCTCTTGGGATTTTGGGCATACCTGCACACGTGCCTGGTCTGAGTTTAAGCCACCAGGTCCAGGACTCGAACTGTAGTCAACTACGTGGGAGTCTAGCAACATAGCTATTAAGCCAACTGCTGGACCCAAACTAGTGTGACTTTTATCAAGTGTGCACAACATAACATAATGTTCCATGGTGAGGAAGATGAATATGTCTTTATCTTTGATTTGATAAGTATGCATTTGTGATTTGATAATTTGTAAAAACAAAAACAAAACAAAAATTATGCTGTATCCCACAAAATAATAACAAATTAATTTTTTAAAAATAAACCAAAAAATGGGGAAAGTTTTAATTTTGGTCTGATCATGGTACAGTTGTGAAACACAGTGCTCTATGAGGCTGACCTACATGGGAAGGTTCTGGGTTCTCATGTAGAGATCTCCCTAAACAAGACAGGCACCCATAATATGGGGCTGGCTGAATCTGGGAATGTATTATGACATAAGGACTCTTTTGGGGGTGCTGTCTCTCACGGGTGAAAGAAATAAATAACAATTTAAGGAAAAAAATAAAAAACCAGAGGGCCAACCAGTGGTGTGGTAATTAAGCATCTGGATCCCACATGACCAACTATGTGGTTTAAGACCTAGACCTGGTAGCTTAAAATAATACACTGGGCATGTGTGCCTGCAACTCCAAAATCCTGAAAGGAGGGAGAAATGGAGAAGGGAATGTGGCATGACCTTGATCCCTGGGGGGAAGGGTGCTTTTTCCATTTTCCCCCGTCTCTCTCTCTGGTGAGTGTACATGACCTTTGGCAAGTTTAAAAAGAAGAAGAAAGCAATAAAAAGCCATAGGAATAAATCTAAACCACAATAAAAGAGCCCGTAGACCCAATAAATGAGATAATTTGTGTCTTAACTTGAAGGTTGTAATCTCAATAGACTAAAATAAGTATGTTGAAAGTATTCATAAAAGTGGCCAATAGGTAGCATGCTGCTTAAAGCACAGGATCCCACATGGCCAACTGTACGGTTTGAGTACTGGAACTGGCAACTTGAAAATCACTCCATGCACCTGAGTGTGCATGCCCAAGATCCCAAGAGAAGAATAAAGAAGGGATATTTGTTATGGCCATTCCACCTCAGTGGTGATGTCTCACTTTCTCTCTCTTTCTCCCTGTCTGTGGTGAGTGCATGTACCCTATAGCAAAAAATAAATAAAAATAAAAAACATAAAATTCTGGCTCTATAGTGCAGTTACGTGCTGAGTGTAAGGATCTGATTTCTGACCCTGACAACTTGACAAACACTCCCTCCATATGTACATGTGTCCAGATGGGATAGAGAAATGGAGGAAGAAGTGATTGTGGCCTGACCAGTCCCCACTGGGAGGCACTTTCTCTTCCTCTCTCTCTCTCTCTCTCATGTGTAAGCACATGCCCTCTAACATAAAAATAAAAATTCATAAAGATGAGTCCTAAGATAAGAATATACACTATGAAAAAAACAAGCAAATAAAGTCCTGGAAATTAAAAAAAAAAGATTGAAATTAAGGCCAGTGGATGGAATAAGAAATAAACAGGCCAGCTTTGGATGAGGGAAGACTCAGTAAGCTTTTGGAGACCTAACCTGGAGCAGAAAAGGGCACAGAAAGAGAAAGGTAGGAAACCAGACAAGTTGAAGAAAATGATTTAAAGTATATATGCTTGGTAAAGATTGGTACAGAATGGGTACAGGTTTTGAATTTAAAAGACTGTCTGACTTAGACGGTTTGTGGCAGATCCATAGGAAAAATGCTTTTTCAACTCCCAGAATGAACTGTATTTATAAATTGTTGAATATTACTGTAGAATAAGAGAACTGTCAGAAATAAAGCTTATTCTGATTTTGGTTGTCTCTTTAGTTGAAATGATTTTAATTAAAATATAACTGAATAGTGAAGGCTAGCATAAGAGGTTATTACTTTGTTTCTGTTGTTTTTTCCTCTATTAATTTTAAGGAGAGTCTAATGCTGCTCTTTGAGGTGGTGTTGCGGTAACCTCACTGACAATAGGTAAAAAGCTCTTTGGGAAGAGAATCCAAAGTAGACATCAACTTTTGGTTAGTAGTGTCATCATAAACTTAGTTTTTCTATATTATAGGCATCCTACGTAATACCTTATAGATGTGAGTACAGAGAATGAGAATCTATTTTATCCTTTGGTGACATCCTTTCGTCTTAGTCTGTCATTTCTTCATTTCACGTCGTCTTTTTGTTTTTGTTCTTCATCTTCCTCCTTTTTGTGTCTTTTGTTCCTCTTCATTTTGCTTTAAATGACTAGTATATGCTGACTATGACCCATATGCTGTGGCAGGCGTGTGCAATGATCATGGCAAGACGTATGCACTATATGCCATCACTGTGCACCGGCGCAGTCTCAACAGCGAGGAGATGTGGAAAACCTATCGTCGCTATAGTGACTTCCACGACTTCCACATGAGAATCACTGAGCAGGTAATGAGGCTTTTAAAGCTCGTGTCTTTTGCATTGTTTCTGGGTTTGATTTTGATTCTAGTTTTGAAGATGCTCAGGTATTGACCAGAGCTAATGAAAGAAAATGAGGTAAGATTTTTTTTTTTGTATAATCAGAAATATTTAAATGATTTTTGTGTATAAATGAATTAAATTCTGAAAACTTTAGTCAGTCCTAATCATTGTAGACTAGTGAAAAAATATCAATGGTAAACCTTGGAAAATTAAATGAACATATATTCCTGATTGTAAACTTTGTGAGTGTCTATTATATTTTGAGTGTATTTGGGTTTAAATTAGGGATGGAATCCTTAGTGCCAAAGGGCGTCTTACGCTTTTGTTTTTTAGGCCTGGGCTAGAGTTACAATTATTTTACATGGCAGCTTCATCAACTTTGCAGTAGTTAAATCCTTGATTCATTGCTGAAGTTATTTTGGACTAAAGCCTAAGATAAATTTAACATTAACCAGATAATATTTTTAATTCTTACAAAATACAATCTTTTTGTTTCATGAAAGTAGCTATAAGGACTGTTAAAGTTAACAAATTAAAGGACTTCTTTCTCTTTTTTTTAAATGAAATATTTTATCTTTTCTTAGGAAAAAGTAAAATATCATCAGATGACTTGGAGTAGGTGATCCATGAAATTATTTTAACTCTTGAAAGTCTTTGATTCATTCAATTTTTAGATACACAGCTGGTATTGAACCAACTAAAAATAACAAAGATGATAGTTGATTGGGTGAACCAAAGCTTTGAAATGACCTTGTACTACTTTAGAAACTAGAAAGTGTTTTGTTTTGTTTTGTTTTGTTTTGTTTTGTTTTCCACTTAAGATGGTAGAAATAGTATGATTGGCACCACAATAATCCCATTAAAATCTTTGTGGATAGAGAGAAATAAACTATTAGTAACTTAAAAGTGATTTAAACAGAGTATTTTATTGACTTCTGAAGTCCATATTAAAAGAACTATCTGAACTTTTATTCATAGGAAATTAATAACTTTCAACATGTCTTTTCTTGTCTTGAATCTATCTTTTTTTTCATGTACAGCTTGATTTATTAGTAAAGATGAATTTTCTTTCCTTTTTTTATTTTTTCCTATATAAGAGAGGGAGAGGAGGGATAGAGAAGTATCTTTTTAAGAGTTATTTATTTAATTAAGTTTTTATTGTTGTTGTTTAGTTTGCACGTGTGCTCTCCAGGGAGAGCAAAAAGGTGAGAAAGAAAGCCAGCAGGTCCAAAACTCCAACTGTGGTTGGCCATGTGGGAGCCCAGTGTCTTAACCACCATGCCACCTGCTGCTCCTAGATATCTGTTTTTGACCGGAGTCTCTCCGTGTCACAGTCCTCCTGCCTCAGCCTTCCCATTAGTTAAAATTGCAGATGTGTGTACCCAAACCTAGGAACCAGACCTGGGCTTCCCATGCAGCTTTTAGCTGCCTGAACAGTGGCATTACCCATGTACCACTGAGACTGGTCCAAAAGTGAAAGAATTTTGTGTCCCACGTTAAAGAAATAGTTGCTTTACTTTTAAATATTACCTGTTTAACATTGTTTTAAAAGCGTATAGCTCACATATTTCTTTCTTGCAATACTTATACTTTAACCACACACAATAGTTTTTAAAATAGTTTGAATTGCTAAGAGTAATTTTTTGTTTTGTTGTGTTTTTAATTTGCCAAAGGGTGTGTGTGCTTGCTACACACAGAGATAGAGAGAGAAAGAGAGGGAAAGTAAGAAAGTATCCTCTATGGGGGATGGTCACATAGCAGACCCTTCTCCAGCTCTCTCTCCTTTGGGGTTTTGGACACACACACCTTGTGTGTTTCTCAAGCCACTGGATCTGGACTCTGAACATGCAGTTGGCCAAGTGGATGCGCTTGCCTTAACCAGCACTCCATGGGCTGACCCAGATTAGTTTTATTTACTTGCAATTTAATGGGAATTTGGTTTAATATGAAAATTTCTTGTGTGAATGTTTATGATTTTTTTTTTTTTTTAGTATTAAAAGGAAGTTTCATTACTTAATTTAAATGGTATAGTTTAGGACTTAAATATTATGTTTACATATTGACAAAATAAGTGAACAGCATACCTAAAAAAACCAACTTTGTACATATAGAAATTTATTTTTTCAGTACATAAAATAAAATGTAAACTGATACAATTTCTTTTCAAACAACTCAGCAGGTGAAGTGGACATGTTTTGCCTTGATGTTTTTTATCAAGTTACAGTCATGATTATTTCAGTATTTAGATTACTCACAGAGCTTAAGAAATTAAAAACTAAGCTTGTAAATTTAAATTAGATTTTAACAAATGTTACGCATCTATAAATAAGATTTGAGCTGTGTTTGTCTTTTAGTTCTAAGCTTTATATTTAAAATGCAATCCCTGAAAATAGTTTGAGAAAAATGCAAGCAATCACAAATAAAAAGTCAGCTTCCACTTTTAAAGTAAAATTAATTTTAAATAAGTTTCATTTTGTTTAACTTTATAATATAAACTTTTCTTAAGGATTTTATTAGTCTAATTTTAGATTTAATGGAGAAGATTTATAAAATTAAAAGAAGATAATTAAAATGTTAAATATATTATTTTATAATCAGCCTCAACTGCCCAGTTATTTATTCAAAAAATATTTATTGGACTTTTTTTTGTTTGACTGGAGCTTTTATTAAGGTGCTGGAGTATATTCATTCTTGCTTCTAGGAGCTTTACATTCCAGTATAGATACTGTGCATTTCTGTTTTAATGGGTGAAGTCTGTATAACTGTAGGAAAAAACTAGTAATATAAATGATAATATTTAGTACTCTTTTAATTGAAGTCTTAAATATTAAAACATAATTCATTATTAAATTTTTTAATAAGCCTAGAGCTTCTAACTTTGATTATTAAAAATTATGTTTGCCAATCTCTCTTATTTTTTTTAAAGATTTTTTGCTATAGGATGTGTGTGCTCACCAGAGAGACAAGAGAGAGAAAGGGAGAAATCACCTCCCCCCAGTGGGATGGCCACGCCTCATCCCCTTCTCCTCTCAGGATTTTGGGCATACGGGTGCACACACGCGTGGCAAGTTTCAGACCTCTGGGTCTGGTACTGGAACTGTGGTCTGCCACGTGTGAGTCCAACGCCGTAACCACTGTGCCACCTGCTGACCGCTTTTTACCAATATCTTATTCATAACAAAGCATTGTTAAGGAAAATATTTCTGAAAACTTATTAAGAAAATTTTGAACAGTCTTCAGAATCTGAGAAAGTAAAAATGATGTTCCATGTAGGCAATACCTGTCTTCATCAATTATCCACATTTGTCATTCTTGATTAAAAATACTTCTTTAGGGACCAGCAGGTGGTGTGGAGGTGAAGGTGCTGGATCTCACATGGCTGGCTACACAGTTTGAATCCCGGACCTGGTGGCTTGAAAGTTGGCGTAATGGCTATGCCACTGGACTCCCATATAGTCGACCGCGGTTAGAGTCCCGGACCCGGTGGCTTAAACTCATGACGGGCACGTGTGCGTGCATGCCCAAGATCCGGAGAGGAGAATGGAGGAGAAGGGATCACAGTGTGGCCACACACACCACCACCCCCCCCCCCCCCCAGAGTGATTTCTCGCTTTCTGTCTCTGTCTCTCTCTGTCTTTCTGGGGAGCACATGAGCCCTATAGCAAAAAAGCCTGTCAAAAAAAAAAAAAAAAAAGGAAATCATGCTGAGTGCATTTGCATTTGAGTGCCCAAATCTCAAGAGGAGATTGGAAGAGAAGGGATTGTTGTGTGGCCACCCCCTGGGGAGTGATTTCTCACCTTCTCTGTCTCTTCTGAGCCCAGGCACCTTATATAGCAAGAACTAAAAAAGAAAACAACGAAGAAAACCCACAATTCTTTATAAAAGCATAACCACAGTGTTTTAGGCATATTTGGATATTAAGTTTGTGTTTTCTGTTTTCTTGCTTAATATAATAAGATACATTGCAAAATTATTTGTTGAAAATGCTTTAGGTATTTAGAGAAGTTGGCACTTGGTGCATTCTTTTTTATAAAAAAACTAAGGTTCTTCAATGCATTTTGTTTTATAGTTTGAAAATCTGTCAAGCATATTGAAGCTTCCTGGTAAAAAGACTTTTAATAATATGGATAGAGATTTTTTAGAAAAGAGAAAAAAGGATCTAAATGCATATTTGCAGGTGAGTCCATGTTTATTATTACCCATAGTTTTTACTTATTGTAGCACACAGATATAATAGCGCCTTTATTATAAAGTGTTTTTTTATTGTAATAGTGGGATAGCAACCACTTTTGAGCAACATGTTAATTGAGATTTATAATCTAGACACTTGGTGTTAGGGATTTTGTTTCTTTATGGTGTGAATACACACACACACACACACACACACACACACACACACACGAGGCAGTCATCCATCCCAGATTACTATAGAATATATAAAGCTAAAATCTTAGTATTTTATGGTAGACTAAATGGTTATGTTTCCAATTCAGTAAACATTGGGTTGTTAGGAAAAGTCATGACACATTTTTACATAGAAAAAAATATGTCATGACTTTTCCAACAATGTGATAGTGGTGTATCAGAAGCTAGTAGATTTTTATTTCCAGGCAGATGTGGGTAGAGCTGCCTCCTATGGCTGAAAATAAGCTTCTAAAATTATAGAAACAAAGAGAGGGTTGGATCTGAGGGACAATTCCTAATGTGTAGCAACTAAGTTTCTCTTGTAGAATAACAAAATAGGTCTCACAAATTACTACCGCATAAACTGTTAGGACTCTTAGAAATAACCTGTTTTAGACCTCAGTATCTAGATGCCGGGTACAATAATATCACTTTATAGTTTTTTATATTAATTAGTGGTTTATAAAATTTTCTTGTATATTAGACAAGACATCCACCCTGGTCCGTGGTGTTTCATTCCTTAGGTCCTCACCTTAGAGACAGAGGTCAGCAAACTGCAGCCTGCCAGGCACATCCAACCTGCTACCTGTTTTCACTCAGTTCTTTTGGAGCACAGCCATCTCTTCCGTTTACTATTGTCTGTGGCTTCTTTTGCAAACAGCAGAGTTGAGTGGTCACAGTGAGGACTCTGTGGACCCACAGAAAAGTAATTACTCTCTGCCCATTTGTAGGAAGGTGTGCCTGGCCCTGTCCTAGAATTTAGTGAAATTTAGCCAATAGTGTATTGGCTAAAATACACTAAATATTTTGTTTGGAAGGGTTTTTTTTTTCTTTCATTAATGTATATAGCTATGACTGGGTTTCTTTCTAACCACAACTGTAAATCCATGTTATTCTTAGGTACTGAAAAGATAGCATATAAATTTGTGCTATTATCAATATTTACCTTTGCCTTCTGTGGTTTAAAGCTGAATGTCTGATGTCATTTGTCTGATACTTGTCAAACATTTTTTTTCTTTAAGTACCAATTTCATTTTGTTAAAACCTGTATAAGTTTTTAATAAGATTTCAAACAAAGCCACCTTTAACCAAATCTGGTACAGTAAATGTATCTTTTAAATGTGGCTCTGCCCTATACTTTTTAGCTAATAAATTCAGTATGTTAAAACTTGTTCTATTGAAGGAACCAAGCTAGAATGTTAAGTTATATAATTACCAGTTGTGAAAGCAATATTTTGTTTGGGAATTCTTTTTAACATTTGAAAGATTTTGTTTGGATTATTTTCTGTACTTCTTAGTGCATTAAATTCTATTTCCATTTAAATTTTATAATTATTATGTGAATAACTTAACTTTTTTTTTTTTTTTTGTAGAGGTTTTTTTTTTGCTATAGGGCACATGCGCTCACCAGACAGACAGAAACAAAGAGACAGAAAGCGAGAAATCACCCCCCAGGGGGGATGGCCACACCGCAATCCCTTCTCCTCCATTCTCCTCTCGGGATCTTGGGCACGCACGCACATGCGCCCAGCGTGAGTTTTAAGCCACCGGGTCCGGGACGCGAACCGCGGTCGACTATGTGGGAGTCCAGCGACATAGCCATTACGCTAACTGCTGGTCCCCTATAATTGTGTTTTTAAAAATACAAAATACAAAATTTTTTTTTATAAATTCTTAGCTTTTTATGAGATAAAATTATATATTAAAAAAGTTAATTTCCAGCATACCATCAATTTAAGATCCTTTTCTCTCTTGTTAGTTACTGTTAACACCTGAAATGATGAAAGCATCCCCAGCTTTGGCTCACTGTGTATATGATTTCCTTGAGAACAAAGCCTATAGTAAAGGGAAAGGAGACTTTGCTCGTAAGGTAAGCACTGTATTGCACTTTTCTTTTAGGGCTGTTTTCATACTTTGTTTTTAATAAAAGAAAGTAAATTTACATTTTATGTGTTTTAAAACTAGAAAATTATATTAAATTCTTCTTGGCATGTTTGCCTTCTGTGCTTTATCAAGGCTACTATTGATTGGAGTATCCGCTATGTATGGACTCCTATCTGTACATGTAGATTATAGTCTGGTAGAAGTTTGAAAGAAAGAAAGAAAAAAAAACTTAAAATGGTACTCTAAGAAAAGCTTGATTTAGATCACAAACTCTTCACTGTCTTGAATAGGAAATGTTTCTTATTAAGAGGAAATAAATTTTATTGGGAGTAAGAATAAGAAAAATGCTAAATAGGATATGTTCCAAAAGTATTTATGCCTCTTGAGTAAAATCTTTATTATTTCAAATTTTTTTTAAATAATTTAAAATAGGATATAAGACCTTTACTTGCAGTAAGGTGCTAGGTTAAGACTTAAATAATTAAGTGCTCAAATCAGGCAACACAGCTTAGTAGTTAAGAACATAAGCTTTGAAATCAGACAGCCTTTGGTTCAAATCCCCGCTCTGCTATTTTTACCAGTTGTGACCTTAAACATGTTACTTAACCTCTTAGTACTTTAGTTTCCTTAAAAGGAAACTAAAACTTAAATTCATTAAACTAAACCTTAACTCATCTTCATTTAGATATTAATCTTCACTTCGGAGCATTGTGTGAATCATGAGATAGTCTGTGTATTAGTGTCCGGCACATGATTAGCTTTTGAGTAGTTGTTTGCCTGCAGTGTAAAAGCAACAGTAGGAGCAAGGGCAGCAGTGAGGGAAACTGGGTGAAGGCTAGACAGGAACTTTTTGTATTGTTTTGTTTTTGCCACTCTTTCTAAGTATGAAATTACTGCAAAATGAACATGTAAAAAGTAAAATGACCTCCTCCCCTGAAAAAGCTAACCTTTTAAAAAAGATAAAAGAATTCTAAAATAAGTAAGACTTGACCATTGTAAGAATTCCATATGATTACTCTCAGATGTTAAATTTTAATATCCAAATGGATGGTGACATTTCTAACTTGAATGTTTTGTTTTAATAAATTCTGAAATATGGACCTTGAAAGTAGTAGGAAAAAATATGGTGCATGTGTATGTCTCTTATGATTGAAATGACTAGTTTAAATCCCAACTTTAAATAATTTTGTCAATAGAGATGCATTTCTACCTTTCATCTCTTTGATCTATCTTATTTCTCCTGTCTTACAATTGTATCAGTCTTAAGATAAACTGCAAGTTGGTATAGCCTTTTGAGATAAAAGACGTATTACATTGAGGTACGCAGATTTTTTCAACCAGCTAATGGTAGCATGTATATGTCTAAACAGGGATTTAGTACTTTTGCTTTTTCATTAGTAAGAGAATCAAAAGATTCTGCTGAATAATTTTGGTAATCAACAATAGCATACTTTTTTTATAATTCATATTGGCAATCGCCAAATTATCTTGACCTCTTTTAGGTTGCCGGAATAATTTGTATGCATACCAAGAATTTGGAATTTTCAATTGCATTTTCTTTATGGCTAAGTTATAATTTACTATTTTTTCCTTATTTTATTTCACTGGAAATTGAATAGCTATTAGAGAAAATCATTTGCAAAAAATGTTGTCAGTGACTTTGCAGATTTTGAGAAATAATACTTTATTTATCACAATAATTTGGCCATACAATTTGTCCTTGCTTTGTAAAATCTGTGTAACAATTCCTAGGAAGAGTAACTGACAAGCAACCTTTCTCTGTGTACAGTCAGTTTCTATCCAATTTTGTATCATGGTGTGGAGGCATTTTTAAGCTA
Source organism: Tupaia tana (assembly GCA_026018925.1). NCBI lineage: Eukaryota > Metazoa > Chordata > Mammalia > Scandentia > Tupaiidae > Tupaia > Tupaia tana. The sequence continues at coordinate 83,831,357 of JAKSZU010000003.1, read as the reverse complement.
TAGATAGAAATATAAAATTAAGTTAAAATCCCGTTGTCCATGTTGGTACCAAGGCAAGATAACTGGGGTGGTACTTGAATAGAAAGCATCTGTACAAGTCAGAGTAAGTGTACATTTGTGCTGGCAATCCATCATTTACTCTTGGACCTGGTCATTTGAAAGCTTGTCACTTTCTAAACATCTATTTTAAGACAGACTCTGTTTTTAGAAGTTTTTTTAAATTATTGTTTATTATTTAATTGTATTTATTATTTAATTTGCTATAGGGCACACATGCTCACCAGAGAGAGAGAAAGTGAGAGAGTAAGCCATTAGGTCCAGGAGTCCCAACAGTAGTAGGCTGTGTGGGAGTCCAGCACCTCAACCCCCATGCCACCTGCTGACCCCTTTTTCTGGAAGTGTTATCATACAGTGATGGACTCCACTTTTATGCTTCTGAAATTTTCCCTTCAGAATTAGGCCTCAGAGTTACGTGGGGAGGTTTTTCCATCTCCCTCCTATATGCTTTAGTCTTATTTTCTGTTGTTAACAACTGCATACCACAGAGTAGATAACATAACAAGTGAAAAGGTTTATTCAGCTGATAATTTGGAGGTCTAAGGTCAAGGAATTCCATATGGCGAGGGTTCTCTTATAGGTGGAACCTCTCTACAAAGTCCTTAAGTGGCATGGGGCATCTTGTGGCAAGAGAGTAAGAGATTATCTCTGTCTAGTTGTCTGTGCCAGCTTAGAGGCTCTCCCTCTTTTTAGAAAGCTACCAGGATTTAATCATAGGGGCCCTATCCTCATGACCTTATTTAATCCTAATCACCGCCCCAAAGCCCCACCTTTTATTACTGTAATCAGGTTTTTATCCTCTTAGTACTGTTTAAACGGCAGTAACATTTCCAACTCATCAACTTTTGGGGGACACGGTCAAACCATAGCAGAGTGTGTGTACACTGTGTGTGTGTGTGTGTGTGTGTGTGTGTGTGAGAGAGACGAAGTTGATTCTGTAGGTCTGAAATGGGTAGACACCTATTTCAAATTATTATTTAGTTCATTTCATAGATTTAGATGCTCTTATTTTAAGAGTATTAGTGATAGTTTAGCCCCAAACCCAGTTAGCATGTGTGTGTGTGTTCATTTATCCACTCGTCAGTCCTATTAGCTGAATTCAGGTTTCTATTGTGGATTGCAAAATATACAAAATTCTAAAATATTTTAAGGATGCTTAAACAGTTGCATTTTTTTTATTTTAGAGAGAGATTTTTGCAATAGGGCACATGTGCTTGCTATAGAGACAGGGCAAGAAATCACCCCCACAGGGGCCTCAGGTTTGGGGGAGAGGGGAGATGGCCATGCCATTGTCCCTTCTCTTCCATTCTCCTCTAAGGATCTTGAGCATGCATGCACATGTGCCCGGTGTGAGTTTTAAAACGCCAGGTCTGGGACTTAAAACATGGTTGACTACATGGGAGTCCAGCTACATAACCATTACTCCATCTGCTGGTGCCAGATGTTTAAACAGTTTTTAATGTAGGTTATATATTAAAGTGAAATTTATGTCTCTTTTTTTTTTTTGAAATTCTCTTCTGTGAACTTTATAACTATAGGCAGGTGGAAAATTTTCCTTAAACTGCATGTTTTAAATGTGGTATTGTCATGTTCATCTCCTGGGTTTTGTTTTCATGGTTTAGCTCATTTGGAATGTTGTTATAATTGACAACAACAACAAACCAGGGCCTATAGTGATAAGTACAGTACAGACCTTCATTGGAAGGTTCTGGGTTTTTGTACCAAGGCCTTCCTGGGAACACTGTGCATGTGTGCATATCATCTGGACTGCCCGAGGCTGGGTGTAATGTGGCATAAGGACTCTGTTGGTGCCTGTCCCTCTCTTTTTCTGGAAATAAGCTTTTTAAAACAATATTGAAATAATGTCCTGTTTGATTTGGGCACACTATTTTGATTAATCAAAAGCTGGATTATATAGGATTAAAAATAACATGTGTTGCACACACAAAAATGAAATTTGGCCACGAGTGAGAATTAGCTTCATCTTTTTTTATCTTTGTATGAATCTTCACCTGTAGTTTTTCAAATCCTTGTTCACCCTGGCTTCTGTTCTTTGATTCTGTTCTGAATTGTACTTTGATAGTTTCCATCCTGAGGTTGGATATTCGATTGAGCATATCTGCAGTATTTTTAGAATAACAAAAGAGTTAAAAAAGCTCCCAATCCTATCGCAGGTTACCTTGAAACTAACTTTTTTTGGTTGTTGTTAATAATAACTTATTTTACTTTTTCTGGTGGTTCTTTTTTTTTTGAGAGGTTTTTTTTTTTTTTTTTTTTTTTTTTTTTTTGCTATAGGGCGCGTGCGCTCGCCAGACAGAGAGAGACATAGAGACAGAAAGCGAGAAATCACCCCCCAGGGGGGATGGTAACGCCGCAGTTGCTTCTCCTCCATTCTTCTCTCGGGATCTTGGGCACGCACGCACACGCGCCCGGCGTGAGTTTTAAGCCACCGGGTCCAGGACGCGAACCGCAGTCGACTACGTGGGAGTCCAGCGACATAGCCATTACGCTAACTGCTGGTCCCTCTGGTGGTTCTTAATGAATACATAATTAAGAGTAAAGGAGATTTGTTTTCTTGTTATCATCTGTTAACATTGTGTTGTGTTCCCTAAGCCGCAAGGTTCAGTTTTATTACTATTATTATTATTACTTTGCTTGGAACATAATTTGTTTGCCTGGGTATCTTTTATGAGATTCAGCATCTTCTGGAAACTATTATTACAATTTCATGTAACTGGTTCCTTTCTTCTCATTTATTTTTTTCTGTCTGCCAAAAAATACCTTTTTTTCAGAAGGTCTCACGTATAGATATTTTGATTTCTTTTTATGTCTCCTCTCCCTTTCTCCTTCCTTCTTTCCTCCCTCCTTGCCATTTCAGTTGCCAGAGGGTACGTGCTTGTGAGAGAGAAAGAAAAGAAGAGAAAGCACTCTCCAAGGAGTGTGATCACTCTACAGTCTCTTCTCCATTTCTCTATCCTGTTAGGATTTGGGGCATGCACACGTGTCTAGCGTGTTTTTCAAGACATTGGTGCTACATTTCAAACTGTGATTGGCCATGTAGGACCCAGTTCTCTGACCCATCTCTCTCTTTCCTTTTGTTTTTAATTTGGCAGAGGGCATGTGCACTCACTGGAGAGAGACAGATAGAGGGAAAGTGAGAAAGCATCCCCATGGGGGATAGTCATTCCACAGTCTACACAGATGTACATATGCCTGGTGAGTTTTTCAAGCCGCTGTGTCAAACTGTACAGTCAGCCATGTGGGATCTAGCCTCCTTAACCACAACATTACCAGCTGACCTCATATATATAGTATATCCTTTTTTAATTAAAATGATTTAACATTTGTACATCAAAATACCAATTTTGCATACTGTTCCTCTGGAGAATTTTTATTTCTTTTTATATTTATGGTCATATTTTCTTTTATAGGTTTTATATTCTGCCTTATACAAATATAATTTAGATTTCTGATTTGCAACTTCTCTTTTCCTTCTTTGTAATGGAGTACAAAATTCCTTGGTAGATCCTAGTTTAGCATATAAGATATCCTAAAAACTATATTGAAAAAATAAATCTCATTTGTTATTTCAGCTTTGTGTTTATTTTTCCTGCTTGTTTTTAATAATCTACTGAAATACCTGATTTTGACTTAAAATGTGGTAGTAGTATATAGTGGCAAATTCCACTTACACCAATTTCTGTTTTAGGGAACTTTTTTATTCAGAATTCCTTTACTAAGAAGGCAGCCAAAACTCATTTATTTCCAGCAATAACCTCATCAGTCAGATTCTTTGTGAGTGTGGAAATAAGACATACTATAGACAGTACTTCTATACTTTTAAAGTACAGTGACGTGACATCGAGTGGACAAATCGCTGTATCCTTCATGTCTTACAACTTTGTATTTTCCCAGGCTTCTCAGTTGAATAGAAATATGATACAATAAACTCATGGTATTATATCTTTTTCCTTTAGATGGACACTTTTGTAAATCCTCTTCGAAATTCTATGAGGAATGTTTCAAATGCAGTTAAATCTCTTCCTGATAGCTTGGCAGAGGGAATGACTAAAATGTCAGACAACATGGGCAAAATGTCAGAAAGATTAGGTCAAGACATAAAGCAATCATTATTCAAGGTAAGAAGACATTTTCAGTAATACCTAAAACAAACTGTTTTTAATTCAGCTTTAAGATATATTGAACTCTTGCCTAGATTTACCTTATTTTCAGTTCAAAGTCCTGTAGACACATAGTCTCATAAAGAATGCAATCTAAAAAGAATAAATTCTTACCAGAAATGGATACTGCAAGATTAAGTCACTTTTCAGTCTCTGCTATGTTGGAGTTTTAAAATTCATTTAAAGAAATTATTTAAAATTTAGTGAAGTTAACATTTTGTACTTTTTATTCCATTATTCAATTTTTAAAAATCTTATAATGGCATTATATCCAAGCAAACATGTAAGTGTTTTTTGGGCAAATGAGTTATACTAGTGAAACATCAAGTCTGATTTCTCCTGACTGACATGATGGAGTGAGAGGAAATTCCTGATTCACTGATGAAGGGGAGGAAAAGCCTTTTACCACCGTCAGTCTGAGACCATGCATTTCTGTCTTTGTGCTTCCAAGTGGCACAGAAGAGTTTCCCAGGAAGCTTTTTCATTACATTAGCAGATAAAGGTACTGGACCTAGTAGTTTGTTGAATTCCTAATTTATATTAAAAAAATTTTTTTGACATAGTTTTTAAGGTTGTAATTCAGGTTATAAAAAAAAAAAAATGTGTAGCTGTTAGGACCTTCTACTTGTTAGATCATCCGAGAATGAATTGAAAAAACATATATTAACACAGATTTCTTTAATGTAAGAGACAGCTCCTAAAGTAGTCTATGGAAATGATCATTTTCTATTCATTCTCATACTTTCTCTGATCTTTCATCTTTATTTCTGTTAGCTACACTAACACTGAAATGAGGACTATCCAGTACCACTTCTGCTGCTAACTACTCATGGGACTTCCTTGTGGAAGTCACTAAACTTTTCCAGGCTTCTTTGTCCTCGCTGATAACAGGAAAGGGTTAAAACAGGTGATTTTGATGGTTCTTTGGCTATCATTGGTCTTTTCATTTGTTCTGTTTAACTTATGTAACAATTACTTAATTCCGTTAACCTATTAAAATACTGTCAAGAGCTCTTGATGGTAAAGAAGAAAGATTGGAGTTCTGTTCCCTGACTATAGGACTATTGGTCCTTGAATTCTTCTAACCTATCTTAGCTTTCAGTTCTCCACAGAAGTATGGGAGTTTGACTAATTTCAAAAGCCAGTCTTTTTTTAAGGAAACCTTTTGGTAATAATCATCCTTTTATATTTTGTTGCAAGTTTTAGATTGCTAAACTTTGCTGCTTAAATACTGTTCTACAAATCAAATCAAATGTTAGTACTTACTTTGGTTTGTCATTGTGATATATCCATTCGCTGTTTACTTCAGTGAATTTACTTTTTAAAAAAACATTAGGTGCCTCCTTTAATTCCGAAGACTGATTCAGATCCTGAACATTGTCGAGTCTCAGCTCAACTTGATGATAACGTGAGTTAATTTTTTTCTTGTTAATATGTAGTTGTAATTCAGATCATACATGGAAGATCTTTTTAATAAATTGTATATGTATATGTATTTTAAAGCATTTGTTTTTATTTATCATTATTATTATTATTGTTATTTTAATTTGTTATAAGACATGTGTGCTCACCAGAGAGAGAGAGAGAGAAAGCAAACCATCAGTTCTGGGACTTGAACCGTAGTTGGCCATGTGGCAGTCTGGCACCTTCACCACCACACCATCTACCGGCCCTGTATATGTATTATAAATGTGTACATACAATGTGATGTGTGATGAAGTGTTACAAGCTAAACATGCCTTCAGATCAATACTCTGCTAAAAAATAGAATACTCTGAGTACCTGAGTACTCCAGAAAGTGCCTCAGTCTCTCTTTCTCCTCTCATGACTCTCTTCCTTAAGGAAGATAATCACTATCCTAACTTCTGCTTGCTTTTTTACTTTATATAAATGTAAGTGCAAGGTTTGTACTTTATGTTTGCATTTTATCGTTGTTGTAGGGCAGGTATATAGAGACAGAAGCAGAGAAGGGGAAAGGAGAATGTAGCCCTCCTACTCCCATGGGAAATGGTCATGCTGCAATCCCTTTCTTACCTCTCCCTCATTTTGGTATTTTTTGGCATGCAGGCATGCACACATGGCATGTTTCTTAAGCTGCCAGATTTGGAACTTGAACTGCATGGTTGGCCATGTAGGATCTCACTGCCCTAGTCTGAGTTTTTGTTTGTTTGTTTGTTTGTTTGCTCAGGGTTAAGATATTCTTCCATGTTGATTAGGTGTGATTGTGATTTTTATACTCTTGTGATTTTATAGTATTCTATTTTATAAATATAGCATAATTTACTCATTATATCAGTATTTTGAATAGCACTCCTATGAACATTCTAGTCTTGTGATTAAAATGATAAGTAACATGTTTTTGTTAAGTCTCTACCTAGGAGTGGAATTTCTGTTTCAAAGGGGATACATAAGTTCAGTTTAATACATACTGCTAAACTAGTTTTCCAAACTGATAACTCACTTTCCAAACTGTTCATAATGCTTAGAAGTGCCACCAGCAGTATCCCCATGTTCTGCCAATACTTAGTATTTTATGTCTTTTTAATTTTAGCCATTCTGGTGGTTGTATTTCAGGTGGATTCACATTTTTCTGATGAGTGTGTTGAAATATTGAAATGTGGAGCACCTTTTTCATATGTTTTTTGGATATTTGGGTGTCCTTTCTTACATGCTTATCTAAATATTTTGCCCATTTTCCTATTGGGTTGGCTGTCTTGTTTTAATTAGTAGGAGTGCTTTATATAATCTGAATATAAATTCTTTATCAGACATATGAGGAGTCTTCAAAAAGTTTATGGGAATTGTGCATTATGAAAATGAGTATGTACAGATTTCAAATTTGAGGATACCAGAAGAAACTCATACTTCATTCACAAACGTTTTGAATTCCCCTCACATGTATTACAGATATTTTGTACTCTCTGGGTCCCTTTCATGTACTGTGTATATACTCTGTGCCTACTGTAAGATCATAGAATGATACTCTTATCATTTTTTAAAAACCTATTTTTGTTTTACTGTCTTGTCATTTACATTTTGTAGTTCATCTAGAATTGATTTTTTTCTTTATTTTTTAAGAGAGTTTTTTTTAAAAGAATTACTTATTTAACTTTCTTTATTCATTCATTTATTTTAATTTGACCAGAAAGAGACAGAGAGAGGGAAAGCAAGAAAACAAGCCACCAGGTCTGGGGTTTGAACCATGGTCAGCCATGTGGGAAAATTCAGCACCTTCACCAACACACCACCTGCTGGCCCCAAGAGAGATTTTTGCTATAAGCCATGTGTGGTCTCCAGAGAGACAAAAGCAAGAAATCACCCCCTGGGAGGATGGCCACACCATAATCCCTTCTCCATGTTCCTCTAGGGATCTTGGGGCATGCATGCACATGTGCCCAGTGTGTTTTGAGCCACTGGGTCCAGGACTCGAACCATGGTCAACTACATGGGAGTCCAGCAACGTAACCATTGCACTATCTTCTGGTTCCTAGAATTGATTTTCTATGTGGAATGAGGGTAGGAGCCCAGTTGACCCAATCACCATTTACTGAAAAGGTCATCTTTTCCTCACTATTTTGTTTCTCCCTATCACACAATTCAGGTTAGCTATGTTTGAATCATTTACTGGGCTTTGTATCCTATTCTGTATGAATCTGCTTGATAAGAGAATAGAGCATATTTATTCTGTTTCAGTAATGAAACAGTTATTCCTCTCCCCTGTGGTATAGTTTCATCTGTAAGTTTTAAATTTCTGAAATGGGAGATGGACTAGGAAAATGTTTACAGTGATGGTGAAAAAAATGTGTAACTTGGGACCAGCAGTTAGCGTAATGGCTATGTCGCTGGACTCCCACTTAGTCGACCACGGTTTGAGTCCCGGACCTGGTGGCTTAAGCTCACGCTGGGCGCGTGCGCATGCATACCCAAGATCCTGAGAGGAGAATGGAGGAGAAGGGATTGTGGCGTGGCCATCCCCCCTGGGGGGCGATTTCTCGCTTTCTGTCTCTCTGTCTCTGTCTGCCTGGCGAGCGCACGTGCCCTATAGCAAAAAAACCTCTCCAAAAAAAGAAAAAAGAAAAAAATGTGTAACTCATGCTTTTTCTCAATATTTAAATTACAGTGTGATGAGAAAATAATTGGAGAGAATACTTAGTCACGAAAGAATTATAAAGTTATTGGCAATTATATATAGTCCTAAGTCTATATCTGTTTTTTACCTTACACAGGTTTTTTACATCAAAGTATTCCAGTTGTCTTTATTTCCTCTTTACCACATAAATTGAGTACTCCCACAGTAAAGATGTACTAAATTTTAGTTGTTAAAAGCTAAAAGAAGGTGGGCTGGCAGGTAGCGTGGTGGTTAAGACGCTGGACTTCCACATGGCTGACCATAATTGGAGTCCAAATCTGGTGGGCTGGAAAATCATGCTGGGTGCATGTATGTGCGTGCCCAAGATCCCAGGAGGAGAACAGAGGAGAAGGGATTGTGGTGTGGCCATCCCCCTGAGGAGTGGTGATCTCTCACTCCCTCTCACTGTCTGTGTCTGTCTCTCTCCAGCGAGCACACGAGCCCTAAGGCAAAAACCTCTAAAAACCAAAAGCTAAAGGAAAATCCTGGTAATTTAACGAAATATATTATACCTTTTATAATGTTTAGTTATCTGTGGGACTGAATTGTTTCTTCCTGAAAATAACCTAAATACATACAGTTTACTAACCAAGGAAAACACATTCTGTGTAGATTGTGTTTTGTTCTATATACAGAGAGATATTGAGTATATTTTTTTTTATGGAAAGCATGTACCAGAAATAGACAAAGGATATAGATTTACCTTATCTAACTAGTACAACCACATCTAAAAGTAAAGAGGCAAATCATCTTTTTCCAAGACCATTATGAATCCACTTTGAGAAATTTTCTTAAATTACAGCCTTTGAATTTACTCATTATTAGGATTGTTAAGTTCTATATTTTGTCAAAATGACTACTAGAAACCTTTTTTCAAAATTAAAATGAAAGGGAACCAGCAGTTAGCGTAATGACTATGTTGCTGGACTCCCATGTAGTCAACTGCGGTTCGCGTCCCGGACCCGGTGGCTTAAAACACACGCCGGGCACGTGTGCGTGCGTGCCCAAGATCCCGAGAGGAGAATGGAGGAGAAGGGATTGCGGCGTGACCATCCCCCCTGGGGGGTGATTTCTCGCTTTCTGTCTCTATGTCTCTCTCTGTCTGTCTGGCGAGCACACGTGCCCTATAGCGAAAAAACCTCTCTAAAAAAAAAAAAAAATTAGGGAACCAGCAGTTAGCGTAATGGCTATGTTGCTGGATCCCACGTAGTCGACCGCGGTTCGCGTCCTGGACCCGGTGGCTTAAAACTCACGCCGGGCGCGTGTGCATGCATGCCCAAGATCCCGAGAGGAGAATGGAGGAGAAGGGATTGCGGCGTGACCATCCCCCCTGGGGGGTGATTTCTCACTTTCTGTCTCTCTGTCTCTCTCTGTCTGTCTGGCGAGCGCACGTGCCCTATAGTGAAAATCTCTCCAAAAAAAAAAAAAAATTAGAATGAAAGAAGCTTATGAAGGCTATAATGTAACTTGTTCTGTGACTTGTGAATTATTTCCAACATTTTATAGAAGTGGTAAAATCAGCAGTTTGTAGTAGATAGCTAACTCCAGTTAGCTTACTCTTGTTTTTCCCCTCTTTGTCAGGTGGATGACAATATTCCACTTAGGGTAATGCTGCTGCTTATGGATGAAGTGTTCGACTTAAAAGAGAGAAATCAGTGGTTACGAAGGAATATCAAAAACCTACTCCAGCAGCTTATTAGAGCTACGTATGGTGATACGATTAATAGGTACCACTCTCCTTTCCTCCTCACCCTGTTGCCCCTTTAAGAGTCTGATCTTATTTAGCTTTTAAACTTTTACTTCTGGAAGTAGATTACTTAACCTTTGTAGGAGAATTTCCATCTTTGGGCTTTTAAGAATATCATTAAAGTAGTCTATTGCTCTCAGAGATAGTTTCTATCCAAATTAAGCTGCTTGTTCTGTGAAAATCAGGGTTCTCTTATTCATCTTGTAAAGTCTTAAGCTTACTCATTACATGTCTTTACTTTCAGAAAAATAGTTGACCATGTTGATTGGATGACCTCACCTGAACAAGTAGCCGATTCAGTGAAACGTTTCAGGTATATCTTAAGACACAGTCACTTCTCTCAGGTAGTACAGAGTTTAGCATTGCTACCACTAATTAACTTTTATTGCTTTTGTTTCCTTCCTGGCATTAAGTTGGTTTCAGTCACCACTGATGAACAAAAAAGACTTGTAAGAATTATAATTAGCATTTGTCCTAATTGTTCTTTAAAATCAGAATAGAAGAAGTATGAGAGAAGACTCTTTAGATGATAGGCTACATTTTATCGCAGTGGCATGTCTGTAAGATCACTGGAAACAGTAGTATAGAAATAGGATGGCTGTATAATCAAGTACCTAGATTGAGGGATTAATTTTCCTCTGTCACACTTGCTGAACTTGATTGTTTTTAAAGAATTATTTAATTTTATTCATTACTATTATTTTTAAATTTGCTGTAGAGTATATGGGCTCACCAGAGAGACAGTAAGCGAAAAAGTGAGAAAGCAAGCCACCAGGTCTAGGACTCAAACTATGGTCGGCCATGTGATAGTGTAGTATCTTAACCACCATGCCACCTGCTGGCCCCATGTTTTGCTTTCTTTCTTTGTTTTTTTTTTTTTTTTTTCTTTTTTTTTTTTTTTCCAGAGACGTTTTTGCTGTAGGGCGTGTGTGCTTGCCAGAAAGAGAGAGACAGAGAGATAGAAAGCAAGAAATTACCCCCCAGGGGGATGGCCACGCCTCAATCCCTTCTCCTCCTTCCTCCTCTCGGGATCTTGGGCACGCACGCACATGTGCCCAGCATGAGTTTAAGCCACCAGGTCTGGGACTTCAACCACGGTCGACTGTATGGGAGTCCAATGACATAGCCATTACACTAACTGCTAGTCCCCCCTTTCTTTTTTTTAAAAAAACGCTTTTGTCATAGAGAACATGCACTTGCTGGAGAGAAGACAGAGAGAGAAAGTGAAGAAGTCACTCATCCCCGAGGGAATGGCCATGCCACAACCCCTTCTCCATTCTTCTGTTGGAACTTTTGACACATGTGCCCAGCATGTTTTTCAGGCTGTCGAGTCTGGTACTCAAACCAATCAGCTCTATGGTAGTTCAGGACCTTAACCACCATGCCACCTGCTGGCCTCTTGTTTTGATTTTTTTAATTGTCAGAAGATACAAATGTTCACCAGAGAAAGGGAGAAAGCACCCCACAGTGGGGTGTGTCACGCCAAAGTACCTTCTCCATTTCTTCATCCTGTCAGAATTTGGGGCATACACGTGCCGCAAAATTCAAGCCACTGGGGCTGAATTCAAGCTCTACTCAGCCTCATGGGATCTTACTTCCTCAACTAGTAGGATATAGGGCCAGCCCTAAATTTGATATTAAATAAAAAAAAATTTTTTTTTAAGTATGTCTCCTCTTGGGTGGGCCAAGTGGCTTGGGTGGCTAAAGTGAGGTAGATTTCACATGGCCAGCTATGGTTTGAGTCCCAGTCTCTGTGGCTTGAAAAACACCCTAGGCCTATTCATGTACATGCACATGTGTGTGCCCAAAATCTTATCAGGATGGAGAAATCGAGGAGAAGGGATTGTGACGTGACCACATCCTGTTGAAGGGATGCTTTCTCTCTTACTTTCTCTCTCTGTTTCCTCTCTCTTTGGAAGGTACACATGGTCCCTGAACAACAAAAACAAAATACATGTGTTTCTCTGTCATAGTCTTGATTTTTTATTAAATATTTAAACCTCTGAAAAGAATACAAATTAAGCTGGGTGATACTTTTTATATTTATTCCACAAAAATAAACTGAGCTCTTCCTTTGTGCCTAGTACTCTGCCAGTCACAGGGGAGTGAGAGGCAAGATAGATATAGTCCTTAGATGAAAGCACATTTAGTAGAGAAGTCGGCCTTTTCTCTAAAAGTGAAGGTAGGCAGTACGTAAAACTTCATCACGTCATGTACTTTGTAGGAACAGAAAGGAGGCAAGAAGTGAACTATCAATATTGAACACAAATTATGTGCTTGGCTTGTTTCTAATACTTTATGTATTCTGTATGTATGCGTTCTGATTTTATCGTATTTTATGAGGATGCGGGTAGTTATTTTTGTCTGTTTATTATGAGGAAATCAAGGTTTAGAAAAATTAAGTCGTTTGCCTAAAGGTACTTAGGCTAGAGACTAGGGGATCTGGTTTCTCTAAAGCAGTTTTTCCACACGATACCATACTATTACCAAACATTGGACCACCTGCCCTAGCATGTTTATTTTATTTCAGGGTATGTGATTTATGTTCCTCTGTAGTGTGAGTCTTATCCTTGACTGTACATTAGGATAACCTAGAGAGCTTTTAAAAAAAAGTTCATGCCTGTATCCCATCTTTGCACAGTTGTACTTAATCAGCCAGGTGGATATCATGATTTTTTTTTTAAGCTCCTAGGTGTTTCTAATGTGTGAAGTTAAGTACAACTACTCTGGGTGGGCCTGCAGCATAATATTAAAGAGAGCCAGATCCCACATGGTTGACTGAGGTTAGAATCCCCGCCTCAAGGTTTGAAAAATATGCCAGGTGCATGTGAATGCATGCCCATAATCCCAACAGGATGAAGAAATGAAGAAGGAATTTCAGCATGACCACACCTCATTAGAGGATGCTTTCTCCCTCTTCCTCCCTCTCTGTTTCTCTCTAGTGAGCACGTGTGCCCTCTAGCAACTCAAAACCAAGCCAAAACACTCTTCTGGAAAGTCTTGTCTTTCTCAGACCAAAATTCCCTGTGCAAAGTTTAGTTATTTTGCTCAAGTCTTGCCTTTGGCCAGAGAATTAGAGGGTAGGGATCTCAAGCACATGGTGGAAGTCAGGGAGAATGGATGTGAAAGGATCATTGGAATCAGTCCAGCCATAAAGTGTGGGCATGGAATTTAGTCTTATGTTGATTTCATTAAAAGTAGAGTGGAACGGTGTAACTGAAGGAGAGTAACTATCAAACTAAGGTTCCCTAATTCAGGATATCACAGGCTGTACTTGGATGAGATATTTAATCAGCAGTTGCTCCCTTTGAGTTTAAATGAATGTGATACAATTGTCTGTATATTCAATTTTATTGTATTAGTGTTAATGAACATTCTGGGTCACAATTCATGTGGTGTTTTTCTTGTTTAAATCCTTTGCACTTAAAATTGAATCCTATACTTGGTGTTTGCTGAATAAAATTTCAAAAGCTTTTCCTGTATTTACATTGTGCTTTCTATAGAAATTTGGAATATCTATATCAACTTGTATCATTAGAACATAAAAATCTTTACAAAATGTATTTAATCTTCTTAAATAGAGATGCTTTTTGGCCAAATGGCATTTTGGCAGAGAGTGTCCCGTGCAGAGATAAAGCTATTCGAATGAGAACAAGAGTTGCAGGAAAAACTAAATTACTTGCAATTATGCCAGGTGAGTGAGCATGTTTGGTTAAAAAAAAATAATCTTATTAATTTGTAGTTCTTCTGAATTTTTGGCATTGATCATACTAGATCAACTAGCTGTGTTTTGATTATAGTAACTACCATTTGATAGCTTACCGTTTACAAGGTACTGTCCTAGGCGTTTCTCATATATTCTTTTTTTTCTTTTTTTTGGGAGAGGTTTTTGCTATAGGGCGCGTGCGCTCGCCAGACAGAGAGACAGAAAGCGAGAAATCACCCCCCGGGGGGATGGCCACACCGCAATCTCTTTTCCTCCGTTCTCCTCTCGGGATCTTGGGCACACGCACACACACACACACACACACACGTCCGGCGTGAGTTTTAAGCCACTGGGTCCAGGTCGCGAACCGCGTTCGACTGCATGGGAGTCCAGGGACATAGCCATTACACTAACTGCTGGTCCCTCATATATTCTTAACTAATTGCCACAAAAGGTGAAGCTAACTAGGCACTATTACAATCACAGTTTACATGTGAAGAAACAAGAGCTTGAAGTGATTTAAGTAACCTGCATAAGGTTTATAACTGGTAAGTGACAGTTGGCATTTTGACTCAGCTTTGAGTTCCTTGAAAGCTTTTTCTTTTAACCACTTTGCTTTGCTGCCTTGAAATCCAGAGTTGTTAAATAAATAATGTGACAGATGAGCAAATAAAATAATACGAAGTATGCGTTTTTAAGGAATAATATTTGTTCTCCTTAGAAAGTATATATTTGTTGCTCTTATGGAAGAAACTGCTTCATTATTAATCTTTATTAATTAAAATGTAATCTCAAAGACAATATCTGTTGTAGCATTTCATAGTTTGAGTTACATTTTTTAGGTAAATTATCTCACTTAAATTTACTATGTCCTGTTTTTATAATATCAAAACTGGTTTTGTGGTGGGATGGTGGTGGTTTTGATTGTTCTTTGTTTATGCATATCTTTGAAATACCTTGATGTCCTTTTTTGCATTTTACTTATGGATGTATAGAATGGAAAAGACATGTATAAGTTCTTTAATATCAAGAATACCTATTGCTTTTTTTATGATTTTGTTTTTATCATTAAAACTTTAATTTTTATCATAAAACTATAATGATCAGCTTTCTCTTTCAGTTAAATTAGAAATTTGCTGTGTGATTGTTAATTCTGCTGTATGTACTGTTGCATTTGGTGGGGGGAAAAGCAAATTATAAAAATAACATTTTAGAAAAATTAGAAACAACAACTTAAGATATTATTTAATATACTATTCCAGTAAACCAAATTGTGCTGTAGACTGATTCAGGTATGCTCATGGAAAAATCTTCATTCATTTATTCACGAAATATTTTTGAAGTACATTATGTACTAGACACATTTCTTTGCCCTTATCTTTACTTTCTTGGAGCTTGCCTTCTATTACACAGAAAACAAAACTAATAACTAAAACATGATTTATTAGATAGTGGTAAGTACTGTGTAGAAAAACAATGCAGGAAAAGGAAATAGGCAGTGTCAGGTGAATTGCATTTTTAGATAGGGTAACCAGGGAGGTCTTCATTGAAAAGATAACACTGGAATGAAGATCTGGAGGCAGTGAGGACAGGTATAGAGGTACATGATTTATATATACATAGAAATTTCACAACATACTTGCTTTCAGTTAATTTGTACCCCTGGTAGGATGCAGACCTTTTGAAGTTACATGTTTCTTTCTAGAGTAGCAGCAAAATAATATTTCTGCTAAATGATTAAGACTACTCATACATATTGGTTCCATACTCAAGAGTCTCTAGTAACTTTGTGTTGTGTGTGGGTAAACTACAGATTTGCTCACCTTCACAGTCACTACACCAACAGTCTCTATTACTTTCCCTTAAAGGAGTCCTAAAATTCAGCCAAACTGTACTTCCCCCATTTCTTGAACATGCTTTTTTGCCATTTACTGCTCATTTGTTCATTAATGTTCTTTCTACCAGGGCTAATTCATCATCTCTTTGCACTTATGAAAATCCTACCCAAGTAGCAGAGTCTCCTTTCATTGTCACTTCCTCAAATGGAATCCTTCCTTATTATTTCACCTGGAATTCCCCACTGTGAACATTTTTATACTTTTAGTGCTTTTATATCATTGCCACATTGCCTTAAATTTTTTTAGATCATAGACCAGGCTAAAAACTTATTTTTGCTGGTCCAATAAAGCTTTATTCTTGATCATGGATTAGTTTATTTTCTTATAGCATTTCTTACCGTTTGTCAGACATAATAAGAATACTTTCTGTGTTTTTGAGTTTACAGATCACTTTTCACATTATCTCATTAAAGCCTTATAAATTTTTACAGTGGAAAGGATGTTGGTTATTGTAAGTGTCCATTTAATAGATGGAGAAGCAGAGTCAGGATGGATAGGTATCATATGGGTCTTAAGAGGCAGGTTTGCAGTATAATTTGAGATAATCTGAGTCTGGATTCTGCCACTTTGACTTGTGTCGTTTCCCAGTGTCTTTTGCTAAGTGGATGGATAGATGCCTGCATATAGATATGTGTAAAATTTTAACTCTCAGTTATAATGCATAGCTGAAATGCATTAAATAGGTACTTCCTACTAGTTACTCTGCTGTGGACTTTACATACTTTATGCCTGTGTTTCCTATATTTGAGAAATGAATTATGTGTATTTTTCTCTTCTTCATTTAGATGAGCTGAAGCACATTATTGGGGCCGAGACAACACGGAAAGGTATTCTTCGTGTTTTTGAAATGTTTCAGCACAACCAGTTAAATAGGAGAATAGTTTATGTCTTCTTGGAAGGCTTTTTAGAAACCCTGTTTCCACAGTACAAATTCCGTGAACTTTTCAACAAACTGCATTCACGTTCAAAGCAGATGCAGAAATATAAACAGAAACTTCAAACTACTCAAGCGCCTTCTTTGCAGAAAAGGTGACACTCCAATCTATGAAGCTGGTATTCATTTTGTCCAGGACTAATGGTATGGACAGATCTTCTGGGGCTTAACTCATATACTGTTGTGTCTGCACCAGTCTTTTAGTGTCCCAAAATAGATTATTAATACATGCATAAAACTGTGGTTCTTCTCATCCTCGTCTATAATCCAGCCACTACCAAGAGAGATTTCCATGTCTTAAATGATTTGGTGCATATTTTGCAACATTGAGAAGATCCTGCCCCCATCTCAAGAAAGAATCACATTGGTCTCTTCCGTTTGAAACTAATCAGCGTTCTCCAGCAATGACATAAAGTGCCAGAGTGTATATATGATAGCTAAGGAAAGCACAAACCAGTGGTTCCCAGGTAAATTGGCTATTTGTTTAAAAGTTGGAGACTGTGCAATGTATGATTTGGAGAGATTTGTTTTGCATAATGATAGAGTAGGTCTGTGTCAGCGTTTTGATATAGTATTAGCCAGGTGACTAATCTTTGGAACATCTATTCAGATCTGGGGACAGTGACAGTGACAGAATGCCCTTAAAGTATGAAATTATCTTACTACATTTTTGTGACATAAAACCAAGTATAAAATAAAACCAATCAAAAGCAGAATTTGATTGGATTTGTTATTCACTGGTATAAAGCAAATTTTAATTCATTCTTATGTGCTTTAAGGGCTGTATCTTGCTCTTATGGCACTCAGTTTTTTCTTTTGGCATTCTGTATGCACAAAGCATGTGGTGGCTCTCATTTAAGTTTCAAAATTGTTAGTTTCATCTTTAACAAATTACTGATTATACAGGAGGGGGTATAATTTGTTGGGAGAACTGCCAAATATTCTGCCCTTCCAAAACTACAGAAATTAAAACAACAGTACTCTATTGAAAGTTATCATATGATAATTTTAAATTGTGTGATATAGACATGCCTTAGGTAACTGCAAAAAAAATTTTAGCAAATCAGAGGATTAATGAGCTTATTAGTCATATGTAAACATACAAATTCCTAATTCTATTACAGTGTACATACATATAAAATAAATAATGAAAACAGAACTATAATATTTTTAAAATATGCTTTTATTTATATTTTGCATAATATAAAATTCTAATAAATAAAGCTAGTAGGCAAAACCCCTCAGTGTATACTTTTAAGTCCCTAAAATAATTTTATACCAGCCAAACAAAATACCTTTTCCAGTTTTGGAGCCTCTGCATTTCCTATAGTTTTCTCATTCACCATTTGTCCATTTTGGAAGTCATATCCCTTGTATGCAGGATATCTGCATAGTTTTAAATCCTTTCATTGACTAAAGGTTTGAGTGTGTCAGTTTTTTGTTTGTTCATTTAAAAAATATTTAACACTAAAACCTTAAAATAGTGAAGCTACTTATCAGACCACTGAGCCAAGAGATCCTGGTATTAACGTCTGGGTGCTTAAGATAAAGGGACAGAGTATTGGTATCCCAGTTATTTGGGAGCTTTAAGATTGGAACAAGATATCACTGTTTTGTTTTCACTTAGATCCTACTTACAAAGTGAGGCCTATTAACAGAATAAAGCCTTCCTTTAAAT
The DNA here is from genome assembly GCA_026018925.1 of Tupaia tana. NCBI lineage: Eukaryota > Metazoa > Chordata > Mammalia > Scandentia > Tupaiidae > Tupaia > Tupaia tana. The sequence goes on along the minus strand of JAKSZU010000003.1, from coordinate 83,813,027 downwards.
TAAGCTTTATAATAATAATAATCATATTTATTAATAATGCTGTTGTGCATACTTTAGTATGCATATATTCAGCATGTGTTGCATGTCTTCAGAATTACATAAATGAAATCCCATTTGTTGCAACTTGCAAGTGAGAAAAGATCTTTAGCGGCTCTGATGGAAGAAATAGTATTTCTTCTCAGTGTGTCTCCCTGTCCCGGTCCCTCCCTGCACCCCAGGCTTTAAAAGTGAAGATGTGTGAAACATGTCTGTAGGAAGCATCAGCATGGCCATAAGTGCAATGATTTTCATATATACCCTTGCCCATTTCAAGTATATTTTTGACATGAATAAATCTAAGAGTATACAGAGAAATTCATGTAAGAGCCTAGTGTATACATGTGAAAAGCATTTCTATTATAATGTGAGGAACACTGGCTATCAACCAGGGAAAGAAAGTTTATGTAAGAGTACAAATTTTCATAACAGAGCCCTGCAAGATAACTGCAATCATACCAAAAACTATTTGAGTAAATGGGTTTTTAAAGTAATTTTTGTTTAAAAGAGTTTATATTTCAAAAGCAGAAATGTCAAATGGTAGTCTGTGTAAATGGTGGTGCATCTTCTCCATGCACATCTGTGTTTTACATCAGAGAGAGCCGTGGTCATGCTAAAATTAGAGATACTTTTTGAATGACTTGGTCAAGCTGTGTGTAAAATATTTAACCCATAAGTCAAGTACAGTGTACTACGTTTAATAAAGTTATTACACTTAATGCGTTTATTGCATATCTGAATATATACATGAAGAGGCTTTATGTCTTCTGATATTTGATTTTTGAATGTGTTTTTAAGTCAGTGGTGCCTTTAGGCAAGAACTTTCAAGTTGAATCATTCTTTCTTTGGTTTTCTGATTTTTCAGGTAACATGTAAACTATCTAGAAACCATCATAGCTTATTCACCTAAAAAAGTGATTGTATGATTTAAATATAGCACTTAGACGGGCATTTCCTATGATTAGGGTATTTTGAATAGTTGCTGAAAACAATTGTGCCATTGACCAATGGATGCACTTGGTTAGCCTTAATTTTTTTTAAGAAAAAAACATTAAAAACTTTCTTGAATATTTCAGTTTGCTTATTTTAAGTTTGTGCTGCTGGTGTTTGGAAAAAATCAGTTAAGTGCTACCAGAAAGTGTACCAATTTTTTAAAAATTAAGAACAATATAAATTTCACAATCCAAAATTTTAATTTTGTGCAATATTTTCATTTAATGCATGTGTATTTGAATAATTGTAAAATAAATGAATTTTTAATGTTTTGAGATGTAGTTTAAACTGTCTTCTTAACCCAACAACTTACATTCCGTTGTTGCTGCATCCTTTTATTTAAGGACTTGTTTTAAAAGTCTTTTTGTCACTACTTGTAAAATTCTTCTATTAATAGTAAATTTTGCTTATAGGAGCATGGCTCCTGTATTACAAGGGAAAAATATAAAGAGCACATTTTAGGATTTAATTGTTAAAAGATAATTTGTGCATATCATTGTACAGTAAGTGTCAACTGTGTGCCTAACTGTTCTATCAATACTTTCCTTCTTTAACAAAGAAGAAACAACCAGAATGTCAATTATTTTTATTGAACTAAAAAGGAGATTAAAATTTTTATTTGGTTTGCGTATGTTCTGTCCACTAGAAAATACTAATAAAGTATTAATAAACATTTTTGTTGAGTTTATTTAATAATGATGAATTTTTGTTACTTTTAAAAAAATGCTTGCCCAATGGTCTTATTTTTTTTCCCTGTGTATATTTTTTTTTCATTGTAGAAATCAAACATTTTAACTTCCAGGTTGATAGATGAGCTGTTGAGTGATTACTCACTTAAACTAACTGACTTTAATTTTTTCTGAGACAGATAATTTACTACTACAATATCAAAAAACCTTATACTTTTCTATTATATAGAATTGCAAAGTAATTTTCCCACAGACAGAGCGATACCTAGTAATCTACTAATTTCTATTTCATCTCATTTCTAATTCATATTTTGGCTAATATTGTAGACATTTTTGGTTTTAAAAGATTCAGTACTCATCTATATAGATATGACTGGTTGGTCATAATATCTGGTCTTCATGGAGCTGTATCCACAGACTTCTCAGATACCAGAGGATGTGATAACCAACCCCTACCCTACCAGAAGCTGGCATAGTATTTCATAAAGTAAATACTATAAAATAGTGATTCTTTTAAGATGTTCCTGGATGAAAAGTTTTATGCTTTCATATAAATTATGCAAAGCTATCTATATACTGTGCAAAATTCCAAAATACTTCTTCACAATGATTATGTCAAAGGTTTTGAGTTCTGTGAGAAATGTTTCACTTTGTTCTTTGTTTACCTAATTTCCCAACTTATTTAATCATAGAATTTTTTGGTCATAAACAGCTTGAGAGTCATGTTCCCAAGAAATATAGTTAAGAAAATTTTTAGTAGGGGAGCAAAATAAAAAGAATGAAGCATCTTCATTAAGGGAATGTAATCTGAACATAAAAACCAATGGACAGTGGGTATAGGACAGAAAGTATTATTTTTTTTTACTTTATTAAAATACTGAGTTTATTTCACCTGTATATTTCTGTCTCTCCACCATTTCCATGTCTGACCACCACTACTACTGTGTCCTATCATAACATTCCATACATACTTAAAACCAAGCAAAGGGTGGAGTTCCATCTTTAAAAACTAAACAGGCATTTTGGACAACACATTCTTGGCAATAGAACCTGGACAGCATTTATCAAACATGGTAGGGAAAGGTCTCGACACTCTGCATTATAAAAAGGATAGCCAGATATCAACTGTTACAGAAATGAAATAAGACGGAAAATTTTAACAAACTGTTTAAACTACTTTCTTAACGAGACTTCCTCCACTGCCAGAGATCTTGAATAGCCTCCTGATCAGTCATCCGGAAGCAGTTCTTGACATAATTGATAAACTTGGCTTCCACTTTGGGAAGAGAACCACCTTTTTCTATACTTGCTTGCATTTTTGCTTTAATGTCTTCTACAGAACTAGGTCATTTTGGTGTTTTAGGTGGTTTTTCCTGTTTTTTGAATGATTCTTGACCTTTTGATCTTGGTGTTGATGGTTTTGAGTCTTTTCCATTCTGGTTTGATTTTTGAGCATTTTTGCCAGGAGTATCTCATATAGATTTCTTCACTGGAGCTTTTTTCTTCTGTTTCCTCATCTTCAAAATCATCATCATCATTATCATCATCATCATCATCATCATCATCATCATTGTCATCTTCGTCAGCAGCAAGTTTTACTTTTTTTCTGTGGAACCTTTCTTCCACCTCCAGGGGCAGATCACTTTCCAGATATTCTTAAGAGTTTCTCGTCCTCTTCCTCTTCTTCTTCTGACTCTGCATCTTCCTCCACAGCTACTAAGTGCTGTCCACTAATATGCACAGGCCCTGAACCACACTTCAACCTTAAGACCACAGGTGGTGTTATTTCAAAGCCCCCAAGGGAAACCGTTGGCTGTACAGACATTTTCAGTGTTGCCAGGGTTACTTTAATTGGACTGCCTTCATAATTCATTGCCTCTGCTTCAACAATGTGCAATTCATCCTTTGCACCAGCCCCTAAACTAACCATTCTTAAAGATAACTGGTGTTCATTTTCATCATTATCCACTTTAAAGTGATAATCTTTGTCGACCTTTAGTTCACGACCAAAAAGATAGTTCTGGGGCCTCAGGGGGCTCATGTCCATGTCCATCGAATCTTCCATGGGGTGGTGGCATGCACTTGGGTGGGCAAGAAGGTGGACGGAGGTAAACAACTACCAGAAAGTATTTTTTTAACCATTTCAATGGAAAGTTCAATATTTGGGAGAAAATGCAAACTAGAATGTTAACAGTTGATTACATAGCAGATACTAAAGAGTTGAACTTGGTTCCGAGTATCAGAATAATGAACTTGAGTAATAGTGTGTTTTCACAAGGAGAAATCCACTGGTCAAGGATTTTGGTAATGTGATCAAAAGAACAGCAACTAGAAATTTTTAAAAAAAGCAAGAAATGGCATTTAGTTCAGTTTATAAATCCATTTGTGCCAGGCATTGACCTGTATATGTATACAATAATAGCTGACATGTTTGATTTAGGAAAACTTGGAGCCACTGAGATTGAAAATTATACTTGATTAACTCATGTTTACCATTGCAATGTGTGAGAAATGTATTAAATGTGGCATTTTCAGTTGGTAAGTAAGAACTTTTACATAACATCAAGAGTGAAATGAGGGGCCAGCAGGTGGCATATTGGGTAAGGTGCTGGACTCCCACATGGTCAATCACAGTTCGAGACATGGACTTGGTGGCTTGCTTTCTCACTTTCCCTCTGTCTCTGTCTATGGTCAGCACACATTCCCTATAAGCAAATTGAAATATAATAATAATAAAAAATAAAACTTTTAAATTCTTTAAAAAAAAAAAAAGTGGAAGAAAACAATAGAATTATGTATTGGAAGTCCCCATGACTGCTTCCTGGTGATTCACTAGAAGGCTCACAGGACTCAGTATACAGTTATATCACAGTAGAATTTATTACAGCAAAAGGAAATGGAACAAGATACTAAGGAAAAGGTACATGGGACGACATCTGGGGAAAACCAGGCTTAAACTTCAAACAATTATTTCCCAATGGAATCATGTAGGAGCATTTAATTTCCCCAGCAAGGAGTTGTGACTTGTGAAATAGTCCCAACCAGGAGAGCTCATTCAGGACTTGGTACCTAGGTTTTTATAGGGTGCAGGTCATTTATGCACCCTATACTTAGTACATACCAAAATTTCTGACTCGGAAGAAAAGCACATGCATAGCTTAAGCCGTGTTTTTTTTGTACAAATAGTTTAGGCTTACTGAGCCGCTTTTATCTCTTTGGAAATTGGTGTGAATGCTTCTAAAATGTAAGTTCTCAGACATCTGAGAACAATGACCAACCTTGTAAGTAGACCTTTCAAAGCCTGCTGTGTTAACTCTTCTGCACAATTATGTGACTTAATCCACATAAATAGTTAATATAAGGTCAGTATATGTTTTTAGTCTTGTGTTGAAGCTCCCTCCCCAACCCCTCTAGTGAAGACACGCCAGAGGGAATTTACATGGAGATCAAAGAGAAAAGCTCAGGTGATGGGGTGTTTCCTTTCTTTCTTTTTTTTTTCTTTTGCTTTCAAGTAATTTAATGTTTCCTGAACAAAATTATGAAAATTTATAGGAATACAGAAATATATAGCATTTAACAAGTTAAAATTTACAATGTCTTGTACATAATAAAAAATTATGAGTTATGCAGAGGAAAAAACTCTGACCTAAAATAGATTCTACCTCAAATGCTAACATAAACCCTAACTCTAACCCTAACCCCAATCCTACACCCTAACCCTAACGCCAACCCTAACCTAACCCTGAACAAAAACACAAGTGAAACCTAACTCTAACACAGACCTTAATCCTACACCACAACCCTAACCCCAACTCTAACCTATCCCTGACCCTAACACGAAACCTAACTCCAACCCTAACCCTAATCCTACACCCTAAGCCTAACCCCAAAACTAACCTAAACCTAACTCAAACCCTAGACCTAACCCAAAAACTAATTCTACACCCTAACCCTAATGCCTACGCTAACATAACCCTGACCCTAACTGAAAATCTAACACAAAATGTAACTCTAACACTAACCCTAATCCCACATCCTAACCCTAACCCCAAACCTAACCTAATGCTAACCCTAAATCAATCCCTAGACCTAACCCTAACCCTAATTGTATACCTTAACCCTAACCCCAACTCTAACCTAACCCTGACCCTAACTCAAACCATAACATGAAACCCAGCATTAATACTGACCCTAATTTGATACCCTAACCCTAAACTGAAATCTAACCTAACCCTTAACCCTAACTCAAACTGTACACCTATCCCTAACCCTAATCCTACACCCTAACCCTAAACCCAACCCTAACCTAACCCTGACCCTAACTCAAACTCTAACATGAAACCTAACTCTAACCATAACCCTGATCCTACACCCTAAGCATAACCCCAAACCTAACCAAACCCTAACCCTATATCAAACCGTAGACCTAACCCTAACCCTAATCCTACACACTAACACTAAACCCAGCCCTAACTAAACATGACCCTATCTCAAACCCTAACACGAAACCTAACTCTAACCCTAATCCTACACCCTAACCCAAACCAAACCATAACCTAACCCTGGCCCTAATTCAAACCCTAACACTAAACCTAAATCTATCCCTAACCCTAATCCTACACAGTAACACTAGCCCCAAACCTAACATAACCATAAGCCTAACTGAAACACTAGACTTAACAATAACCCAAATCCTACACCGTAACCCTAACCCAAACGATAACCTAACCCTGACCTTAACTCATACCCTAACACTAAACCTAACTCTAATCCTACACCCTAATCCTAACCCCAAACCTAACCTAACCCTAATCCCAACCCTAACCTAACCCAGACCCTAACTCAAACCATAACACCAAACCTAACTCTAACACTAACCCTAATCCTACACCCTAAACAAAACACTAACCTAACCCTGACTCTAACTCAAAATCTAAAACTAAACAAAATCTAAAACTAAACCTAATCTTACACCCTAACCCTAACCCCAAACCTAACCTAACCCTAATGCTAATTCAAAACCTAGACCTAACCCTAATCCTAATCCTACACCCTAACCCCAACCCTAACCTAACTGTAACCATAACTCCAACCTTAACACTAAACCTACCTCTAACACTAAACCTCATCCTACACCGTAACCCTAGCCCCAAACCTAACCTAACCCAAACCCTAACTTTAACCCTAGAATGAACCCTACCCCTAATCCTACACCCTAGCCCTAACCCCAATTCTAACTTAACCCTGACCCTAACTAAAACCGTAACACTAAACCTAACTCTAACCCTCTCCCTAATCCTACACCCTAATCCTAACTACAAACCAAACCTAACCCTAAATCACATTCTAGACCTAACCCTAACCCTAATCCTACACCCTAATCCTAATCCCATTCCTAACCAAAAAGGGACCCTAACTCAAACCCTAACACTAAAAATAACTCTAACACTAATCCTACACCCTAATCCTATCCAGAAACCTAACCCTAACTCAAACAATAGACCTAACACTAACCCTAATACTACACCATAACCCTAACTGCAACCCTACCTTAATCCTAACCCTAACTCAAACCCTAACACTAACATTCTTTTTTTTCTCTTTAATTTATTTTTTTACATTAATTCACTATACATCATTACAGCATACAGATGAATTTTCCATCCAAAATACACTGTGTATTGGCTCAGTCAAGCACATCAACATACATGTTATCAGCAAATAATTTTCCAATTCTTATGTCTTGTATACTTTGTTTTTCGTTTTGCTATTCTTGATTCCCTATCCCTCACCCTCTGCCATGTCCCACCCTCCGCCCACATTATCTCTGGTATCCATGGTTGCTTTCTATGCCTCCCCCCCCATTTAATTGATTTGCTTTTTTAAATTTCAATTTCTTTTATACATTCAATGACATTATTTAGCTTGCAAAGTGAATATTCCAACATGTGTACATTTCTCACCAGTCCAGTTGACAATACTATAAAGTTATCTTCAACAGATAATAACCCATTTCTTTGTCCCATAAATGCTTTGCCCCTCTATTTTTCTCCTTAATGTCCTTCCTCAGACTCTACTCCTTGACACCCACTTCCCACACTGTATCTGGTATTCACAACCATTTACTCTGTTTCTATATCCTTTAGTCATTCAGTTTCGATCAGAGTGTGGACACTCGGTATATATTAAGTGGAGATATACAATGTCTCTCCATGGTCTGGCTTGCTTCTCTCAGCAGTAAATCTTTCATAATCATCTACTTTCTATAAAAAATCAAGGTCTTGCTTTGTATGGCTGAGTAGCATTCCATAGAGTATATATGCCATAGTTTTTCAATCCATTCATCTGTTCGTGTGCTTTTGGGTTGGTTCCATGACTTAGCTTTCCATGACTAGTGCCACAATAAACATCGATGAATTCTTCTGTCCTTTGGGTAGATACCAATGAGTGGGATTACTGGATCATATGGTAGTTCTATTTGTAGATTTTTGAGGAATCTCCAAATTGTTTTCCACAGTGGCTGGACCAATTTCCATTCCCACCAGCAGTGTAAGAGAGTTCCCCTTGCACCACACAGCCCCCCACCAGCACTTACCATTTTTTGTTTTATTAATCTTAGTCATCCTGACTGGGGTTAGGTGGTGTCTCATTGTAGTTTTGATCTGCATCTCCCTTACAATGAGGGATTCTGAGCATTTTTTCATATGCCTTTTGGCTATTCGTATGTCATCCTTAGAGAGGGGTTTTTTAATTTTAATTTTTTTTAGAGGTTTTTGCTATAGGGTACATGTGCTCGCCAGACAGAGACAGAGAGAGAAAGCGAGAAATCACCCCCAAGGGGGAATGGCCACGCCACAATCCCTTCTCCTCCATTCTTGGGATCTTGGGCATGCACGCACACACGCCCGACGTGAGTTTAAACCACCAGGTCCGGGACACAAACCGCAGTTGACTATGTGGGAGTCCAGCGACACAGCCATTATGCTAACTGCTGGTCCCAAGAGAGAGTGGTTTTTTCAACTCATTTTCCCATCTTTTTAGGTGTTTTTTTTTTTTTTTTTTTTTTTTTTTTTTTTTTACGATAGGGCGCGTGCACTCACCAGAAAGACAGAGAGACAGCGAGAAATCACCCCCCCCGGGGGGGGATGGCCATGCCGCAATCCCTTCTACATTCTCCTCTCAGGATCTTGGGCACACACGCACACATGCTCGGCATGAGTTTAAGCCACTGGGTCCAGAACTCAAACCATGGTTGACTACATGGAAGTCCAGCAACATAGCCATTACACCAACTGCTGGTCCCACTCCCATCTTTTAATAGGGTTAGTGATCTTTTTTTTGAGACAGCTGCTTTAGTAACTTGTGTATTCTGATTATCATTCCCTTATCTGATGCATAGTTTACAAAAATATTTTCCCATTCTGTGGGCTGTCGTTTCACACTAATTACTGTGTCTTTTGCCGTGTAGAAACTTCTTAGTCTGATGTAATCCCACTTATCTATTTTTGGGATTATTGACTGTGCTTTGGGGGTCTTATGTAAGAAGTCTTTTCCTAACTCAATGTCTCCCAGAGTTTTCCCGTGGCAGTGATAGGGATATTTCTTGCAATCCAAGAAATTAGAGGAATAAGTTATTTCCTATAAAGAATGCCATAGCATACAATTTTTTAGCACTTTAAGAGTCATAGTAAGATAGGCACTATTTTATCTTCTCTAGGCCGGTAATGGGAAAACTAAGGTACAGAATGGTTGAGTCAAATGTCCAAAGTTTCACAGCTGGTAGGAGGTCAAGCCAAAATGTCAGTACAGGTTGTCTGGTTCTATAATCTGTGCCATGGTTTCTGAACAATGGTGCTCTTGATATTTTCTGCAGCATAATTCTTTGTTGTGGGAGCTGTTCTATGTATTAAAGGATATTTAGCAGCATCCCTGGGCTCCACCCTTTTTCTAATTCTGGTAGCATTTTCCCCACCATTTATGACAAACAAAAATATCTGAACTTTGCCAAATTATGTTGAGTGGAGGGGGAAGGCCCCCAGTTGAGAACCATTGACCTACATATTTGTGGCAAAAACAAGTAAGGGAGTAAAGACTTCATCTCTAGATAGCTGAGTATCTCTTTCTCTTTAAGCAAATACTAAACAGATTGGTGGTTTGCCCTGTAAGGAGATCATAAATGGAGTGCCTAACTCTTATAAGGGAAGAGGAAATCGGGGGGGGGGGGGCAGCTAAACTGATTAATTTACCTTGCATTCATCTAAGTAGGCATCCCATAGTTGAGGAACGTGAGAACAGAAAGATTTTGCAGCCTACGATAAACAAGAAAAATAGGATTTTTCAAGATGTTTGAAGATGTGAGGTGAATGATTATTTGAAAAAGTTGCTCTTTTACTCCCTAAGCAGGCTATATTAACTCAATAGCATTGTCCAGGTGACTCACCTATTCAGCTGACTGCCTGTGAAGTACATCTCATGGGCTCTGTGCCCCAGGATACTGCCTCCAGGCGTGAACCTCATTCAACTGTTTTCTGTAGTCCACCCCTCCACCCCACAGTTCTTTTTCGATCTTGGTTTGATTAGTGCACAGCTCCTTCATTTCTCCATTAGTGGAAGCAACAGTGGGAAGCTGATTTTTGTGGTCTGAACTTCTGATTCTCTGTCAAGCAACCATTTGTGTGGTGAGGACTCTGAATATCTGCTAGCATTCCAGGCCAATAGCTTACTCTCACCTGTAGGACTAAGATGTTCATGTAGCCTACACTATCTATGTCTTACCCCAGTGGCAGAGCCCTCTGTGTTGTTTGTCTTATTTGCACAGTACTATGAGCTTAAAAAACTTTTTTAAAGAAAAAGATTTCACACTTCCTAGAAAGAAAACCACTCCCTGCAATTCTTTGTGCCTTAACACCTCTCCTACAACAACTGGGTGAGTATTGTTCTTTGATTTTTTGATTCTCAGATGAAGTTGTGAAAGTGTGCTACTTCTCTGCATGTGTGTAAATGAGGGGGAGACCTTTTCTTTTGAAAGGAAAATAGTATTTTCAAATGTTTATATTTACAGTACTTACATTTATAACTGACATTCACCTACTTTATTCTCTCTCAATTTTTGAAAATTAATTGGGCATAACAATTGGTTACTTGTATGCATTATCAGGATATTTAATTCAAAAACAGATTAACCATCAAATAAGGAATGCATACAGAGATCTTAGAAAAATTTAGTTTTGTGTAGTTTTAAAAGATATACCAAGACTTAAGAATTTTTCTTGGTTTTGTTAGAATTTACTTCAATGAGTATGTTGATATAATGGAATGACTGCTGATTGAAGGAGGAAGACTACTTGAACCTTCATGGGAGCTTCATGTCTTCCTAAGAAACCTGAAGGATGTTGAATAGCCTGATTTTTATTTTTTTTAAAAAAGTTTTGAGACCAGCAGGTTGCCTAGAGGTTGCGGTGCCAGACTCCCACATGGCTGACTGTAGTTCAAGTTACAGATCCAGTGGCTTGAAACTCAGGCCAGGCATGTGTACATGTAGGCATGAAGCCCTGAGAGGAGAATGGAGGAGAAGGTCTCTCTCTCACTCTCTCTCTCTCTCTCTCTCTCTCTCTCCCTAGCAAGCACATGCACCTTATAGCAAAAATCTCTCTTAAAAAAATCAAAAACCATTTAGGGCTGGCAGGTGGTGTGGTGGTGGAGGAGGCTGGATCCTACCTATAGTTGTGAGTCCTAGACCTGTTGGCTTGAAAAGAACACACTGGCATATGTGCGTGTATGCCCAAATCTGGAGGAGAATGGAGGGAAAGGGATTGCAGCATATCCGTCCCTTTTGGAAGGTGGTTTCTCACCTTTTCTCTCTGTCTCTTTCTCTTCTCTCTCTTTGGTTCTCTCTGGAGAATGCATTGCACTATAGCAAACTTAAAAAAAAGTCCATTTACAGAAACTGAACAAAATGAAGGTAGAAAAAAGAAAAAAAGATTCTTGTCTTAAAAACAAAACAAAAAATTACACATAAACATATTGAAACAGGATGAAATTGAGCACAGGACACCTTTAGAATTTTCTAGTTTGCTCAAGAGTTGGATAAAATTCTTTTTTAACTATCTTTCTGAAAATTACTTTTTTTTTTTTTTTGGCCAGGGTGTTTGTGTGTGTGTGTGTGTGTGTGTGTGTGTGTGTGTTTAACAGAGAAATTTTTGCTATAAAGCTAATGTGCTCACCAGAGAGAGTGCAAGAAATCACCCTGCAGGGAAATGACCATATCACAATCCCTTTTCCTCCATTCTCTCAGGATTTTGGGCACGCATGCACACATGCCCAGTGTGAGGTTTAAGCCACCAGGTCTGGGACTTGAACCACAGTCGGCTATGTGAGAGTCCAGCCACATAATCATTACACCATCTGCTGGTCCCAAGAGGGTCTGTATTCCTACCAGGAAAAGCAAGAGAGGGAAGATGAGGTAAAGGGAGAAAGTTCTACCCAGTGTGAATTCTTGAAACTGGATTATGGTCATGCCACAATCTCTTCTCAGTTTCTCCATCATGTCAGGATTTGTGGTATATATTCATATGTGCTGGTTTGTTTTTCAAGCCACCAGGACCAGGAGTTGATCTGCAGTCAGCCCTATGAGATCCAACTTCCCTAAACCCCTAGGCTAAGGAGCTAACCCACTCTTAATTATTTTTAAACAAAATTTGAAGTTTCCATAATTTTTAAATTTTCTACATTATGAAAATAATAGAATAAAATTCAGGTAATATTACTAAACCAAGTGAATACTTGGATAAATTAGGCTTAAGTTTTTTATTTAAAATAACTATGTCTTGGAGCCAGCAGGTGGCGTGGTGGATAAGGAGCTGAATTCCACCATGGCCAACTGTGATTCAAGTCCTGATCCAGCAATTTGAAAATCACAACAAATAAATAGATAAATAATTTTTTTAAGTTTGAAGGAAAAACAACTATATATTTACCATGATATGTTAAATAATACTGCTCTAAAGTTTCTAATTTATGCAAAACTTGGTTATGTTTTCTTATGGTAAGCCTAATTCAAACACTATGAATTTCCTGCAGTGATTTAACGGATCAGGTAAGTAACTTTTTTTTTTTTTTAATTAGATTTTTGCTGTAGGGTACATATGCTCACGAGAGAGACAGAGAGACACAAAGCAAGAAATCACCCCTCAGGAGGGATGGCCACACCTCAATCCCTTCTCCATTCTCTGGGGATTTGGGACACACACCCAAACATGCCTGGTGTGACTTTCAAGCCACTGGGTCTGGGGCTCAAACTCGGTCATGTGGGAGTACAGTGACATAACCAGTCTGTACCTTCTGGTCCCAGGTCAGTTATTCTTATCTATATGAAACACTAAAGATTATTAAAATGTAGAAAGTATATATTCAACAAAATTAATAGTTTTTAATGGGGGTGATTTTGCCTTTATGAAACATGCAACAATGACTGGAGACATTATTCCTGCCCATAACTTGGAAGGCTGCTACTGACGCGTTTACGGATAGAGGCCAAAGGTGGTGCTACATGTCCTGCAGAATTCCACAATGAAGAATTGTGTGGTCCAGAAAGCCAATACCACTGCAGTTGTGAATCCCTGAACTAAAATAAATTATGACTTCATAAAAAAAGGATTTGTGCCTTTGATGCTATAGATTATAAAACGATGCTAGATTGCTAGTTATTCCATTTATAATGTGCATGTAAAAAGAAAATGTCATTGTTCTTGAAATTTATCTGTTGTTACATATACAATAACTCATCCTTTTTATTAAATCTATTGTATAAATATACCACAGTTTATCTATTCACCAGTTGAAGGCCATTTGGATTAATTCAAAGTTTGGGTGATTATAATAGAACTGCTATAAATGTTCTATAATAAAGAATATCTTTAGCCTTTGTCCCTGATCCTGGGAAACAGACTCTAAATCCTTGGAATTTCTAGAATAATAGAAATGTCTTTATTATTTATGAGCCTGTTAGATCATCTGAGTTTAGGCTAATGAGATGACTTAGAACGGGGAATTGTCCCCAGAAGGATCAACCATCTAATTAGAGGATTGGGGCTTTATGCCAGCCTACCTCCAAGGAAGGGACCAGGGGTGAAGATTGAATTCAATCAGTAGCTATTCAATTGTGCCTATGTAATGAAACCCCCTTAAAAACTTTGGACTGCTGAGACTGTTGGCGTAATGGCTATGTCGCTGGACTCCCATGTAGTCGACTACGATTCAAGTCCCGAACCCAGTGGCTTAAACTCACGCCAGGAGCTTGTGCAAGATCCCAAGAGGAGAATGGAGGAGAAGGGATTGTGGTGTGGCCATCCCCCCCCCCCCCCCGGGGGGGTGATTTCTTGCTTTCTGTCTCTCTGTCTGTCTCTGTCTTTCTGGTGAGTACACGCGCCCTATAGTAAAAACCTCTTCTAAAAAAAAAGTAAAAACAAAACAAAAAAACTTTGGATTGCAAAGCTTAGCGCAGCTTCCTAGTTGGAGAACTTATTGATGTCCAAAGAGGATATAAAATAAATTCAAATTTAAATGTCAAAGATGTCATTGACTGTTATTAGTAATTCATAAACAAAGCAGCATCCTCTACACAAAACAGGAATGAACTCCAATGAGCTAGAGTGGTTGTAGGCAGAAGAAAGGAGTAACCAAACAAATAAAAGATCGATCATTTCTGGGACCAATTGTTAGCGTAATGGCTATGTCGCTGGACTCCCATGTAGTCGACCGCAGTTGGAGTGCTGGACCTGGTGGCTTAAACTCACGCCGAGCACGTGTGTGTGTGCCCAAGATCCCAAGAGGAGAATGGAGGAGAAGGGATTGTGGTGTGGCCATCCCCCCTGGGGGGTGGTTTCTCGCTTTCTGTCTCTGTCTGTCTCTGACTTTCTGGTGAGCACACGTGCCCTATAGCAAAAACTTCTCCGAAATAAATAAATTTTAAAAAAAGATTGATCATTTCCATATTACTTTCTTTGTAGAGATGTAAACAGTTTTGCTGACTTCATGGGATTTGTCTTTCATCACTCTCCAATTTCTTGGAAGGTCAGCTTTTACAAGTGAGTTGTTTAGGCTTTGATTTGGTGATGTGAACCGTGAACATGAATGATCGGATTTAACGAGTATGACATGCTGATCCCATGGAAAGGATGCGTGGAAGCTCTGTGTTGCAGCACCCCCTAGACTTTGCTCTATGTCTCTTCATTTGGCTGGTTCTGATTTTTATCCCTTATAATAAAAACTGTAATCATAATTATAGTGCTTTTCTGAGTCTTATGAGTTGCTCTACATAATTATTGAAACTGAAGAGATGGTGGGAATCCCTGGATCTGTAGCCAGTTTTTCAAGAGTGAGGTGACCTGGAGACCTGCAGATACAGTTGGTATCAGAAGCAAGGTCAGTTTTAGGACCAGCAGTTAGCGTAATGGCTATGTTTCTGGACTCCCATGTAGTCGACCACAGTTTGAGTCCTGGATCCAGTGGCTTAAACTCACGCCGGGCACATATGCGTGCGTGCCCAAGATCCTGAAAGGAAAATGGAGGAGAAGGGATTATGGCGTGACCATCCCCCCTGGGGGTGATTTCTCACTTTCTGTCTCTCTGTCCCTCTCTGTCTTCCTGGCGAGCGCATGCGCCCTATAGGAAAAACCTCTCTCAAAACAAAGAAGTCAAGTCAGTTTTGTATGGGACTGTGCTTTTAAACCCTGCAGAGTGTCATGCTAACTCTGGTAGCTAGTCTCAGAATGGTCTTAAGTACACCAGTTGGTGTCAAGAAGAAAACATTTATGTATGAGTATGTGGACATATGTTTTGATTCTCTTGGATAAATTCCTAGGAGTGGGATTGCTAAGATATATGATAAGTAAATATTTAATTTTGTGAGAAACTGCAAAACTATTTTCTGAAGTCGTTGTAGCATTTTGCTTTCCAATTAGCAATTTATGAAAGTTTCAGTGGCTCTTGACAGTACTTGATACACTTGATATTATAAATCTTTTTATTTAGGGTGTTTTTTGTTTGTTTGTTTGTTTTGTTTTCTTTTTGCCATAGGGTGCGTGTGCTCACCAGAGAGAGAGAGCTATCACTCCCCAGGAGGGATGGCCATGCTGTGATTCCTTCTCTTTTCTCTTGTGACTTGGAGCATGCACGCCCAGCAAAGTTCAGCCATTCTGATGGGTGTGTGGTTGTCTCTTATTGTGGCTTCAGTTTGTAGTTCCATGATGACTGTGTTACACATCTTTTCATAAGCTTATTTGTCATTCTATCTCTTCTTTGGTAAAGTGGTTGCTGAACTCTTTTGCAATTCGAGGTCTTTTATGATTCCAGACAAATTCTATGATTGTCTTTTCTAGATCTGTGAAGAATATTTCTGGTATTTTGATTGGAATTGCATTAAACGTGTAGATTAATTTGGGTAGAATTGCTATTTTGATTATGTTAATTCTTCCAATCCAGGAGCATGGGATGTCCTTCCACTTTTTAATGTCACTTTCAATATCTTTTTTAAGATTTTCATAGTTTTCTTTATAAAGGTCTTTAACTTTCTTAGTTAGGTTTATCCCTAGGTATCTTATACATCTTGTGGCTATGGTGAAAGGGATTCCTTTCTTCAGCTCGGCTTCATTCAACTTGTTGTTCATAAATAGAAATGCTACAGATTTTTGGATATTGATTTTGTATCCTGCCACCTTACTGTATTCACTCATTACTTCAAGAAGCTTTTTCATGGATACCTTTGGGTCTTCTAAGTATACCATCATGTCATCTGCAAATAGAGATATTTTCAACTCTTCTTTGCCTATTCGAATGCCTTTTATATTGTTCTCTTCTCTGATAGCTAAGACTTCCAGTACTATATTAAAGAGCAGTGGAGAAAGTGGGCAGCCTTGCCTAGTACCTGTTTTCAGAGGAAAAGCTTTCAGCGTTTCTCCATTCAGTATAATACTAGCTGTAGGTTTTTCATAGATTGCTTTTATTGTGTTCAGAAATGACCCTTCTATACCAATCTTACTGAGAGTCTTAATCATAAAAGGATGTTGTATTTTGTCAAATGCTTTCTCCGCATCAATTGAGATAATCATATGGTTTTTATCTTTCTTTCTGTTAATGTGGTGTATTACATTTATGGTCTTGCATATATTGAACCACCCTTGCATCCCTGATATAAAGCCTACCTGGTCATGATGAATGATCTTTGTTATATGTTGTTGAATACGATTTGCGAGTATCTTGTTGAGAATTTTTGCATCTATATTCATCAATGATATTGGTCTATAGTTTTCCTTTTTTGTCATGTCCTTATCTGTTTTGGGGATGAGGATGATGGAGGCTTCATAAAATGAATTTGGAAGGTTTCCTTCCTTTTGAATCTTTAGAAATAATTTTAGTAGGATAGGGGTGAACTCTTCCTTAAAAGTTTTGTAGAATTCAGAAGTGAAGCCATCTGGACCTGGGCTTTTCTTTGTTGGGAGGTTATTTATTACTGATTCAATCTCCTGGCTTGTTATGGGTCTATTCAGGTTCTCTATGTCCTCCTGATCCAATCTTGGTATATTATATGCATCCAGGAATTTGTCCATCTCCTCCAAGTTATCTTGTTTGTTGGCATATAGTTGGCTCATAGTATCCTCTAATGATATTCTGTATTTCTGCTATGTCTGTAGTAATATTGCCTGTTTCATCACATATTTGATTAATCTGGTTTCTTTCTTTCTTCTTCTTGATCAGTCTAGCCAATGGTATGTCGATCTTGTTAATCTTTTCAAAGAACCAGCTTTTACTTTCATTTATTTTCTGTATCGTTCGTTTATTTTCTATTTCATTTATTTCTGCTCGAACCTTTATTATTTCTTTTCACCTGGCATTTTGGGGGTTTGTTTGTTGTTGTTTTTCCCATTCTCTGAGGCATGATGATAAGTTATCTATTTGCCATCTTTCCATCCTTTTCTTATGTGCGCTAATTGCTATGAATTTCCCTCTTATGACTGCTTTAGCTGTATCCCATAGATTCTGGACACTTGTGTACTCATTATCATTTGTTTCCATAAATTGCTTTATTTCAGCCTTAATTTCTTCAGTAGTGAAGAAGTCATTCAGAAGTAGGTTGTTTAGTTTCCATGTGTTCGTGTATTTTCGGGGTTGTTTCTTGAAATTAATCTTGAATTTAATTCTATCATGGTCAGAGAAGATGCTGGATACAGTTTCTATGCCTTTGAATCTGTAAAGGCTTGATTTGTGTCCTAACATATGATCAATCTTTTAAAAGGTTCCATGCCGGGGTGAGAAAAAATGTATATGTTGTGGATGTAGGGTGGAAAGTTCTATAGATATCGGTCAAGCCCATTCCATTTATAGTATCATTTAAGTCCTGTATCTCTCTATTTATTTTCTGTTTAGAAGATCTGTCTAAAGGAGATAATGGGGTGTTGAGATCTCCAACAATTATAGTATTTCTCCCTATCTCTCCTTTTAGCTCTAGCAGTCTTTCCTTCACATATTTAGGTGCACCTGAGTTGGGTGCATAGATATTTATAAGTGTTATATCTTCTTGTTGGATTACTCTATTTACTATTATATAATACCCTTTTTTGTCTCTTCTTACAGTCTTTGTCTTGAAATCTATTTTGTCTGAGATCAATAGCGCTACTCCAGCCTTTTTTTGATTTCCATTTGCATGGAATATCTTTTTCCAGCCCTTTACTTTTAGTCTATATCTATCTTTATCCATAAGGTGAGTTTCTTGTAGGCAACAGATAGAGGGTTTCTGTTTTCTTATCCATTCAGCCAGTCTATGTCTCTTAACTGGAGAATTTAATCCATTGACATACAATGTAATTATCGATATTTCCATACCTGATCCTATCATTAAGTGAGCCATTTTCTTGGTTCCTTTTTGTTCTCGTATAACTGTCTGTCTGATTTCTTAGTTTTCCTGGTATAGTACTCCCTTCAGAACCTCTTGAAGAGCTGGTCTGGAGTTGGTAAATCCCTTCAAATTTTGTTTATCTGAGAATCTTTTTATCTTTTTTTCCCATATGAAAGATAATTTTGCCAGGTATAGTATTCTTGGTTGAAATTGTTTTTCATTCAACACTTTGACTATGTTTCCCCATTCTTTCCTTGCCTGCATTGTTTCCGCCGAGAGATCTGATGTAAGCCTGATAGGGTGACTTTTGTAAGTAACTTGGCATTTCCCTCTTGCCAACTTTAGTATCTTGTCTTTGTCTGTTGTTTTCACCAGTCTGGCTATGATGTGCCATGGAGAGGATCTTCTTGGGTTGATTCTACCTGGGGTCCTATGTATTTCTTGGGTCTGGATATTTGAATGCCTTTCTAGGTTTGGAAAGTTTTCTTCCAGGATTTTGTAGAATAAATTATCTAGGCCCTTATTATTTTCTTCCTCTTCTGGAATACCAATTATCCGGATGTTGGGGTGCTTGATGGCATCGAGTATTCCTCGTATGTTGTCCTCATTTTTCATGGTTGTTTTCTCAATCTTCTTGATACTTTTTTCTAGGTCAGATGTTTTGTCTTCTACATTAGAGATTCGATCTTTTGCCTGGTCTAACCTACTTTTAATACTTTCAAGGGAGGTTTTGATTTCCTGTATCACATTCTTCAAGCCTAGAAGTTCCATCTGGTTCTTGTTTAAGGTATCCATTTCTTCTTTCAAGTCATTAAAGGACTTGCTCATCTCCTGAAGCTCCTTGTCTCTTTTCTCTTCCATTTCAGTCAGTTTATTCACTACAAATATTCTGAATTCCTTATCAGACATGTCCACGATGTCCATTGTATTGACTGTGGGTGATGTAGGCTTGATGATTTCTCTTGAGGGAGAGGCCTTTGGTTGGTTGCTCATATTTCTTGAGCCTCTGCGATTGTTTCTGGTCATCAGGTACTCTATATGTTGCCTCCTAACTTATTTAAGGTATCTCTGAGTGTTAAAAGTTGTACAGGAATAGAAATTTGATGATTTCTCTTATGGTTGGCCTATCTGTTGCTCACAGTTACCATTAACTATTGCAACTAGTCCTGGATGGCCCAAGATCCTCCCTGTTTCTAAGGAGTGGTGAGTCTCCAACTGACCTAATAAGCAACACCTCAAGAGCAAAGAATAACGGAAAAAGGAAATCGCGCGGCGCGGGTGCGCCACGCGCTATTTAAATAACCAATATTCAGAAAGTCCAAAGGCTAGTGGGAAAGGGCCAGAGGCTGAGTGACAGGACCAGGTTAGTAGGGCCTGCAGCCTCAGTCTGCCTGGTGTCCGGAACTGCTGGCCGGCTCGGTCCGGTTCACGGGTGGGATGAGGGGGGAGTTCGTCTTAAAGTCCCAGACAACCAACCTGGGGTCCAAGGAAGAGGAACGGTGGGGATGCGTGGAGGTTCGGAGGGGTTGGGCCTGCAGCTTCAGTCCGCCTGGTGTCCCAAACTCTGAAGGTTTTGATGGGACTGCATTTAATCTATAGCTCAATTTGGTGACAATTGACATCTTGATATGGAACCTTCCAGTTCATGAATATAGCATGATTTCTCTCATCAGTGTTTTTTTTTTTTTTTTTTTTTTCCCCTTTGGAGAGATTTTTGCTATAGGGCGCGTGCGCTCATCAGACAGACAGAGAGAAACATAGAGACAAAGTGAGAAATCACCCCCCGGGAGGATGGTCACACCGCAATCCCTTCTCCTCCATTCTCCTCTCTGGATCTTGGGCACGCACGCACATACGCCTGGCGTGAGTTTTAAGCCACTGGGTCTGGGATGCAAACAACGATCAACTACGTGGGAGTCCAGCGACATAGCCATTATGCTTATTGCTGGTTCCCTCTCATCAGTGTTTTGTAGTTTCATCAGACAAATACTTTATATATTTTATTAGACATATTCAGTTTCATGGAATTCTCTTCTTTATGAAAGAGAAGGAGGGAGAGATCATTATTTTTTAGAGAATCTTGTTGTTTCTTCCCCGTTCTTACAATTAGCTAGATTATAAGTGCATACAACTCCCAGCATAAGTTCGCTTGGGAACCAAACCCAGACCATCCATGTGGCTTCCTGCCTCCCAGGAGGTGGTGCTATCTGGGCATCCCTGCAGTTAGCCAGTGCTTTATGGTCGTTGTTTTTTTGGAGAGATTTTAGCTATCGGGCGCGTGCACTCACCGGAAAGAGGGAGACAGAGAGAGAAAGCGAGGAATCACGCCCCCAGGGGGAATGGCCATGCCACAGTCCCTTCTCCACTCTCCTCTTGGGATCTTGGGCATGCACGCACACGTGCCTGGTGTGAGTTTAAGCCACCAGGTCCAGGACTTGAACTGCAGTCAACTACATGGGAGTCCAGCGACATAGCCATTACATCAACTTCTGGTCCATGTTTTTTGATGTTATTGTAAATGATACTGTATTTTAATTTTAACTTTCAAATACAATGTTTTTAGGGCCAATCAGTAGCATGATACTTAAGGTGTCTGGATCTCACATAGCCAACTGTATAGTTTGTCCTGGACCCGGCGGCTTGAGAAACATGCACAAGCGTGTGTGTGTGTGTGTGTGTGTGTGTGTGTGTGTGTGAGTACAGAATCCCTAAAGGAGAAATGGAAAAGGAAATGAAGCACGATTATCTTCCATGGAGAAGTTTCACTCACTCTGTTTCTTTCTCCTCCCTCTCTCCAGTGAGCACATATACCCTCTGGCAAATTAAAAAACAAAAAAAGGAAATGTAATATTTTTTGTACTAACCTTATATTCTGTGACCATGCTAAACTCACTTTAAGATTCTTTGAGGTTTTCTACACAAGCATTCATATTATCTGTTAATAAAGGCAGTTTTAAATTTTCATTTCCAATCCCTAT
The DNA here is from genome assembly GCA_026018925.1 of Tupaia tana. NCBI lineage: Eukaryota > Metazoa > Chordata > Mammalia > Scandentia > Tupaiidae > Tupaia > Tupaia tana. The sequence goes on along the minus strand of JAKSZU010000003.1, from coordinate 83,791,440 downwards.
ACCTTTTTTTCCCCTCTCTCTTTAGTTCAGTATCTAGGAACTCAAATAAATTTCTGAATAGAAATGATGAGCAGTATCCTTTTCTTGTTCTTATTCTTAGAGAAAAGTACTTAGTCTTTTACCATCCAGTCTGGAAGTTAGCTATAGATTTTCTATAGATGCTTTTAGTCAGACTGAAGGAGTTCTCTTTTATTCATATTGGGTTGTGAGAAAAGTCATGATGCATTTTTGCATAGAAAAACAAAAAATACATTATGACTTTTCTGACAATTGAATATTTGCTGACAAATTTTATCATAACTGAATGTTGGTTTTCAGGTGGTTTGTCTGCAAACCAGTGATCATATGGTATTCTTTATTTAAAATAATTATTTTATTTATTATTACTATTATTATTATTTAGAGAAAGATTTTTGCTGTAGGGGACATGCCCTTGCCAGAGAGACAGAGAGAGAAAGTGAGAAATCACCTCTCAGGGAGGGGGATGGCCAAGCTACAATCCCTTTTCCTCTATTCTCCTCAGGATTTTGAGCACATACACACATGCACCCTGCATGAGTTTTAAGCCATTGTGTCTAGGACTCAAAACTGAATCGACTACATAGGAGTCCAGCGATATAACCATTACACCATGTGCTGTCCCTTACTATTATTATTTTTAATTTGCTATAGGGCATATGTGCTCACTAGAGAGACAGAGACAGAGAGAGAGAAAGAGAGAGAGAAAAAACAAGCTGCTGGATCCAGGACTTGAACTACATTTGGCCATATAGGAGTCCAGCACCTTGACCACTACATCATCTGCTGGCACCCTCTACTTTTGTTTTAATGAGAGAGGATGAGGCAGAGGGAGAGATAGATAGTTTTTTTTTGTTTTTTTTTTTTATTTCGGTGTGGGTGTGCTAGAGACAGAGAGAGGGAAAGGGAGACATCACCGCCAAGAGGAGATGGCCATTCTGCACTCCCTGCTCTGTTCTCCTGTTGGGATTTTGGGCATGCATGCATACATGCCAATGTGATTTTTAAGCCAGACTTCTGCCCTGGCCTCTCAGTTAGGGTTACAGGCACACACCACCAGCCTGTTGGTTGGTCTGAGAACAAAACCTGGGCCTTGCTTATAATCTGGCCGCACATAGTACTTCTACCTGTGCCACCACCACTGACCAGTGGTGTGTTTGATTAACTTCTGCTCTTTATTACCTTTCCTTCTGTTCAATTTAGGCTTTATTTGCTCTTCCTTTTCTACTGCAGGGCGGGGGGTGGGGGTGGGGGGTGGGGCTGTTTTCAGAAAGTTCGTGGAAAACACACAGTGTGAAATAATTATGCATGGATTTCAAAGTTTTGCACCAAAATAAACTTGTACTTTAATTTCATTTTTCCACAGTCTTTCTAAAGTATCTGTGTAGTTCCTTAAAGTGAAATTTAGACAGTTGATTTAAAACTTTTATTGTTTTCTAATATCATTTTAAAATTGTCAATTACCCTCTAAGAAAGTTTTAGTTATAACCCACAAATGTGGGATTTTTTAAAACTTCAATTTCATTCAGTTCAGAAGATATTTCAGTTTTATTTTATTTTATTTTTTACCCAGAGTTAAGAAGTATATTGTTGGGGACCAGCAGGTGGTGTGGTGGCTAAGGTGCTGAACACTCCCACATGGTCGACCACTGTTCAAGTCCCAGACCTGGTGGCTTGCTTTCTCACTTTCTCTCTGTCTCTCTCTGGTCAAATTTAAATAAATAAATGAACAAATCAAATTAAATAAATAATTATTTTTTAAAAAATAGAAGTATATTGTTTAATTTCAAAATATTTAGGAATTTTTTATATACCTACTATTGATTTCTAGCTTAATTCCATTTTATTTATTCTTTACATGATATCCATTCTTTTACATTTTCTGAGGTTTCTTTTGTGGCCTGGAGTTTGATCTATCTTGGCAAAAGAATGTACATTCTGCCTGTTGGTGAGTAGTGTGTTCAATGATCGTTGGTTAGGTCAAGTTCGTTGATTGTACGATTCAAGCCTATATAATAGGTTGTTAGGAAAGTTGTGACATATTTTTCTATGCCAAAATGTGCATGTTCTTACTGACGACCCAGTACTTTTCATGTTTTTTCCCCTAGTTGATCTTACAGTTATTAGAAGTGTTGAAGTTCCCAACTACAATTGTGATTTCGTTTCCTTTTAGCTCTCCCGTATGTTGCATCATGTTTTTGAAGCTCTCGTGTGTAGGTATATACATAGTTAAGATGTTTATGTCTGTATGTTAAATTGACCTACTTATAATGATAACTAATGCTCCACTTTATCTCAGGGGTTATATTTCATTCTGATGTGCACTTGTCTGATATTAATAAAGCTACACCAGCTTTCTTTGGGTTAGTGTTTTAGTGGTATGTCTCTTATCCTATTAGTTTTAATCTATCTGTGTCTTTATATTTTAGGAAAGAAGTTGGCACACTTTTCCCCTAACCAGCTAAAAAGCTTTATAGATCACATTCAATCAATTTCCATTACATATCCTTTCCCTTTTTTCCCCGCTTTGCTCTCAGACTTTTTAAAAAAGCACAATGGAAGCTAGATTTAGTTCTTGGGCTGTAGCGCACTGACCCTTGTTTTTCTTTTTAATTAAAAAATTTTTTTTCGCCATGGTACATGTGCACTTGCTAGAGAGACAGAGACACAAAGAGAGGGAATGTGAGAAATCATCCCCCAGAGGGGACTATCATGCCTCAATTCCTTCTCCATTCTCCTCATGGGATTTTGGGCAGACATACACACACACACACACACACACTTGCATGGAGTGACTTTCAAGCTGCCGGGTCTTTGATTTAACAGGTTTAACATCCTTCTGTTTTAATTTGGGTAGTTAAACCATTTGTATTTACTTTAATTATTGACATGGTTGAATTTAAATCTGCTGTCTTGCAAACCATTTTCTCATATGTTCTTTATTTCCTTTTTCCTCCTCATTTTATGATTTCATCTTCTCTAATGTTGTATTATCATTACCTACCTCCTCTAAAAAATAGTGGTAATGCTAATTTTAAAATATGCAACTTTAAACTTATTACTACTGCCTTAAAACAATATTATGCTGCTCATGTATGGTTTAAGAATCTTATTATAACAGTTTACTTCCAATTCTTCCTACTTTTATTGTTATTTTATTGTCATCATACATTTTATTTTTATGTATAAGCCCTAGAGCAAACTGTTAACTTATTTTGTTGGTCAAATATCTCTTCAAGTGATTAAAAACAAGAAAAAGTATCTTTTATCACCATTTTAGTGCTTTTTCCTTTTTGCATAGATCTAATTTTTATCTAATAATACTCTCCTATGAGAAAAAGGTTAATTTAATATTTATTTATGGTACATGTCTGCTGCCATTGAGTTCTCTCGGTTTTTGTTGTGTGCAAATTCTTTATTTCATCTTCATTTTCTAGGCAATATCGTCACTATGCATACAATTCCTCATTGACTGTCTTCTTTATTTTCAGCACTTTATACATGCTACTCCATAACTGTAAAAACATCAGTGGTTGCCAGGGATTTGGGAAGAGAGAAGAGAAGGATGTATAGCTGAAACACAGAGAATTTTAAGGGTGGTGGAACTATTCTGTAGAAAACTCTGATCATGGATACATGTCATGAGGCGTGCGTGAACCCATAAAATAGTACAATACGGGAGCAGCAGATGGCATAATGGTTGCGTCACTGGACTTCCACATAGTTAACTGTGGTTCAAGTCCTTTACCCGGCATGTGTGCATACATGTCCAAAATGCCAGGAGGAAAATGGAGGAGAAAGGATTGTGGCATGGCCATCCCCCGCAGGAGGTGATTTCTTGCTTTCTGACTTTCTGTCTCTCCAGTGAATGCACATGCCCTATAGCAAAAAATATCTCTTAAAAAAAAAAAAAAGTACAGTACAAAAAATAAACCTGGGCCAGCAGGTGGTATAGTGGTAGAGGTGTTGAACTTCCATATTACCAACTACAGTTCAAGTCTTGGACACAACAGCTTGAAAATCACACTGGGCACGTGTGCACATGTGCCCAAAAACCCCAAGAGAAGAATGCAGAAGAAGGAATTGCAGCATAGCCATCCCTTCTGGGAGATGATTTCTCACTTTCCTTGTCACTGTCTCTCTCCAGTGAGTGCATGCACCCTTTGGCAAAAACCTAAAAAAAGGGAATAAACCTTAATGTAAACCATACACTATAGTTACTAATGTATAATTACATTATATAATAATAATTTTATCCACCAATTACCTTAGTTATTAGATTACAATAAGCATTTGTAACAGATGTACCAGAACAATGCAAAATTATGATAGGAAAATCTGTGCCAGGGGTAAGAGAGTAAGGAGAAAGGATAGGTTGTATACATGAACTCTGTTCTATCCTTCAGTTATTCTGTAAACCTAAAGCTGTATTGAAAAAAGTCTATTAGTAATTCTTAAAAAGTGCACTTTAGAAGCCAGCAAGTGGCGTGGCAGTTAAGGCGCTGGACTCCCACGTGGCCAACTGTGGTTCAATCTGAGACCTGGTGGCTTGTTTCTTGCTCTTGCTCTCTTTCTGTCTCTCTGGTATGCACACAGGCCTGGTAGCAAATAAAAAAAATTATAATAAGTAAAGTTAAATAATTCTTTTAAAAATATATGCAATTTATTGCATGCATTGCATGGTTTTGGATGAGAAGTCTAATTTTTTAAAAACGTTTTTTGTATGTATTACATCTCTTTTCTTTCTTTTATATTTGTTTGGTTTGGTGGTTGTCTGTTTTTACCAGCGGCCTCCCCCGCTCCATCTTTTTCTAGTGAGCACATGTGCCCCTTAGCAAATTAAAAAATAATAATGATAAATAAAAAAAATGGTTTACTATGCCCCTATAACAAGTCTCAGAGGAATTTATGACTCTCTGTTGCTGGGCTAAAATCAGACTGAAACCAGTCACTGAGCACAAAGATAAGGAAATCCTCATCATTAACTAAAGCGAAGAGCCATCTGGCCCCCTCCAGGAACTAAGGCGAACTCAAGACTCCCAGGTGTCTTAAGTTGAGGACCTGGACTGATAATCCATTTCAAACACAGAGTTTTCTTCCTTGTCAGGATCTTATTTAACTAGGCCATTTCAGCCCCTCTATGGCTACCTGTTTCAGCCCCTTATTTCCACTGCATTGGAAGCTTTGCTGGATAAACACCACTTTGCTATCCTCTCCATGTGTCCATGTTTCTAATTCCTCTTGAACTCTGAACAAGAACCAGCACTGGTGTTGGGCATGATCACTCCAATACCCTTACATCACAATCACTATCCAACACAGGGTATTCATACTAGGTGGAAATTTCAGTACAGACCACCTCATAAATCAACCTTGGGTCAAAAGCTATTCTTTGCCCACTCAGCTATGGCAGTGCTTTACGGTATGGAGTTTGAAGCCTACAGCTTTTCCTCTCACTAGGGCATCATGGGCAAAGAGATTTATGATGGAGTGATATCATTCCATATATAGCAAGCTCATGTTCAATATAGGTTACAAGGCAGGACAGTAAGAAAAGCAAAACCATCTATTGGGAGAAGGAAACTAAGATAATTTCAAGCTCATATGTTGAAGCACAGAAGTATTGTGCAGACACTCTGGATATCCTTATGGGTTCTGGGTATCCATGTGCATTTGTAGGAGACAGTTTCTTCCATTTTACCTAGAATGTATTTAAGATAGAATTAGGAGAAAGTTATTTAATTGTACCTCAGATATAATCTATGTAAAGTGAGGATACAGAGGAAAGTTTAAATGATAACTATAATTACATAATTAATAATATACTGAAGATTAGATACCAGGTCTGGTTTCCTACTACAATAGTATCATATATCCCACAAAAACTGTACTTGTCTAAAGTTGGTACATAGAAAACAGCTTTTAAGAAATTCCACAATTAACTCCTGTGCTGAAAGCTATTTGTTGGAAACAGTAATCCTTTATTAGCTGTGGTAAGACCCTGTATCTTCCTCACTGCTACTCCTACTTGTAATTGGCTTGAGCTGGTTCCCAGAGGCAACATCCAGTGAAGGAAACAAAATGAAAAGGATCATAAGAATAAGATGCTCCTGGCCCAAAATACCAATAGTTCTGGCTATTGACCCTGATCGTTGCCAAAATCATTCTGGTGAAGTGCTGACCTGAACTTAGCTGTGCTCCTTCTGGTGCTTTTGTGTACATATGACTGACAGAGAGGCCTTAAGAACCTTCTGGAAAAGAACCTGTCCTCAGGGAAGTGAGGGAGTCTGGAATAGAAACTTGAGCAAATAACATTGTTTTAGGAAGGAGTAATAATGCAGAGGACAATGTCTCAAAGAAGAGCTTTTATAAAATCTCTGCAAAATCTTGGACTCACAGGGCAGCTACTTGGGGCCCGTATAGTGTAGAGAACAGTGCAGAGATGGAGCCAAAATGAATTCTTCTCTTTCAGCAGAACAGTTTTGTTTCATGAGGCATCTTGAGAGCAGGGCACATCTTAGGCACCTGTGATCTGTTGCCAAGCCCAGCTCTTGCGGCCATGAGATCCACGAGGGCTCCAGACCTGGCTTTTCTTCCTGTTATTCCTTTGGGCATTATTTGCTTTTCTTGTGAGAAGTTTCATTTATTAAGAGTTAACCTGCTTTCTAAATGATGTCCACACTGTCTTTTGCAGAGCTATATGTATAATTTCTTGAATTATCACAGAGCTTAAAATTACTTTAAAGGATTTTCTTACTTAAAACAGCATCAGAGTGGTAAGTGGTAAGGAGAGGAAAGATTCTGTTCTGTTTGTCCGTCTGACAGCTGGTACTTAGAACTCCCCCGCCGCCAGTCCTTGGTGCTGTGAAGGGTACAGTGATAGTGTTCAATCTGTATTATTTAGTTGTAGTCATGGAGATAAGCCTAATAAATTATAAACTGACTCCTGTCAAGTAAAAATAATTATAAAAATAATCAAGTACTCAGGGGCAGCAGGTGGCATAGTGGTTAAGGCACTGGACTCCCACATGGCTGACTGTGGTTCAGGTCCCAGACCCAGTGGCTTGAAAATCATGCTGGGCACATGTATGTGCTTGCCCAAAATCCCAGGAGGAGAATAGAGAAGAGATTTGGGTTGTGGCCATCAATCCTGGGGGGTGATTTCTCACTTACCCTCTCACTGTCTCTTTCTGGTGAGCACATGCGCCCTATACCAAAACCTTAAAAAATCATAATCAAGTACTTTTACATTATATCTTTTTAACTTTTTAATTCGTAATGGACCTTCAGAGTTTGATTCAAGCAACTTCTTTCATGAAGGCAAAATGGCATGTCTTTTCCTGAATAATAGTAATCCTAACTAATATTTAATAAGTGTTTGGCATTCGAAGGGCTTTGCATATTTTAGCTTCTGGACTGCTTAAAATTTCTCCATGAGGTAAGTGTGTCATTTATTATCACCTCCATCCTATAGAATGATTTAGGTACAGAAGCTGAGTACTTAATATGTACAAGGCCACAGAGCTGAGACTTGGTGAAGCCAGAATTCCAAGTTGCTCTCAATCACTCTGTAATCTTGCCTCAAAATATCTTATGAGAAAAATGGCCCTGGATGGAAAGTCAAGCTTTTAAGCAAAGGGACAAGATTATGAGTCACAGGGGTGGTGGTGGTGGGTGGGGGAGTGGGCGGAATGGCCAGGACAGTAAAACCCATGGTCCTGAGATATGAGTATATATGGTTGACTGCTTCATAAATCTAGGAGCCCTGAGTGCATAACACCATGAAGGAATCAACCCCCTGAAAACTAGGCTAGACATAAGACATGGAAGACATTATTAATGCTTCGTATCAGTTAGTGGGCCTGTTTTTATGAAGTTACAGGCATGGATTTAGATCACTTTCTTTGCCTTATCAATTCTTGCTATCTTGCAGTGGTTTGAAAGGATATTCAAGTGGCTTCCAATTTTTATCTTAGATAAAACTATTGAGTCACACTTCAAGAATTATACATGTTAGAATTTTACCTCAAGGTTGTTTTAAATCTAATAGCGAAAAGCTTAACTAAATAAGTTTGTTCTAGAACTCAGATATGCCTAGAGGACCGATGCAGCTGGCTAGCTGAGCTTTATTGACATAAGGGACTGAGTAACCTGGGATGGAATGCATTTTAACAGAAGAGGATTCAAAAAGAGAAGGGTGGGATATCTGTCACTCATGTCATAGTCCTCAAATAGTGTTCTTGCTTTCAGTCTGAAGATGAAGGCTATCATGAAGGATTGGGTCAAAAAGGAATCAGTGCAGGATCCTGAGAGCACAGGGTGTCAAGAAATTGGGTGTCAGCACCAAACGACAGCCCCCTGGCATGGGGCTCAGGGATTTGCAATCTGGGCACAGAAATGTGACAGCGAGGCCTTAGCAGCCATGGTGGTACCCACTACAGCCTCTTGTCAGCACAAAAGGGTGAGCAGATCAAGTGAGGAAGAAAAGGCTGAAGACTGAAGAGTAGTGAAGTCAGGACACCTAGAACAAATCGTGGAACTTGGGCATCCAGAGGTCCCCCGGATGGGTGAGTAAAGCCAGAGAACCAGTAAGTAGTGGCTGCGTTGCAACTAATGTTTATCTGCAGGCAGTGTTGGCAAAGCTTATTGCCCAGTGGAATTACGTGGTTGTTCATTTAAGAATTGTTTCTGGGATCAGCAGGTAGTGTAGCAGTTTCTTCGCTGGACTTCCACATGGCTGCCCGTGGTTTGAGCCCCAGACCCGGTGACTTCAAAATCATACTAGATACATGTGTGTGCATGCCCAAGATCGTGGTAGAATGGTAGAGGGGAAGGGATTGCGGTGTGGCTGTCCCCCTGGGGGGATGATTTCTCTCGTTCCCTCTTACTGTCTCTGTCTGTCTCCCGCAAGCACACATGCCTAAAGCAAAAAACAAACAAACAAAAAAGAATTGTTGCTATTTTGGACTCAAAAATTCACAAATTCTCAGGGCACAGAGTGATAGTTTCGACTATAACAAATCCATCAGTGTGATGAAAGCTCAAAACCTCTTCTAAGTCTTTCTAATAAAAGACTAAAGCTTGGGTCACCAGGTGGTGTGGAGAGTAAGGCACTGAATACCACATGCCTGACTGCACTGTTTGAGTCTTAGACCTGTTGGCTTGAAAATCACATGGGGCAGGTGTGCTTGCATGCCCCAAATCCTAAGTAGAGATGAAGAGAAAGGATTACCACATGACTATGTCCTCCAGGGGGTGATTTCTCACTTTCCCTCTCTGTCTCTGTCTGGTGAGTGCACAACAAAAACTAAAAAAAAAAAAAAAAAAAAAAAAAAAAAAAGACTAAGCTTCATTAATATACATTAATATATAATCCTCTGACAATACATTGGAGAATTACAATAATTGGAGGATTGCAATAAAGGGACAATTGTTTCACACTGTTTAGCTAGTCTTTGAAGAGTTTTAAGACTTTTTTTTAAAGAATTGTTTATTTAATTTTTTATTGATTCATTCACATATTTTAATTTGACCAGAGAGAGACATAGAGAGAGAGGAGGAGAGAGGGAAAGCAAGAAAGCAAGCCTCCAGGTCCGGGACTTGAACTGTGGTTGGCCATGCAAGACTGTCCAGCGCCTTAATCACCATGCCACCCTTAAATCCATGAACTGTTTGGGGTAGTTGAGCACTTCAGGTGGGTAGGAACAGAACCTTTTAGTCTCTTGAAAATCTTGAAGCAGCAGGTGCTATTTCCTGTTCTCTTCAGGACATTAAGAGATCAAAGAAGCATAAAATGTGCCCTAATGTAGCTGAACTGCTAATTATACACGAAGAAATGAAACGAATGGAGTTGTGAACAAAAGCCCTTTGGCACCTGTTTTGGTCATCTTGTTTTCTTTCCCATGGTATTTTACACCTCCTAATTTAATTTGGGTCTGGCCTCTCTTCTCCCAGCTGTCTAGGCCTAGAGAGCTCACACGCACATTCCAAAGGGGTTATTGCAGCTTAACATGGGGCAGGGATCAAGCCAGAACATCAGCCAACTCATATGCTGGCCTCGAGCCCCAGTGTTCCTGCTGCCTTATCCCACTATGAGTTGGTAACCTGAGACTGTGGGTCTGGTGTAGAGACTGCAGAAGTTCAAACACTGTCAGAAATTTTCTTAAACAGCCCATGCAGAGCTTTGCAATATGAAAAGTGACTGGTTGGAGAAGTCCCTGTGACATTCTTGCCATACTCCTGAGCCAAGGTGCCATTTTTATATGATTTCTGGGGAATATGGACAGATCGTGGGAGCCGGCAGCAGATGTAAACCTTAAGTTAGGACTCTGATATGCCAGGAAGTTCAATTTTGGTCCTGCACTTTAAGGTGATATGAACCAACAGTGGTAGTACACTTTATCTTTTGGGCCACAGACCATATGAATTTAATCCTAATCCTCATTAGTGTTGTTTTCCAAAGGGAGATGTAAGGTATCTGTGGAGCTGAGCAAAAAGAATGATAGGAATTTGAGAATTTAATCAGATGAATGACACCATAGCCTATCATCACGGATAGTCTGTGTGTCTATCCTTTTTTTCACTTTCCTTTTTAATTATCAAGGGGTGCATGGACTTGCCAGAGACAGAGAAAAGAGAGAGATGGAGAGGGAGGGAGCACTCCCTAATGGGGTGAGGTCACACTGCAATCCTTTCTCCATTTTTCCTTCCCAGTGAGATTTGGGGTTTGCACACATCATATGCCAGCATTTTTTTTTTTTCTTTTTTCTATTTTGGGGAGGTTTTTGCTACAGGGCTCGTGCACTTGCCAGAAAGACAGAGAGAGACAGAGAGACAGAAAGCGAGAAATCACCCCCCAGGGGGGATGGCCACGCTGCAATCCCTTCTTCTCCATTCTCCTCTCGGGATCTTGGGCACGCACGCACACGTGCCCGGCGTGAGTTTTAAGCCACCGGGTCCAGGATGTGAACCGCAGTGGGCTACATGGGAGTCCAGCGATATAGCCATTACGCTAACTCCTGGTCCCATGCCCAACATATTTTTCAAGCCACCAGGGCTAGCACTTGAACTGTGGTCAGCTATGTAGAATCTGGCTCCCTTAACCACTAGGATATGGGACCAGGCCAGGTAAAGTGTTCTAGATCTATTTTCTGCTGAAGCCACCACAGTAAAACACTGTTCATTATGTCTGTAACTTCCCTGGGATGATAAGGGATGTAGGCAATAAACATGGTACATGAAACAGGCCATAAATTTATCTCCAGGACTGAAATACTTGAGTGCAGAGGCAAAGGCCTCTGACTTCCTCATGAATGAAGAACATAGTCCCCAAAAATAAGTCCAGAAATAATCTGCAACACATAAAAAAATTTTAACATTATGAAATAAAAGGCATCTTTAATTAGTGGGGCAAAGAAGTCAATTTAATAGTGGGTTTTGTGACGAGTAGTGAGCTGGTTCATACCTCACCTATATGATGTTAAACTTAAAATACATTAAAAATCACAAGTTTAGGGGACCAGCAGTTAGCGTAATGGCTATGTCGCTGGACTCCCACGTAGTCGACCGCGGTTTGTGTCCCGGATCTGGTGGCTTAAAACTCATGCCGGGCGCGCGTGCGTGTGTGCCCAAGATCCCAAGAGGAGAATGGAGGAGAAGGGATTGTGGCGTGGCCATCCCCCCTGGGGGGTTATTTCTCACTTTCTGTCTCTCTGTCTCTCTCTCTCTCTCTGGCGAGCGCACATGCCCTATAGCAAAAAACCTCTCAAAAAAAAAAAAAAATCACAAGTTTAGCAAAGCATAAATAAATAAAGTCCAGAAAAAAATATTGAGTGAATTCCTTTGTATATTTGAACTGGAGAAAATCTATCTTTTTAAAAAATTTTATTCATTCATTCATTTACTTTTCATTTGACCAGAGAGAGACACAGGGAGAGCAAGAGAGGGAAAGTGAGAAAGCAAGCCACCAGGTCTAGGACTCGAACCATTGCCGGCCATGTGGGAGTGTCCAGCGCCTTAACCACCACACCACCTGCTGGTCCCCGAGAAAATCTTTCTTTTTTTTTTTTTTTTTTTTTTTTTTTCTTTTTTTGGAGAGGTTTTTCGCTATAGGGCGCGTGCGCTCGCCAGACAGACAGAGAGAGACATAGAGACAGAAAGCGAGAAATCACCCCCCAGGGGGGATGGTCACGCCGCAATCCCTTCTCCTCCATTCTCCTCTCGGGATCTTGGGCACGCACGCACACGCGCCCGGCGTGAGTTGTAAGCCACCGGGTTCGAGACGCGAACCGCGGTCGACTACGTGGGAGTCCAGCGACATAGCCATTACGCTAACTGCTGGTTCCCGCGAGAAAATCTTTCTAATGGTGACTCAAAATTCAAAAGCCATTATAGTAAAAGATTAATTCGAGCACATAAAATAAAAACAATAACTTTTGCATGGCAAATTATACCAAAAGCATATCAAAAATCAATGGAAAATTTGGAAAAAAAATGTAACTCATGTAGCAATACTAAATTCTCAATCTATACAAATCTCCCAAAAAATCCATTTTAAAAATATTTAACATAAAGGCAGTAGATTATACATATTCTGCACCTTGCCTTTCTGCTCAGCGAGAGCTGTTTTAGACTTTTTCATAATTGTGTTTCATTGGTGGAATCAAAATTTTGATGGCCTACTATGGATGGACATATTTTTTTCCCTCCAATTGTTTGCTATTAAATCTTTTTCTAAAAAGATGATTTGTAGGGACCAGCAGTTAGCGTAATGGCTATGTCGCTGGACTCCCATGTGTTTGACGGTGGTTCGCGTCCCAAACCCGGTGGCTTAAAACTCACGCTGGGTGCATATGCATGCGTGCCCAAGATCCTGAGAGGAGAATGGAGGAGAAGGGATTGTGGCGTGGTCATCCCCCCGGGGGATGATTTCTCGCCTTCTGTCCCTCTGTCTCTTTCTCTCTGTCTGGCGAGCGCACACACCCTATAGCAAAAACCTCTAAAAAAAAAAAAAGATGATTCGTAATGTTCAGAAGCTTTAGACTCTGAAGTCAGGTTTCCTGTGGGTTCCAATTTTGGCTCTTTAATTTTAAGCTACATGACCTTGACCTTAAGCTAATTATTTAGTCTCTTTGCTCATCTGTATAATGGATTTGAAATGAAGAATACCAACAACATAAGGGTGTTGTGAGGATTTTGCCTGTTAAACCAGTCTAACTGGCAGGAAATGTGGTGAGTAGCTCTGGAATCTGCATTTTAATAAGCAAAGCTGGGAATTCTGCTGCAGATGGACCCAGACAACATTGGAGAAAGTACTGCCAACTGCACCCTGGGTCAATGATACTCAAATTGTTAAGTGTAGTATCTTGAGGAAATTGGTCAGGATCAGGTGTCTTAAAAGTTAACCATAGTACACGGTAAAGAGGTGCAATGATTAAATGTAAAAATAAAAAAAAATAAAAAATAAAAAAAAGGTTAGCCATAGTTTAGCTATAATAAACACCATCAAGCTTTCCAGAGGAGACAATTTCAGTACGGCATCTGAATTTTGATGTTGATTTTACTGAGGGATTATTTCAGTAACTGCCTTCTGAGAATACTGCTTGTTTGTTTTGCTTTCAAATGTGTAGTGTAGGCCTTTGAGGACAGGGAACTTGACTTCCAGTTTATCCTCTAAGTTAATATGTAGTCTTTCTCTCTCTAGTCTTTCTCTTTTCATTTATTTATTTTGAGAGAGAGACTTCCTCAACAGAGTTTTCATGCCATGATCCACTCCCAATCTCAGCCAGCCCAGATCCTAGTGCATGCCCAACATGCTCAGGAAGGTTCTGGGACACAAACCCAGGGCCTTTCCCATAGGGGTCCAGTTACATAACCATTGCAACATCGCCTGGCTGGTACATATTCTCTTAACACATTCTTCTTAATATTTTGATGCACTTTAGAGCTACTGAAGAAAGAGGAAAATTCTAATTCTTGCTTCAAGATTTATTGTTGCATTGTAAGATTGAGACTTGGTATAAATGGAAGAGCACAGACTTTGTAGTTAGTTACATCTCAGCATAGTAATTATTAAACTGGGAAATGTTGGGGAAAATTGCTAAACTGGCTTGAAAAATCAGTTGTCTCGGGAACCAGCAGTTAGCGTAATGGCTATGTCACTGGACTCCCACATAGTCGACCGCGGTTCGCGTCCCGGACCCAGTGGCTTAAAACTCATGCCGGGCGTGTGTGCATGTGTGCCCAAGATCCCGAGAGGAGAATGGAGGAGAAGGGATTGCGGTGTGACCATCCCCCTTGGGGGGTGATTTCTCGCTTTCTGTCTCTATGTCTCTCTCTGTCTGGCGAGCGCACGCGCCCTATAGCGCAAACCTCTCCCCCCCAAAAAAAAAATCAGTTGTCTCTTTTATAGTATTGAGATGCTAATACTCACCATGCAGTTATCTTAATGATGAGATAATGTTCATAAAGAGGATGCCATGCAGCAAGTGCTCATTAAATAGTAGGTTATATGATTAAATGGTAGATTATGTGATTAAAACTAGCTTTTCAGGGTATTCTTTTCTGGTTGTCTGATGACCCCTCCTGGATGATCCAGAACCTAGATTAAGCAAGGGTCAGTCAGCATCGCTTACTTGAAACTAAAGCTCATGTGGCATCCAGAGGCATTGTATTTGGAAGAAACTGAAATCAAAGCTAGACCCAGGCCAGCCTAGCGGAAAATCCAGAAAAGAGGCAATGAAGGTAAAAACTGGATAAATGAGATATGAGTAGAAAGGAGAGCCTTGATTTTCTGCAATAAAATATCAAGTATTATCATTACTTTCCACTGATGTGTATATGTTCAGAATTTATATGTAGGACCTCAGTTAATTTTCACCAAAATGCTACAGGACATTAGAGTAACTCTTTGTGACTTTCCATTATGTAATCGTTTCTTAAATGACAACAGAAGCACAAGAAATCAAAGACCAAAATGAATTGGACTTCATCAAAATTATTTTTTGTTTGTTCCAAAGAGGACTTCTGAGAAAGTGAAAAGGAGCAAGCTCCTTATATAATACAACAGTTAAGCACATTGTGTGGCAGCCTGAGAAAAGCACACGAGGCATAAACACACGAGGCATGTGCATTTGTGCCTAGGATCCTGATGAGATGAAGAACTGGAGGAAAAAGGAGGACCATGCCCAATTGCAGGGTGATTTCTCTCTCTTTTCTTATATGTAATAAAAGAAATTGTTAAAAAAAATAAGTAAATAAGATGAAAAGGTAACCTAGAGAGACTATATTTGCAAACCATTTATCTACTATCTATCTTGTATTCAAAATGTATGAAGAACTCTTAAAAATGGGCAAAATGACCCGCCTGCTGCGGCTGATCAGTAATGCAAGTGCCCTGCAAAGCTGGAAGCCCTGTGGCTGACCATGCATGGTGTGAAAACATGCTAAGTGAGCCCACACTTGTGCAGGCATCCAGAATGAGGAGCAGGAAGGGCTGGGGAAAGATCATGACATGACGAGACCTTGTCAAGGGTATTATCTCACTCTATCACTATATACCTGCACATGCTCTTTATCGTAAAACAAATGGACAAAGGATCTAAATAGACATTTTTCCAAAGAAGAAATACAAATACCTAGTAGCATGTGAGAAGAAGCTGAACGTCATTAGTCATTAGCAAAATGCAAATCAAAGCCACAAGAGATAGTGATTTATATATTCCTAGGATGACTTTAGTAAAAAAAGCAATAACAAAGATGTGGAGAAATAAAATAACCTCATATGCAAATGCTTATAACAGCACTATTTGTGGTAGCCCGAAGATGGAAACAACACATGTGTCCATCACTAATGAATGGATAAAATGTGGTATATTCATACAGTGGAATACTGCATGGCAATAACAAGGGGTAAAATATTAATACATGCTACAACACGGATAAACCTTGAATATATGCTAAATGAAGGGTAGTCACAAACAAGAATCCATTTTCTTCCAAATGGGGAAATCTATAGAAACAAAAATAAATTAGTGGTTACCAAGGGGTGGGGAATGATAGGAGTGGGTGCTGATGGGTATAGAGTTCTCTTTGGTGGTGTTGAAAATATGCCAGAATTAAGGAAGGGTAATGATTTTTTTAAGAATTATTTTAATTTTATTATTTTTTAAATTCGACCAAAGAGAAACAGAGAGAGGGAAAGTGAGAAAGCAAGCTTCCAGATCTGGGACTCAAATCACAGTCGGCCACGTGGGAGTCCAGCACCTTACCTACCATACCACCTGCCAGCCTCAGGTAATTATAACGAATGTGCAATCTATGAATATACTAAAAACCACTGAACTGTATTCCTTAAATGTGTGCATTTTACAGTATGTGAATTGTATCTTAACAAAGCTGTATAAGAACGAAATATTGAAAAATCTTGTGGAATATTTTTCTATTCAGTAGATAAGTATCTGACGCTTGCCAAAGGCCACAGGAGTGAGTGATGTCAAAATTCAAAAGCAGCCTATCAACATCAAAGCCTGGATTCTTGACCAGAATGTTCTAATGCTATAAGGCCTTCCTGAGCTAGAGAAAGAGTCTGAAGTAGCCTTTACAGGCATCCATAATCTTAGCCCTGCTTGAAATTATAGATTTTTTTAATGGATGGTGTTGGCTTCTAAGTAGAATTGTTTTGTTACGGTTCTGATTGATTATTTCATGGAAAAATTACTTCAAGATGCTTGAGTGGCTGAGATTAAAGAAACAGACTGACTAATGTGCAGGGTACTGAACGCTCTGTTGCATGGCAGAGAACATTTACTAGGAGATACTAAACCCAGATGCTCTGAAACCTTGCTGTTTCAGATGATCTTGTTGGAAAGGCACATATCCGAGCTCCACTCCAGAAATATTGAATCAAAAACTGGACATCGTGGTCTGGTAACTGTCTTTGATGGAGTGGGATAAGGAGACAGGATCTGGTGATTCTGCTGATGCTCCCTGCGTGCAAAGAGGTGAACCCCACTCACTGTGGAGCTCAGGAGGCCTTGCTTCAAGTTGGGAACCATCATAGTGGCCTAAGGAGTAGTAAGTACTTTCATCTTGGGCGTCCAATACATGTTTTGACTACGTCAGTTAAAAATGATTTGTCCTCTGGGGCCGACAGGTGGCATGGTGGTCAAGGGTGCTAGATTCCCACATGACCGACCACGGTTTGAGTCCCAGACCTGGTGGCTTTCTCTCTCTCTCTCTCTGATTGAATTAAAATAAATAATAAAGTGAAATGCTCAAATTGTAAGCTAAACA
This sequence comes from Tupaia tana, assembly GCA_026018925.1. NCBI lineage: Eukaryota > Metazoa > Chordata > Mammalia > Scandentia > Tupaiidae > Tupaia > Tupaia tana. The sequence continues at coordinate 83,774,130 of JAKSZU010000003.1, read as the reverse complement.
ATGCGACTTAATGTATATACAAAAATAAATAAATTTAAAAAAATAATTCTTTAAAAAAAGTTTGTCCTCCTTGAGAATCAGCAGTTAGCATAATGGCTATGTCGCTGAACTCCCATGTAGTCGACCACAGTTTGAGTCCCAGACCTGGTGGCTTAAACTCACTCCGGGCGCATGCGTGTGCGTGTCCAAGATCCTGAGAGGAGAATGGAGGAGAAGGGATTGCGGCATGGCCATTCTCCACCAGGGAGTGATTTCTCACTTCCTGTCTCCCTGTCTCTCTCTTTCAGATGACCACACATGCCCTATAGCAAAAGCAAAAGAACAACAATAAAAAAAAAAACTCTCCAAAAAAATTTGTCCTCCTTGAAAGCAATTTAGGTCATCAAGAAAAATAAGAATTTTTAAGTAGAATTTATTCCAAGTATTTCTACCAGATAAAATCATTGTTTTATACTTGGATGAACACAATCCCAAATATGATATGACTGTGAGACTTTGTACATATAGAGATAGTCTGACACATAGTTTTACATAAATGGGATAAAAATCAATACATACATAACATGCCATTTTAGCAAAGAAATTATTTTTAAAGAAAAATAAGCAGTTTTTTTGGTTCTCTCCAATTTCACAGCAGTCACCATTTTAATATGAAACTTAAAAACAACCTCTGTCCCGTAGTACATATCCCAAACCAACAGATTATAAAATTTTCACTGATGTTTATATCATCACTCTTCTCTCCCTATGCACTGCAATGCTAATAAAATGAAATTAAAACAGTTAATTACTATTATACATTTTAAACAGCAATTCTGTAAACCTTAAACTTTGTGTTCAAATAATCATTCTTCTTATTTTCAGGAAATTCAACAGATTATTTTCTGCTTTCCACTGAGGGATATTGATAGGAAATTGAAACTCTTGATTCTGAGAGCAAGAGTTAAATTGATCCATAGAAGAAAATAGGAGGAAGAAATTTTGTTTTGAAACATGTAATAAAAATATTGTTTCTCAAGAGACTTGATCAATTTGATCTACAAAAGTAGTGAGGAAGAGCAAATCTCTGTGATTCATGGTTAAGAGGATTAACTATTATATTAGTATCAATTAAGGAGACATGATAAATGGCAGGACATATAAAGATACGGCACTTCCCCCAATATATGGCCTTCCCCCCAGATATGACATTTCCCCATTGCTTGATTCCATATTCCTTTTACCTAAGAAGTGTGTGCATTCCCTCCTCTGGAAGATACTAAGATTCTCTAGAACATTCTTTAAAAAGCAGAAATATTTTTAGTTTCAAGGAGTTTTGCACATAACTTTCATGCTAGTTACCACCTCCACCCTTGTAATTGGAGAACTTGATAAAAGTGAAAATTAAATTTTCCAAAAAAAAGCTTAGTAATATCAATCACCTATTTAAAGATTTTCCATGTGCCCTAAGGGATCAGGGTTTGTTTTTTTTTTTTTTTTTTTTCTCCTAAGTTCTACTAATCCATGACGTGTAGGATCGCTGTGTTTTTGTTTTGTTTGTTTGTGTGTGTGTGTGTGTGTGTGTGTGTGTGTTTCTTTCCCCAGATCCTTATGGTAGACTTTGCAGATTAGTGCAAGGAATGAGGGGAACAGTTTGTAGTTTTTGAAGGATTAATTAGAAGCTCAAGTATATATTCAATCATTGGTTTATAGCAATTTTAGTTACTAACCAATTATCACCTGTAGGTAGTAAAAGAGCAAAGACCCCAAACAGAGGAAACATGAAGAAGTGTAAATTGACATTAGCAGTGCTCAGCATGCCCTACTTTCTGATTACAGATGGGTGTCAAGTGGACTGAAGTGGCCTGTGCATATTAGCACCTCCATGTGGATGCCACAATTGAATAGCACTTCTGCTATGCAGAAGGAATTCTTGAGCATTTCCTTTGAATGTTGCACTTCTGTGCTGTCAAGCCATCGTGAGAATGCTGAGCTTGAAGTCCTTCACATAGATGGAAATTTGGGGAGAACTGGATTGGAAGCCTAAATAAGGATGGTCAGTCTCTGTGGAAGTAAATTTGGAGGAAGATTCTTATTTTTCAGGAAAATGTATTTATAGAGCTTTTCCCTGTATTTACCTTACTGTGTAATATCAGTGTAACTTAAAAAAAAAAAAGACTAGGAAAAATAGTAAAAGAAGCAAAAAGTAATAAGTAGCATTCACAGGAGTAACAATAAGACAAGCCGAATTCTCCACAGAAATGTTAGAAGCCAGAAGACAGTGTAATGACACCTTTAAAGTCCTGAAAGAAAATAACCACCGACCTAGAACTATATATTCAAGGAAAAGGTCTTTCAGAAATGATGGCAAAGTACAGACATCTAAAGAATCTTTCTCCAAATAAGTGAACATCCGTAAAGACATTTACAGATAAAAACAGACAATTTGCCACTAGTACTAGATTCACATGACAAGAAAAATCTAAAGTCAATTTTCAGAAAGAAGGAATACAATTCCAGGTTGAAAGCATGAAAGTGTAGAAGAAGGATGGAAGAATAATATGAAAACCAAATACATGGGCAAATCTAAATCATTATTTACAGTATTAAAGGATAAATTTTATGAGGCTTAAGGTATTAAGATACAGTAAAATATGTGATAATTGTAGTACAAAAGGTAGGAAAGTGGATACTGAAGTCTTGTGATTCTTGCACTGTCTGGGAAATGATAAAAGTATTAAGCCAATGATGCATGTTATAATCTCTAATAACTAGTAAGAACGGGACGAAATAATTCATGCATACTTTGTTTCATTGCACGTCCATTGCATTTTGCAATGGTTTTTTTTTTTTATAAATTGGAGGTTCGTGGAAACCCTGCCCCAAGCCAGTCTATTGGCACCATTTTCCAACAGCTCATTGCTTACTCTGTGTCTGTCACATTTTGGTAATTCCCACAATATCTCAAAAGTTGTCATTATTGTATTTGTATGATGGTCTGTGATCAGTGATCATTGATGTGTGATGTGACTTGTCATTGTTTTTTTTTTTTTTTTTTTTTTGGAGAGGTTTTCGCTATAGGGCGTGTGCTCGCCAGACAGACAGAGAGAGACATAGAGACAGAAAGCAAGAAATCACCCCCCAGGGGGGATGGCCACGCCACAATCCCTTCTCCTCCATTCTCCTCTCGGGATCTTGGGCACGCACGTACGTGCGCCTGGTGTGAGTTTTAAGCCACCGGGTCCAGGACGCGAACTGCAGTCGACTAAGTGGGAGTCCAGCGACATAGCCATTACGCTAACTGCTGGTTCCCGTGACTTGTCATTGTTGTGAGGGCATGCCATTACGAAATGGTGAACTTTTTTTTTTCTTTTTTTGGAGAGGTTTTTGCTATAGGGCGTGTGCGCTTGCCAGAAAGACAGAGAGAGAGAGACGGAGAGACAGAAAGTGAGAAATCACCCCCCGGGGGGGATGGCCATGCCACAATCCCTTCTCCTCCATTCTCCTCTCAGGATCTTGGGCATGCACGCACACATACCCAGGGTGAATTTAAGCCACTGGGTCCAGGACTTGACTACGTGGGAGTCCAGTGACATAGCCATTATGCTAACTGCTGGTCCCGAGATGGTGAACTTAATAAATGTGTGACTGCTCCACTGATTGCTCTTGCTCCCCATTTCTTCAGGCCTGGCTATCCCCTGAGATACAGCTATACTGAAATTAGGCCCATTAATAATATACCATGGCCTCTGAGTGTTCAAGTGAAATGAAGAGTTGCAGTCTTGAACTTTAAATTAAAAGCCAGAAATGATTGTGCTTCGTGAGGAAGGCATGTTGTAAGCTGAGACTGAAAGCTAGGTCTTTTGTGCCAGTTAGCAAAGTTATGACTGCACAGGGAAAGTTTTGAAGGAAATGAAAAGTGCTACTCCAGTGAACACATGAATGATAAAGCAAATAAATAAATAAATAAATAAATAAATAAATAAATAAATAAATAAATAAATTTTAAAAAGTCTTATTATTGATGTAGAGAAAGATTAGTGGTCTGGATAGAAGATCAAACCAGCCAAACATTCCCTTAAGCCAAAGCCTAATACAGAGCAGGGCCACACCGCTTTTCAGTTCTGAAAGAGATGAAGAAGCTGTCAAAGAAAAGTTTAAAGCTAGCAGAGGTTGGTTCATGAGATCTAAGGAAAGAAGCCTACTCCAAAGCAAAAGTGCAAGGTGAAGCAGAAGCGCCGATGTAGAAATTGCAGCAAGTTAGCCCGAAGATCTGGCTAAGATCATTGATGAAGGTGACTGCACTAAACAACCGTTTTCAGTGTAGACAAAACAGCCTTGTGCTGGAAGAAGAAGCCATCTAGGACTTTCACAGCTAGAAAGAAATCAGTGCCAGGCTTCAAAGCTTCAAAGGATAGGCTGACTCTCTTGTTAGGGGTTAAGGCAGCTAATGACTTTAAATTGAAGCCCACTCTCATTTACCATTCCAAAAAATCCTAGGGACCTAAAGCAGTACAATAAATCTACTCTACCCATGCTCTATAAATGGAACAACAAAGCCTGGATGGCAGCACATCTTTTAATAGCAAGTTTTAATAAATATTTAAAGCCTTACTATTTAGGGGGAAAAAAACCCTTTCAAAATATGACTGTTGGAGCCAGCAGGTAGTGTGACGTTAGGGTGCTGGACTCCCACGTGGCCACCTATGGTTTAAATTCTGGTCCCAGTTGCCTGAAAAACATGCTAAGTACATGGCATGAGTGTCCAAAATCTTGACAGGAAGATATGGAGGATAAGAGATTGAGGTATGAACACCTCCCAGGGGGGATGCTTTCTGTCTTTCTGTTGCTCTCTGGTGAGTGTATGTCCCTTCTGACAATTAAAAAACAAAACGAAACAAGTAAGCAGGAATCATTTGACGAGGCTAACTTTATTGCTGTCTTATTTTAAGAATACAACAAACACTCCAATCTTCAGCAACCCCCACCCAGATTAGTCAGTGGCCATCAACACTAAGGAAAGATTCTCCACTAGCAAAAAAGCTTACCAATTGCTGAAGGCTCAGATAATAATGCTGTTAACATTTTTAAGCAAGAAAACATTTTAAATTCATGTATGTCTTGTTTTGTTTTGTTTTGTTTTGACATAGTGCCTACCAAGGGGGAAGAATTCACCAAGAATAGAGAATTTGGAGAAGTAAAATAGTCTCTTTCAGGCCAGGGCTGGAACCGCCAGATGAATACCACTTTGTTTTTCCAGACTGTCCCCTCAATTATTTAATATCTGTAAGCCTTAAATATAAAGCTGGTAGATACAAGTTGAATGCACTACATTTTTAATTTAGGGACAAATTAGAGTCTGAGGATGAAACTTAAGATGATGTTTGGAAATAAGTGATATATTTCTAAATATCAGGGTTAGTCCAGCTTCTGTGAATAAAAAGCTGACCATAGCTTATATGTAAATATATTAGCAGGAGTGCAATCTGAGGGAAGCAGGGGTGAGGAAAACATCAATGAGTCAAGAGATAGCAGGAGGGCAAGTTCCAAGGAAGTGCATCGGGGAGCCGACGACCATTTGGTATCGAGTGCAATTGATTGCTCACAACCCTCACAGGATTACTTTCTGAGAGGCTTTATGAACTACTGCACCAAATTTTGGAAAATCTTGCTAGAAGAGAAAGGATAATTTGTCTGACAATCCCATTTCCCATTGGTTAAAGACTTAGGGTATTAATTCTTCATAGGGTATTAATTCTGCCCTGCTGTGGTGCACATACTTGATCATCAAAAGTTTCCCCGGGCTTCTCAGGCCTCAGCAGCAATAGAGAAGCTGGTGAGTAGAGAAAAGGCCTGAGCTGTGGGCATGAGGCAAGGTATCATCTGCTGTGCCATGGAAGCAGGTGCACAAACAAGTGGCTACAGGTCTCAGAGGCAGGGCTAGTTGAATCTAAGGTAGAGAGTATGAGTCCTAATACACAGGGTGACTTGTGCCTATGTAGTTCAACTTTTAGATGCCTGGTGCCTCAATGTTGAGTCAGGATAAAACACAGTTAATGGGTAACCCAATGGCATGGTGCTTAAGACGGCTAGATCTCATGTGGTTGAAGGTACAGTTCGAGTCTCAGACCCCGCAGCTTGAGAAACACACTGTGAATATGTGTGTGTATACCCAAAATTCTGAAAGGAAAGAGAGGAAAAGGGATTGCAGTGTGATCATCTACTGTAGGGGGTGTTTTCTTACTTTCCCCCTTTTTCTCTTTCTCCAGGAAGCATAAAAAAAAAAAGAAAGAAAAGAAAAAAAAAAAAAAAACTAAACCACAATTAATCCTGTGTACAGAGAGCCACATATGAGAGGCTCTTTGTGTGCACTATAGTCCACAGGGTACATATCAGGACTTTGTTCTTCTGAACAGATGAGGACCCAATCTTCTTGGCACACCATTAAGATGAGTTTGGTGGAATGTAACCGATGCTTCAAGCTGGTGTGATGATAAGGATGTGCATTAACTCAGAAAAGAGGAAGTCCAGAAGTTGGTCTATCTGACAGTTGAATCATACTTAAGTTGTTTTCAAATAGGCTACCATCTGCTCAGTCAGATTTCTTCTATCTCTTCCTTCTTTTGTAGAACTCAATAGTCATATGTAATATGTTCCAACATCGAAAGTGTTTCCTATTTCCCCTCATCTCCTCAGCACACTATTATAAAAGTCAATTGTTTAGTCAGCTGCTTTACAACTTCCTAAAGAAAGCTGCCAATTTCTCAGCCAGAAAAATTAGTTGAGTTCTCATTTTTGAGGGAACTTCAAACATTTTGTGGAAAATGGAATTAAAATATTATGGTGAAAATATTTAATCCATGCATAGTTATCATAATGTACATTTTCTATGAACTTTTGGAGACTCCTTTGTCTTCCCTATATCCTCTACTTAATCAGATCCACATTTTACATTGCCTCTTTTGCCATGCTGCCTCTTCCTTGATCATATTTTATGCTTTTAGAATTCTTGATTGCAAACAACACCGAAAATATGCCTATCAAACTGAAATGGATCTACTGAAAATACATCTAGACTCAGAATCTATGGAAAGCTGGAGAAACAACTTGGCAGGTTTGGCTGTGCCTAACCTGCAATAGCAGAAACTATTACAGGTTAGGCACAGCCAAATTCTGCCACAGAATGGCCTGCTTAGGCTGTTACCGCTTGTAGTACTGTCACCCTGTATCTGTCCCCACACAGCTGGGTCCACCTGCCTCCCCTCCCACGCACTGCCTCCCCTCAGCCCATTGTGCCAGCTCACCCATCCATTTGATGCTGACTTTCTTATTACTGTTCTTTGCATTTCTGAAGTAGAGACCTTTGTGATTGAACTGGATTTATTTTTTCAGTCCTTGTCATCTCTAAAGATCTGGTTTTACTTTTTTTATTTTTTTTTTTAAGGTTTTTACCATAGGGCGTGTGAGCTCACCAGAGAGACAGATAATGACAGTGAGAGGGAAAGTGAGAAATCATCCTCCAGGAGGGATGGCCGTGCTGCAATCCCTCCCCTGTTCTCCTCCTAGGATTTTGTAAGTGTACACATACACACCCAGCATGAGTTTCAAGCCATCAGATCTGGGACTTGAACCAGCCATGTGGAAGTCCAGTGTCTTAACCACTACACCACCTTCTGGCCCAAGACTTGTTTTTTCAAATAATGAATCTTAAACAGTATTTAGTAGCAAACTTAATTTTTATATGATCTGAGTTTCCTTGTTGAGATTTAGGTTCGAACAACTGAAGTTTTCTCCCCATTGGTTTGAGTTCAGTTTTAATCAAAGATAATCAGATAATTTGAATTTTTCTGACAGACTATTTGGCATGTTTCCTGCAACCAAACGAGTAAATTTATCGAGCATGTGTAGTTTAAATTTTCCTGGTGAGAGTGTTTTATTGATTTGCTCTTTTGTAATTAAATCAAATAAGCTAATATTTTTAGGTACCCAAGCAGAGAAAACATGACTTACACATTTATTTGACTGGATTTGTTATTTTGTTAAATTGTGCTGATGGACACACTGAACCATGCAAAACGAGATTTGAAATGTAATAAACCTCACATATTTTCCGCAGAGCAAAATCTACTTTTATCTAAGCTATCCAGATGTTTTAGTACCAGTTGAAGAAAAGGGCAGAGTAATGATGGCTTATATTATCTATACATATAATGGTGGCTTATATATACCTAGAGAAAAATATGGATTATTTTCAGCCTAGTGGTACTTTTCTCTAAGGAACAATAAAACCATGACTACATTTTTCATAGGTTTTGAATATATTTACTTAAAACCAAAAGAAGTCAATCAAAAAATTTAGTTTTAGAAATGAGATATATAAGATGCATGAGAAAAAAAAAAAACTGACCTTTTAATCCTTAAGCCAGTATTTAAGACACTATATTGAACTAGTCAAAATTTTTCATCAATACCATTGAGTCTCCAATGAGACTGAATTAGTGCTTTTACAAAAGAAGAAACCAGAACACAGAGGTCATGTGAATTGCTTGTTTTCACCAAGCTAATCAACGGAATTAATGACTAGATCATTTTGCTTTTCAATACAGTATAAGGGAACAGTCCCCACCAGACTCTTTTCCATAACTGCAGAGTTGAAAAAGATAGATGGTTCACTGCCATGATTCTGCTAAAATCACTATGGGAAATTCAGTGTAAATGACCCTAGGACCATGGTCCTTCTACCAAGGAAGAAAACCAGGGCTTAAAGAATGGTGTGTATGGGACCAACAGATGGCATAATGGTTATGTTGCTGGATTCCCACATGGTCAATGCAGTTTGAATCCTGGGTGCAGTGGCTTCAAACTCACACCAGGTGTGTGTGTATGTGTGCCAAAAATCCCAAGAGGAGAATGAAAGAGAAGAGATTGTGGGATGGGCTTCCCCTCTGGGGGTGATTTATCACTTTCTGTTCCTCTCTGTCTCTATAGCCAGCGCACAGACCCTCTAGCAAAAATATCTCTTTCTTTTTCTTTAAAAAAAAAGGGGACCAGCAGTTAGCGTAATGGCTATGTCACTGGACTCCCATGTAGTCGACCGTGGTTCGAGTCCGGACCCAGCGGCTTAAACTCACCCCGGGCGCGTGTGCGTGTGTGCCCAAGATCCTGAGAGGAGAATGGAGGAGAAGGGATTGCGGCGTGGCCATCCCCCCTGGGGGGTGATTTCTTGCTTTCTGTCTCTCTGTCTCTCTCTATCTGTTGAGCGCACGTGCCCTATAACAAAAACCTCTCCAAAAAAAAAAAAAATAATAAAATAAAAAAAAATTAAAAAAAAAGTAGTGTATGGAGGGACTAGCAGTTTGTGTAATGGCTATGTTGTTGGACTCCCATGTAGTTGACCGTGGTTCGAGTCCCAGAATTGGTGTCTTAAACTCATGCCGGGTACATGTGCTTGGTGCCCAAGATCCTGAGAGGAGAATGGAGGAGAAGGGATTATGGCATGGCCATCCTACCTGGGGATGATTTCTTGCTTTCTGTCTCTCTCTGTCTTTTTGGTAAACACATGCATCCTATAGCAAAAACCTCTCTAAATAAATAAATAAATAAATAAATAAATAAATAAATAAATAAGAGTGGTGTATGGAAACTAAATGCCAATGGGTCAGGGACTCCCTCTTGGCCATTGTGACCAAGGGGCCAGTTCCCAAGCTGGCCTCTTCCTCAAACCACCCCAGCCCCTCCCCAATAGCCAGGCGTGCCTGGTCTGCCTCGACCTGCGCCACTTCCTGTACCTGTGTGAGCACCTCCACTGCACGTGGAACATCTGGGCCCTGCACTACTGGAGCACGTGGCTCGTGCTGTTCACACAGTTCAATACCACCTTCTAATGTGGTGCCTGACCGAGTCACCTGTACACACTGACTTGGCAGAAGTGGTGGGCTGTCAGTGTTCATCTCCATCAGAGGAAATTGAAAGTTTCATATGAAAAGAAATATGGTTGGGGGACCAACAGTTGGCATAATGGCTATGTCGCTGGACTTCCATGTAGTAAACCATGGTTTGAGTCCCAAGCTTGGTGGCTTAAACTTACACCAGGCACATGTGCGTGCGTGCCCAAAATCCTGAGAGGAGAATGGAAGAGAAGGATTTGCGGCATGGCCATCCCCCTTGTGTGTGTGTGTGTGTGTGGGGGGGGGCATTGATTTCTCGCTTCCTGTCTCTCTGTCTCTCTAGTGAGCACACGTGCCCTATAGCAAAAATCTCTCAAAAAAAAAAAGAAAAAGAAAAGAAAGAAATATGGTTGGGGGCCAGCAGGTGGCGTGGTGGCTAAGGCACTGGAATTCCCACATGGTCGACTGTTGTTCGAGTCCTGGACCTGGCAACTTGCTTTATCTTTCTCTTTTTCTTTCTCTCTCTGTCTTTGGCAAAACTCATGTGGAAAAAAAAAAAAAAATTCTTAAAAAAAAAGTAATATGGTTAGAACCAGTAGATGGTATAACAGTCACTTCACTGGACTCCTCTGTAGTCGACTGGGGTTTGAGTCCCAGACCCAGCCACCTAAAACTCACACTGGGTATGTGTGCATGCATGCCCAAAATCCCAGGAGGAGCACGAAGGAGAAGGGATTGTGGCATGGCTGTCCCCCCTGGGGGGTTATTTCTCACTTTCTCTCTGTCTCTCTGGTGAGTGCACACACCCTGTAACAAATATCTTTCTCAAAGAAAAAGAAAAAGAAGAAATACGGTTGGACATAATCCAAGTAAGATTTTGCATTTGCACATAGTTGACTGTGGTTTGAGTCCTGGACCCAGTGGCTTGAACACACCACAGCAAACAAATGGATTGTTGGGAAAGTCATCATGCTTTTTTTTTTTCCGTATAGAAAAACACCGAAAAATATTGGGTTGTTGGGAAAGTCGTGACACATTTTTACATAGAGAAACAGAAAAGTGCATCATGATTTTCCCAATGACCTGGTATGTCATGACTTTTCCAGTGACCTCATAGATAGATAAATTAAAAAAAAAATGCTTAAAATGAATAAATAATTAAATAAAGTGGCAGGTCCAGCCATAATGGGTTGTGCTGCTCAGAGCACAAGGGAGGCCTAGTTTGATTCCTGCCACACATAAAAAGCTAAGCTCAGTGGCATGTACCTTTAGTCCCAGCTACAGAAAGGCTGAGACAGGAGGATCACAATGTAGGGAAACTGGGTGAAAAAAATAACAAATCCAACAAATTCAAATTCACGTAATTATTATGTGTCCTAAGTTGGAAGTCTATTTTAGTTAATATTTTAACACAATATGAAGCCATAATAAAAGCCTCTGTTATTTTTACTTCAGAGTGCTAGTTCATGAATGCAAATAGGTTAGAGAGATTTAGTGTTTAATTCATGATGTTATTTGCAATATGTTTAACATGGGTAAGTTTTTAAAACCTACTTTAAAGAGGAGTAAAGTGTATTGATTAAAGGTGGGAGATTATAGTTAAGATATCAGTCCTAGTTCATGATCTTTTACTATATTATGCGTTGTACAGTGGGTTTTATTTTTCCTGAGATGTCCTACTTTCCTGCTTATAAAATAAAGACACTGATACATAAATCTTAAAAAAAAAAAAAAAAAAAAAGAAACTGAATGTCACTTACACATAGAGTATTTTAAAATGGTATAATTGTATGGGCGACAACCTTGTCCTAGGGCAAAATGGCAGAATTGTCCTCTTCCTTCCTGGGTGGCGGCACTAGCAAAACACACTGGATCCCATGTGGAGAGTATTCATCACTGTTTGCCGACATTGCTACATGAGCTCTTCTGCGTGAGCTGTTAGTTCCTAGAGATACTTTAAAGCCTGTGGGAGCCTGTGGAATGTAGGTTTCCTCCACAAACTTTGAAGACCTGTGGGAGCTACCTGAGTTTCTCAGACTGGAATGTGTTCTGTTTGAGGCAGCGATGAAACTAACGGTTTTAGATCCATTCCACACTCATGATAGTCCATGACTCTTGACCTTGTAAAGATCAGGTGCTCCATTTCAAATGCCTGACATTATAATCCTAGTTGAGAGGGACAGATTGGGGGTGACCTGTGATCTTCAGGTTTCTTTTTGATCTTGCAGCCTTCCTCATTCGCTTCACTGCCACATGTGCATTCCAGCACAGCATGTCCCAGCACCTTCACTAGAGAGCTGCCCACCTGCTTTCTAAGAACCGCTCCTTTGAAGTGAAAGGCTTCACCCAGAACACCCCTGTCACTCACCCTCCTATTCCTCCAGTCCCTCCCAGTCACATTAAACAAAAGAGCAGAAAACAAAGCAAAACAAACAAAAAAAAAACACAAAAAACTAGGCTCCTAGTTCAAACTGGAGAAGTTGATATACTTTCTTTGCATTTTGACTTCCCAAAGAAAAGTATACCATGGTTTTTAATGCTTTTGTAACCAATGAGCATTGTACAGTTAAGTTAACATTATTCAGGACATTATTAAATCAGGCCTTTTTCCACTGGGTCACCTGGAGGTCATTTATAAATACAAACAACTGCCACATTATGATCCAGAGCATAATACTTCTCGGCACTTTTCATTTAAGTTTTAAGTTAGAAGAACACTGTTATGAAGTTCATATGGACTCTCATTATTTTCAAATTATTTTAATTGTTTATTAAATCATTTATCAAATGGCGATGTACCTATTGTTCTGAGTATGTCTTTTTAGAGCAATGATCAAAAATGAATAATTAATTGAGTGATATATTATTTATAACAATTATTTAAAAGCATATGAACAAAATCTTGCTTTCTTCACTTCTTCATAGCAACTAGAAAATAAAAGCAATGGTTTGGGAACCAGCAGTTAGCGTAATGGCTATGTCGCTGGACTCCCACGTAGTCGACCGCGGTTCGCGTCTCGGACCCGGTGGCTTACAACTCACGCCGGGCGCGTGTGTGTGCGTGCCCAAGATCCCGAGAGGAGAATGGAGGAGAAGGGATTGCGGCGTGACCATCCCCCCTGGGGGGTGATTTCTCGCTTTCTGTCTCTATGTCTCTCTCTGTCTGTCTGGCGAGCGCATGCGCCCTATAGCGAAAAACCTCTCCAAAAAAAAAAAAAAAAAAGCAATGGTTTGATTTTTTTCTTAAAAGATCTCTCTCCTTAATTTAATCAATATTATTTCAGAAAGCAGAACTTAGAGTCATTTTGACACCTCCAACATTATTATGTTTTAAAATAGATTCAGATTAAGGGGCTAACAGGATGGAGTCAGTTTGTGACAAGTTTTTTAAATTTGTGGAACTTCAATCTTCTTATCTACAAAATGAGGATAATGGTTATTTCCTTATAGGGTTAAATGAAGGCAGTAATCAAAATATACTGGCACCTACTTCACCAGCAGGAATCCTGAAACTCTTTGTACTAAAGATTGGAGGGTGGTTGACTCTTTCCACCAGGGAACTGAACCCTAATCTTCCTGGGGGATTGAGTGAAAGTCTACGAAAATCACTTCTGTTTTCCAGATACAGCTAATAGGTCACGTCCTCCAAGTCGATTTCTTGTCATTGCACAGCAATGGTCACCTCCTCTAGCAATCCCAGGTCCCCATGGGTTTTACAACAGACAACAATGACATTTATCACATCCCTGGGACAAGTTTAGTCTAATTTTTTTTTCCACCAACCACTTTTGGCCAAACGCATTCATGTATGAAGCTCCCTAGTCTAGCCATGAAGCTGTTTTAATGAATGATTGATGACTTCAACATCTTAATTGAAATCATACCACATTGAAGATATTTTAATATATTTTAATTCAATGTAATTACTAGAATTATTCATATCACCCTTAAAACCCTTTCTGCTTATTTTTCTATTTTTTTCAGTGAATTATTTTCACTAGGATCTATTCTCTTCTACAGAAAGTTCACACAAAAATTTGATATTTGATCATTTTGTTTTTTCCCGATATCAAACAAATTTTAACCATGCTATTAAAAAGTTTATTTTGTCATTATGCCTATATTGTTTTAAGTTATAGATCTATTCTAGCCCACCAAAGGTTGAAGAAAGAGTAAAGTGAACATTCAGATACTCTTTTCCTAAGTTTATTAAACATCGTCACATGCTCTAGCTCTCAAATACATTTCCCTTTCCCAAAGTCACTGAGTGGGATGTCAAATCAGGGTACGTCACCCTCTCCAATACTTCCATGTGTCTGTCCAAAGAACAGTAATATTCATCTACAAATACCAATTCCTTAGTTGTATTGGATTCATAGTTAAGAAGGAGAAAATGATTTGATCAACCTAATTCTAAAACATCAACTAACATAAAGTCCATGTTAAATTTTTCTAAATTTCCCCAAAATGTCCTTTGTAGTGTGTGTTTTACTCTCTTGGTCTGGGACCTGTTCAGCTCCTCAGCTTATTTATAGCTGTTATTTCAATTGTGAAAGCAAAATTGATACTCCTTTGTTACAACAAACATGACTCAACACAATCAAGAGAAAAACACTTGGCACCTTGAGATAGACAAAGATAACTGACCGATGTGTGTATTTCTGACTCCCAAACCAAAACAAAGTGAATTTATCCTTAACCTTTACAGTGTTAATATGGAACTTTAAGACATTTGTTAGTATGTTATGCTAACCATGAGAGAAAGTTGCCTATTTCCCCCATCAGCAGGATAAAGCAAGCTTAAGGGGACCAGCAGGTGGCATGATAGTTAAGGTGCTGGACACTCCCACATAACTGACCGCGGTTCGAGTCCTGGACCTGGTGGCTTGCTTTCTCACTTTCCCTCTCTCTCTCTCTCTTCCTCTCTCTCTCTCGTCAAATTAAAATAAATGAACGAATAAATAAAAAATACTTTAAAAAATTAAGCTTGATCATTTTGATAAGTTATTTTTCCTTGGAATGATTTTGTGATTTTCTTGTTATGATGAATTAACCCGTGTGGCTTTTTTTATATTATTATTATTAATTTTAAATCTTTCTTCTGAGAAAGAAAAAGAGACAAGCACCTTCAACAGGGTCTCACGTTATGATGCCTCCCCAGGCCTTCCCAGTTAGCTAGTGTAGGCATGTGTACAGTTCCACCTAGGAACTGAACTCTAATCTTCCACGTTGATTTAACATTACAGAGCCACAAGCTATGGCTACACTGTCACCGTGGCTGCCACTCCTCTACTACCACCATGGGCCTTTTTGCACGTCCTTTAAAATACTTGCATCTCCAAGTCTTGATTGCCCTAGTGAGTCTTCCTCAATCTAGAACAATCCCACTGCTTCTCTCTGTTCTTTATTTATTTTTATTTTTTTAATTTATTTTCCATCCAAAGTACACTATATATTGTCTCAATCAAGCACATCAACAAACATGTTATTGTCAGTAAATGAGCTTACATTTCTTGTCTTCTGTATGTTTTGCTTTTTTCCCCCATCCTTGATTCTCTATCTCTTACCCTCTGCCATCTCCCACTCTCCTCCCACAGTCTCTGGTATCTATGTTTGCATGCTATACTGTTTTCTCCTCACAATTATTGTATCGCCAAAGACCCTAATCAATCGAAATACCCTCATAGCAAACACAGGTGATACCCACATTTCCATGAACACAAGTCTTACTTTACGCATCCTATAAAGTAGCACCTAGCTGTGGCTACATATCCTACTGCAGTCATTAGGTATATATATATATATATTTTTTTTTTTTTCTTCTGAAACTTTTTTTCTTTTTGTAACTCAATTTACATTCCTTCCCTAAGCTTCATCACAGCATACAAAATGCAATCTCCCATCCAGTACACACTGTATAGTGATACAATCATGCACATTACAAAAAATTTTCCATTACTAGTTCCTAGAATTACTTCCACCCCTCTTTCTGACCTTCTGTCCCTTCCCACCCTCCTCTCACACCACCTCCGGTGTCTACAATTGTCCTTCATTCCCTTCCCACCCACATTGCATTGATCACACAATTTCCTACATAATCTAACTACTTTCAGTGTTGAGTTCACTCATTACTACTAAGAAAACCAGTTTTAACTTAACTCAAAGAAGTGCCAAGGAACTTTGCTTTAAGCCAGGAAACAAGTTAGGATTCTGTTCAAATGGTAGGTGTATGAACCTATCAGTCTCATGTACTTTTATCGTCTGTTCTGGTTCAATTTTCCTGATTAAATTCTAGGATATAATATTCAACTCCATACTTGTCCCTATGATTAAGTTGGCCACTTTCATAGTTTTTGGACTCTTATTTCCATGTGTCTGTGTTTAATTTTCTTGATACAACACACCCTTGAGAACTTCTTGGAGATCTGGTCTGGTGTTGGTAAATTCTTTCAGGTTTTGTTTATCTGAGAATGTTCTTGTCTTTTCTTCCCACCTGAAAGATAATCTTGCCGGGTACAGTATTCTTGGCTGAAATTGCTTCTCTCGTAACACTTTGAATATATTTTCCCATTCTCTCCTCGCTCGCATCGTTTCCGATGAGAGATCTGCTGTTAGCCTGATGGGATGTCCTTTGTAGGTAACTTGATGTTTCTCTCTTGCCAATCTTAGTATCTTGTCTTTGTCTGCGGTTTTGGTCAACCTGGCTATAATGTGTCTTGGAGAAGATCTTCTTGGGTTGATTCTATTTGGAGTCCTTTGTATTTCCTGGGACTGGATCTTTGAATGCCTCTCTAGGTTTGGAAAGTTTTCTTGCAGGATTTCATGGAATAGATTATCAATGCCCTTATGGGTCTCTTCACCTTCTGGAATGCCAATTATCCGGATATTTGGACGTTTGATGGTATCCAGTACTTCTCGCATATCATTCTCAAATTTTTGAGCCATTTTCTCAGTCTTCGTGGTGGATTTTTCTAAGCCAGCCATTTTCTCTTCTACATTAGAGATTCTATTTTCTGAATGATCTAGTCTGCTTTTAATACTTTCTAGGGAGATTTTGACTTCTTGTATTATAGCCTTCATCTCTAGCAGTTCCGTTTGAGTCTTTTGTAAAGTGTGTAATTCCTCTTTTAGATCTTGCAAGAATTTCCTCATCTCCTGGAACTCGGCAACTTCTTTCTCCTTTCTCTTTAGCAGTTCATTATCTCTCTTTTCTTCCATCTCTGTTAGCTTCGACATTACGAATGCTCTAAATTCCTTATCAGACATTTCCATGAATTTCACCGAACTGCTTGTGGATGAAGGAGAGTTACTCTTTTCCTGTGGAGGAGAGGTATTTTCTCGTTTTCCCATATTTCTCGTGATCCGGCGGTGATTTCTTGTCATCTGATGAATGGCGTGTTTCTTTCAAATTCTTGAAGTTAAGCCTCAATGTACAGGAACAAGCAGACAGAGGTGTTCTAGAATCTGCTTGCTGTTCTGTTTTGATCGCACACTAGCTCTGCTTGCTGGAGGCTGAATTATGAGTAGAAAATCTTCATTTCTCCTGTTCCCTGAAAAATCTAGTTCCCAGTAGCCATGAGGAGTCTGCTCAGAGAAGGGCTCAACTCTCCTGCCACACTAGCTCTGCTTGCTGGAGGCTGAATTATGAGTAGAAAATCTTTTCTCCTGTTCCCTGAAAAATCTAGTTGCCAGTAGCCATGAGGAGTCTGCTCAGAGAAGGGCTCAACTCTCCTGCCTCTCTCTGTTCTTTATGACACAGGGTTCTCTTGAATCCAGGTATGGTGTCCAACAGAACATCCCACATTCAGGATTATTCTATTCAATGTGACAAAATTAATGACCACCATTACACTTTTTTAAGAAAAAAAATTCTTTTCTAAATATTTTTGCTATAGGGTGCACGCATTCACCGAAGAGACAGGGAACAAGAAATCATCCCCTGGGGGAATGGCCATGCCACAGTCCTTTCTCTTCCATTCTCCTCTGGGGACTTTTTGGTGGCATGTACACACATGCATCTGGCTTGAGTTTTAAGCTACTGGATCTGGGACTCAAACCATGGTAGGCCATGTAGGAGTCCAACAATATAACCATTATATCATCTGCTGGTCCCAATTACTCTTTTTGATGTCAACATTGTTCTGGATTTAGACAGTTTGCTACTTTGAAAGCCAGCTCCTATGCCCTATTATTATGACCTCATCAATGTTTAAGTATTTCATTGCTTTCTGGTATCGTAAATTGTCTAGGCTCATGTCCCTGGAACCAGTTATTTCTCCAAACAATTTTGGCTCCTGTAAGTGGAGAATAGTATTTAGAAATCAAGATTTTCTACATCTTTTCAATGGATAGAGCTAAAAGAATTAAAAAAAAAAAATCCATTCAGTACAGCAGGTGGTATGGTTGTTAAGGTGCTGGTCTTTTACATGACCAGCTACGATTTGAGATGTGGACCTGGTGGCTTGAAAAATCACACAGGTGCATGTGTGTGCATGCTCAGAATCCCGAGAGGAGAATGGAGGAGAAAAGGTTGCGGAGTGGCCATCTCTCCTAGGGGGCAATTTCTGACTTTTTTTCTCTTTCTCTCCAGTGAGCACACATGACCTAGGGCAAAACAGATAATAAACAGACAAGAGCCATCATACTGATACTTCTTACCAAATTCAACATAGGAATTTTCTCTGCTTTTGTCCATTTTCTTTTTTGTATCTCCTTTTCATCCACAGAAAACTACTGCTTCTTAACATCACTATATCCATTTATTCCAGAATGCAATATACTGCACTTTCAGAATTATAATACCATAGCAACAGTCCTACTAAGTAAAGGTTAAGATTCCTTTGTAATTCTTTTTATCTCAGATTTTATCCACACTGCTGCGTTCTAATTACATGAATTATTTTCTCTGTGTGATTGTTATCAGTTCCATATATGGTTAGGATAATTTGTTTCTGATTATATTTAATTTTAGGGTTTACCTTTTCCATAATTCCTGATTTAATTTTATTTATTGGATATGTAAACACACATATAACCACAAATGTTTTTTTATGTGGTATAGAAGTCAAAACCAAAAAACAAGTTAATGCTCAGAGTCTTGCTGCAGTTCCTTCCTATCCCTGAAACCCATTCCCACTCACTGCTGCTGGTAACTGTTTTGAGTGGTTTCTGGTTTATCTTTTCTGTGTTTCTTATAAAGCAAAACAATATACTTTCTTTTTTCTTTACTCTCTTTTCTTTCGGGGGGGGGTGGGGGAGGTTTTTGCTATAGGGCGATGTGCTCACCAGAAAATCAGAGAGAGACAGAGAGATGGAAAGCGAGAAATCACCCCCCAGGGGGGATGGCCACGCCACAATCCCTTCTCCTCCATTCTCCTCTCAGTCGACTACATGGGAGTTCAGCCACATAGCCATTATGCTAACTGCTGGCCCCAAAACAATATGCTTTGTTATTCTCCTTATCTTTCTTGTGCAAAAAGTTGGATGCTGTATATACTCTTGAACTTTACTTTTTTTACTTAATAACATTGGGTCATTGGAAAAGTCATGACTTATTTTGCATAGAAAAAATACACCGTGTCTTTTCTGACAGCCCAATATAACCTGGAAATAACTCCTGATGATTTTATAGCTTTCCTGACAGTCATTATTTCTATAAAATTCAATTTTCCTGGCCTAAATGGATGTTCCTATCAACTCGAGGTCATTAAATTTATTGTGTACAATCAATGTTCATTATCTTCTATGTTTTTCTTGGGTCAGTTTTTAAATTTTTTATTTATGGTAGACAGCGTGCATGCATGCATGTGAAAGAGAGAAGCACCCTCCACAGGGCTCGGTCAGGCATCAATCCCTTCCTCCAGGGGGCCAGCAGGTGGTGTGGTGGTTAGAGGCTCTGGACTCCCACATGACCAACCATGGTTTGAGTCCTGGACCTGGTGGCTTGCTTTCTCTCTTTTTCTCTCTCTCTTTCTCTTTCTCAAGCTGTCCCTTTCTGGTCAAATTAAAACAAACAAACAAATAAATAAATAAATAAAAGTTAAGTAAAAAGTAATTCTTAAAACAAAAAACAAAAAAACCAACCTCTTCCTCCAATCCTCCAACCCACCAGGATACTGGGCATGCGCACATGCACCCAGTGTGTTTCAGATTGATTGCACTAGGGACTTGAGCCACAGTCAGCATGTGGTTTCCAGCTCTGTAGTCCAGTATGCTACAATCTGTGCCACAGAGGCTCAGCCCTCTCAAGTTAGTTTCTTTAAAAAAATGTTTTATTGTCTCTAAGATCTTAATATTTTGTTAGTTTTTTATCACAAAACTTTGCTAGGTTTCACATTTTTAAGATTACAATGGTAAATTGCTACATTTAAAAAAAACAGGATTATTTTGACTTATTTTAGAAATATGTATTGGGAACCAGCAGTTAGCGTGATGGCTATGTCACTGGACTCCCACATGGTCTACCACAGTTCGTGTCCCGGACCCGGTGGCTTAAAACTCACGCCAGGCGCGTTTGCGTGCGTGCCCAAGATCCCGAGGGGAGAGTGGAGGAGAAGGGATTGTGGCGTGACCATCCCCCCTGGGGGGTGATTTCTCACTTTCTGTCTCTATGTCTTTCTCTGTTTATCTGGCGAGCACACGCGCCCTATAGCGAAAATCTCTCAAAAAAAAAAAAAAAAAAGAAATATGTATTATTAATTTGATAATTGACCTGTAATTTATGTATATTTCTCATCTAATATTTAAACAGTATCTTTCAGGATATTGTTCAGGATTCGAAAGCAAATCAATTTCACATTCTTTCTATCACTTGGGTGTGTAGGTAGTCACCGGCCACATGACTGGCTGAGCAGAATTAGTGTCAATATTAAAATTGGTTCAAGTTCCCTGGTTTAAAATGGCTGAGTCAAATAGTGGAGTCAAATTGTCTGACTTGACTTAAGGATGGCTGAAGAGATAGTCTCTGCTGTTTCATTAAACAGATCGTTTTTTATTTTTATTTTTTTTCTGTTCTGTAGTATGGAATTATCCAAGTTGACTTCTGATATATTTAAAAAAAATTTTTTTTGGGGGGGAGAGGTTTTTGCTATAGGGTGTGTGTGTTCACCAGAAAGAGCAAGACAGAGAGACAGAAAGTGGGAAATCACTCCCTGGAAGGATGGCCATGCTGCAGTCTCTTCTCCTCCATTCTTCTCTTGGGATCTTGGGCATGCATGCACACACACCTAGTGTGAGTTTATTGTTCAGGAATAAGCCACTGGGTCTGGGATTGAACTGCGGTTGACTACATGGGAGTCCAGCAACTTGGCCATTTACGCTACCTGCTGGTCCCTACTTTTGATATTTTAGCAGATGGTAAGAGCCTCTGTTATCATTATAAATTGCAGTTTTCTAGTAAATTATTAGCAAAACAAAACCGTTGGCAGAATTTGGTAACTTGGTAGCTCTATTTCAAGCCTAAAATTCTAAAAAAAACCCCAAAAAAACAAACCGCAAAATCCCAACAGCAAAGTTGTTGCCAGTTAAACTGTGAATGTTGACCTATTGCAGTTGGCTTTAGTCTAAAAATGCTTTAAAATGAGGTGTTGAGCACTTACTGATCAGATCCCAGTGATTCCTTGAGGATAACCTAAGTTTTTCCCTTTGTTTCATTCTTTCACTGATTTCTTCTTTCTCTGTGACACTCATGCGTTTACTTCAGTCTCTCTTTTATAAATAACAGTTGGTGCAAATGGAAAATGTTGGGCCTATGAGTGTGGGCAGAAAAAGGAGTGTCGTAACCGGGGGTTCACTTTTCCTCTCTCCACATTCCTGTCTCCACATTGAGGCATTGCCCTACTTTTATGGAATCAGGAGACCAATTCTTCCCCTCCTCTGCTGCTTACTAACTAGTTTAACTCAGGCTCTTTGGCGCAGTAACTTTTCATCTGTAAAATGGAGGTTGTGATACTTACCCTGTCAACCTGACAAGGGTTGCTGAAAGCATCTAAATTGTGTGTATCTACAGAAAAGTGATGAGGAGACTTTGAACATTTAGGTCAATAACTAGGTGACATTTCTGTCATTGCTATAGCTACATAGCCATGTACATTTGTGTGATAGTGTTAATACTTGGGAAATGATGATAAGCATTGGACTTTGAAATAATGTAATATCATGGTTCATTCAAGTAATTTATTTAGAGAGTGAAAAATGTCTAAAGATTTTCTTTCGTTGCTAGCAAAAAAAGTATTATGAACATTAAACCATGCTGACGATGCACTTTTTTGTTTTGTTTTGTTTTTGCCATAGAGCATGTATACTCTCTGGAGAGACAGAGAGAGAGAGAAGGAAAGGGGGAAATCACTCACCAGGGACATGGTGATGCTGCAATCCCTTCTCTTTTATTCTCCTCTTGGGATTTTGGGCATGCACACACACATGCCTAGTGTGGTGTTTTTTTTTTTTTTTTTGGAGAGGTTTTTGCTATAGGGCACGTGCGCTCACCAGACAGAGAGAGAGAGAGACAGAAAGCGAGAAATCACCCCCCAGGGGGGATGGCCATGCCGCAGTCCCTTCTCCTCCATTTTCCTCTCGGGATCTTGGGCACGCATGCACACGTGCCCGGCGTGAGTTTAAGCCACCGGGTCCAGGACTTGAACCGCGGTCGACTATGTGGGAGTCCAGTGACATAGCCATTACGCTAATTGCTGGTCCCCGTAGTGTGGTTTTTAAGCCACCAGGTCTAGGACTTGAACTGTGGTTGGCCTTGTTGGAGTACAGCACCTTACCTACCATGCCACTCGCTAGCCCCAGACAATGTATAATTAAAAAAAAAAAGCATTATTTAATTTCATTTTTTATTATTTTTTTAAAAAATTTGAATAGAGAGAGACAGAGGGAGAGAGAGAAAAGGAAAGCAAGAAAGCAAGCCACGAGGTCGGGAACTAGAACCATAGTTGGCCATGTGGGAATCTAGCCTTTAACCACCATGCCACCTGCCAGTCCCATACAATGTATAACACTTTAAATTCTGAACAAGAGGCTGCTATTCTATGGTAGGTAAATAGAATGGAGATCCAAGGTTGTGCCTAAACTTCCTCCCCTTGGCTTTGGGTATGTCTAGCAATGTTTGGAATTGGGATGGAGGGCTCCCAGGGGGAGTATTTGCTGGAGCAAAAAGGTTCCTCATCCTAAGTCATGGAAGAGTTAAGACACAGAACTGGCACAAAGCTGAGAGCCAGGTTTTGGCTTTAAAGAGGAGTGTGGAACTGAAGATAACATGACGTCTGTCACTCACAGCCTCCTCTGACCCACCTCACGAAACTGATTTCACGGGTAGAGACTTTGAGCGCGCAGACTATGAACTGGACACATAACAATGTGAAGGTTACACAGAAAGTCTCCCTGAGACATTAGGGACTTCAGACTGCTGTGCTTTGGGAACAATGTGATAGGAAAAAGGAATCTTGTCACCTTGTTTTGGTCCATTGGGAATTCTTGTGTCAGCAGTTCTGGCTGTGACAGAACACAGAGCACGTACAGTCTGCATTGTCTGAGACTCTCCTGGGTCTCCAACAATCACCATGCCGTGTGTGTGAATGTGCACGTGCGCTTGTTGGGAATGTGTTGGAGGAACAGTACTTAAAAGTACTTAAAAGTACTAATTAGTACTTAAAAGAGACTAATTTGTTCTAAGATAACAAGTGGAGATAGAGCCAGAGACACTATTGTTTACTATTATTGAGCCCTTTAATTTTTTCCTAGGTTAGTGCACTAGTTTTCTTAATTTTTAAAAAAAATTTATTTATTTATTCATTCATTTATTTTAATTTTACCAGAGAGAGACAGAGATAGAGAGGGAGGGAAAGCGAGAAAGCAAACCACCAGGTCTGGGACTCAAACTGTGGTCGGTCACGTTGGAGTGTCCAGCGCCTTAACTACCACCCCACCTTCTGGTCCCGTTTTCTTAATTTTTTTTAAAAAAAGACTTTAAAACATGAACTTAAGACTATGTTTTTAGTAATTTTTAAAAGGCGAGGCATAACAATGTAAATGTATTCAGTGCCACTGAACTGTATACTTTATGGTTAAGAGGGTACATTTTATAAGTAATTTTACCATAATTACAATGAAAAAAATAAACGAGTGCAGGGGAGAGGGAAACAGATATCTTCCTTTTAAGGAAAAAAAGATAGTTAGTTTAACAAATAGAATATGGGACAAAGGATAGCCCCAAAGGGATTTCTGCCAGCCAGACCAAGTGACAATGCACTCTGGGTGAGTTGTTAGCTCTCTTATCTGGTCATTAATCCCCGGACATTTGAAAAAAAGATGAGCGTTCACTGCAATCCTTCAGTCCACTTGCCAGTAAATATCCAAATTATATTCAGTTCCTTGAACCTTTTCCAGGCCAGATGTTTGAGGACTTTTCAGTTCTCTGGTTGAAAACTGTCCTTTATCTTCTTGATTTATGACAGTCTTTCATTTGATGATCAAACGGAGTCACTAATCATTCTGTGACAGATGTCTTAGAAGGTCCCTAGGAGAGTATTTATACCTGATAGACTTTTGCCCCTCAGTTCTGCCTCTCTGTGTCAGCAGCATGGGTCTCGGTGCATCCAGAGCTTTGTTCCGTGTTGGCATATTATTTACGCTACTGTTTTTTTCTTAGTCTTTTAAAAATCAGCCCTTTGTGGGGTGATGTGTGAGATGATGTCGCCTGGGGTGAAACATTGCAGGTACCAGGCCAAGTCCCTCATGTGACTCAGCCCTGACAAATCTGTAAGTCTTCTATTATCATACTCACCATGGGGTTAGAAAAGCTTTGAGTTTATTTATTTTATTTATTCCAGGAGAGGGAGAGAAAGGGAGAGAGCTAGAGATACAGGAACCCCCAAAAGGGTCTTCATGCCACAATACCTGTGTGTGCCCAAAGGGCTTGCGAGTGCCAAGACTCAAACCCGGGACCTTTCCCACATGGGTCCAGTTACATTACCACTGCACCACTGTGTGGCCTCATGGTTTTCCATTTTACCTGCTCACTCCAGTAAGGAGATTTGGGAAGAATATTTCTTTTTTTTCTTTTTTTCGAAATTATTTTTACTTAACTTTATTTATTTATTTACTCATCTTAATTTGATCAGAGAGGGGGGGGGGGAGAGAGAGAGAGAGAGAGAGAGAGAGAGAGAGAGAGAGAGAGAGAAAAAGAAAGAGAGAAAGCAAGCCACTAGGTCTGGGACTCAAACCACGGTCAGCCATGTGGGAGTCCAGCACTCTTAACCACCATGCTACCTGCCGACCCGGGAAATATATTTCTTATATGATGAAAAATAAAGTGACTTTATATTTTAAGAAAACCTCTATTTTCTTTTAGAAGAAAGATGATAAAAGGGACATATATTCATTAAAGTGAGAGAAGTTATTAGAGGGGTCATTAATAAGATTGAAGTGGGGGGATAATTTAGAGAAAGCCACATTCAGAAATATAACATTATTTCTCCTCGATCTTCCTCCCCTAGCTAGAAATATGTCACCTCACTAAGCAATTGACTGGTCTAGTCATTTTCTTGTAGCAAGTGATTGGAAAACACACGGTTTGATTTGGGATAAGGCCAGTGAGCATTTATTCTTAGCAGTAAGAAAAAGGTAGTTATAGACGTGGTAACTCTTAAAGAATGAATGTCATTTTGAGGGCATTTGGAAACCTATGCTCTCTCAAAAACAGCTTTCTTGTTCATCAGAAGGTACCTGAAAAGATGCTCCTATTACTTTTCCTTCTTCTATAGTTAAAGAACATGATGTAAAATGCTCTCTGGAAGGAATTAAGCCAATTTTGTTAGGTATTGAGCTAGCTATTTTAACATTATCTAGGGTACTTGTTAAAATGCAGACTTGGCGCAAGACCCCCTGAGTCAGAAACATTGGGATCCATATTTTTAACTGGATTCCGGGTTATTTCCCCAGAACAGAACTTGGTTTCGCAGTTTTTATTAGTGATTTTTATGTAATTGAGCTGTTGCCCTGAAAGTGAATGTCGATAGGGAGGACATCTCATGGACTTTCAGGAGAGGGATGTGAGTGGGGTGGGGACAAAGCTCAAGGAAGGAGAAAAGAAAACAGAGATTAAGAGGCTGGTGGCAGAATTACGTGCTCTGTTTTACACTTTGACTTTGACATCTGTAAAGATCATGACAGTTTTTCAGAACATGCAGTGTAGGAGAATAAAGGAGAAAAAAAATTGGACCTTAAACAAATTGGAAGGAACAGAGTAGTCATCCTACTCAGTGGTTGGAGGAGTGATGTTTTGTAACTCTTGGGAACAATACACGAAATCACAAAAATGAAAGATGACTGAAAACTTCATAAAAACATTTTACATACCAGAATAGAAGAACATGAATGTAGACAGAAAAAAATATATAAACATATGTTTACCAAAAATATGACAGAAAAGTTATGGGAAAAATCTAAAATGTGTTGTAAACCTACTATATACCAGAAACTTGCACTCATATATTTAGTTTAATCCTTATATTTGCCCTGTGAGGCACATATTTTTATGGCTATTTTGAAAAGATGAAAAACTCAGAATCAGAAAAATTAAGTAGCAGGCTTGATATGATAGTTCAGTAAGGGTGTTTGATTCTAGAATCCTGCTGTCCTGGCTGAGCACGGCAGGCTTCACACCATGTCAGAGACTGGCAGCTGCTCACTACGGCCCACATTATCGTCTTCTTCCGGTGTACAGCTGGGCGGCTTTTCCCAGAACTCTGTGGGGAGGTTGGCCTATGACTGAGGTTACCAAGTGGACTGGTGGTGGAAGTACGTGTTCTACTTCCAGGCCTGGCTTGAAACTCCTCCTATAATTCACCCCTCTTTTCCGTTCCCCTTCCCTTCCCTTCCCTTCCCTTCCCTTCCCTTCCCTTCCCTTCCCTTCCCTTCCCTTCCCTTCCCTTCCCTTCCCTTTCCCCTCTCCTCTCCTCTCCTCTCCTCTCCTCTCCTCTCCTCTCCTCTCCTCTCCTCTCCTCTCCTCTCCTCTCCTTTCCTTTCCTTTCCTTTCCTTTCCTCTTTCCTCTCTTTCCTTTCCATTTTCTTGCTGACTGGAATGAAGATATGCTACAGGACAGCTTTGGAGCTTTGAACTAAAGATGGCAGAGCCTCCACAGCCTGGGGTCCCAGTAACTGTATCAAGACTGACCAAGATGGCAAAGAGTGGATTCATGTCCTTGAATTATGATACAATTGATTACAATGATTATTCTGTCATTAACTAGTGTTCGTGTGAAAAAATCATATAGACTTCTGAAACTCCAGGGACAAATGACCAAATGATATAGAAATAAACAGTTTATATATTAGGAAACATAACCAATAAGTAACTATGCAGGGCCACATTCTACCTAGGGAATAAAGAGTTGTAAATTAAATGTGAAATGTTCTGATAAGACCATGGGGACCAACATGCATTTACACAACGCTGAGGAGTTTTACTTGGTGCAATCTTTTTTTTTAAAATTTTTAGGTTTTTGCCATAGAGCATGGGCATTTGCTGGAGAGAGACAGAGAGAGGGAGAGTAAGAAATCAACCCCCAGGGAGCATGGCCATGCTGCAATCCCTTTTCTTCTATTCTCCTCTCAGGACTTTGAGTATGCACCACACACCCGGGGTGATTTTCAAGTCACTGGGTCTGGGGTTAGAACCATAGTTAGACATGTGGAAGTCTCGTGCCTTAACCACCACAAACCTACTGGCCCCCGGTGCAATATTTTCTTTTTTTTTTGAGAGGTTTTCGCTATAGGGCACGTGTGCTCGCCAGACAGACGGAGAGAGACATAGAGACAGAAAGCGAGAAATCACCCCCCAGAGGGGATGGTCACGTCACAATCCCTTCTCCTCCATTCTCCTCTCGGGATCTTGGGCATGCACGCACACGCGCCCGGCATGAGTTTTAAGCCACCGGGTCCGGGACGTGAACCGCAGTCGTCTATGTGGGAGTCCAGCGACATAGCCATTACGCTAACTGCTGGTTCCCCTGGTGCAATCTTTTTTAGAGGGAATAATTATTAAGAGACATTATAACATTCACCCTGTTTACATTGAAATTTAGTTCTAGATATGAATCCTACATTATTATTTGAGGTATAGTCATCATGATGAAGTTATAGTAGTAAACAAACCCAAAATACAGACCAGCATGTTGGTCATGATTCCCTAGAGAAACAAAACCACGTTTGTGTGTGTGTGTGTGTGTGTGTGTGTGTGTGTGTGGTGTGAATGTATATATAGAGAGATTCAACAGATTGGATGATGCCCATTCACATTGTGGAAAATAATCTGCTGATTAAAGTTCTGTTGATTTAAATATTAATCTCATATAAAAAATACCTTCACAGAAATTCCTAAAATAAAGTTTGAACAAGTATTTGAATACCATGTCCTAATCAATTTTACACATAAAGTTAACCATCACAACCAGTATAGTTAAATAGCCTAAAAATTGAGAAATAATTTATCAGACTATAGTAATTAATTGGATGAACTATCACACAGCCATTCATAATTGTGCAAATGTAGACTAATACAAGGGGACTTCAAAAGATTTGCTTGAAAATGGTATTTAATTACAAGTTTATTTTGATGCAGAAGCGTTTTGAAACCCATGCATAGTTTTTTTGTAATATACATTTTTCATGAACTTTTGAAAACCCTTTTATAAAACATGAAAAAATGTCATTTTCTCATTTCATGGAATCTTGTTGAAATGCCCTACTTGTCAAGTTGTGTACAATGATAACAGGCAAGTCACAGCTTCTCATACCATGAAGCTGAAAGCCCAGTAAGATAGACATCCTGGGAAATGGTGTAGGGGTGTGGCATGCTTTAGCAGAAAGTAAGGCTTAGTGACAGATGAAGCTGAGAGGGTGGTCAGAGATCAGATCATGAAAGGCTAGAAGGTGAATGTGTTACTGAGGTATTTGGATTTTACTTTAAAGCAATGGGGAGCCCCTGAAGTGTTTAAAAGGAGAGCTGTTAATAATAGCTTTGCCTAAATGTAGACCAGTTTGGTAGCAAGAGAGGGGTTGGTGTAACAAGCCATAAGGCCATGACTCTAATTTATTGTTTATTTATTTTTTTAGAATTATTAGGGACAGAGTGAGAGAGAGAGAGGGGAAGTAAGAAAGCAAGCCATCAGGTCTAGTACTTGAACTACAGTTGGCCATGTGGGATTCCAGCACCCTTAATCACCACGCCACCTGCTGAACCCACAATGGTAATTTAAATAGACCCGGTAAGAAATGACTTGAGCTGGGGCCGGCAGGTGGCATGGTGGTTAAGGGCACTGGATTCCCACATGGCTGACCATGGTTTGAGTCCGGGACCTGGTAGCTTGCTTTCTCACTTTCCCTCTCTCTCTCTCTCCCTCTCTCTCTCTCTCTCTCTCTCTCTCACTCTCACTTTCTCTTGCTCTGTCCCTCTCTGGTCAAATTAAAAATAAAGAAATAAACAAAGTTAAATAAAATAATTAAAAACAAAAAAGAAATGAGTTAAGCCTGAATTAAAATGGTAGCAGTGGAAATGAAATGAAAGAAAAGACCACGGGATTTGATGGCAGATGGGCTGAAGGAGTGGGAAAATGTGAGGAATGACTCCTAGGCTTCTAGCTCAGTGCTTCCCTACAAAGGTACCTATCCAAGGAGGAAGAACAATTTTGAAGGAGAGAATGAGAATCTGAGTCTGCTTTTGAATGTTTCATTTCTTCCATGTGTTTATGGAACAAATAAGGTCCATTCAGAAAATACAGGGCAAACCAATTATTTTAGCAGAAAGAAATTAATATAAGGCGGAAAAAAGGGAATTAGAGACATTTCAGTAACAGAGAGCTAGTGATTCTAGGAAGTGACTTTCATTTTAGCGGGAAGAAATTAGGGTTTTCAGAGCAGAACGCCTGGAAGAGATGCCCTATGGAGTCAGGACAGACTGTTGAGGAATGGGGTGAGGCTGGAATGGGAGGGCTGAGATTGAGTTGGAGAGCAGAGCCAGCAGGGACTGCTGGGGTGAACGGCCATCACTGAGGTGGACAGAAAGGTAGCAGAGAGAGAAACTCCCTTCTTCCCCTTCTAGTTTTGCTGTCTCCTGTAAGCAACCTCTGTGGACGCTTACCCACTGTTGAAGAGAGATGAAGTTTGCTTAGTAAAAGTCCCAGCATCACAGAATATAGAGTACAAAAATATGGGCTTGGGCCAACCCTGTGCTCTTGTAGCTTATGGAACTGGACCCACATGGCTGATTGTGGTTTGAATCCTTCCCTGGCAATTGAAAAACATGCCAGGTGCATGTGTGTGCCTGCTCTGAATCCCACAAGGGTGGAGAAATGAGGGTAAGAGATTATGGTGTTACCATAGGCATTGGGAGATACTTTCTCCCTCCCCCACCCATCTCTCTGTCTCTCTGTGGCAAATGCATGCACTCTCTAGCAATTAAAAAAAAAAAAGAAGAAGAAAGATGAAAGAAATATTTTAGAAAACAATATTAGAAAGATCAAAGGCTGTGCTAGCCCATGGCCTAATGGTTATGGGAACTGGATTCTACACAGACAACCATGGTTTGAATCCTGATTGGAGGCTTGAAAAACACATTGGTATGTGTGTACACTACCCCAAATCCTGACAGGGTGGAGAAATGGGCCAGAAAATGGACTTTTTAATTCACCAACTCTGGAAGACAAAGTCTTCTCGATTAGTTGTGGAAGAACCCTCTGGTTTTAGAACATCTAGGTTAGCTGTAGCATCTTTGGTTCTGAGATGAGCAAATGTAAATCAGTAAGGTTATGAGGACATCCGTGGCCCAACTTGTCACACAGAAGAATACGGAAGAATAATGTCAAGTGGAGGAAGCCAGATACGAAAGAGTGCATTGCGTATGATTGTTTATTTCAAGTTTGAAGGACTGTTGATGGTAGACGCTCAGAATTGTGGATGCTTTTGGAGGACTAATGATTGGGATGAGGCACAAAAGAGGATTCTGGGATACTGCAATGGTCTATATCTGGATCAATATGGTAGTTTATGGGAATGTATTTGATTTGAGAAAATTAATCGAACTATGTGTACCCCTGTAATTTATGTACTTTTTAATATGTATGCTATACTTTAATTAAAAATATACTTGGGGGGCCAGCAAGTGGTGTGGTGGTTAAGGGCGCTGGACTCCCAAATAGCTGACCACAGTTTGAGTCCTGGATCAGGTGGCTGGCTTTCTCACTTTCCACCTCTCTCTCTCTCTTTCTCTCTGACTCTCACTCTGTCCCTCTCTGTTCAAATGAAAATAAATAAATTATGCACACACACACACACACACACACACATGCACACACACTTAGGGGCCAGCAGATAAAATAGTAATTATGTCATTAGATTCCCACATGGCCAACCATGGTTGAGTCCCAGACCCAGTGGCTTGAAAAATGACACTGGGTGCATGTGTGTGTGTGTGCCCAGTATCCCAGGAGGAGAATGGAGAAGGGTGATTTCACTTTCCATCTCACTGTTTCTGCCTCTCTCTCTGGTGAGTGGATGCACACATTGACAGAAACTATGTGTGTGTGTGTGTGTGTGTGTGTGTGTGTGTGTATACTTAAAAATTTAGAGCTTGGCGTGTAGAGCCATGGTTTAGTGCTGTGCGTAGAAAGCTGGATCCCACATGGCCAACTGGGGTTTGAATGCTGGGCTCCTGCAGTTTGAAAAACATAACAAGTCAGGGCCAGCAGGTGGCATGGTGGTTAAGATGCTGGACACTCCCACATGGCCAGCCAGGGTTCAAGTCCTGGACCTGGCAACTTGCGTTTTCACTTTCTCTCTCTCTCTCTCACTCTGTCCCTCTCTGATCAAATTAAAATAAATAAATAAAGTTAAATAAAATCATTAAAAAAAACCCCAAACATACCAGGTGCATGTATGCATGCATTCCCCAAATCCTGGCAGGAAGAAGAAATGGAGGAAAAAGGCTTGCAGCATGACCACACCCCATTGGTGGTGCTTTCTTCCTCTTTCTCTGTCTTTTTCTGGTGAACCCATGTCCTCTGGCAATTGAAAAAAAAAAAAACAAAAAAAACAAAAAAAAACATTCAGCTAGAGACTAAAAGGGATTCTATTTTAGTATCATTTCTTTCCTACTCTCATCTGACTCTGCATTTTCTTCTCGAGCGGGTCAGCAACTTCTTCAATGGGGAAGGACTTGAGGTCTGGTTTGCAGTGTCTGGAGGTGTTGAAATACAGAGAAAGCTTCTGGATTTTATTAGGCAGGCATCAGAGGCTGGATTTTTATCTGTACTGGTTGTTTGTGTTGGTCATCGTTACTTTGCAACGCTATAAATAAGAAAACTGTAGGGAGAAGGCCTTTCCCAGTGTTGCTGTGCTGGGCAAAGACCTTCTGCAGAATTGCTCATTCAAAACACTGGGCAGATGGCCATTTTATACGTCTTTCTGGTTAGACAAGGAAAAAAGATCCTTCCGGACTGTACCTCTCCCAGCAGTTTCTCCTGCTGTGTTTCTTTTCTAGTTTATCACTAAGTAGCATACCCCTGACCTGAGGGCTAAGATTTGAGGCTATCTGCATATTGGCATTTTTGCTGTTTAATTTTTTTTCATGGCTTCCTGTCTCTACGTGTTGCCTACATAGTATATCAAAAATTGTTTTCATTTTATTATCATTATGATTACTTTTTAAATTTGCTCTAGGGCACAAGTGCTCACCAGAGAGAGAGAGAGAGAGGGAAAGTGAGAAAGCAAGGCCCCAGGCATGGGATTCGAGTCATGGTCAATCATGTGGGAGTCTAGCACCCCAACCACCATGCCACCTGCTGGGCCCATCTATGTAGTCAATAATAGCTTTAATGGATTGAATTTTAGAATTATTTATTACAAAGTAGCCATAGAAAGATACTAGGAATACAAAACAAAACTTGTTATATCCATAAGGGACATACACACATTAATACTTTGTAAAAAATTCCCAAGTTATTTAAAATTTGGTCACATTGGGGGAAAAAGCAGTCTGAGCAGTTGCATAAGGAGTTATAGAAGCTAAAAAGGTAGATCACTGAGTGTTTTACTCCTCAATATCATGAATCAGTTTCATGTAATTGCAAATTCATATATTTGCAAATACAGAGCAGACTAACAATTTTCTGGTCAGTCAGTAAAAGGTTTAATCACGTTCTGGCTCAATCCTTTACTAAGTCTCAAACAGAGGTGGGTGCTGTGACGGGGGGGCTGGGGAAGAGAACACAGCTCAGAGAAGGCTGGAGAGAATCTATACACAGACATGGCAGATCCGACTACCGCCTAGGTGCTCAGTGTTACCAGTTCTTTGCTAGTTTTCAAACACTAAGATAGTTTCAGCAGATGACAATAGAAACACATCTTTAGAAAGGTCATCTTTTGGTTTCTAGCTTTCATTTTT
Source organism: Tupaia tana (assembly GCA_026018925.1). Taxonomy (NCBI): domain Eukaryota; kingdom Metazoa; phylum Chordata; class Mammalia; order Scandentia; family Tupaiidae; genus Tupaia; species Tupaia tana. Next base: position 83,740,821 of record JAKSZU010000003.1, on the reverse strand, counting down.
GGAAAATATTCTAACATTTGATATTTGTCACTGGACTGTTGAGAAGTATTTTGAAGAGGTGGTTAGTGATCCATCCACAGTGTGATTGCTGTGATTTAAAAAAAAAAAAATGACTAGAGGTCGCATGTACTCACCAAGTGGGTCAGGGGAGAAAGCACCTCTATCTTCCTAATGGTGTGTGGTTACCCCATAAGCCCCTCTCCGTTTTTCCATCCTGTCAGGTTTTGGGGCATGCACATCTATTCATCTGATGTATTTTTTAAGCCACTGGGGCTGAGATTTGAGCTATGGTTGGCCATGTGAAATTTGGGTCCTGTGATTTTGAAGCAAACCATAATAAAGGCCTTTTGATGATTGTTTTAAAGGATTGCTTTTTGTTTTTTAAAGTGTATTATAGAAAGTTCTGGATAGACCAGAAGTATAAAGAATACAAACTCATGCACCCACTACCCAGATTAAGGGATATTGTATGAGGGTACTTAAAAAAAAAATTCATCAGAAAGTGGATTAAAGTACAAGTTTATTTTGGCAATAAAATTTTTGAAATTCATATCTATCATTTTCATAATATGATATTTCCAGGAACTTTTTTAAAAAGAGATATTTTTGCTATAGGGCACACACACCTGTCAGAGAGACAGAGACAGAAAGCAAAAATCACCTCCTGGTGGGCTGGCCATGCTGCAATCCCTTCCCTTCCATTCTCCTCTTGGGATGTTGGGCACGCACACACACGTGTCATGCATGAGTCTGAAGCTGCCTGGTCCGGACTTGAACCACAGTTGACTATGTGGGAGTCTAATGATGTAACCATTCTGCCGTCGGCTGGTCCCTCCGGGAACTTTTTGAAGGCCCCACCTGTATCAAAGTAGTTGCAAAGTCCTGTGATTACTACTCCTTTTTCTCATAATCCTCTTCTCCATATCTATTTCTACAGTCAGGCGTTTATCACACCATGAGCTTCTTCCTATTACAACCGTGTGTATATACATTTACACATATGTTTATCCCTAAGACCCTGAGTGGTGTGTGTGTGTGTGTGTGTGTGTGTGTATATGTGTGTGTGTGTGTATATGTATATATGTGTGTGTATATATATATATATATATATATATATATATATATATATATAGTTAGAGTCTTGCCATAGGGCACATACCCTCATACCCTCACCAGAGAAAGACAAAGACAGACGGAGAGAAATCATCCCCCAAGGGGGATGGCCACACCACAATCACTTTTCCTCTTTTCTCCTCTTCAGACTTTGGGCATGCACACACATGTGCCCGGTGTGATTTTCAAGTCGCTGGGTCCAGGGCTCAAACCATAGTCGGCCATGCGGGAGTCTAGTGCCTTAACCACCAAGCCATCTGCTGGGCCCCACCGTATTGCTTTTCATTTAAACTTTTCTTGTTCAGTGTTTTTGCCATAGGGCTTGTGGGCTCGCCTCAGAGGAGGGATAGTGAGAGGGAATGTAAGAAATCATCCTCCCCACCCCCAAGAGGGAATGATGACACTGCAATCCTTTCTCCATTCTCCTCCTGGGATCTTGGGCATGCATGCACACATTGCTGGCATGAGTTTCAAATCTTTGGTCCAAGACTTGAACTACAGCTGACCATGTGGGAGTCCAGCAACATAAACTGTATGCCATCTGCTGGCCCCTGTGCATATTCTTTTGTTAAAGCTTTTTGGACAAGTTTATGCTGATGTAGTCCAAATTCATTTGTTTTCAAATTGCATTAGATTAATTACTATTAATCAACTTTCTCATTAATGAATATAAGTTTATTTTAAGTAGTAAAATAAATATTTGAGAAATCATGTCTTTTGTTTGTTGCTTTTTGTTTAGGTCAATAAGCTATTGTCTTCTGGTCAGTATAGAAAGAAAAGAGTGAAGCCTTTGTTCAACAAACAATGTTATTAGAACCTGGGATTAAAATCCAGAGAGGTGACTGGAGGAGAAGGGATTGCGGTGTGGCCATCCCCCTGGGAGGTGACTTTTCACTTTCTGTCTCTCTGGCAAGCACATGCGCCCTGTAGCAAAAATCTCTAAAAAAACAGAGAGAAAAGAGAAGGAGTAGAATCACGGTGCTGTTTTTGATTTTAGCATTTTAATCGCCGCTTTCTACTTTCATCTCCTTCAGAATTGAACTTAACATTATGCCAAAGCCCATTTTCTCTCGGTCTCTCTTTTAATTGAAATATAATTCACATGCCATAAAATGCACCCTTTTAGAGCATACAATTCAGTGGTTTTCAGTATATTCAGAAAGTTATTCAACCATCACTACTATAGCATTTCATCAACCCAAAAGGAATTCTGCTACACATTTGTAATACACTCCCATTCCCCTGTAACTCAAACCACTAATTTACTTTGTCTATAGATTTGTCTATTGCAGAAATTTCATACAAATGGAATTATAATACATAAACTTTTATGATTACTTTTTCATTTAGTACATTTTTTCATTGTTTATCCATGTAGTAGCATGTGCTATTTGTTTTTTAACAGTTGAATGCTGTTTCGTTCTATGGCTATAACATATTTTATTTAGGAATTCATCATTCGATGGACTTTTGAGTTGTTTTAAATTTTTGGTTATTGGGACCAGCAGGTGGCATGGTGGTTAAGGTGCTGGACACTCCCATATGACCGACCATGGTTTGAGTCCTGGACCTGGTGGTTTGCTCTCTCAGTTTCTCTCTCTCTCTCTCTCTCTGTCTGGTCAAATTAAAAGAAATGAATAAATGAATGAATAAAATTAAAAAATATATATTTAAAAAAATTTTTTTTGGTTATTATAAATAATGCTACTGTGAACATTTGTGGACGAGTTTTTGTATGAACATATATATTGAATTATCTTAGGCATTCACCTTGGAATGGAGTTGCTGGGTTCAACTTTTTGAGGAACTGCCAAACTATTTTCTAAAGTAATGGCAATATTATTTTACATTCCCACCAACGATGTATGAGAGCTCCAATTTCACTGCCTTTGTTAATAGTTATTGTATGTCTATGTGTGTTTGTTATAGCAATTCTAATGGATATGAAACAATATTTCATTGTGGTTTTGATTTACGTTTCTCTAATGACTAAGGATGTTGGATATCTTTGCATGTACTTATAAGTCATTTGCTTATTTCCTCTAGAGAAGTATCTATTATAACGTTTGTCACTTTGAAAATTACTTTAGTTGATTTATTGCGTTCTAAGAGTTCTTTATATATTCTACATGCTATACCCTTTCAGATATACATTTTGTATATATTTCCCCATTCTTTGAACTGGCTTTTCACTTTCTTGATAGCATCTTTAAAAAATACAAATTTTAAAAATTTTGATAAAGTCCAATTTATGTATTTTTTTCTCTCTCCTTTGAATTTGCTATAGTGTATATGTGCTTGCCAGACAGAGACGAGAGAGAGAGAGAGAGAGAGAGAGAGAGAGAGAGAGAGAGGGAGAGAGAGAGAGAAAGTGAGAAAGCATCTTCATGGGGAGTGGTCATATCACAATCCCTTCTCCATTCTTCTTTAGGGATTTTTGGCACACATACATACATACCTGGAATGTTTTTCAAGCTGCCAGGTCTAGAGTTTGAACTGCCTAGTCAGCCATGTGGGATCCAGCAGCCTTAACCACAATGCCATTGGTCAGTCCCTTTTTCCTTGTTTCTTATGATTTTGTATCATAGCTAAGAAACTATTACCTAATTCAAAGTCATGAAGATTTACACTTGTCTTTTTTTCTAAGGGTTTTACGGGTCTAGTTCTTACATTTGTGTCTCACATTTTGATTCATCCTGAATTAAATTTTGTATGTTGTGTAAAAATAAGGGTGCAAATTTATTCTTTTTAAAAACATTTATATATTTAACCTAATTTACTATTATTATTACTTTATTTGCTATAGGGTGTGCATACTCACGAGAGAGAGAGAGAGAGAGAGAGAGAGAGAGAGAAGTGAAAAAGCAAGCTGCAAGGTCTGGGTCTTGAATTGTAGTTGGCCACGTGGGAGTCCAGCTCCTTAACCACCATGCCACCAAGGGTCCAAATTTATTCTTTTGCTGTGGATAACAGTTTTCCTAGTACCATTTATTGAAAATACTCTTTTTTCTCCATTGGATTGTTTGAGCACCCTTGTTGAAAATCAGTTGATCACAAGTGTATGGATTTATTTTTGGACTCTTCAATTCCATTCCAGTGATCTATATCCATATAGTTACGCCAGTATTACATAGTATTGGTTACTGTAGCTTTGTAGTAAATTTTAAAAGTGTGAGATCTCCAACTTTTGTTCTTTTTAAAGTTTGTTTTGGCTATTCTTGGTCCCTTGCACATTCATGTGAATTTTAGAATCAGTTTGTCAATTTCTGGAAAAAAAAAGATGAGATTTTGATAAGAACCTTGCTCAACACAGATCAATTTAGGGAGTATTACCATCTTAAGCTTGAAAGATCTTAACAATATATTCCAATAGATGAATTTGAGATATTTTCCTGTTTATTTAGGTCTTTAATGTTCAACGTTTTACAGTTTTCAGTATACAACTTTGGCAGTTCTTTTGGATTAAAATCTAAGAATTTTATTTAATTAGTTAATTAATTTAATTTTTGAGAGGTTTTGCTATAGAGTGTGTGCGCTCACCAGAAAGACAGAGAGAGACAGAGAGAAAGCGAGAAATCACCCCCTGGGGGGATGGCCACGCCGCAATCCTTTCTCCTTCATTCTCCTCTCGGGATCTTGGGCATACACTCACACGTGCCCGGCGTGAGTTTAACCCACCGGGTCCGGGACTTGACCTGCAGTCCACTACATGGGAGTTCAGTGACATAGCCATTACGCTAACTGCTGGTCCCTTGTTTTTGATACTGTTGTAAATGAATTCATCTTTCTTAATCTAGCTTTTGGATTATTCTTTGCTAGTGAGCACAGTCTATTTTGTCCAAGAGTGAACGTTCAACTTGATGGAAACAGTTCTCAGGAATTCACTCTAAAATATGACCTAACATAAACGGTGACATTTTGGGGCATGAATTTAGAGAGAATGTAAAGTACAAATAGGTAATATTTTGGTAACTACTTAAAGTTTGAAGTCACTCTTCTGAAATTGAGTTAAATCTCTTTAGAGGAGGTAGAGTGTATATATACATCTTGTGGTGAGGTATCAGTGAAATATTTGTACTAGTACATACTAAGAGAGGCAAATAAAAGCACTGCTTTCCAAATTGAGAATTTTGGACAATATCTTATTCTTCAGACTTCAGTCACTATTATTCTGATGTTTAATTAGCAACTTTTTTTTTGTACATACTGTTAGAATGTTATAAAGTATAAATTGCATCCACAAAACATATCCCATGAGGATAGGTGCATGTCTGAGATCTTATATTAACAATTGTGTGTCTGGGGACCAGCAGGTGGTGCAGTTGTTGAGGTGCTAGACTCACATAACTGAACACGGTTCGAGTCCAGGATCTGGTGGCTTGAAAATCATGCCAGGTGCATGTGTGTGCATGCCCAAAATCTTGAGAAAAGAATGCAGGACAAGGGATTGTGGCATAGCCACCACCCACCCACCCCCATCCCCGGGGTTTGATTTCTTATTTTTCTCTCACTTTGTCTCTCTCTCTCTCTCTCTCTCTCTCTCTCTCTCTCTCTCTCTCTCCTTCTTTCTCCCCAGAGAGTACATGCTCCCTATGGCAAAAACCTTAAAAAAAAGAAAAGAAAGAATTGTGTGTCTATTGTTCATTTTTATAGTTTTAAAACATGTCCATTAAGTACATTAGATCAGAAAAAAGGATTTTGCTAATCCAACTTCATTCTATCATTAACCAACTGATACTCTGTTTAAATGCCCATTATCTCTAAGGTTGAAGCAGGAGAATTTGTGGCTTTATTAGGCAAGGATCACTCTATCAATTTCTGAGAAGACAAAAAGTAACTTTCACTGAGATTTTGTTAACAAGTTGGCCTTGGACAAAACAACATTCCTTCGCCAGTCTTCCTTGAGGGCCTTTCATGAAGATCATACAATTGTTAGCCAGCACTGCCCTCTTGTGAGCAAACTGGGAAACAACTGGCTGGAAAAAGTCCCCTCAACGCGAGGACTGCCTGTCTGTCTGTTCACAGTAAAACTCTAGTCAGAACCCAGTTTTGTGAATCACTGATTTCTACTACAGATTTCCACCACAGGCTCACAGAGCTCCCTACTAACTGAATTCTATCCTAAAAGAAAAAGAACATTTCTAATAATCCTAGTCCCCTATCTCTACTTGTCTCCAATAAATGTTCTTAGATTTCTAAAGTCACAACATGTTTCACAAAATGATATTTTAGACCACATAAATAATTTTTTTCTTCAATAATTAATGGCTGATGACAGCAGGAAATTGACCACAAGGAAGCAGGCAGGAAAATTGTGGAGATTTTCAGTTTCTTTTAGAGAGGCTGCCTTTTTTTTTTTTTTTTTTGGTAGCTGAGAAACTAGAGGTCCAGAAGAGCTTAGGAATCACTAAAACTGTGATTCAGAGTCTTTGTCTCTTATATCTTAGTCCAGCCTGGTTATCATTACAGAACGTTTCAGATGTAACTGTTAGATTTTTATTTGAATTATTTATTTTATTAAAATTAAAAAAAAAACTATTATCTAAATTTATTTATTTATTTATTTATTTATTTATTTATTTATTTAAATTTGATCAGAGAGGGACAGAATGAGAGAGAGAGAGAGAGAAAGTGAGAAAGCGAGCCACCAGGTCTGGGACTCAAACTGCAATTGGCCATATGGGAGTCCAGTGCCCTTAACCACCTGCTGGCCCCTATTTGAACTTTTGCTTTAATTTTATTTATTTATTTGTTTATTTTTGATCAGAGTGAGAGAAAGAGAGGGAAAGTGAGAAAGCAAGCTGCCAGGTCCGGCACTCAAACCATGGCCATATGGGAGTCCAGCGCCCTTAACCACCACGCTATCTGCTGGCCCTTGAACATTTTTTTAAAAATTATTTTATATATTTATTGTACATCATCACAGCTTGTAAAGTGAGTTTTCCCAGCGTGAATACACTGCACACCAGTCCAGTTAAAGGTATTATCATATGTGTTATCTCCAGGTGGAACTCTTAAAGGCAGATGCTTATCCATAATATTTCTACCTACCTGAAGATTGTCGTTAAGATCAATGTTGAATATAGAGTCTTTTTCACCCACCTAAAACGTTTTTTGTTAAAATAATTGGTTTTGATTTATTAGTTGTGTAAGTAGTATTTGCATTTAACAAAACCGTAAAATCAGTTAATGAATTACTATGCAAAGTACAAATAATAGAGATGACACTCATCAAAGTAGCAGTCCCTTTAAATATATAAAAGAGTACTATCAAGTCCAGTGACGTACCCCTTGTGGGATGCTGTTTCTAAGTAGCCGAGGCCACATGGAAGGCCTGGGTTGGATTTTGATCTGCCCTAAAAAAAAGGTTACATGTGGTAGCACATACCTGTGGTCCCAGCTACTCTGGAGGCTGAGTCAGGGAGATCATAACACAGAGAGACCCTGTCTAAAACACCACATGCACACACACACACACAAACACACACACACGCAGAAAACTAAAATTAATAATAATGCCGTCAATACCTTTACCTTTGATAATCTATGCTTGTTGTCCCGTTCTTCAGGCTCCTTTCTTCATTCAGCAAAAATTTATTAGAATGCTTCATGTACAGGTAACAAACAATATAAAGTCCTGTGGGTGTTCTCATTCACGTGCCTCTTATCTCCATTTTATTCATCAGGTTGGAATGTAAGCTGCTTAGTTAGCCCCCACAAGTTGTTGAGTGTAGTGGGTTGTGTTTGCAATCAGCGACCTGGCAGATGCAACATTGGATGAGTGATTTTTCTTCATCTAACACACATTTGCAATTCTGGCATTTATCAGTCTTTAACTGCCTTTTTTTTTTCCTTCTAATTTTGCTAGTGGTACATAAGCTTGTCAGAGAGAGATGGAGAAAGAAAGTGAGAAAGCACCTCCCTGGGATATGGTCATGCCATAATCTCTTTTCCTCAATTTTCTTCCTTTTCAGGATTTTGGTCATGCATACACATGTCCCTGGTGTGCTTTTCAAACTGTTGGGTCTGGGACTCAAACTGTGCAGTTGATGATGTGGATCCAGCTGCCTTGACCGCCAAGCCACAGGCTGGTCCCTAAGCTGTTTTGTAGATTTAAATTTGTGCTCCAAATTAAAGAGTTGAGTGTGTTAGATGCAAAACAGATAGAGATTAATCAGAAAGGAATCTGTAGTTTACTGGGGCTTTTCTGTTCTTTCGGTGAACTGATTGCTGGAGAGAAATTGGTACCTGAAACAGGCAATAGCACAGTTAGGTTTAAAGCCAGCCAGCTGGGCATTCCAACTCTGCTTTTTCTGGCTGTTTGAGCATGTAATTACCCTCTCTCAGGTTCATAGGGTTGTTGAGGATGAAGTGTGAGCTTCACACACACACACACACACACACACACACACCAACACTAGCACATCCTAAGTGTTCAATAAGCTTTAAATCATATTATTGCACGCTCTTCTCATGTTTCCTGTATGTTCAAGCTCATAGTTTGTTTTTATTTTCTTTAGGTAAAATATACTATTTCTCTGCCTTTTTTTTAATGTTATTTTAAAATTTTCTTCAGTGGGGCTGGCAGGTAATGTAGTGGTTAAGGTGCTGGACTCCCACATGGCCGACTGTGGTTTGAGTCCTGGATCTGGCAGCTTACTTTCTTACTTTCTCGTTCTCTCAGTCTCTCTCTCTCTGGTCAAATTAAAATAATAATCATTGGGACCAGCAGTTGGCATAATGGCTATGTTGCTGGACTCCCATGTAGTCAACTGCAGTTCAAGTCCTGGGCCTGGTGGTTAAAACTCACACCAGGCGTGTGTGCATGCGTGCCCAAGATCCTGAGAGGAGAATGGAGGAGAAGGGATTGTGGCATGGCCATCCCCCCTGGGGGGTGATTTCTTTCATTCTGTCTCTCTATCTCTCTCTGTCTTTCTGGCGAGTGCACATGCCCTATAGCAAAAAAACAAAAAAACAAAAAACAAACAAACAAAAAAAAACAAAAAAACTCTCCAAAAAATAATAATAATCATAACAAATGGAATTAAATAAATTTTAAAAATTTTTTCCCTCCAGCTTTATTGAAGTATAATTGACAAAAACTGTATTTAAGGTGTACAATGTGGGGACCAGCAGTTAGCGTAATGGCTATGTCGCTGGACTCCCATGTAGTCTACTGTGGTTCGAGTCCTGGACCCAGTGGCTTAAAACTCACGCTGGGCGCATGTGCGTGCGTGCCCAAGATCCTGAGAGGAGAATGGAGGAGAAGGGATTGCGGCATGGCCATCCCCCCTGGGGGGTGATTTCTCACTTTCTGTCTCTCTGTCTCTCTCTGTCTGTCTGGGGAGGGCACGTGCCCTATAACAACAACAAAAAACTCTCCAAAAAAAAAAAAAAAAAGATGTACAATGTGGCGATTTATCTATTCATTGTGACATGATTACATAATCAAGCAAATAAACCTCACGTGGTTATCTTTGTGGTGAGAATACTTAAAATCTACTTTCTTGGCAAAAATCGAGTATAAAATACATTATGACTGCATGAGGTCTCCAGATGAATTCGTTTTAGAGCTGAAAGTTTGTACCTTTGACCAACATGCCTCCATTTCCTTCACCCTGGGTAATCACCGTCCTACTCTCTGATTCTGTGAGTTTGACTTCTTTAAGATTCCACATCTAAGTGAGATGGGGTAGCACTTGTCTTTGTGCATCTGGCTTATTTTCTTTAGCATAAGTCCTCTGCGATCATTCAGGTTTACCCAAAGTACAGGATTTTCTTTTTTGGGGGATGGAAAAAAAATTCCATTGTATTCCTATGAAATTTCAAAAGTTCATGGAAAATGAAATTAAAATGTGAATTTAATTTGGTGCAAAATAATTTTAAATCCATGCATAGATTTTTTAAAATAATATACATTCCTATGAACGTTTTGAAGATATATGTATATAAGAGATAGAGATGTATAGCTCTGTCTCTATATACTTTATTTTCTTTACCTATTTATTCATCAGTGGACACCGAGGTTGTTGCCATATCTTGATTACTGTGAATAATGCTGCAATAAACATGAGAGTGCAGATCTCTCTTGGAAATAGTGATTTTATTTCTTTTTGACATATACTTAGTAGTAGGATTCCTGGATCACAAGGTAGTTCTATTTTAAATTAATTCTATTATTTATTCATTAATTTTAATTATTTTTCAATTTGCTATAAACTTTTTTTTTTTTTTGGAGAGGTTTTTGCTATAGGCTGCGTGTGTTCACCAGAAACACAGAGAGAGACAGAAAGATAGAAAGTGAGAAATCACCCCCCAGGGGTGATGGCCATGCCGCAATCCCTTCTCTTCCATTCTCCTCTTGGGATCCTGGGCACACACGCACATGCGTCCGGTGTGAGTTTAAGCCACCAAGTCTGGGACTTGAACCATGGAAAAAGAATTCCATTGTATCCCATATGAAATTTCAAAAGTTCATGGAAAACAGTACATGGGAGTCCAGCGACATAGCCATTATGCCAACTGCTGGTCCTTGCTGTAAACATTTTTTCACATTTTTTTCTTTTATTTCTTTTTACATTTTTCCAGAAACATTTACTTTATATATCAAAAAAATTTTGCTCATACTCCATAGTTTTTGACAGTTAATAAACAATTTTCAAAATTTCAAAATACTGAATTTTAAAGATAATGTTTAAAATATTTCTTATAATTTTGTATAATTTTGTTTGTGACTCTAACGACAGAGACAGTATGGTTTTAAATATTTTTGAGAAAATATTTACAGTTTCATTTATTTTAATTTTGCCAAAGAGTGTGTGTGATCACTGGAGAGAGAGAGAGAGAAATGAGGGAGAGAGCAAGAGAAAGAGAAGGAGAAAGAGAAAGACAAAGAGAAAGTGAGAAAGCATTCTTCATGACAGATGTCATGCCACAATCCCTTCTCCTTCATTTCTCCCTCCTTTTGGGATTTTGAGCATACACGCACTTGTGCCTTGTGTGTTTTTCAAGCCAACTGGTCCAGGACTCAAGTCACGCAGTGATCCTATGTAGGATCCAGCCCCCTTAACCACTATGCCATGGGCTGGCCCTATTTTTAAATTTTTGAGGAACCTACCTACTATTTTCTATAATAGTTGTAACAATTTACGTTTCCACCAATAATGTCAAAGGGTTCCCATTTTTTCACATTCTTGCAAACACTTGTTAACATTTGAATTTTGATAATTGCTATCCTAACAGGTGCGAGGTGATATCTCATTGTGGTTTTAAGTTGCGTTTCCCTAATAATTAGTGATGTTGAGCACATTTTCACACATCTGTGGGCCATTTGTAAATATGCCTTTTCAGAAAAATATCTATTCAGTTCCCTTACCCATTTTTAATCAGATTTTATTATTATTATTTGCTATTGAGTTATAGGAATTCCTTATTTTAGATAGTAACCCCTTATGAATATACAGTTTAGAAATATTTTTCTCCCATTCTGTATATTGCTATTTCATACATGTCATTGATTATTTTCTTTCCTGAGCAGAAACTTTTTGTTTGATGTAGTCCTAGTTGTTTATTTTTGCTTTTTTGCCTGTGCTTTTGAGTCAAAATTAATTACCAAGACACGATGTCATGGAGCTTTTCTCTTGTATTTTCTTTTAGGAGTTTCATGGTTTCAGGTTTCATGTTTAAGTCTTTAAACCATTTCAAGTTGATTTTTGTATATGTTGAAAGACAAGGATCCAATTTCATTTTTATGTGGATATCCAGCACTATTTCTAGAGGAGATTGTCCTTTCCCAATTCTTGGTGTCCATCGAAAATTGAGTGACAATAGCTATTTGAATTTATTTCTAGCTCTCAAACCTGTTCTATTATTTTTTTTTAAAAGCTGGTGCCATACTATTTTGATTACTATAGCTTTTTCCTTGGTTTTTTTTTTTTTTTTCCCTAGAGAGATTTTTCTATAGGGACAGAGAGACAGAGAGATAGAGAGACACAAAGTGAAAAATTAGCCTACAGGGAGGATGGACACACCACAATTCCTTCTCTTTCATTTTCCTCTTGAGATTTTGGGCACACATGCACACATACCCAGCATGAGTTTTAAGCCGCTGGTCTGGGACTCGAACCACAGTCGACTACATGGGAGTCCAGTGACGTAACCGCTATGCCATCTGCTGGTCCTGGTTACTGTAACTTTGTAACAGAGTTTGGAATCATAAAGTGTGATGCCTCTAGTTTTGTTCTTCTTGCTCAAGATTGCTTTATTATGCCTGCCATCATGGTACAGATGGTAGGGCATTGCTACATGGTACTAGAGCCACATAGGAGGCCCAGGTCAGACCTCAGGTTGACCTGTGCACAACCAGGTGTATCCTCTATGCCCATGATCCTAGAAGCCTGAGAGGCTGACAGGAAGATCATGGAATGAGGAGACACTGTTAAAGCCACTTGTCTTTCTCTCTCTCTCTTCCCTATAACTAAATAAATGCACTGAAAATAAAAGATTGCTTACTCTGGCCTGTTGTAGTTTCATATAAATTTTAGGATTGTTTTGCCTATTTTTTAATAAAATTAAAAGATGCCACTGTAATTTTGATAGAGATTGCATTGAATCTATAGATTTCTTGGGTAATGTGGTCATTTCAATAATACAGCCACTATTATGTTAATCATTGTGTATGTATACCTTCCTGCAGATCTGTTTATATTTGTTTTGTATATTTAGGTGCTCTGATGTTTGGTGCATATATTTTCTCAATTATATCATCTTGATGAACTGATCTCTTTATCATTATGGAACAATTTTTTTGTCTCATGATAATTTTTGAGTTAAAGTTATGTAAGTATAGCTTGGTTACCATTTACATAGAATATCTTATCCCATTACTTCCCATTTAATACAGTCTGTATGATCTGAAATGAAAAGAATCTCTTGTAGTTATCATGCAAGTGGGCCTTCTAGTTTTTAAAAATCTATGTAGTTACTCTGTGTTTTTAACTTAATAATTTAATCCATTCATATTTAAAGTAATTACGGATAGATAAGTGTGTACCATTGCCATTACATTAATGGTTTTGTTTTGTCCTTTTCTTCCTTGCTTGCAAATTTCCTTGTTATTTGATGATTTTCTGCAGTTGTGTGCTTTGATTTCTTAATTTTATTTTTTATGTATCCATAGGCCTATTTAGGTGCCCCAGATACCTCATGTTTAATGTGTTCAAGTCCTGACTCACTATGCTACATCCAACAATCCAAGTCAGCCATTCTAGGAATCTCTGTCCACCCATCCTGCAACCAGCTAATATATTCTGTTGATGCTGTAGGAATCCATCCCCCCTGTGTTGCCACTGCCACTGCTTATAGATTGGTGTAGCTTATGCAGTACATGTGAGTGTCTGTGAGAGAAGATTAATATGACTAAATAAAAATCACTACTAAATCCTGCACCTGGATGAGAGGAAAAACAATCTTTATTTTTATAAATTGTTTCCCTTTCAAGCTGTGTGTCTGCAGGACTGTGTTGCTCAGAGAAGTTCCTTCACTCTAATTCTTCTGTCCAGAGGGGGTGACTTGGTAACTATTTCTAATTAATGCAAAGTTTTCTTTATTTTTAAACATTCTGCTATAGGGCATATGCACTCTCCAGAGAAAGAGAGACAGAGACAGAGAGAGGGAAAGTGAGAAATCCCCCCTTCCCCCTGCCTAGGAGGGATAGCCACACTGCAATTCCTTCTTCTCCATTCTCATCTCAGGATTTTGAGCACACACATACATCCAGCATGTTTTTCAAGTTGCCAGGTCTGAGACTCGAATCGTGAAGCCAGGTGGGATCCATCCACTTTAACCTCCCATCTTTGCTGGCCCACAAGGATTTTTTTAAGAGTAGCAGCCAACTGGTTCAGCCATGGTGACATACGTAGTGCAAGGTGTGGGTGTGAAGGCGCTAGTCGGTGGTGGTTAAGGCTGCATGGGAAGTCCAGGTTTTGGTTCCCAGCCCAACATGAACAGGCTGGAAATGATTGCGTGTTCCCTAGCTAAATAGGAGGCTAGAGCAGGAGAAGATTAATATGGCAAAGCCCTGTCAAAAATATTTCTATCCTGGGGCCAGCAGGGCAGGTGGTGGTTAATGCACTGGACTCTACATAGCCAACTCTGTGATTCAAGTCTCAGACTGGTGACTTAAAAAACACGTTGGGCACATGTGTGTGCATACACAAAATACTGAGAGAAGAATAGAGGAGGAGGGATTGCAGTGTGGTCATCCCCCCAGAGGGTGGTTTCTCACTTTCCCTCTCTTTGTCGCTCTCTGGTGAGCGTATGTGCCTATGACATAAATCTAAAAAACAAAACCAAAAAATCCCAAACACCCTCTCGCCTTGTCTTCCCTTCTTCCGTCCTCTCTCACTCTCATATTCTCTCTTGTTAAAAGAGATAGAGAGGAGAAAGAGAGAGAGGTGGCCAATTCACTTTTGGATGAACTGTCCTCCCTGTTACTTCTCACTTCTGGTTCATCTTCACATGTAGGTGGTCAGGAAATTTTTATAAATCTCAAAACTGACTATTATGTGGCCTGTCTAAAATCCTTCTTTTGCATCCCATTGCCTTCAAGATAAAATAAAAATTGTTTTTAATGCATGTGACTCAAATGTTAATATGGTGCTAGCTCTGTTGCCACCACTGCTTCTTTATATCCTGTTGTCCAGTCCTGTGGGTCTCCTCAGAGCTCCTGAGCACTCCATGTGGTCTTTGCCTCTTTCCCTTCGTAGATGCTTCTACTTGCATCTCGATGAATCGTATGTCTTATTTCTTTTGCTTTGGAGAGGTTTTTGCTATAGGGCACATGTGCTCTCCAGAAAGACAGAGAGAGACAGAGAGACAGAAAGCGAGGAATCACCCCCCAGGGGGGATGACCACACCATAATCCCTTCTTCTCCATTCTCCTCTCGGGATCTTGGGCACACACGCACATGCACCTGGCATGAGTTTAAGCCACCAGGTTCGGGACTCAAACTGCCATTGACTACATGGGAGTTCAGGGACATAGCCATTATGCTAACTGCTGGTCCCAAGAATCATACGTCTTGTTTCTTAACTCACTGAGCCTTGTATTCTTTTATTTTCTCATTTTTTTAAGATTTTTGCCATAGGATATGTATGTTCTCTGGAGAGAGGGAGACAGAGAGAGAGAGAGAGAGAGAGAGAAAGTGAGAAATCACATGGCTATGCTGCAATCCCTTCTCCTCCTGGTTTTTTGGGCCTGTTTGTAGGCACCCAAAGTAATTTTTAAGCTGTCAGGTCTGGGGCTTGAACCACAGTTCACCCTGTGGGAATCCAATGCCTTAACCACCATACCACCTGCTGGCCCTGATCCTTGTCTTTTTAAAAACAATTAATTCTTAATTTTTATTTTTTGCTAGAGAGTATGTATGCTCATCAGAGAGAGACAGAGAGGGAAAGGAGAAAGCACCCCTTATGGGGCATGTTCACACTGACATCCTTTCTCCTCCACCTTTCCCCTTTGAGATTTTGGGCATACATACACATGTGCCTGGTGTATTTCTGAAGCCACCAGGTCCAGGACTGGAAATGCATTATATTATATTAAGGTAATAATCTAAACTTTGTTGAAATTCCTTTTATCTTACTTCTGGGCTTAGATCTTTAAAAAATATATATGGTGGGTTATGGGGGAGGAGAGTGTAATCTCTTGAATGCTAAGGACTTCTAGGGACCAGTACATGGCCTGGTGGTTAAGACAGCTGGATCCCACATAGCCAACTGCAGGGTTTGAGTCCCAGAACTGGTAGCTTGAGAAACACATAGGGTGTATGTGCGTGCATGTGCAAAATTGCAAAAGGAGGGAGAACGGAGAAGGGATTGTGGTGTGATCATGCCCCATGGAGGGTGCTTTCTCACTCCACCTCCCACACTCCATGCCTCTCTCTCTCCTGCAAGTGCATATGCATTCTGACGGAAAAAAAAAAATTAAAATAAAATTTTAAAATAAATAAATAAAAAAATTGCTAAAGAACTCTGAAAATTTTAATCCAGTCCTGGGAGTGTATTACATCAAATATGGTAACAATGTAATTTCCTGGTTTCCAAAAGATCTTCAGTCAGTTTTTGAGATCATAGGGCAGGGCAAAGTTCCACGCTTCTCAGATGCCATCTGAGGGGGCTGGCACTTTAGAGGACAGGCAGAACATAGCCTTCATTAAAGCAGAGTATCTGCAGTGAGCTTTGGGGTGACTAAGGAGAATTCAGGGGCAACGTCCTTGTGGAGAGGGGAGAAAAGACCTCACCATCTAATCACTTTCATTCACCTCCATTTGCTGTTCTGGAGGCCAGCACGATTGGTCTGTTTCCCACTTACCTTCGAGGCTGACGGTGGCCTCTTCCGAACTTCCCTTTATTTAAAATTGCTTTGGAGGCACATTCTAACATGATTTTACCTGTGAAAAGAATCTCATGGGTGACCCTACAGCAATATTTATTAAAGCAGAACTCTTCAGAGATAAACTTCATTGAACGGATTTATGTTCTTGCAGGAAAAAAAAAGCAAAAAACAAATTAAGATGAGTCGTGAACTATGAGATCAGAGGAATAACACTTAGCAGACTCGATCATGATATAAATCAAAGATGGAGATGTTTAACTTAGAAAACAGAGGAGAATTCAACCACACGGACAGAAAGAAAACATGGAAAGACAGCTTGTTAAATTAGATTTTCTGCTGTTTATCAATTTGAATGTCTTCATCTTCTGTTTTATTGGCAGAGATGTCTCTCTGGTGAAATCATTTCGGTGAGTGAGAACGGCTGGGTAATTTTCATCCCTGGCCTTGTGTCAGATGAGGGCCTTCTGGGACACCCATCATTGTTCGCACTGCTTGGTTTGAGTGATGCAAGACCCAGGCAGCAACCTGCAACAGGGCTGGCCTCTCTGAATGCCTTGGGCCTTGTTCTAGACAATATTTCTTTCTAGGTGAAGGAGTGGCAGGCTGCCCACATCGCTTTATTCCCAGTTCCAAATGAAACCTTCCTCAAGTGTTACTACATGTTAATAAACATAGTCAGCGAAACCCACTTAAAAAGAATGACCTGTTTATGAAAAAAAAACCTTTTGAAAGACAGAATATTTTCCCCTGTGGGCCAAAGCTCAGGCAGAAAAACAAAGGGCTCTTTCAAAGACTTAGAACATGTTGGAGGATGGATTCTGACTTTCTAACTACAAAAATAATGATACTTTTAGCTCCAACTTGCCTTGCTCCAGGGACTTGTAAATATACTTCACAGGCACAGGTCAGACCTTTCCTACTTCCTACATCAATGTATTTGAACTCCTTCAGGGGAGGGATGTTAGTCCCAGGTTGTGTACTGAGAAACTGAGGCGACAGAAATCAAAGTGATTTGTCCAGCGTCTCCAAATGACTTAGAGGTAAAGTCAAGAATAGACCAACCTCAAGCTGGGTGCTTGGGTGACATGTGCGTCTCTCCTGCCCTCAGGGCTAATGGCCTTCTTTTTCTGCCATTATCTTCTTTTCTGTTTCCTTTTTGTCTTCCACTTTATGTTTCACTGATTCTTCGTTCTTGCCACTGAGATAGAACCAGCATGAGCTGTCCTGTCGGAGAATGTCCGTGCTGGTCTAGGAGCCAGAGGCTCCACAGCTTGTACTACCCAGAATGCACAGCTTGTGGTTGAACCATAAAATCGTATTCGCAGAGCTCATCTTGACAACAGCCTGCTTTCATCCTGACATACTTTACATCCTGAGAAATACCACTCTGAAGCATTAACATTTTACCTCTTAATATCACCAGGGTTTAGCATTTCTTTTTTTAAAGAAATGATGCCTAAAAATGTTTTTAATTTCCCCCCATGGCTGGTCTACTAGCTGTCAAATGCATATTTATTCACTTGCTAATATTTTTCACTTGTCAGTTATTTGTTTTGAACTTAACTTTGGCATAGCATTGAACTTTGCAATAAATGCCATAGAACAGAACAAAAATCTTTTCTTTCTTAGATTTTTTCTTAAGATTAAAAAAATTATTGAATCTTTTTTTCTTTAAGAGAGATTTTTCTTTAAGGGATTTTGTTTTTTGCTATAGGGAATGTGTGCTCACCAGAAAGACAGAGAAAGACAGAGAGATAGAAAGTGAGAAATCGCTGTCTAAGAGGATAGCCATGCCATAATCCCTTTTCCACCATTCTCCTCTCAGGACCCTGGGCATGCATGCACAAGAACCTGGTGTGAGTTTTAAGTCACCCGGTCTAGGACTTGAACAGTTGACTGCATCAGAGTTCAGTGATGCAACCATTACACCATCTACTGGTCCACCAAAAATATTAAATCTTTAAGATTTTAAAAAATTGAAATTCCTTGGGAACCAGCAGTTAGCGTAATGGCTATGTCGCTGGACTCCCACGTAGTCGACCACGGTTCGCGTCCCGGACCCGGTGGCTTAAAACTCACTCTGGGCACGTGTGCATGAGTGCCCAAGATCCTGAGAGGAGAATGGAGGAGAAGGGATTGCGGCGTGACCATACCCCCTGGGGGGTGATTACTCGCTTTCTGTCTCTATGTCTCTCTCTGTCTGTCTGGCAAGTGCACGCGCCCTATAGTGAAAACCTCTCAAAAAAAAATATTGAAATTCCTTAAGCTTAAAAAAATATATAAATCTTCAAGATTACAATAAATAAATAAATAAATAAATAAATAAAATATAAAAAGTAAGGCCACCTGGTGGCATGGTGGTTAAGGAAGCTCGATTCCACATGGCTTATTGCATGGTTCAAATCCCAGACACAGCAGCTTAAAAAAACATGCCAGGCACATGTGTGTGTGCCTAAAATACCAATAGGATGGAGAAAATGGAAGAAAAGGGATTGTGGCATGACTACAGCCCCTGGGGAGTTCTCTCCCATGCCCCCAGGCCTTTTCCTTCTGGTGAGTATGCTCACCCTCTGGAAAATTAAAACAAAACAAGACAAAAACCTTTTTAGGGCATGAGAGCTGATATCTAGTTAATTTTTTTCTAATTAAAACATTGCAATTTAGCTTAATAAAAGTGTGTCACTTTGAGTGATCAATCACTATTGATATGTAATCTATTACTATTTTGAAATATATTAATATTGTCTATCTTGTACACCTAGATAGAAAACCTTCCTTAGTTCAACCAAGGCAACCCATTGCCTCAGGAATAGTAAGTTTCTAGAGACTCTTTAAAGTAGGAAATGGTTCATGTTCAACCTTGAAAAGATGGACAATAGGTCACATCAGAGAAATAACAGCAAACTCAATCAATACAAATATATATAAAAATATGTAGCTATAAATCCCAGAGATAATAGTTATTTATTTATTTTGTTTTTATTTATTTATTTAAGAGAGATTTTTGCTATAGAGTGTGTATACTCACTGGAGAGACAGAAAGCAAGAAATGACCCCCCCACCCCACCCCAGGGAGATGGTCACACTGCAATCCCTTCTCCATTCTTGTCCTGGAATTTTGGGCACACATACATACACACCTAATGTGATTTTTAAGCCATTGGGTCTGGGACTTGAACTGCTGTTAACTATGTGGTAGTCCAGTGACGTAACTATTACACCATCTGCTGGTTCCTCAGAGACAATAGTTATGAAAGCCAAAGCTTCCTATTTGCAAGACCTTTTTGTATTTTTGAAAAATTTTGTAGGTAAAAACCAAATCAGAAAATATCCACTCATGCAAAAACTTGCACATGAGTGTTCATAACAGTATTATTTGTCCTAGTCAAACTGTAAAAACAATCTAAGTGTTATTAGTGAGTGAATGGATAAAAAGTATCCATACAACAAAATGTTATGTAGCTACCAAAAGCAATGAAATACTGACACATGCTACTGCATGGGAAAAGCTGGAAATCATTATGCTAAGTGAAAAAAGCCAGAAACACAAGGCCACACATTGTATGGTTCAACTCATATGATATACCAGGAGTAAACACTAGTAGAGTTCAGAATTCTATAAGACAGGCATCTGGTAGAAAGTTTGTTTGTTTTTGTTTTTCCAACAAAATCCCTTTTATTTTATGCTTGAGATAACATTAAAATATCAGATGGTATGCATACTGGATTCTCAAACTTCTGCTGGTAAAGTTATCTTCTCTTTGTTT
Source organism: Tupaia tana (assembly GCA_026018925.1). NCBI lineage: Eukaryota > Metazoa > Chordata > Mammalia > Scandentia > Tupaiidae > Tupaia > Tupaia tana. Next base: position 83,720,544 of record JAKSZU010000003.1, on the reverse strand, counting down.
CACATGTTGGGACAGTGAAAATCTTCTGCCCACCCTCCATTTTGGGCAGCAGGCATGAAGTTCTTCGCCATCCAGTTCAGGTATATTGGTTGTTCCATTTCCTCCCAGGTAAGGTGACAACCTCCCTCCTTTGGATTCAAGTTAATCTATAGTGATGGCATCCTCTTATAAATGTGTTGGTTTCTCATTTGTGTCTCCTGTGATATGAGGTAGGTAAAGTTCTCATGATATTGGGCAAAACGAAATCTCTAGCCATCATGTGCTTTCCACCCCCACCTTCTATTTTATATAAATGTTCTTTTAGAAATGGAATGACCCAAGCTTTGGAGTATTAGGCAATCTGGTATTGTCAAATCCATCCTTTCCCACACAAAGGAAATTTTGTCACATGGCAAATAGCTAAAGAGCCTTTGCTTCCAAGGACATATACAGATGAGGATTGTGATAATCTTGGTGAGAACAACATTACAAGGTTTTTATGAGGATCAAATGTGGTTATGTGTGTGGAAAGAACCTAGAGAACTGCCCTTCCCTTGCACATTGTAACTCTTTCCCACTGAACCCAGAGGAGAGAGGGGGTTTTAGACCACATGAAGGAGCTTATTTTCCTATCTAAAATTGATTTCCTTTTTTTGAGGATAACCTGCTGAGAATGGCTGCTGTGATGAGAAGAGACGTCATCACAATGCTGTTTCAGTGGCCGCGAATCACCCAGCCCAGAGTGTGTACAGCCTGAGGAAAACCAGACAGATTCGGCCAGAAACAATCACCATGCCAGCAATGCTCAGAGCCAAGAATAATTCTAGAAATAATGTTCTAAGTCACATCAGCTCTAGAAACTTAACAGTGGTCTCAAGGCAGACAGGGTAGGAGCTTGGGGAAGTATCTTTCAATGGAGTCAAATGAGAATTTTCCAAAATATAAGTATCCCGATTTAAGGTCTTAGAGTCACTTACTGACAGGGATCACCTTAAAGCACACCAATACTGCTTAATCTATAAAGGATTTTTCTAGCTTACACATGCTTTTTCAAAGGAGAGAGTTCTTTTTATGTGTTGCTATTGTTCCAAATCAGCCAGGAGCAGAGTCTGTAATCACCACTTCTTCAAGATAACACAGATGGACCAGCAGATGGCATAGCTGTTATGTTGTAGTGGCTATGTTGCTGGACTTCATCATGGCCGACCACGGTTCTAGTCCCAGTGGCTTGAAAATTACGCCAAAAGTGTGTGCATGTGTGCCCAAAATCCTGGGAGGAGAATGGAGAAGGGATTGTGGTGTGGCCATACCCCCCCGGGGGGGAGATTTCTCACTTTCCCTCTCACGGTCTCTCTCTCTCTTTCAGACAAGTGAACTTACCTTAAGTCAAAAACCTCTGTTGAAAAAAAAAAAGAACAGGCAATAATAGATCTGGTAACTGAATCAAGACTTATATTCTTGAATTTTAATAATGTACAGGAGCTTCACCACATGTGTTAGTGTCACTAAACACTTGGTAAGAGCATTAGCCAAAAATATTATCATTAAGGTACCATGACCTTAATCATTCGTTGAAACAATGTCAATAATAAGTCTGTTTCATATGTACTGAAGTCTTGTTAGAATTTTTCCTTTTTAATGATGAATGACAATGGCATTTGACATCCCAGGTTTTAGTTCATCTATATATGTTGACTAAGTACTTACTGACTGAAAATACATCCTACTGTTCTTATCATACCACATAAATGAAGGTGTATTGTTTTCACTCTATAAGTTATAAGAAATGTCAAGTTTCTTGCATTTAAATAAAATTTAACCTATGTTCTCATCATGTAAATTGGGTAGGAACATCTGTCTTTGTCATTTGTAATTCTTTTCCTCAGCCCCCAGATTATATGAAGATCCTAGGATCACTCACTATCTAGTATATTTAAGAAAAGCCCTATGGTCTCAGTTTACATTACTCACTACTGGTATTTTAATAATCTCATCCCATTTGGTTCCTTGAGAGCACATAGCCTGACTGACTTTAGGCCAAGCTTGGATACTGGCTTTGACAAATGAAGTATCTTACTATACTATAGGGACCGTCAAAGCTTCATCCTCTTCCTGATCCTGAAAGAAATTAATCAAAATCTTATGTTTCTTCTGATAGGCCCATATCTTCAAATCCAGTCTCATTCTTTCACCTCCTTTACCTCCTCAGACTAACTGATATAGTTCTCCTACATGACCTGAGTTTTCTATTAATAAATATCTGAGGCCAGAGTGGGTGAGGTAGGGTGGTGGTTGAACTTTGATTATGGAATACCAGGCAATGCTGCATTCAGCCTGGAAACACAGAATTTCTAAGGTAAGAAAAATAAAGCTGTGACTACTCTTTTTCATATAAGAAAGAGAAGAATCCCTACGGAATGAGAGCAAACTAAATTATCCTATCAATTAACCTGTCATAATTGTAAATGTCACATTTGGTCCATAATCACTGAGAACAATAACTAGATGCAACTGAGAAGCATAAATTAGGAGGGAAGAGGAACATATTGAGCTCCTATTATACACTGGATGCTGGGACCCAAGTAGGTATTTCATGTTTCATTTAATCCTCACAATAGGTCCAGGAGGAAGGCATCATTATTTCCATTTTCAGAGAAGGAATCAGAGGCCCAGAAAGATTAAGTAACTTGCTATGACAGACATCCTTAGTTGCTAATCTCACACCCTCCCTCCCTTTTCTCCCATGTCTGTGTCTGTTGTAGAGATTGGAAGAGCTTAAGAGTCACTTTCTCAGCCTCCCTTATGGCCTGATGGCCCTGGGGCACAGTATTTGTCTATGAGACAAGTAGGAGGATGATGGGAACTTCAGGGGGAGATTTGGCCACTCTTTTCCCTTTATTCATGCCTTAAGGTTGCCTATTTGTCTTTAGGCAGCTTTTTCTGATGATGTCCATTAGTTCATGACATTTATTCTGTCTGGAGTGGCTTTTACTCCACCCCTCCCCCACCCCCAAACTCATACCGTGTCCAAATTCTATTCTGGACCCAACTCAACTCCTACCCCTTTCCTGAAAACTTTTCTAGTCCTCCCAAACTCAGTGATTATTCCATCTCCTATATTTCTACAGCATGCAATCTTTTTTTTTTTTTTTTGAGAGATTTTCACTATAGAGGGCGTGTGCGCTCGCCAGACAGACAGAGAGAGACATAGAGACAGAAAGCGAGAAATCAACCCCCAGGGGAGATGGTCACGCCGCAATCCCTTCTCCTCCATTCTCCTCTCGGGATCTTGGGCACACATGCACACGCGCCCGGCGTGAGTTTTAAGCCACCGGGTCCGGGACACAAACCGCGGTCGACTACGTGGGAGTCCAGCTACATAGCCATTACGCTAACTGCTGGTTCCCTACAGCATGCAATCTTCATCTCCTTTATGGTTTTCATTGCAACCTTATACTAAAGTTGTATGTCTCCATGTTTGCTTTCCTTTCTTTTTTTAAAAGAATTCTTTTATGTATCTTATTTATTTTTTATTTTAACTTGACCAGATAGGAACAGAAAGAGAGAAGGAGAGAGTGAGAGAGAGAGAGAGAGAGAGATGGAAAGTGAGAAAGCAAGCCGCTAGGTTCAGGACTTGAACCATGGTCAGCCAGGTGGGAGTCCAGCACCCTTAACTACCACACCACTTGCCGGCCCCTCCATGTTTGTTTTTCTCTGCTGTCATATAAAGCCTCTTGGCAGGGCCTATTTATATTCTCCAGAAAAGCCTAGCACAGTGCCTTATAGTAGGATTCAGTCAATATTTTGAATGAGTAAAAGAGAATCTAAGATCAGATTTGGCTTTGGGGACCACCAAGGTGAGATCAGAAGAATGTTATGCACTGGTCCTACCACACTGAAACCAGCTGAGTGCATGACAGGCACTGCCCCTCTCCAGATTTGGATCATATGAAATAATTATCTTTTGCATAAACCACTATTTCTGGGGTATTGTCTGACTTAGAAGTCCATTTCCCCCACCCCCACCCCCCCATATGCTCCCCAAGCCTACAGAGCTGCCTGGCTCTAAAACCCACCATACCACACAGATAACACAATTAAGTACATATACATTCAGACAGTATGGAACTACCTGCCAGTGGGCAGAGCACATCTGTGTTTTGAAAAAAGTGGAAGTGTAAATGAATAGGTATTAAGTTATTTGTGAGAAGGGATTAAGGCCCCTAAATAGCACCAAACCTGAGCAGAGCCTGGATATGTGGATACATTAAAGAGAGGAAAATACAGCCTTCTCTCACTGTAGCAGGAAAATAATTTCAATTTATAGAAATTTCTGGGGACCAGTCAGTGTGGGCATCAAAGAACTGAGTTGGGTGACCACCATTTTCAACAAGGTTATCGTTCTGATTGTCAGTGATTTTTAACTCAAAAGAGGAGATTTTCTGTGTGTTTTGTGAATACCTGGGGCTGCCCCTGACATGGAAGGGTTGGCAGAAAGCTGCCAATTAATTCACACCTGCAGATGGCTAGAATTTCTCCAATTTACAGCTCTTTAGAGAGTATTTAGAGAAAAGTACTTTAGTTTTCTCCAACTAAATTTGCATTTTCAAAGTAGATGGAAAGTGAACTAGAAGATGTTCTCTTAGATACATTTGGGACAGGCATTGAATAGTCATGTCTGAATTGAGAGGGAGGTAGAATGCTTGAGAAAAAAAAAAAAAAAAAAAAAACAACCAGAAAACAAGGTTATAACATGAGCTGTGGACTGAGTTCTATTAGTTGAAGTCTTAACTGACCATTAGAGTAGAATCTTAACTTGACAACATTAACACCCTTATAAGAGGAAGAGATCTGTCTCTTTCTCCCTTCTTCCATAACGGGCACCAAAGAAAGTCTATGTGAGCACGCAGTGAGAAGGTGGCCATCCACGTCAGGAAAAGAGCCCTCACCAGAACCTCACCTGACTGTTAACCCTGGTCTCAAACTTCCACCCCTAGAACTGTGAAAAATACATATTTGTTGTTGAGGCCACCGAGCCTATGATATTTTTTATTATGGCAACTTGAGTTAAGATATAGAAAATATTAATAAGAAGAGCAATGAAAAGTTTAATTTTGAGAAATTCATGGGGAGTACTATGGGCTATTGGCTTAATGTAGTGGCATTTGCTTTTGAAAACAAGACAATTTTAAGAGCTTTTTGATTTGATTGATTTGTTTGTACCCCGAGAGTTACCTTGTCAGGGAGGTCCAAAAGAAAGAGCAGCTTTAAGAAGCGCTAGGACATGTTTGCATGCCCAAGTGCATTTGCAATTTTTTTCTCCATCTAATTAGTCTCAAAGAGAAAACACTAAAAGAACCTTATACTGTTTTCCTTTCATAGCTCCATGCTATGTATTTTGCTCTGGCAGAATCTCTACTTTGAATTGAATTGGTATTTATACTGGTCTACATATTAGCAGGAGGTAAAATGACCACCAATTTTCCTTTCTTTAGGGCACATTTTGTATCCTTGAAGGCATCAAAGACCTGAAAAATCAGAGGTCAAGCAACAGTGTTTTTAAAAAATATTTTTTCTTTAGACATGACAGCATGCACACATCAGAGTGAAAGGGAGGAAGAAAGAGTAGTATCCACCACAGGGTCTGATCATGTCACGGTCCCCTTCTTTCAGTCTTCCAGACCACTGGATCCTGTGCCCTTGCGAATGTGCCTGGCACGTTTCAGGCTGACCTGCTGGGGATTTGAACCATGGTTTCCATGTGGGATCCAGCTTCTCTTAAGCAGCTGACCTCAGCCGTTTTTTTTTTTTTTTTTTTTTTTTGATATGATAACGTTACGATACTTAATATTTTCTTTAAATGGACGTGTCTTTTAAAGTTACACACATTAAAAAAATGATATCTGTGAATTAATGAGTCTGGTGGGCAAGTTATATTTTTTCATTACATGTTAAATATATAGCTATTAAAATTAAACTATAGGGGACCAGCAGTTAGCGTAATGGCTATGTCGCTGGACTCCCATGTAGTCGACCGCGGTTCGAGTCCCGGACCCGGTGGCTTAAACCCACGCCGGGCGCGTGTGCGTGCGTGCCCAAGATCCCGAGAGGAGAATGGAGGAGAAGGGATTGCGGCGTGGCCAACCCCCCCGGGGGGTGATTTCTCGCTTTCTATCTCTCTGTCTCTCTCTGTCTGTCTGGCGAGCGCACGCGCCCTATAGCAAAAACCTCTCCAAAAAAAGAAAAAAAAATTAAACTATAGTTAATTCTTGCCATCTAAATCTACTTTGCATTATACCTGGGATACCTAGGGAAATACTGTAAAAGCCCTGAGGAGTTTTAGTTGAAAACACAGGTTTGACTGTGTCCCCCTTGAAATTAACATGTTAAAATTTAGTGAATCATTGTAATGATGTTAAGAGAACAGACTTAATCCAATTACAATGTTGAAAGGTGGAGGCCTTTGGGAGTTGATTAGGCATCAGGGTGGTGCCCTCATGATTGGGTCCTGGTGGGTTTAAAAGGAGAGGGAGACGAGACAGAGACACGTTCTGCTCACGCTCCTTTCCTCCACTAGGTTGTGATGCATTCTCACCAAATGCAGCCTGTTGACCTTCAAACCGTGAGCTAAATAAACCTGTTTTCTTATATGACCTCACCTCAGGCATTCCTGCCGTTAGCAACGGAATGGATTAGAATAAAAATCCCAGATGTGTAAAGCTGCTGTTTACCTAATAACATTTCTGACTGATCATGATGTATCATGAAAAAGTTGTAACTTTTTATGTTTGAGAAAGCATTAAACAGGTGATTTCCTCTAAAATTTAGACATTTTAATTACTGATAATGTTGTATTTTTAGTATTATAATGGCCTTAAGTGTCTGTTTTGTTAGTAAAATTTCAGTCTACAGTTTGCTTGCTTGTACAGGTCACGTATAGGTTATTTTTCTTTTTTTGTGTGTGTGTCTAAAACTAAAACTAGATGTGGTGCATGACTTTTTAACTATTCCAAGGGAATCCTAAAGAAATTCTCAGTTGAATCTCTGATTTAATCTTTCCCTCTTTTTTTCTTTTTTTCCTTTCTTGTTTATTTCTTTGGTGAGAGAGAGAGGAGAAAGAGAGAGAGGCACCCCCACAACAGTGTCTCCGGGCCTTGTGTATCCCTAGACTCGGCCAGCCAGCATCATGGACACATGTGCCCCTTGTGCTCAGGGAGGTCCCAGGACATGACACTTTCCCTGGACCCACCTTTCCCACGTGGGTTCAATTACTTTACTGCTTATGTACCACCTGGCTCCAATTATTTCTTATGTGTAGTTAGCTGCCAACTATCTCCAAGTCCTTCCCTCAAACAATATCTCCTTTACCTACTGCTGCTGGGTTAATGTTATTTAGCATTTCAGTTCCCTGATTAAAAACTTTCAGTCACTCCTCTTGGTGGTTGTTATTAAAAAGCCTTCTCAACACTTTTAGATCTTCTTTAGGCATCTTCAGACCAGTCATTTTGAGCTGCTTATTCTCTGTGTTTATTTAACACTTTCTCTTATGTTATTTGAGTCATGCTGTCTACACTTGAAATTGGCCTGTGCTCCATCCCCTGTGTCTCAATACACCCATTCTTTTTTTTTTTTAGAGAGGTTTTCGCTATAGGGCGCGTGCGCTCGCCAGACAGAGAGAGAGACATAGAGACAGAAAGCGAGAAATCACGCCCCAGGGGGGATGGCCACGCCGCAATCCCTTCTCCTCCATTCTCCTCTCGGGATCTTGGGCACGCACGCACACGCACCCGGCGTGAGTTTTAAGCCACCGGGTCCGGGACGCGAACCACGGTCGACTACGTGGGAGTCCACGACATAGCCATTACGCTAACTGCTGGTTCCCTCAAATACACCCATTCTTTAAAGGCCCAGTTTTACCATCACATTTTTTCTTCAAAACTTGTCTTATCCCCCTGAACAGAAACATTGCCTCACCTCCAATTCCACCTCACTTGATTCCCCCTTTACGGCTTCTATTGCAAGCCAGTCTGGTAACTACATGTGTGTACAGGGTGTTCTTCTCTGATATTATGTAAGGCTTTTGGGGAAGGGCCTATATGTGTATTTTTTCTCTAGAAAAGCCCATTATACTATTTGTCATTTAGTAACAGCTAGTAAATATTTTATTTTTTCTTCTTTATTTTACCAAAGGGCACATGAGCTCACCAGAAAGAGAGAGAGAAAGAGAGGGAGAGAGAGAAAGGAAGAAAGCACCCCCACTGTGGTCACATGGCAATATTTTTGTCTATTTCTCTATCCTGTTGAAATTTGGGGCATGCATGCATATGTGCCTGGAGTGTTTTTCAAGCCACCAGGTCTGGGATTTGAACTGCACAGTTGACCAGAGGGGAGCCAGCTTTCTTAAGCACTAAGCCAAAGGGATGACCCAATATTTCCTTTGATAAGCAAATACCTGAGAATCCGAAGGCAGCTCCGTGTGTGTGTGTGTGTGTGTGTGTGTGTGTGTGTGTGTTAAGAGAATGCCTGATATGTATTACAAATATAGATGTAATACATTTGAAATATATAGCAATTAAATGAACTTTGTGTGAGTAAGCCAGGTATTATGGCAGCCTTTGGGACCTAGAAAGTTTTAACTATAGCAACAAAGGCTGTAGCAATTCCAGTCTCCATGAACAGTTGTGGATTCTCTCAGATGTCTCTAGAGCCATGGTGTCTCAAAGTGTGTCCTTGGACCAGCAGCATCAGCATCTCCTGGAATTATTTAGAAATGTGAATTCTGGGGAACCTTCCCAGACCTACCACATCAGAACATCCGGCAGTGGAGTCCAGTAATCTGTTTCAGCCCCTCAGATGGTTCTGATGTATACCCAAGTGAGAGAACACTGGCTTATAGAAAGTTCCAGAAGGGCTGCTATTTCATCTTGACTCCTCTTGGTTTAACCTAAGTAAGGCTTTTATAGTTACAGAATGATCGAGTGTAAATTCCATAAAAGTTGAGAATCACAGCATGCAATAACACTTACTCCATCTTAGTGCATGAATCAACAGATATCTAATGAGAAGTCTGTCTTTGACTTCCCATCCTATTTTGGTTTATAGGGAGCTCATACCAGCCTGGCAAGTGAATAAGGGTGCATGCATTTGGGTAAAGTACCCTGGTTCTGACAAGGTTATGTGAAAGTAGCAGGGCCTCTAAGGTTCCTATCAGCTAACTTGCAAAGGCCATCCTGGGACTGCTTGGCTTGGTTAAAGAATGTTTGTTGACTCCAAGATACCTGACATGCATTTCTGATCTCTCAAATATATTGATATGATAGTGCTTGGATACATACCCCGATGCAGCAGCCAGTGCTGGCTCACTTGCCCAAGATGCATTTTTCCTTTCTTGAATGCTGGTCGTGCCCCAGTTTTGTCCCAGTGTCCATCCCTCCTCCAGATCTGATTTGTCAAAGCCAATTATGTTAGTTTCATTCTCTTGACAGTGACTCATGAAATACTGGGCCAGTGTTGATTGCATATTTATTGTCAAGGATCTTCAAATGGTATTTTTTTTTTTTTTTTTCTTTTTTTGGAGAGGTTTTTGCTATAGGGCGCGTGCGCTCGCCAGACAGACAGAGAGAGACAGAGAGATAGAAAGCAGGAAATCACCCCCCAGGGGGGATGGCCACGCCGCAATCCCTTCTCCTCCATTCTCCTCTCGGGATCTTGGGCACGCACGCACACGCGCCCGGCGTGAGTTTAAGCCGCCGGGTCCGGGACTCGAACCACGGTCGACTACATGGGAGTCCAGCGACATAGCCATTACGCTAACTGCTGGTCCCTTCAAATGGTATTTTGAACAAGGAGACACCTTAATAGTAATTCATTTTAAATGAATTATTTTGAACATGAGAAAACATGAGGAAACCCATAGATTTCTGTGAAGATTTCCTTTATTTTCAGTAAGAGATGCACAAGGGGAAAATGGCTGGTGCCTTTGGACTTTGGAGCATGAGGATGCGATGCTTGGAGCTGAAGCAGCCTTCCTGGCACCACAATGGCCTTCTATTTAGCTCTGAGGATGGTGGACCCAAGACAGTGGAGCGAGGCTGGGCCCAGGCCCTGATAGTGCTACTGAGACACTGAATTGAGCACCCTGACGTTGCCCAGGTCAGGGCTTTGTGATAGAAGATAATAAATACCCTTCTGCCTAAAAGTTATTAACTCTAAGTGTATTCATATTTGCCATTTATTTATTCTTGCTGCTCTTCTCATCTTAATTTCTTTTGAAAAGTAAAATGGACTGATGTGATCACGTGTTTAAATTCCTAACAATTGATGATTCTTTACTCAAAGCATCTGTGTATGGGATTCCAAGACACAAGACAAGATTTAGTGGGGTGGAATCTGAGATGCACATTTTGCATAAGTTAGGGTTGTTTAAGGTCCAGAAGTTACCAACTGGGGAACTGGGATCCAGAGCAAGAATTCCTAGGGGAGAGCCTAAGCCCTAACCCTAGAGCACAGAAAAACCACGGATCCATAGAGAGAGAGAGAGACATTGAAGATAATACTAAGAATCAGTGGGACCAGCCAGATGGTGTAATGGTTACATCTCTGGACTCCCACGTAGTTGACCACGTTTCAAGTCCCGGATCCAATGGCTTAAAACTCAGGCCAGGTGCATGTGTGTGTGTGCCAAAAATCCCAAGAGTTGAGGAGAAAGGATTGCGGCATGGTCACTTCCCCTTGGGGGTGATTTCTTGTTTTCTGTCTCTCTGTCTCTCTCTGTTTCTCTAGTGAGTGTATATGTCCTATAGCAAAAAATCTCTCTCAAATAAAAAAAGAATCAGGTACAGGACAGGTCAGAGACAGTGTGATGAGTGACCTGCTTGCATATAAGCAGAGTATGTGGTATGTGTAGTATGCATAGGGCCTTCAAGGCCGAGCTTAAACGATATGTTAGCCTTGCATACCACAGGGTCCGCTGACTCCCTGGGGGCCTTACAGGACCAGAAACCCTTTGTCCAGATTTACTGAATTTCCTTTCTGACCATCTGTCATGTGAACTCCTTAGCCTGGCCTGTAGCTTAACCTCATTAACACCTTTTCTTTCTCTCTAGTTGTCCCCTTACTATTTTCCAAACCCACATGTTTCAGTTCTCTATCTTTATGTCACAGTAGTGCCATTTCTAAACTTTTGGATGTCTTGAGTCTTGGAAAACATTTAAATTAGCCACAAAATACAGTAAAGGGACAGTTGCCTTGGTTTCTAGCATTTTTGAGTCAATATTGCCATCTAGTGGTAAAATAATAAACCATGCGTCTTGAAACAGGTTGAGGGAAAAGTCATGATGCGTTTTTCTATGCAAAAATACGTCATGACTTTTCTGACAGCCCAGTATTTTTATTGTTGATTGCATATTTATTGTCAAGGATGCGCAAATATTACTCTTATTTTGAACAAGGAGACACCTTAATGGTAATTCCTTTTAAATGAATTACTTTGAACATGAGAAAATTGAGACTTAGGGAAAAGTTATACGGTGACCAGTGTCCTTGAAGTCCTCTAAATTAATTATTGACCTGTAGAAACTGATTCAGATTATCAATTTTTTAAAAATTCCTAATTATTTCTTTTGGGCTGGCAGGTGGTATGGTGGTTAAGAAGTTGTACTCCCACATGGTTGACCATGGTTTGAGTCCTAGACCTGGTGGCTTGCTTTCTCAGTTTCCCTCACATGCTCTCTCTCTCTCTGGTCAAACTAAAAAAAAAAATTAATTAATTAAATTAAATAAATATTTCTTTAAAAAATTCTTAATTACTTCTTTTAAGGTTTTGGTTGCTCTCTTAGTTTTTCTCAAGTTTTGAGAAATTCTTACCAATTCAGCCACTTCCTAGTGGTAATTGTAAAACAACAGAAATCAGTTTCAAATGAGTCAAAAGTTATATTACTAGGGGCCGGCAGGTGGTGTGGTGGTTAAGAACACTGGACTCCCTTATAGCCAACAGCAGTTTGAATCCTGAACCTAGTGGCTTTCTCACTTTCCCTCTCTTTCTCTCTCTATTGCTCTGTCTCTCTCTGGTCAAATGGAAATAAATAGATAAAATAAAGTTAAATAAATAATTCTTTCTTAAAAACAAGTTATATACTCCCCCCTTTTTGACATGCCTGTTTTGCCTGTTATGCTTCACGTCTTTCTTAGTGACTTGTCAATCCACGAGGATTCCTTCCTCTTGTGGGTATGTTTCAATACAGTACAAATATTTTCACTCATTCTGTTCCATCCCGCAGTATGGATGCCATTTGGGGCAGGTCCGCAGTGGCGCCTGGGATTCTGAATTGCCACCCAGCTTCCCAAAAGATGTCAAAAGTCCTCCTCTGGGATCACACTTTAACTCATAAAGCGTTATAGAACAATAATTGCATTCTTGATGTCTTAAAATTTTTCTTTAGAATCTGAAAACTCTTTGGTGAATGAGGGGCATATGGGAGGATTCGGCTGACTTAAGCAGCATCCCAGCTGAAGTGGCCAGTACCTTTGGGGCTGCCATGTGGTGGTGCCATGTGAAGATGCTGCTGCTTGACCTGCTTACCAAGACTGCATCGGGAAGCTTCCTGCCCTCCATCATGTCCGCTGGTCCTCTCCGGGGACTCAGTGATAACAGGGTGTGGCGAATGTCCCGCTAGCAGTGATCCTAGGCTCGACTGCTGTGTTTAAGCTCTGGATTTGATTGCACATTGGGATCACCACTGGGATCACCTGGAAAGCCGTAGAACAAACCTATGTGCAGGTCCTACCCTGGACACCAGAGTTTTCAAATCTTCCCAGGTGATTCTAATGTGTAGTGAGGCTGAGAACCACTGTAAAGCTATTGGTGAGCAATAGCCGGAAGGATGGCAACTTCCTCACCTCTTCTGCCTCTCATCACCAGTTCAGTCTCATCCAATGGCTTAGGGAAGTCTGTGCTGGGAGGATTCAGTTCTAAGCTGCTCTGGCTGGTAGGCATCCTCTCAGGCCCTTCCTCACAGTTACACCCCAACTGGATGAGATGCTTTGGACATCCAGTCCCTTCCCCAAGTTCCCAGGACTTGGTGAACTTCGTACCACATCTCAGGGTCACATCCACTGCTATCCTCTAGGCCACTTAGGTCATGCAATAGGCTGCTGCATCCCAGAAACAGTTTCGGCTTTTCTAAGAACAAGCGTTGGATCAGCTTTATCTCCTGGGAGTTGAATCAGAGGGTCTGAATGTGTTTGTGAGGCTTGTAGAATCAGAAATGTTGTCTTTTCCTTCCAGAACTTTGTTAGGATGGCTTTTTAAAGGCTGTTCTGCTATATATGTATATGCATGTACACATATATATCTCCAAGACTGTAATCCATGAGCTAGAAACGGTGTAATAAGATGTTAGTTTCTTATCCCAGTTAAAGAAATAATTGATAATGTCAAATTTGCTTAACGATGAAAAGAAATTTACCTTGGTTCTTCAGTCTTCATCTTTTTCCATTAGGTATTTATCAGAGAGACAGACAGAAAAAGAGATAGAAAAGGGGGGGTGTGAATTATACAAAGGACTTCAAAACATTTGTAGAGAAAAAGAAATTAAAGGGAACCAGCAGTTAGCATAATGGCTATGTTGCTGGACTCCCACGTAGTCGACCGCGGTTCACGTCCTGGACCCGGTGGCTTAAAACTCACGCGGGCATGTGTGCGTGCGTGCGTGTGTGCCCAAGATCCCGAGAAGAGAATGGAGGAGAAGGGACTGCGGCGTGACCATCCCACCTGGGGGGCGATTTCTCGCTTTCTGTCTCTCTGTCTCTCTCTGTCTGTCTGGCGAGTGCATGCACCCTATAGCGAAAACCTCTCCAAAAAAAAAAAAAAAAAAAATTAAAGTAATAGTTTATTTTGGTGCAAAAAATATAGAAATCCATACATGGAGTTTTCATAATATGCATTTTCCATGTGTTTTTCAAAGGGCTTACCTGGTTCAACTATCTTCATTTATTTAACTCATCTCTCCACAACTTATTTATCATGGAAGTGTCAGCACACCATTTATACTAGGTCATTCGACAAGTGAATGTTATGAATGTTCAGCAAACTTTTATTTTTAAATTAAAAATAAAATATATAACATATTATATATAATAATTGTTATATATAATAAATGTGATATAATTGTACATATTTGGAGGTATAATGTGCTTTTCAGTATAAGAATAATGTGTAATTATTAAATGAAGGTAATTATTATATCTATCACTTCAGACATTTGTCAATACCTTGTGCTGAGAACATTCAAAATTCTTTACCTGCAATTAGATATATAACAAATTAATGTTAACTATATTCACTCTATTGTACTTTATAACACTAGAAATTGTTATTCTTAGCTATCTGTAACTAACAAACTTTTATTGACTGCTATTATGGACCAGTATGGATGATGGAAAAATGAGTAAGATTGAGTTCTTCCTCTCCAATGACTTAGAGTACTGAGGCAGAGAGGGCCAGAAACCTGGTTACTCTGAGTCAGCTCTGAGGCAGACACTGTTGGTTCTCTGCTCAACACCCACTCCTTCTGTCTTCCTGGCTATGGGACCTTGATTAAAAAAACAAAAACAAAACCAACAACAAAAAACAGAAGCAGCAATATGTTCAAGGAAGATGTACCTCCCTAAGGGCAGGGGTCATTGTTAGTTTAAGCCAATCCTGTAATCCCAGCCCCCTTTGCTATGGTTTGTTGGAATGACCATGTGACCCTGTTCTGGCCAATGAAACACAAGTTAGAACCTTCAAGGGAGAATACCTAGAAAGGATTTCCTCACTAATCAAAAACTGAGAGACAAATGGGGCTGGCCCTGTGACCTACAGGTTAAGGGAGACAGATTCTACATGGTCGACCATGCTATTTGAATCCTGGCCCCTGTGGCTTAGAAAATAGGCTGGGCATGAGTGTGTGCATGCCTGAAATCCTGACAGGATGGGGTAATGGAGGAGAAGGAATTGTAGTGTGCCCACTCCCCATTGCGGGTGCTTTCTCCTTCTCTCTCTTTTTCCCCTGGTGAACACGTGGGCCTTCTAGCAAACAACAACAACAACAAAACAAATGGAAAAACAAAAAAGAAAACTTCTCCTTCTCTTGCTGTATTTGAGTGTGGTTTCTGAGCTGATAGTGGTTGGAGTCTGAGGGGCAGTATTTCTAACTCATTGGATCAGTGGACAGATAAAAGGAAGTTACACCTTGAGAACACTGCAGAACAACTGAATTAGCCACACCACCAACTTTCTCCAGAACTTTTGTTCTGGGTGGTAACAGTGCTAATAATTTCATAATCATTTCAGGCACGCTTAGTCAGCCATTAAATTACTGGCAACCCCCCAAAATGTTAACTATATTCTGTTATATGTTAACTGATAAGGGATTTTGATAAAGTTAAGTACAGATCCTTAGAGAAGCACAGAGGTAATTCGGCCAGGGGAAATCAGAGTGTTTCCTAGATGAGGTAAACTTTGAATTGTATTTTGAACAAGTAGAAATTCACTAGAAAGGAAGAGCAAAGAAAGGTGTGTAGACAGAGCAAGGGCAGGTAAAATGGTGCAAAGGTATGAAGGTCACAGCCTCTCTAGACTAGTAGATGGTTTTAGATGCCCAGAATATTTTAGATGCTCAGTAGACTAGATTTGTGACAGTTATGGGTTTAACATTCATTTACATGTGATCTTTAAAAGGTTTTATATTAAGATTATTGTCTGCACTGTACAGTAACCTGTACCTAATTTGTCCAAGACTTGAATCCATACGTGGGTGGCTTTGAGTCTTGGAAGTGGAGAACCACATGGCAGGGAGCAGGCTGCACTGACTACAGAACACACAGCTCGGTTTCCAAGGTCTTTGTTGTTTGCTCATAACTTGGGAACTTTCAAGAAGCATTAGAAATTTGGTTGTTTTGCTAGCCCAGGTCATCTGAGAAGTAGATGCCAAGACATGATTAAACATGTAAGAATTTTATTAGGGGAGTTGCCTTGTGAGAGGGAGCAGGGTGAGGCCAACAGACTGGGATGCAATTGTGATGTAGAGACAAGGAGAGAGAGAGGGAGGGCGGGTTGGGTGGAAGTGTCCTCACAATGGTGCAGTCTAAGGAAGGGTCAGAAAGGCCATGTGGGTGTCCTCAAGCCAGTTACCATCAGAGATGTCCTAGTCTCCCAGGAATGGGCCTCAGTGTCTCTGCCCCACTCAAAACAGCCAGGAAAAAAGTACAGCCTCAGCACAGACATGGCGATGGGTTTCAGAGCACAGCTGTTGGGAGCCATTACACTCCCTGAAGTGGAACGTCTCAGTCTCTTTACAAAAAATTGTTAAGAAGGAAAACTACTAGGACTATTCAGGAAGATAAACAAACAAACAAATTTTTTTTTACTTTTTATAGGTAAAACTGTTAACCTTTCGAGAATCATAGAACCCTTTCACAGCTTGTTTTCCACTATGGACAAACATCATTCCTTGGCCTCATCTCAAATTCCTTTTTTTTTGGATAGGTTTTTGCTATAGGGTGTGTGCACTCACCAGAAAGACAGAAGAGACAGAGAGACAGAATGTGAGAAATCACCCCCCAGAGGCGATGGCCACGCCGCAATCTCTTCTCCTCCATTCTCCTCTCGGGATCTTGGGCACACACGCACATGTGCCCGGCATGAGTTTAAGCCACCGGGTCTGGGACTCAAACCTTGGTTGGCAACATGAGAGTTCAGCGACATAGCCATTACGCTAGCTGCTGGTCCCTAAAATTCCTAAGCACCCAGCT
Organism: Tupaia tana; assembly: GCA_026018925.1. Lineage (NCBI taxonomy): Eukaryota > Metazoa > Chordata > Mammalia > Scandentia > Tupaiidae > Tupaia > Tupaia tana. The sequence goes on along the minus strand of JAKSZU010000003.1, from coordinate 83,703,771 downwards.
TTTCCACAGCAGGGCCCCCATTATCTGCTGCTGCAACCCTCCACCGTTCTCTGCTTGCTGACATCTGACTGCCATGGGCCAACTGCTCATCCTACAATACTTCTCGGATAGGTTCACAGTGCAGCAGCTGCACACATACCTTTACTTGAAAGGCACCTTGCCTACGAATACTTGTGTCTCACCTTCCATTTCAAGTTCAGCTCCTAGTCTCTGAACTATCTGTGAAACCTCCCTGAGTGTTAATTCCTAGACTACCGGAGGGATGAGCTTGCTTCTATATTTAGATCTTGATGGTTTTCTTGCCCACCTGGTCCGTCAGAGCCTCTTCCTGTCTTCCTTAACCCATGTGAGTCTTTTGTCTGAAATTGGGGGTTGGCAGTTAAGATTGATCTTGATTTCCTACTAAACCCATAAGGGTACACAAGCCCTCTTTTTATGTTCCCCTCGACCATGTGCTCACATCATCATAAAAACCAAACATATAACACATACATAGTCTCACACACACAGTAGTAAAATATGCATGTGTTGATTATCCTTATTCATGGTAATTTATGCTCTATAAATTAGGTTGTTGTGAGCATTCAAATGAGTGATTATAGAATCATTGGTCCTAGGGAAAATTTGAACACACATACACCTCTCACATAGATTATAATCTTATATCCTAAAACCAACTCACTTGAGTAGACTCTTTTTTTTTTTTTTCAAAAGAGGAAAAGGAGTTTGCAAGTGTTCAGTGATGTGCCCGAGGCTCCCCCACTAAGAGATGCCATAGTTGAGATTCAAATCCTATCCAGTTGGGCCAGAGCTAAAGCCTCTAGCACCACCTGCCCAGACACTGCTGCTTATCTGTATATGAGAGCTGAAAAGCCAAAAGGCAAAATATCCTTTCTTGTCTCACCTTGGCTGGTGAAATGTGGTTATTGGGGAAACCCCAATTTTTTGTGTCTACGCATGTGTGTGAATGATCATTAAGACATACAAATATTGATGTGGGGTTACAAATAATAATCAGTAGGCAAATACAGAATCCGTGAATAATGAAGATGGATGGTTCAAAGTTAAAAACAAGAACAAAAAATCCATAAGGGCCAGCAGGTGGCATGGTAGCTAAGGCACTGGACTCCCACATGGCTGACCATGGTTTGAGTTCTGAACCTGGCCACTTGAAAATCATGCTGGGCACGTGGGTGTGCATATCCAAAATCCAGAAGGAGAATGGAGGAGAAGGGACTGTGGCATGACCATACCCCTGGGGGGGTTATTTCTCTCTCTGTTTTCCTCTAACAAATGCACATACCCTGTGGCAAAATAGAAAAAAATCCATTGTCAAAATGTACAAAAAAAGTGTACCATGAAAAGTATGTCTCTCATGTGTCTCCTCCATACTCAGATCCCTCAGTTCCCACAGCCCCTCAGCCTCGTCAGGAAACTGCTATTGTCAGTCTCTTATTTATCCTCTCAGAGGTGACGTCCTTCTGTAGTGAACAGTTAAGGATAGAGGGTTTGCATTTGAACAGCTCTACCATCCAAAAAATATGCAAACGCAGACAGGTTATTAAAACTCTCCAAGCCTCAGTTTCTTCAACTCTGGAGTGGAGGCAATAATCTTACCTCCCAGGTGGGCTGAGAGGACTAAATAGTCCCCTTATATAAAGCACGTTTTACTGTGAATGGCTGTAGGGTGGCCATGATCTTCACCTACAAAGCACCGAGCTTCCCAAGGCCCTAATATTGCACTGTGGTTCTGACTTCTGTCCCACTGCCTGTGACCCCTACTTGTCCACAACGTGGAGACCAGTTTCAGAGTGAATTAACTGTAGTCAGTCATTCTATGCATATCAAGCTAACACTTCTAGTTAGAGGATTTATGGAAAGGGCCATAGAGATTTTTTTTTTTTAAAGGGCTGGTATAGGGGCACTGGACTCCCATGTAGCAGATTGTGGTTTGAGTCCTGGTCCTGGAGGTTTGCTTTCCCATTTTCCCTTTCTCTCTCTCTCTCTCTCTCTGGTCAAATAAAAAAAATTAAATAAGTAATAATAATGATTAATATTTACAATTAATATTAATAATTATTTATGAGTAATAATTTTTGAAAAGGGCTGGTATAAATCAGGGTTTAGTGTTAACTAAAGCCAAACACAGAAAGAGGAAGCAGGAAGACAGAAAGAAGTTAAAGGAAAAGAGAGGGGCACTTCCTGATTCAAGTCATTGGAGCAGTATCACCTCGCCAAGCACGAGTACCCAAGAATGCACCCAGTGCTTTTCCCTTCTTTGAAGCGGAAGTGTATCCTTAGTGGAGAAACCAGTTTCTTCCCAGGAAAACCAAGCACTCTGCCTATCCAAATACATGTCAGGTGTTGATTCTACTCAAAAGGATCTATGTGAAGCGAATTCCCTTGGAAGAATGAAATAGTCTCCCACCCCCCGAAATTGTAATTATTTTTCAATGATACATATATTTTCATTTATTAGATGTGCTGTCATTGGCAGAACTTTTAGGAAGGATTTGACCCATGAGCTAGCAGTTTTAAAAAGAAAGTCAGCTGTAGCTGACTCAAGTCTTTTACGCAGCAAACCAGCCAGCACAAAAATAAAATTAAAAATAAAATAGAAGACTGTGTCAAAGGGTTACAAATCTTCAGCTGAATCACTTCACTGGTTTATGTTTCCAGGCAAAGCCTTCTGAAGAGTAGCTGTTTCTATGGGAGCTGGGAATATCAGTATTTCTCTGCCTTGTCTATCTTTGAGATTTAATTCCTATTAACTTTAAAGAGGAAAAAGATAGCACATACCTCAAGTTTTTGTTGGGGGCCTTTAGATACTTATCTGTCTTTTGATTTTATCTAATTGATCGATACTATATTGCCCAGGCTGGCCTCAAATTATAGGTCTCCTACCTTGGTTTCCTGAGAAACTGGGATTGCAGGCATGTGCCACTGTACCCAGTCTGCCTTTTTTGTTTTGAGAATTCATTTTATTCAGACCAGCAGGTAGCCTGGAGGTTAGGGTGGCTGGATCTCACATGGCTGACAGCACAGTGTGAATCCTGAACCCCGCGGCTTGGAAGTCACACCAGGCACACGTGCATGTGCATCCAAAATCCCAAGAGGAGAATGGAGGAGAAGGGAATGTGGGGTGGCCATCTCCCTGGGGAGTTATTTCCCTTCTTTTTCTCTGTCCTCTCTCTGGAGAGGGCACATGCTCTATAGCAAACAAACAAACAAAAAATATTCAGGATAGCGAGTGCATACACACGTAAGAAGAGAGAGAGGCACCTTTGATGGATACCGTCCCATCACAATCCCCTTCCCTGGCCCTCCAGCTCACCAGGACCTTGGGCACATGCGAACGTACTCAGCACATTTTCAAGCTGATTCGGGGATCTGAACCTGCAGTTGGCCATGTGGCTTCCTGCACAGGTTTAGTTTGATACTGTGTCACCAGGCTAGGCCAAACCTTTTATTTTCTTATTTTTTTGTATTATGCCAGAGGGTATGAGAGAGAGAGAGAGAGAGAGAGACTGGAAGACAGAGAACACGGCCCAGTGGAGCCTGACAGTACTGCAATTCCTGGTTCTCCAAGTCTCTATCCTGCCAGGATTGCAGTAGCACGCACTTGCCAGCTGTGCAAGTCACTGTGACAAGGACTGAAACCTTGGTTGGCCATGTGAGACCCTGCTTCCTCTACACAGAGCTGAATCACATTAAAAACAAACAAACAAACAAAACACAGTCCTGTTTCTTCGCTTGCCCAGGAGCGGCTATCATCCTAAATATAAATTTAGGCAGAATATCTAAAATATGCTTCAACTTTTTCTGTACCCATTAACTTTTGGTAACTATGTAGCCCCAAAAGTTAAGGGAAGTAAGATGTATTCTGACATCGAATGAGTAAATTCCTCTTTTCCATTGTTGAAGCCTCAGCTCCAGACCTATACTTGGTGGTGGGTGCACTTTGTAACTTGACTCCCCAGAATTCCTCACTGTAAGTATTATTGTGGGGTATTTGCTACCTATCCCCTCAATCCCCCAGTTCAGATCATGATATGAGAAAAACTAATCATTAGGCACTACCCGTAACTTATTTTCTCTGTCCTAACAAGTTCCCTAAAGGGAATTCTTTTTTAGTGAGCTCTATCATAATTTTCAAAAAATATTTTCTTTTTGAAAAATCTCAGTGAGATGAAAGGGAATTCTCATTTCATCATTCAGCTCTGTTTAAAACTTATTAAATTTATAGATGAGGGACCAGCAGTTAGCGTAATGGCTATGTCACTGGACTCCCATGTAGTCGACAGCGGTTCGCGTCCCAGACCCGGTGGCTTAAAACTCACGCTGGGCGCGTGCGTGCCCAAGATCCCGAGAGGAGAAGGGATTGCTACGTGGCCATCCCCCCTGGGGTGTGATTTCTTGCTTTCTGTCTCTGTGTCTCTCTCTGTCTGTCTGGTGAGTGCATGCGTGCTATAGCGAAAACCTCTCCAAAAAAAAAAATTTATAGATAAGATGCTATTTCTTTGTCTCAATACCGTTTTTGTTTTTGCTGTGTGCTCACCATTAGATTCTCCGCCCATCCCCACATGAATCAATAGTCCTTAACAGGAAAACAAGTTCCCTACCTGTGCCCACTGATGTTATTTCATTTTCTTTTGAGAGATTTTTGCTATAGGGCATGTGCACTTGTCAGTGAGAAACAGAAAGCAAGAAATCACCCCCAAGAAGGCATGGCCACACCACAATCCCTTCTCCTCCATTCTTCTCTCAGGATCTTGGGCAAAATACACAAGCTCCTGCTGTGGGTTTTAAGCCGTCAGGTCCGGGACTCAAACCGCATTCAACTACATGGAAGTCTAGCGACATAGCCATTACACCATCTGCTGGTCCCATCTCTCTCTCTCTCTCTGTTTTTAAAAAAAGTTTTTTCCATAGGGCACATGTACTTGTCAGAGAGAGAGAGACAGAGGAAAAGTGAGAAATTGCCCTCTAGGGGGGATGGCCACGCTGCAATCCCTTTTCCTCCAGTTTCTTCCTGGGATTTTGGGCATGCATGTACAGGTGCCCGACGTGGTCTTCAAGCCACTGGGTCCAGGACTGAACTGTGGTTGGCCACGTGGGAGTCCAGTGCCTTAATCATCATGCCAGCTGCTGTCCCCTTCCCCATTTATCTTAAAATGCCAATTGTTGAAAAAATTTAGTACTTTATCATTGCTAATGAATTATAACACTCTTTACAACTGACCACTCACACTGTTTAGAAAGGTGCTGATTTATAATAATTACTGTTGCGATTCATAATAGTACCCTTCATGTGGGCCTCACAAGCACACACACAAATATAAAGTTATCCATGAGCTAATGAGCACTTCTGTCTCAGGCAGAGCCTGACCCTGAAACCTGAACACGTCTCTGGTGCTTGTCACTGTCTAGGCTCCTGAGAAATGCCTCTCCACTTCTCTTGCCCTGTGTCCTTGCTATCATGTGTCTAAACACCATGAGAATTTATTGTTAGTGTTTCCGCTGATGTCCAAGAATGACACTACTTCAGAGCTCAGAAAGGCCTGCAGCTGCAGTTGACTTAGTATGCCAAATCTATTGCTCAGGAAAGAAGAACTATTTCTCAATAATAACACCTGAACATTACCCTGGCCCTGTGACTTGATTTCTCCTTTCTTTTTCTTTTTTTCTTTTTTTTTTTTTTTGAGTGGTTTTTGCTATCGGGCACGTGTGCTCACCAGAAAGATGGAGAGAGACAGAGAGACAGAAAGCGAGAAATCACCACCCAGGGGGGATGGTCATGCCACAATCCCTTCTCCTTCATTCTCCTTTTGGGATCTTGGGCAGGCACGCACATCCGCCCAGTGTGAGTTTAAGCCACCGGGTCTGGGACTTGAACCATGGTCGACTACATGGGAGTCCAGCAACATAGCCATTATGCTAACTGTTGGTCCCTTGATTTCCCCTTTTAAATAGGGAGAAAAATATGACATATGTTGCTCCCGGATGGAAGCCTTCAAGCTATGGCTTGGTTCCACCATTGCTTTTCTCCATTTGCTACAAGGAAAGATGCACTTCCTAAAATAAAGGCTACCCTTTAGTACACAAGATTGAGAGGTTCCACTGATATCCTTTGCAATAGGCTTTCACATGAGCAGGAAGTGAACTTTTGGTGTTCGTAGTCACTGAGATAGCGGGGTTATGTTTTCCTCGAAAGTTTATTCATCTGCTTCCTCTAAGAGAGAGAAAGAGAGAAAGGCACCCCCAGGGCGTGAGTGAGTACACCCAGTGGGCACAGGGAGGTTTCAGGAAGTGAAACCAGGACCTTTACCACGTGGGTCCAGTTGGGTTACTCCTGTGCCACCCCCTGGCATGGAGGTTACTTTTGTTTGTTGATTTTTACCAATCATAACCTAGTTGGTTGATATACATGACCTCATGAAAATGCCATCTGTGTTCATAGAGTCTTAGCTTCAAGTTGATCCTTAACCTCAAGGAACCTCAGATTTTTTTTTTTTCCTTTTTTTTTTTTGGAGAGGTTTTCGCTACAGGGTGCGTGCACTCACCAGACAGACAGAGAGAGATATAGAGACAGAAAGCGAGAAATCACCCCCCAGGGGGGATGGTCACGCCGCAATCGCTTCTCCTCCATTCTCCTCTCGGGATCTTGGGCACGCATGCACACGCGCCCAGCGTGAGTTTTAAGCCACCGAGTTCGGGACGCGAACCACGATGGTCGACTACATGGGAGTCCAGCGACATAGCCATTACGCTAACTGCTGATTCCCAGGAACCTCAGATTTTTCATCAGGAAGATATATAGATATAGATATAGATAGAGATATAGATATAGATAGAGATATATATAAACCTCAGATTTTTCATCAGGAAGATAAATGTGTGTGTGTGTGTGTGTGTGTGTGTATGTGTGTGTGTGTATATATATATATATATATGTTATATATATAAATTATATATATATATATATATATATATATATATATAATATATATATATACTTTTACTGTTATAATGAGAATCAATTAGGGCATTATAATTGAAAATACATTTTAAACTCTGTGGATGCATAAATATAAGAAGGCAGCTTCTCTTTGAAGGAAAACACTTTTGGGGCAAGGCTGATCTAAGTTCACAATTTTTCTCTGCTTTTTGTTCACTTTGAAGTCTCGCCCTGAGAAAGTATTTATATCCTCTGAGCTGGTTTTGAAAGGTGTCCAAAGTAGATCTGAAAACTATGCAGGTTTGTTGCATTGTTACTGTGTGAAAAGTGTCTCTACCTTAGAACAGACAGTGAGAACTCAGTACATGGTGGCTCCTATTCTCCTAAGAACTATGGGCTGTTCTGTTGTGCCTGATGTATCTGATGTCTGTTCATGGTATTTGATGAATCACATTATTCAACATTTTAAGGAGTGACACACTTAGAGATTCCAGCAGATCGTAGCAGTTGTTGTTTACCTGCTGTTTCTCCTTAAACTCTGATCACCTTTAGGAAAGGACCAATTCATCTTCTCATCCCTGGCCCTAGCACAGAGTAGATATTCAATAAACATTGGTTCAATTTTAACAGAATTGAAGTTTAACTGTAGTTATTATAAAATACTAAAAGCAGAAATAAATACTAATTATTACTAGTTATTATAAAATACTAAAAGCTAAGAATTTTTGACTTAATGAAATTAATTTATTTAAAAAAATGTTTTGAAAACAGGGTTTTGCTCTGTCATGGACCTCTTAACTCAGCCTCCCGGCTGGTACTACAAATGTATGTCACCACTCTTGGCTCTGTTTTAGGCAGAGCATTGTCATGTTGCCTAGACCAGCCTTAAGCTCAAGATCCTTTCACTTCTACCTTTCTAGTCCCTGGGATTACAGGCTCACACCACTGCCCCTGACCTTTAGGTTGAACTGGAAATCAAACCGGGGTCTCCCATGTGATCCCAGCCTGCAGACCACAGTATCTTGGTGGCATGTGCCACTGGGGCGAGGGCAGCATGGGCTTTACTGTCTATGTGACTATTTCTCAGGGTTAGTATTTTCAGTCGTCTGAGAACTGGGGTGTGTGGTGGGTGGTGAGTTGCTTATTAAAATGCAGGTTCCAGACTCACTGAATTAGGATCTCTCAGGGCCTTGTTTCTCAGAGAATCCAGATTTTCAGTAGCAACACCAGTCGAATTCTATAAATACGTTGAGAATTGCTGCTTCAAATGACAGGAAGGTCATATAAGGATGACATCCCTCCTCCCAACACTGACATGAGGAGCAACGAGAGACCTTGTGAAATGCAGATTCAGAGACTTCTCCTCAGACAGTAAGATTCAGTGAAGCTGTGGTAGAGACAGGAATCTGAAATTTTAACATTTTTTCCCTGAACTCATCCCCTTCCTGCCCCCATTCCAGGTAAGCTGCTGCAGGAATCTGGAGCAAGTATGGACTAGAATCTCTCTAAGAACGGATTTTTCCCCCTTATTGTCTCAATCACTGCCACTCCATTGTGATTTTGTGTTCTTGCATTTAACTGAAAAGTGAGGAAACTTCAGAATGCTGTGCTGCTGGATTTCACTCCAGCCAGGTTGTGGTAGCTGGGAAGTGTACGTAGCGCACGATGCTCCAGGCTGCAGTTGTCGGGAAGGATCTGCAGAGTGATTGGAGTTGACTCCAGAACTGACCTACCCTCCCCTGCCTGAGCTCAGATGCATTCAAGCACCAGTGAACACGTTCTTATATAGATGGATCAACAATGTACCTCACCCAGCAATTTGCTCAAGCAAATAAATTGAGGCAACTGTACCTTCTGGTGTTTCCCAAGGGCCCACTGTTTCATGGCTCGCTTGCTACCAGACTCCAAAGTGGGTAAATAGAGGGTGATGAGAGCAATGGGAGCTTTTTATTAAAGCCTGGGAAAACAGAGACACTTAGGCCCCAGAAGAGACTGATCATCTCCACCTTCCCTATCAGGGACATGGCACCACTGACACCGTCCCCACAGCATATACCTACTGGCTCCATAGACCTGGTGCCAGACGTTTTAGGTCAGGGCCAGGGCCAGGGCCAGAGTCAGGACTTGGCCCTCTGGTCAGCATTCCACTTTGGGGGATTGGTGGCCTTGGTGGCTTTGCCATCTGCCTCCCTGGGTGGAGTTGGGGAAGAAAAGGAGTGAGGTGCTGCTGCTGTCATTCTCCTAGTTCCAATCTTGTTCACTGGCCTGGACTCTCCACACCCTGTTTGAAGATGAACAAGTTTGAAGAAGATTTAATAAAAGGGGAGGGAAGAAGTTATGTGTAGAATTTCTGTACATTTAGGGTGAGAAGGAGAAATACTGTTGAGGACGTGAGCAAAAGCATGGAGTCAGGCATTCTTCAAGACAAAAATCCCCAACTGAGTAGAAATTACTGAAGGGCCACCTCTCTCCAGCCACTTCGTAAGAAAGAGCATTTCTACTTTCTGATAATCACAGTTTCTCTAACCTATACAGATCTAAGATACAATGTAAAATGCTTAAGTTTCTATCATTTCTAGAAACTGCTAGACATGTATTACTGTTGTCACTTACAGTGGGAGAAACAGTCAACCAGGTTAGGAAGTAGCAATACACACTAGTAGGCGGGCAATGGAATTCAACCCCAGGTCCTCCCGGCTTCAAGCCTGTGTCCTCTCAGGTGAACCACACAGCCTCCCTGCAGGCAAAGAAGGGAAGTTTTCCTGGAGGAATAGTCAAGGCTTCTCAGAAATCAAAATATTTGCTTTGTTTTGAAGAATGATTAGGAATTCATAGGTAGACAGGAAGGGAGCAGGAAGGAGGTATACCAAGCTGAAGAAATGGCATATGAAAAGCTTTAGCTCTGGACGAATGTGGCCCATTCAAAGATCTTCATGTGATATAGTATGGCCGAAGCTCAGAGAGATGGAAGAAAGTGGTAAGAAATGAAATTAGGAAAGTGATGAGAAAGGCCTTGTAAGGGTGCCTGAGACACTTGCTGTGGTCATGCCTCTTGGTCTGGGTGTGGTGGCACCTTAGAGGTCAGGCTGTAAAATCTGAGGAGTGGCGTGAGTCATTTCGGGAAGAGCAAGCAGGTTCGAGTAGGGCCTCTTATATCCTCAGGGTTGTCTCTGTGTAGTCATATAATACATCTATGCAGACGCTGGCCCTGCCATAATGGGAAATTATGATTATCGAATTCCGATGAATCCCTTGATGACTTCTTATAAAATGTATGTGTGTGTATGTGTGTGTGTGTGGAGGGGCTTGTCGATAGATTTGATAGGTTAAAATACTATGATAAATCAATGACTTTTTTTAAGAGGTTTTTGCTATAGGGCATGTGCGCTCGCCAGACGGACAGAGACAGAGAGACAGAAAGTGAGAAATCAACCCGCATGGGGGGTGGTCACGCTGCAATCCCTTCTCCTCCATTCTCCTCTTGGGATCTTGGGCATGCACGCACACGCGCCTGGCATGAGTTTTAAGCCACCGGGTCCAGGACTTGTACCGCAGTCGACTACATGGGAGTCCAGTGACATAGCCATTACGCTAACTGTTGGTCCCAATCAGTGAAATTTTTGAAATGTCTTGAGCATGGCATGTTTTCATGGGAAATGCATTTACTCAAATGTTTTAGTTATATCTGAGTGTTTTCTTTGAAAAAAAAGTAACTTCTGTAGACTGTCAAATAAACACAATTTCAATTAAAATGGAATATTAAGGAAAGCAAATTACTATCATATAGTTACACTTCCCCCATGACTCCTTAATACATGTGAAGAGTTTCCTCTCCTCTGTCATTTGGGGATACAATTGTGGGGAAAAAAGAAATGAAAAAATTCTGCTTCAGAGGCATTTGGTCATTTTATACTTAGTTTATTAAACATTCCTAGAGCACCGATACTGTCCTCAATATTGTACTAGCCACTGAGTACCCAAGGGGGGGGGGTTTCTACAAAAAGTTAATGAAAAATGTGTGTTATGAAAGGGCTATGTACAGGTTTCAAAAGCTTTTGGCACCAAAATAAACTTGTACTTGGATTCCATTTTTCCACGAACTTTATGAAGTCCTCTTGCACAACAGTAGCAATGGCACACTTCAGTGGAGATCACGTCAGTATCTTGCACCTATGTCATGGTGTCTTGTGATCGTGCACTGTGCAAAGCTGCAGGCTTCATGGTTCGTGGGAAGACGAGCACCCTGGAATGAGAAGAGACTGCTTTAACGTCTAGGCTGTACTGTTGTATTTAGGATGAAGGAAAGCTGCTTTCCCTCAGACCTTGGTTTTCTCTCCTGTAAAATAGGAATAATTGTGTTTATTTACTAGATTCAATAAAGTAATAACGGCTAAACATGTACGGAAGCCATACTAGGTTCCAGGAATTTCATATTGTAAGTAGCATAGTCGTCCCTAAGGCACTCTGAGATATTCCCATTTTATAGAGGAGGAAACTAAAGCAGAGAGGTTAAATGAGTAGTCGAAGTCATCACACCTGGTAGACTCCAGGTACATACCTGGCCCAGGCATTCTGGTTCCAGAGTCCAGTTCTAATCTCTTTGCTCTATACATTGCTCGGAGCAACGATCCTCAGTCTATGCCAGGCAGGTTGTATACTTTGCAGGTCCCAGTGAAAAATGAAAATATGGGGCCTCTTATTAAAATAAAAAAGTGACTTCAAAGTTAATACAGACATTTGCCTTGCTTCTGCCATCACTCCTACTGCTCATGGTATTTCTAATTTGATATTGGATGCTGTGCCCTTTGAGTGTCAACCTTCCCAGATGCACGTAGGCCACACAGTTTGCTGAGGTCCCTTTGAGCTCAGCATCTTAATCCAACTCCCGTGGTGGCGCCTCCTGAGCCATTGCAATCTCTGCCTGAGGGGACACTCAGCAGCTGGGTCACAGTGGCCAAGCGTCAACTCCCAGTGTTAACTGCCCAGTGTATGGCGCTGCTAATGCCACGTCCCTCCTTGAGGCATGCAGTGGGGAGACTGGAGACCATGGATGCACCTGACCCAGATCCTTGTTGCATCCAGGTACCGCCAGGATAGAGCACGATGGGGAGTACGAGTCTCTGTCCATGTACTTGACCTAGTGGCTCCCATTGGAGGGCAGAGTGGCTGGGCAGGGAGCCAGGAGGGAGAACAGGATCAGGTCCAGGGTGTCAGGGGTCTGGCCAGCTGCCTGAGAACCTTCCCCGAGGAGTGGGTAGGTGCAGAGGCAGGGCAGCATATGAGCTGGAGCCAAATTCTGTGCAAATTCAAAGCGGGGCTTACTGAGAGATTCACCACTGATGGAGGTGCATTAAAAACCCAGTGAGGGGGGACCAGCAGTTGGAGTAATGGCTATGTCGCTGGACTCCCATATAGTTGACTGCGGTTTGAGTCCTGGACCTGGTGGCTTAAACTCATGCTGAGTACGTGTGTGTACATGCCCAAGATCCATAGAGGAGAGTGGAGAAGGGACTGCAGCATGGCCATCCCCCCTGGGGGGGGTGATTTCTTGCTTTCTGTCTCTCTGTCTCTCTTTCTGGTGAGCGCATGCGCCCTATAGCAAAAACCTCTCCAAAAAACAAACAAACAGACAAACAAAACCAGTGCGGGGCCCTTTCGAACGAGGGCTCTGTGTGACGACACTAGTCTCACCCCTCAGACAGGGTTGAACCCTTTCTATTCCTTTTCTGTAGACACAGAAGGAATGTTGGAGTTCTCAGTTTTTAGCATGTTTTGAAGATTTTTTTACATAGTTCTTGTATGGGTAAAGCGAAACAGTCCCTTTGAACCAAGGTAATATTGCAAATCAGTATACGCTTTTGGGTTTTGTTTGTTTTTGGTCATGAGCAATAATTACAAAGTTCTATGAAAGGACTAAGTAACCATTTCCTCCCAGCGGATCCTTAAAGTATATATGTGTGTGTGTGTGTGTGTGTGTGTGTGTGTGTGTGTATACACACATTTTCTTGACTCTCCTGGAGAGTTAAATCTCATATGCCCATAGGGTCAACATGGTCTAATCCTAAGGAAGTGACATCGGTTTCCACCGAAGGAGACCACATTTACATTTGATGTGGAAACATAATATTTTCCACATGTGACCACAAAGCAACCCAAATCCTCCATCACAGGAGACACGATTAGGACATTAAATTAACTCGGAGCAAACAGCAGGTGATGAGGGTAAATAAAACTGTGACTGCTAAATTCTATTTGACCCTGAGGCTTCTATTGAATAATTAATTCAATTTGAGAAGCCACTTAAAGCCGCTCTCTGGGGATTATATTGATAAGAGCAATGAGGTGCAGTGTACCATCCTGCTGCTCGTTCTCTTCACCAGCTGGGGCATACTGTGCATGCTCTTTCTTGCAAAGTCACGGCAACATTATGCTCTTAAGCTGCTTTTAAAGGGAGTGTGGCTATGTGGTGTAGATGACATTCACTGATCTTTGTTTTTTTTTCAGGCCTTTTATCATGAATGGGGTCGAAAGAACAAAGATCATGCCAGACCGTATGTTCCATGTAGGGCTTTTTCATTTTGTTTAGGCTTTTGCCGTAGGGTGGATGCAGTTGCTGGAGAGAGACAGAGACAGAGAGAAAGTGAGAAATCACTCCCCCAGGGGGAATGACCATGCCGCAATCACTGCATTCTCCCATCTCCTCTCTTCTCATTTTGGGATTTTGGGCACACATGCACATGTACCTGGTATAATTTTTGAGCTGCAGAGTCTGGGGCTTGAACTGCAGTCAGCCATGTGGGAGTCCAGTGTCTTTTTTATTTTTCCCCCCAGAGAGGTTTTTGCTATAGGGCACATGAGCTCGCCAGAAAGACGGAGAGAGACAGACAGAGAGAAAGTGAGAAATCACACTCCGGTGGGGATGGCCATGCCACAATCCCTTCTCCTCCATTCTCCTCTCAGGATCTTGGGCATGCACCCCTACGCTCCCAGTGTGAGTTTAAGCCGCTGGGTCCGGGACTTGAACCTCAGTGGACTACATGGGTGTCCAGCGACATAGCCATTATGCTAACTGCTGGTCCCAGGAGTCCAGTGCCTTAACCACCACACCAACTGCTGGCCCCTCCGCTTAGTAAGCTGCAGTGTCTTGAAATTGCTAGGATACCAAGCAGATTCATAGCTGGAGATGTTGAATGGTACCAATAATATTAATCATAGAGAAAATAAATAAGAATAATTCTTCCAACTTTTAGGAGTCTCTAGAATTTGGCAGAGATAGTTTCTAGGGCATTTATTTTCTCCTGCTTAAAAAAATGGGGCAGAGTAGACTGATTTCTACCTTTTGAGGTTGGGGTCTGGTATGCTGGAGAAGGTTAGGTGCTTTGTATTAATATTTGTTTTCCTTTTATTCTCTGTGTAGGTAGGTTCATTTTATTATTCCTTTATTTTCCTCAATATGACTTGTTATATTATTTCATTTACATTTACTTGATTATTTATCTGTTGTCTGCTAGCCCCAACAAAAATATATATTTCATAATGGCAGGAATTGTATGTCTTGTTCTCTTCTACACACCTAGCAGCTTACACAATGACAAGCAGATAGTGATAATAGTATTTGACAATATCAATATTTATGGAATACTTACTATGTGCCTCACAATATTCTAAAGCACTTGACTTTTATTTATTTATTTTTGCTATTGGGCACATATACTCACTGGAGAGAGAGAAAAGAGAGAGAGAGAGAGAGAGAGAGAGAGAGAGAGAGAGAGAGAGAGAGAGAGAGAAGAGAGAGAAAGTGAGTAATCACCTTTTAGGGAGATGGCCATGCTGCAATTTCTTCGGCTCTATTCTCCTCTTGAGATTTTAGGCACACATGCACATGCACTTGGGCATGTCTTTCAAACTGTTGGGTCCAGGATTTGAACCATGGAGTTGGCCATGTGGGATTCAACAGCCTTAACCACATCTCATGGCTGGCCCGTGACTTGACAGTTACATTATCTAATCTTCACAACAATTTTGGAGATTAGTAACGTGTTTATCCCCCTTTGACAAAGGAGAAAACTAAAGCTAAGAAAAGTTAAACAAATTTCACCAAAGTCACACAACTGGAATGTGAAATGGTGAATCAAACCCAGGCCAAGTGGTTTCGGCATTTGCACTTAACCATTTTGCTGGGTTGCTCCGTGGGGACAGGACCCTGGCTATCTTGTTTCTGGCTGCACCCCCACCCTGCCCTGTTTCAAACACATACTAGACTCCCAGTAAATATTTTTGAGTAGATGAATGTACAGCCTACAGGGCAGTGTTTCTGGCAGAAGGGGTTAGTGGCCACCAAAGACAGAGGCAAGGTTGAGGCAAATCTAGAAGACTGGCTTCTTCAGAAGCAGGCTGTGGAATTCATTGCTCTCAAGGTTTTTGTGGAAGCTCTCAATCCTCACACCACTTCGTCTTCTTTAACCTTTTTTCACCTGCAAGTGCATTGCTCATTGCTGAGGGTAGAGACTGCTCTGGATTCGAAGAGGTAAGCTCTAGGAAAGGCTTCTAGGGCATACCCTGAGTATACATCAAAGTAATTAATTCCTCTGATGTTCAGCTCACTCAGTGGTGTCAGCAGAGCCAGCCCTTCCCCAGCTCTGCCCTTGGTGTCCTGGATCTCATCACAGGCCCCCACAAGTTGTCTGGCCCAAGAAACGTGTGGGCTCCATTGACTCACGTTGTATTCATTTGAAGTCTTTCATGAGGAGCTTTTCTGGGGGTGAGCCTTTAACTTCCCCTTCTCTTGTCAAACTAAAAAATGCTCCGAGATGTGTGTGTGTTCAGTTGTGGCTAAGCTCAGAAAGCATTTCCGATAGTCTTAAAAAGTTAGGTAGAAAATTTGTTCGCTCTCGTTGTCACACAGCTGTTAAGTTGTGAGAATCGGACAGCATCTTTGGAAAAGAACAAGACTTCAGTGTGTGTGTGTGTGTGTGTGTGTGTGTGCGTGCACGCGCGTGTGCGCGCACACCTGGGCATGAAGGAAAGAACAGGAGATGATGTAAAACCGCAAGGCCAGGTTTCAAGTATCAGAACACAAAGGTGTGGCCTCAATTGAGGCTGTTCAGCTTTGCAGCGCATTAACACCACAGTGGGGGATCCTTGCACTTTGCCTGCTTAGAGGTAACACAAACCACTTCTCCTTGGAACTCAAGGTTGCTTGGGAATGAGGTTGCTAACCTCAGTCAGAGAAGGCAAAAATGAGTAAGTATGAAACTTTATGTAAATTGTACCTTCCATCAGATATGTAAACATACAATACCAACATTGAGTTTATGGAAGTTTTAAAACGTACTGGATTAATCAATCCCAAATTTGGCCAGAGGAAAAAAAAAAAAAGAGAAGGCCTTTCAACTAAGAAGGAAATGAGCAGAATAAAGGAGGCCTTTATTTGTGGGCACCTGACAAGCTGAATCCTGCTTCTGTTACTCAGGGCTTGGTTTCTGGATCAAGGTATGATATAAGCCTGTAAAAACTGAACAATGAAATAGAATTACACTTAACAATCAAGTCCTGTTAAAACAAAGGATGCCTTGGGACTATTTCATACTTCCACACAAGGGAAGTATGTAACAGTATAAAATCCATTTGGCAGTCAAATATCCTTATTTCTTAACACATACTGTCAAAAGTGTTTGTGGGCTGTTATTTTGCTTGACACAGCTAATGAAGACATGTTACTCATACTTTTAGTTTATATCACTGTTTTTGTTTTTTTTAAGCTGTCTTCATCTTTTTTTAATTATATGGCTCTAGTGCTGCAGTAGAAGTACCTTGGAAAGATGTGACTTACCTTTGCTTGGGTGATCACCATACACCTTACCCTGGCCCAAAATTAAAAAAAAAAAAAAATATATATATATATATATATATATATATACACACACACACACACACATATATATATATATATATATATATATATATATATATGTATATATATTTATCAATCATCAGCATTTTAAAAATCTTAACCTATTGGACTTGCAGGTGACATGGTGGTTAAGAGTGATGGCCTCTACATGGCTGATGGTGGTTTGAGTCTTGGACCTGGTGGCTTGCTTTCTCACTTTCTCTCTTTCTTTCTCATTCAGTCCCTATCTGGTCAAATTAAAATAAATACAGTTAAAATAATATTTTTTTGGAGAGGCTTTTTTGCTATAGGGCACATGCGCTCGCCAGAAAGACAGAGACAGAGAGATAGAAAGCGAGAAATCACCCCCCCTGGGTTGGGGGATGGCCATGCCGCAATCCCCTCTCCTCCATTCTCCTTTTGGATCTTGGTCATGCACGCACATGTGCCTGGTGTGAGTTCAAGCCACCGGGTCCGGGACTTGAACTGTGGTCGACCACATGGAAAGTTCAGTGACATAACCATTACGCTAATTGCTGGTCCCAAAATAAAATAATTCTTAAAAAAACCCCTATGATATCCATTCAAGAGTAATAATGAGTAATGTATCTGACTTGAGTCTGTTAGCATTTTAATGTGCTGAAAGAAGGCTATAATAATCTCTGTATGGGAATAAATTCTATGTAGATTATCACTAAAAACAAAATAGTTCATTTAGGTATAATAAATTTTAAAAAATGACAAAAATGTATCCCCTCTTAGGAATTTACAGCCGTGTAAAACTCATGCTGGGCACGTGTGCATGCATGCCCAAAATCTCAAGAGGAGAACGGAGAAGGAATTGTTGCATGGCCATCCCCCCTAGATGGTGATTTCTCATTTTTTGTCTCTCTGTCTCTCCAGTGAGTGCATGTGCCCTATAGCAAAATTCTCTCAAATAAAAAAAAAAAAATAGGTGATGCTTGCTACGGGTAAAGATAAACAGAATGGGGAAAGAGAGAGTACGTGGCAACTTGTAACGAGATGGTCAGGTTAAGCCTCATTGAGAACATGACATTTGCTCAAATATTTGAAACAGACAAGTGAGTTAGATGTATGGAGATCTGGGAAGAACATTTCAGGCAAAGGCAACAGAAAATTCAAAGACCAGTGTGTGAGCACACCCCACATATGTAAGGAACAGCAAAGAAGCCTGTAGGACTGAGGTACAAGCACATGAGGAGTAGAATTTGAGGTCAGAGCAAAGGGGACTTGTAGCATCTTTTAGGATCTGTAAGAACTTTGACTTTTCCTGTGAAAGAAGAGGGAGTCATTGCAAGGTTTTGAGCTGAGGAATAACTTGATCAGATTTGTTTGAAAGTTCAAGTTTGGCTATACTCTGATGGGCAATAGTAGAAGGAAAGTTATCTATTAGAAGGGTGTTACCGTTATCTAGATGTCTTGGTTTTCTATTGCTGCTGTAACAATTTACCCCAAAACTTAGCAGCTTGAAGCAACAAACATTTATTATTTCAGTTTTTGTGAGTAAAGGATTTGAGCATGGCTTCCTTGGGTCTTCTGGAGCAGGATCTCTTAGAAGGCTGTTATCAAAGGTTAGCCAAGGGTGTAGTCACCTCAGGCTTGTTTAGGGGAGGATTCATTAAGAGGCTTATTCACACGAGGCAGTTCATTGTGGGTGATTGGACTGAGGGCTTTGGTTCCTTCCTTGGTATTGGTTAGAGACCTTCCTCATACTTTACTCCTCACTCATTTCTGGCCATGTGGGGTTTTACATAGAGCATCTTACAATATGGCAACTTATTTCAGGAAAGCAAGCAAGAAGAGCTAGGGAGTAAAAGATTCTTTTTTAAAACCTAATTTCAGAAGTGATATCCCAGTAGTTTTGCCATATTTTATTTGTTAGAAGTAAATCATTGAGTTCAGCACACACTCAAAGGAGAATGAATTGCACAAGGGTATGAATACCAATAGATAGGGAAAGAGACATCACTTGGAAAGAGACGATGCTAGAGTCGTAGCAGTGAAGATGGGGAAAAGTAGTGACAAATACGTTAAAAAAAGTTGAAATTATAATCCATGATCTTTATTCTGTAGTGACTTCAGGAATCCTATATAATACCTTTGGATTTCACTTTTCTATTGGGTTTTCAGAAGAGTCCTGACTATTTTTCTGTTTTTCTATACAAAAATGTGTCATGAGTTTTCTGACAACCCATTTTTTTTTTTTTTTTTGGAGAGGTTTTCACTATAGGGCGTGTGTGTTCGCCAGAAAGACAGAGAGAGACAGAGAGATAGAAAGTGAGAAATCACCCCCCAAGGGGGATGGCCACGCCACAATCCCCTCTCCTCCATTCTCCTTTTGGGATCTTGGGCACACACACACACACGCCCGGCGTGTTTAAGCTGCTGGGTTTCGGGACTTGAACCGCAGTTGACTACATGGGAGTCCAGTGACATTGCCATTACGCTAACTGCTGGGCCCAACCCAATACTTTTAATTGGAAATCTACTCATCTACAGCTCTACAAGTAGCTGAAACTTAGACTTCAAGTAACTAGCCGAGATTTACATAGCTATCTTTCCATGTGTTTCTATAGGGGTGGAAGCAGAAACTAATTTCTGCCATAGCCTATTTCTACACAGTGTGGCAGTGTTTAGATGCTACTCTGAATAAAGCTACATGGATTGGACCTGAACCATAGTAACTGGGGCTGGAAAAGAAAAGATGGTTTGAGAGTGGATGGAGAGTTTGACTTACGTGGGGCTGCTTCTGTTTTTAACTATGAAGGCATATGGCTCTGACAAGGGCCGAGTGGCCTCAGAGGACCCTGCAGTGGAATAAGGACTGGGTCTGAGTAAAATCCACCAGGGTCAGGGAGTTCAAGGTAGAAGCTTAAAGGCTGGCCAAGTAGGATAACAGCAGTATGAGTAGAAGCAGATGAGTTCACAAAGTCACAGTAACAGAACAGAATGAGGCCAAAGCCTTGGTAACACATGGCTAATGGGGCCAGTGATGACCATTAATGAAGAAATTCCAGATTTCTCATGAATAATTTATACATGGTAGCTCTATTTTTCTATTTTTATTTTAACTATATCATTTTATTTATATTTTCTTTTATTTTAATTATTTTTTTTAAAACATTGGATGCTATACATCTTTTGGGTTGTAAAGAGTCTACGCAACATGAAATAATTTTCAGACAAGTCTAGTTGAGAACACTATACATGTTATCGTTAACAGATAATAAGCCATTTCCATATCCCACAAATGTCATGCCTCTCTATTTTCTCTCCCTGATTTCCTTCCCTATACTCTTCTCTTCTCCATCCCCCATTCCACACTATCTTCAGTGTCCGTAACTATTTTCACTGCTTTTATGTCCTCTAATAGTTCTATCTCTACCTTAGTGTAGATAGTTGGTATGTATTAAATAGATACATACAATATCTTTCTTTCATAGCCTGGTTTGCTTTACTCACCAATAAATCTTCTATATTCAGCCACTTTCTATCAAATGCCAGGGTCTTGTTGTTTTTTTTTTATTGCTGAATAATATCCCATTGAGTATATATGCCACACTTTTTCAATCCATTCATCTGTTAGTGGACATTTGGATTGGTTCCATGTCTTAGCAATCATGAATAAGGCCTCAATAAACTTTGTTGTGCAAGCACTTTTCCAGCTGAAGCTTCTCCTGTCTTTTGGATAGATACCCAGAAGTGGGATTGCTGGATAAAATGGTAGTTCTATTTGTAGATCTTTGAGGAAACTCCATATTATTTTCCACAGTGGCTGGACCAATTTACATTCCTACCAACAGTGTAGGAGAGTTCCCCTGGATGTTGGTTTTGTATCCTGTCACTTTACTGTACTTATTTATTACTTTGAGAATTTTTTTCATGGAAACCATTGGGTCATCTGAAAATAAAGATATTTTCAACCCTTTCCACGACCCCACCAACACTTATCACTTTTTGTATATTTAATCTTTGCCATTATGACAGGGGTTAGGTGGGATCTCATCGAGGTTTTAATCTGCACCTAACTTATGATGAGGGATGTTGAGAATTTCCTCCTATGCTTTTTGGCTGTTTATATGTCTTCCTTAGAGAGTTGTCTGTTCAACTCATTTGGATAGAATTGCCATTGTATTATATTAACTCTTCTAATCCAGGAACATGGGATGTCCTTCCACTTTTTTGTTTCATTTTCAATATAGCTTTAAAGATTTTTATAGTTTTCTTTGTAAAGGTCTTTGACTTCCTTAGTTAGGTTTATCCCTAGGTATCTTTTTTTTTTTTTTTTTTTGGGAGAGGTTTTTTGCTATAGGGCACGTACGCTCGCCAGACAGACAGAGAGAGACAGAGAGACAGAAAGCGAAAAATCACCCCCCAGGGGGGATGGTCACACCGCAATCCCTTCTCCTCCATTCTCCTCTCGGGATCTTGGGCACGCATGCACACGCGCCCGGCGTGAGTTTTAAGCCACCGGGTCCGGGACGCGAACCGCGGTTGACTATGTGGGAGTCCAGCGACATAGCCATTACGCTAACTGCTGGTTACCATAGGTATCTTATACATTTTGTGGTTATGGTAAAAGTGATTCCTTTCTTCAGATCTACCTCATTCAACTTGTTCGTATATAGAAATGCTATAGATAATTGTATGTTGATTTTGTATCCTTCCACTTTATTGTATTCATTTATTTTCTTAGAAGTTTTTTCATGAAAACCTTTGGGTTTTCTAAGTGTACCATCATGTCATCTGCAAATAAAGATATTTCAACTCTTCTTTGCCTATTTGAATGCCTTTGATATTGTTCTCTTTTCTGACTACATTGGCCAAGACTTCTAGCACTATATTGAAAAGAAGTGAAGAAAATGGGCAGTCTTTTTTAGTACCAGTTTTTAATGGAAAATCTTTCAGCTTTTCCCCATTCAAGTATAATGTTAGCTATAGGTTTTTCATATAGGGCTTTAATTGTGTTGAGAAATGACCCTTCTATATCTATCTTGCTAAGAGTCTTAATCATGAAGAGATGTTGTATTTTATCAAATGCTTTCTCTGCATCGATTGAAATGATATGTTTTTTATCTTTCTTTTTGTTAATATGGTGTATTATGTTTATGGTTTTGCATATGTTGAACCACCCTTGCATCTCTGGAAAAAAGCCTACCTGGTTTTGATGAATAATCATTTTTATATGCTGTTGGAAATGATTTACAAGTATCTTGTTGAGAATTTTTGCATCTATAGTCATCAGAGATCTTGGTCTGTAGTTTTTCTTATTTTGTCATGTCTTTATCTGTTCTGGGAATGAGGATGATGGAGGCATAATACAAAAAATTTGGAGGTTTTCTT
The DNA here is from genome assembly GCA_026018925.1 of Tupaia tana. Lineage (NCBI taxonomy): Eukaryota > Metazoa > Chordata > Mammalia > Scandentia > Tupaiidae > Tupaia > Tupaia tana. The sequence goes on along the minus strand of JAKSZU010000003.1, from coordinate 83,681,557 downwards.
GCTTTTGGATCTTTAGAAATAATTTGTGTAGAAAGGGGGTTAACTTTTCTTTAAAAATTTTATAGAATTTAGAAGTGAAGCCATCAGAACCTGGCCTTTTCTTTTTTGGGAGGATATTTATTACTGATTCAATCTCATGACTTGTTATGGGTCTATTCAGGTTTTCTATGTCCTTCTGATTCAATCTTAGTAGATTATATGCATCCAGGAATTTGTCCATCTCCTCCAAGTTATCTTGTTTGTTGGCATGTAGTCACTCATAGTATCCTCTAATGGTGTTTTGTATTTCTATTGTGTCTGTTGTAATGTTGCCTGTTTCACTACGTATATGATTTATGTGGTGTGTTTCTGTCTTCTTTATCAGTCTAGCTAATGTTGTGTCAATCTTGTTAATCTTTTCAAAGAACCAGCTTTTGCTTTCATTTATTTTCTATGTAGTTTATTTTCTATTTGATTTATTTCTGTTCAAGTTTTATTATTTCTTTTCTCCTGGCATTTTTTGGGTTTTGTTGTTTTTCCAGTTCCCTGAGGCAAGATGTTAGGTTGTCTATTTGCTACTTTTCCATCTTTTTCTTTTGTGCACTAATTGCTATGAATTTCCTTCTTATAACTGCTTTTGCCATGTCCCATAGATTATGGAAACTCCTGTACTCATTATCATTTGTTTTCATAATTTTTTTAGATTTCAGACTTAATTTCTTTAGTGAAGAAGTCATTCAGAAATAGGTTCTTTAGTTTCCATGTGTTTGTGTATTTTTGAGGATTTTTCTTGAAATTAATATCAAGTTTAAATCCATCATGGTCAGAGAAGATGCTGCATATAGTTTTTATGCCTTCAAATTCTTGATTTATGCCCTATCATATGGTCAATCTTTGAAATGGTTCCATGCAGGGGTGAGAAAAATGTACATTTTGTGGTCTTAGGGTAGAAAGTTCTATAGATGTCTGTTAAAGCCATTTCATTTATAATATCATTTAGGTCCTGTATGTCTCAACTTATTTTTTGTCTAGAAGTTCTGTCTAAAGGAGATAATGGGGTGTTGAGATGCCCAACGACTACAGTGTTGCAACCTATCTTTCCTTTTAGCTCTAGCAGTCTTTCCTTCATGTATTTAGGTGCTCCTGAGCTGGATACATAGATATTTATAAGCGTTATGTCTTCCTGATGAATAAACCTATTTATTACTATATAATGCCCTTTGTCTTTTCTTACAGTTTTTGTCTTAAAGCCTATGTTGTCTGAATCAATATCCCAACTCCAGCCCTTTTTAAATTTTTATTTGCATAGAATATCTTTTTCCAGACCTTCACTTTTAGCCTGTGTATGTCTTTATCCAAAAAGTGTGTTTCTTGTTGACAACTGATAGAGGGTTTTTGTTTATTTTTTTTATCCATTCAGTCAGTCTTTATCTCTTGATTGGAGAATTTAATCCATTAATATTCAATATTATTATCAATATTTCCAGACATCCTCCTATCATTAAGTGAACCATTTTCTTGGTGGTTTTTTTTTGTTCTCACATATTGGTCTGTCTGACTTTAGTTTTTCTGGTATAGCACACCCTTCAGAACCTCTTGAAGAAGTTCTGGCTTGGAGATGGTACATTTTTTCAGGTTTTGTTTATCTGAGTATGTTTTTATCTTTTTTTTCCCATATTAAGGGTAATCTTGCCAGGTACAGTATTCTTGGTTGATGTCGGACCCGCTGACGGTGAGCAGTTCCTGAGTTGGGGGGTGAGGATTAAAGAAAAGACAAGAAGACAGTATAGAAAGGGGAGGACTGCCAGTCAATACCGGTCAGCACCGAATGTACTTTATTGCTAGTATTTATACGTACTCCAGAGACTTCTGTGATGTAAAGTTTTAAGTCCTTACTGAACTTATCAGGTTGTTATAACAATACTTTGGAACATTCAGTTTAAAATAATCCCAAAACATTCTACTCATAACAATCCAGCCACCCAAGGCCATGTCCAGATAAAGACCCTGGTCTTATTCTGGTGATCACATCCTGCACATTCCTCATGTCTCCTCTTTGGCTCCTCACAGGTTGAAATTGTTTTTCATTTAACACTTTTTCTATATTTCCCCATTCTTTTCTTGCCTACATTGTTTCTGATGAGAGGTACAATGTTAGCCTGATGGGATAACCTTTGTAAGTAACTTGATATTTCTCTCTTGCCAATTTTAATATCTTGTCTTCATCTATAGTTTTGGCCATTCTGGCTATGATGAGTCTTGGATAAGATCTTCTTGGGTTGATTCTATTTGGAGACCTATGCATTTCTTGAGTCTGGACATTCAAATGCCTCTCTAGGTTTGGAAAGTTTTCTTCCAGGATTTCATGGAATCAATGATCAATATCCTTATTATTTTCTTCCCCTTCTGAAATATCAGTTATCCAGATGTTTGGGCACTTGATGGTATATAGTATTTCTCAAATATTATCCTTATTTTTCTTGGTTGTTTTCTCAGTCTTTTTGATAATTTTTTTCTAGGTCAGATGTTTTGTCTTCTATATTCAAGATTCGATCTTCTGTGTGATCTAATCTACTTTTTTTTTTTTTTTTTTTTTGAGAGGTTTTTGCTATAGGGCGCGTGCACTCGCCAGACAGACAGAGAGAGACATAGAGACAGAAAGCGAGAAATCACCCCCCAGGGGGGATGGTCACGCCGCAATCCCTTCTCCTCCATTCTCCTCTCGGGATCTTGGGCACGCACGCACACGTGCCCGGCGTGAGTTTTAAGCCACCGGGTCCGGGACGCGAACCACGGTCGACTACGTGGGAATCCAGCGACATAGCCATTACGCTAACTGCTGGTTCCCATGATCTAATCTACTTTTAATAGTTTCAGGGGAGGTTTTAATTTCTTGTATCACATTCTTCATCTATAACAATTTATTTTAAATTTTTTTATGATAATTTATTTAATTAGGTTCTTGGCAAAAAATTTAGAACACCAATTTGTGAGGATAAATTCCACTGGTAAGGGCAAACACACATCATAGGTAGCCCTGAAGCTGAGGAACAGCTTTGATTTTTGGTAAAATTTGTGAGTCCACTGCTTTCTGATCAACCTTGCGCTGCTCTGAAATCTTGTATTTCATCTCTGTGTTGAAGATTTTACACCTTCCTAGTGTCTGCAGTTTCTTTTTCTTGAAGTAAGCATTGGTAAGGTGTTTTGGGATCTTTACTTTGCTAATATCAATTTTCGTGGAGGTGGCAATGACAAATTTGTGGTGTGTTCTATGCTGTGGACCTCGATTGAGAACCAGCGGTCCAGTTACAAGTAGCAAGCCACTGTTCATCTGCCTCAGGAAAACCACTCTCTTGCCTCTGGCGTCCTCCCTCTTTCTAGAGAATAGGTACACCTGAAACTGAACCCCTGAGCTTCAATTCAGGGATAAATAAGAGATCCCATGGAGCTATAGAAAACACTGAAGTCCTGAGAGTCCAAAGGCAAGTAGGGGAGGGGATGAGTCTTGGGTCCCAGCAGTAAAGTCTTCTAACCGCCGGTGGCCTGCAGTTCAGCAAGGTCCTTCATTGGAATAGGTGTCTGGATGGGGTGGGGAGTGGCACAAGATTGTCTCAGAGTTCCAAGCAACACATCTCTGAGTCCAAAGGTGAGTGGAGGAGGGGATGGGCCATGGGCCGCAGCCTTAAAGCCTTCCAGCTGCAGGCGGCCTCAATTTTTTTTTTTTTTTTTTTAAGAAATTTTTGCCTTAGGGTGCATGGGCTCACTGGAGAGAGAGAGAGAGAGAGAGAGAGAGAGAGAGAGAGAGAGACAGAGACAGAGACAGTGAGGGGAAAGTGAGAAATCACCCGCCCAGAAGGGATGGCCATGCCGTAATCTCTTCTCCTCCATTCTCCTCCTGAGATCTTGGGCATGCATGCACTCGCTTCAAGCCACTGTGTACAGGCCTTGAACAGCAGTTGGCCAAGTGGGAGTTCAGCACGTAAATACTATGCCATCTGCTGGTCCCTATATCATTATATTTTAAAGGAGCTTTGGTATTATATAGTTGAGTTTTGCTTTTTATATTTTGTAGTTTTTTTTTTTTTTTTTTTTTTTTCCCTTACCATAGGGTGCATGTACACATTGGAGACAGAGATAGAGAGAGAGGGAAAATGAGAAATCACCCCCTGGGGCAAAGACCATGCTGCAGTCCCTTTTCCTCCATTCTCTTCTTGGGATTTGAACATGCATACACATGTACTTGGCACGGTTTTCAAGCCTTTGGGTATAGTACTTGAACTGCAGTCAGTCATTTGGGACCCAGTACCTTAACCACCACACCACCTGCTGACTTGAGTTTTACTTTTTAAAAAATCTAGTTGACAAGCTCTGCCTTTTAATAGTAATGTTTAGAATATTTTTATGTAACATAAGTGGCAGTGTAATTGGTTTAAATATACCATTGCGCTATTTGGTTTTTGTTTATACTATTTGCTCAACCCCCTTCTGCTTTCTTTTGAATTAATCAAAGATTAGTTCATTTTTCAGTATTTGATTTTATCTTCATTATTGGCATGTTAGCTATCCCTTTTTGTTTTTGTATTTTTAACAATTATTCTGAAATTTAAAATATCCATTCTTGGGGCTGGCAGGTGGCATGGTAGTTAAGGGTGTTGTACTCTCACATGGCCAACTGTGGTTTGAGTCCCAGACCTGGCAGCTTGCTTTCTCACTCTCTCTCTCTTTTACTCTGTCCTTCTCTGGTCAAATTAAAATAATAAGTGAATAAATAAAGTTAAAAATAAAAAAAAAATCCATTCTTAATTCATCATAGTCAACTTTCAAATACTACTATATAACTTTATATATAATATGTGAATCTTTCAAGTATATTTTCATTTCTTCTTTTCATCTTTCATACTATTTTCATAAATTTTAACTCTATGTGCATTAGACTACAATATACAGTAACTGTTTAAATTTAAATAGTCAATTATCTTTTTTTTTTTTTTTTTTTTTTTTTTTAAGGTTTTTGACATAGGGCCTGTGTGCTTGCCAGAGAGAGACAGTAAGAAGGAAAATGAGAAATCTTTCCCCTGGGGGATGGCCACATCCTTTGCCTTCTGGGATTTTGGGCACACATGCACACATGCCTGCTGCCAGATCTGGAACTTGAACCATGGTGGACCATGTGAGAGTCCAGTGGCTTAATTACAGTGCCACCTTCTGGGCACAATAGTTAATTATTTTTCAATTTAAAAAGTAAGAAACAAGAGTTTTTAGTTTGCTTACATGTTTTCTACTTTTGGCACTCTTCATTCCTTTGAATTTCAAATATTCTTCTGTTACAATTTTCCTTCAATGAAGAATGTCCTTCAATGCTTCTTATAGTGAAGGTTAGGTGCTAACAAGTTTTCTTAGGTTTTGTATTTATCAAAAGTGCTTTATTTTACCTTCATTTAAAAGAGATTCTTTCACCAGATAGAGAATTATAAGTTTGTTTGGTTTCTTTTTTTACTGAAAAACATGTATCATAAAGTTTACAATCATAACCATCTTTAAGTGTACAGTTGACTTTGTAGTGAATAGTTCAGAAGTTTTAAATATACTTACATTGTTGTGAAACAGATTTCCAAAACATTTTGAGTTTGCAGAGCTGAAACATTATACCCATTAAACAAACTCCCCTCCATGTATTCCCCAACCCTCTGGTAAACACCATTTTATTTTCTATTTCTTTGAATCCTTTATATACCTCACATAAGCAGATACACATAGTATTTAGCCTTTTATGACTTATCTCACTTGGTATTATGTTCCTCAGTTTCTTCCGTGTTGTAGCAAGTGATAGGATTTATTTCCTTTTTAAGGTTGCATAGTATTCCATTTTATATACCACATTTTGTTTACCCATCTATCCACTGATAGACATTTTGATTGCTTCTACCCATTAATTATTATGATTAATATTGCTATGAACAGGGGTTTATAGATATCAATCAACCCTCTGTTTTCAATTCTTCAATTTCAATTCTATACACACACATATATATACTCAGACATGGGATTCCTGGATTACAGGGTAACACAATTTTTAATTTTTTGAGGAACTGTTGTAATTGTCAATGGCAGTTGCATCATTTTTAAAACCTCACCACAATGCACAGCGGTTTCAATGTCTTTACATCTCCACAAACACTTCCTTCCTCTCCCTCTCTGTTTCTCTCCAATAAGTGAACATGCCCCTTGGTGATTCCTTCCACCCCCCAAAAAAACAAAACAAACAAAACAAAAAAACCAACAACCCAAAACAACACAAAAAACCACAGTGACCCAATTCCTGTGATAGAGGTTTAGGATCTTTTAGCAGGATTGTGAATGTACATTTTGTAAGGAAAACAATCTCACTAAGGACATAGGCATATTATTGGTTGTTGAGTTTGTGGTTGTGATGGTTAGGATAGAGAGATGACTTGAGAATCTATGATGGCAGATGACAGTATTGTGATATTGTCTCATTGTTAAATGAACAAAATGGAGAATTGAGCCTGGTAAATTCTTCAGCACAGGAAGGGTGAAGTAAAGGCAATTTTAGTCTATTTCATAATATTGTACATTTAGAAGGAAAGTGGTAACCAGATTGCAATGAATTTTATTTAGCATTAGAGGATACTTGCTTGTGTGGGTCATTCTGCTAGCTTTCTGCAAAAAGTATTAATGCAATGTCACATGCTCCAGTGGTTTTGGCATCCTTGCTTCCCAGAGTGCAAATTGCCCTTAAATGTAGGCAGCAATGTTCAGCATATAAGGTCAGGTAGAGGTTGTTATGGATGGAATTTTGCTCCTCCCAAATTTCTGTGTTGAAGTCCTAACTCCCAGTACTTAAGAATATGGGTTTTAATTTAGACATAGGGTCTTTCTTCACAGTTAATCCAGGAAAAGTGAGGTAATTAGGATGGGCCCTAAGCCACTCTGGTATGCCCTGAAAGATAGGGTAATATGAACAATGAGATATGCTTGGTTGGAAGACAATGTGAAGAGACAGAGGGAGAAGATGGCTTTTTACAAGTTAAAGAGCAAGGCCTGTAACAGATCTTTCCCTTACATCCCTCAGAAGGAAGTAACCTTTTCAATATATCCAACTTTCAGCCTCCATAACTGTGAGACAAGGAATTTCTATTGTTTAACCCATTCAGTTTGCAGTTTAGAACTTTATTATAGAGCTTCAACAAACTAATAAAAGGATCTTTGCAGGACTGCATGTTGTAGAATGACTGTTGGAATGAGAAAGAAGCGTGTAAAGAATAGTGGGCCACCAGAGAGCTCTTGAAACCGCTGGACAGTTAGATAGGCTGGCCATTTGGTCTTGTCTTTATCCATTTGGTGGATGGATACAAGTGCCACCCAGGCTGACCAGAATAGTCAAGGTAGTGAACCTAGCTAAGGTTTACTGCCAGCTTATGACTTGGTGCTCATCTGAACTGCAAGGGGTTTAGAAGTGGAATGAAACTTGTATTTTCTGTGTGAGCTGTGAGGTACTTTCATGGCTTCAGAAAAGGCTATGGAGTGCACAAATTATGTGCAAGTAAAGCACACCAACTTTTAATTTTGCCATTGGGATTCAGGAAACTTAATATCATATTGCACCAGAGTTATTTTACACTCCAGTGTTCTGAAGGATTTTGATGTGTATGTATGGAACACGTATATATCTTCATGTTTTAGTTGAATATTTAGGATTTCTGATGGCCTACTCTATTTCACTTTCTGCTTCTCTGTCTCTTTGTCCAATCATTTTGTGAATTGTGTGGGTGACACTACAGAATTTGAAAGTTCTGCATCATCTTTTTACTTACTTACTCTTCAGTTTGTAGTGAAAGCTTTCACAGCAGTTGAGACAGCAACTGTCCTAATGTACAAAACAAATTAGAATGTTACGTCCCAAGCACTGAGATGTTAATGGTAGAAGTAAAATAAGCCTCAAGACTCTGAGTAAGATTGGAAGAGGGGCCCAGGCCTGTCAGCGATCTTTTCTCCTTGAGGCATTCCTGTTTCTCTGATCATTGTCTAATTTAAAACTCACTTGGTCTGTGCTTCTTGACTTGATTACAACAGTTCCCAGGCTGTGAGGAGTTAAGCCAAAGAAGTTTTCATTAATTTGCCTTCTCCCAGAAGATTTTAGGCTTCCTTTCAAAGAAAGCTAGATACCACAATGAGCCAACTATGTGGTGAGAAGTTTCTCCTCTGGGAGAGAGCTGTTTGCTGAGATTCCAGCCTTTCAAATGTCAAATGTTACTCATTCATTGGCCCTTGTAAGTATGTATAGTCCTTATTTTTTATTTTAATTTGAGAATGTTTGCTTCCACTGGTAGCTCAGGGAGCTTTTACTTGCTGTTTGAAATCTAACCCTGGAACACAAAAAGTATGACTAATTCTTCTTACTGGAATTTCAATGTTTTCATCAAGGCTGCAGTTTCCATTTCCAATTTTATATAATACGGGCAAAATACCAACTGGCAAACATACTTCTTTTCTTTTTGGTTGGTTACATCAAAATATCTGTTGTGTTATAACAAAAAGAAAAGTTTCATAATGGTGATTTTTGTAATAGGAAGAAAACTAACTCTAAGGGTATTTAAAGAGTGAATAATTCAAGAGATGACTATCCAGCTAAGACATTTACTCAATGAAGCACTTAAAGTTAACCTTTCAGCTGCTTTTCATCTTCTGTACAGCAAGGATATTGGGTTAGCTCTGGGCAAGAGGAAAAATATATACACTGGAGTCACAGCTAATGGAAAGACTTTAGAACAACATACAAATACTCATGCCCCAACAATGACATAGTTAGGCAATCATTGTGATGACCATTGGAGAGATGAAAGAGGATCAGCTAACCAAAACCAAGTTTTTGACTTCTTCCAGAGCAAGCCTTTATCACTTCCTTATGTTGTTAGAACTCCAACTACGGATTTCTGGAATGCTATCGAGAAGAACTTGTATGAGAAACTGTAGTGGCATAGGGTTGAGATTTACCCACGTTTAGGGCAAGGTCTGACTATCTTAAAAAGAATGTAGAAAAAATATTTGGATGGCCTAAAACAGGTTTTCAAACTCTTCTTCTTAGAACAATCATCTGGAGATGTTAAAAAGCATAGATCTCCTGATCCTATCTCCATAGTTTCTGGATCAGTGGGTCAATATATTTACTTTTGTTTCTAGATTATTCTTGGTGTAGTTGTGACAGAAAATTCTGGCTCTAATTTGTAATTGTAGCAATGAAGAAATTACTCTGAATTGTTGGATAAACTGTGTGAGGTCTGCTGAATTTGGCATGTAAAAACAAACCTTTTTGTTTCTTGTTTAACCTATATCAACCCTAAATATCCTATTTTTTTGGCTTCTTTGACTTCTCATGAACTGGTATACTTGTTCAATTGAAAACTATTTGGTGGTATCGTCCTTGGAAAAATTGGTTCTGGATGGACACCTGTGGAATATCTGTAGCACTTGAAAATACATTTTCTCCAGGTATATTGAACCAGAGTAATAGGGAGGGGTCTAGGTCACTAGTATAGAAGCCTCACAGGTGATTTTGAAAAGCAGCTGATTTTGAGACTGCATTATGCTAATCGAGTATTGATGAACTGGCATTAGATGCTAATTGACGCTTAATTGCCTAATGGAAATCACATTAATTTGATTAAGATGATTAAACCTATTCATTTCACTCTGCTATGATTAGGTTCTGCATTTGATCAACAGACGTTTGGTAATGATCCTAAGTCCTATTGAGAGAGGCAAGCATAAAAGAGATCTTTTAACACCTGAAGTATATAAAATCTTCCCAATACAGCTTAAGGTGAATCTTGCTGTATGGATAGGCTCTGAGTAGGTCATAGAGTAGGGAGCAGAGCATTCCAGGTGAAGAGGACAAAATGAATGAAGTGATTAAGATGGGAACTGGAATTCTGTGCTAGAAGAACATTGTGCTAATGGAGTAAGGTATATGTGGTGGGAAATAATAGAATATGAAATTGCACATAATAGATTGGAGTCTGGGAAATGGCTTGAAGTAGCAAGAGTGTAGAAATGATTACCATGTTATTGTGTGTACATGAGAGTAAAGTGGTAACATTTTATCTTAGTAGCTGTGAAGAAGTTTGGGAGACAGGAATATGGTAGTAAGCCAAAGTGAAGAGACAGAACTTGATCTAGGCTAATGGCTATGGATTTGGAAAAGGACAGATTTTCCAAATATGTATAGCAGTAGCCCAAAAGAAAACTGTTTCTTTTGCAGATTGTTTAGAAATTTTCTGTTTGAAAAGAACCCATATCATGCAGAGAAGGTATAAAAAAACCTATCTCTGCAGCTGCAAAATAACTTCTATGGTTAAATTGTCTACTTGTTTAAGTGATCACAGAAATATTTAGAAACAGTATTAGCAGAATTTTTGATTATATCCACTGGCAAAACTTTTTCAGCTTAATGTTAGAGTGTAGTCAGTCTAGTTGGTTTGTGTAGCAAGCAGATAGACATTTGATTATTGGGTATTGGAATAAGCAGGTAAGACTAACTGTAAAACCACGTGGATAGTTTTTTTCTCCAATTTGCATAATGTTCACAATTTTTGAATAATTCTTTCTCTCTCTCTCTCTCTCTCTCTCTGTCTTTTTGAGAGGTTTTTGCTATAGGGTGCGTGCACTCACTGGAAAGACAGAGAGAGACAGAGAAACAGCGAGAAATAACCCCCTAGGGGGATGGCCAAATCGCAATCCCTTCTTCTCCATTTTCCTCTCAGAATCTTGGGCACGCATATACACGCGCCTGGCATGAGTTTAAGCCACCGGGTACGGGACTTGAACTGCAGTCGACTACATGGGAGTCCAGCGACATAGCCATTAGGCTAACTGCTGGTCCCACAATTTTTGAATAATCCTATACATGAAGAGTGACATTCAAGTTAGATAAAGATCTTGGAATTTTCTTTATTTCATTTGAAAAAAGTTATTTTATACATTCAATCACTGTACATCACCATAGTTTGTAAAATGAATTTCCCCAGCATGAATACATTGAATGCCTGTCCAAGTAAAGATATATGAATTTTATTGGCTTCCTCCCGTCTAGTCTCTTTCAAGATCTGTTTCAAAAACTGCCTGTGGGTGGGTATTCCCAATGATCTGATGGCCCCAGTTGTTCTTTACTTCTCCCACTGCTAGAGTCTTGATACTAAAGCACTCAAGCCAGCAGAATCTGTCGGTTCAAGGTAGCAAGTGTCCTGTGTAAAAATCAGAGGGCTCCTTTTGCTCTCAGAGCAATGTGAGGGTACCCTGATTAGCTGGGGTGGACTCTGGAGTCCTTGGATCTTAGAGTTGAGTGGGGAAGCAGTAAGAGTCAGAAAGGACTTGGCAAGATCTGCTTTGGAGATGCAGACATATCAGGCCCCAGGGTTACAAAGTAGCTTAAAAGTTTGAAAGGAGCCAGGCCAGTAGGCAGCATGGAGGGTAAGGTGTCTGGATCCTACATGGTAGATGCCATGGTTTGAGTCTGATTTTCTCAGACCTGGTGGCTTGAAAATCATGTCAGGCAAATGTAAGTGCGTGCCCAAAATCCCAAGGGGAGAGTGAAGGAGAAGGGTTTACAACATGGCCATCCTCCCTGGGGAGTGATTTCTCACTTTCTCTCTCTCTCTCTCTTTTGTTCTCATTCTCTCTCCAGCAATTGCATGCATCCTATAGCAATAAATAAATAAAAATAAATAAAAAAATAAATTTAAAAGTAGCTAACTCATAGGAAAAGTCTTGCTGTTCAGTTCCACAAACATTCATGGCCAGGCTCTGGAAATATGCCATTTAATGAAAGCTGGACACTGTCTTTGTTTTTAGGGAAACTTACCTCAAAATGAGCTCAATCTATGAAGGGAAAAAAGGGGTTACAGAGCATATACCAGCCCATCACATCCTTTGACTCTATGCAATTATGTGGAATAACTTGAGCCACACTAGAAGGAAAGCTTTCAGACATTATTAGATTCATCCTGGTGTTTCTTTGTGCCCTTAAGTACAAAAATGAAACTGAATGGTGAATGGATCTGAACACCACAGACACGGGGTACTGGCTCTAAAGGTTGGAATAAAAGACTGTTTTCTTTTTTCAGCTCAGGGGATTTTTCTCAGAGAATCAGCCCAATTTATTAATTTTTTTCATTCTCTTTGGAAATCCCCAGAGATTACAATGTTACTAAGCTAATGAATTTCTTAATTTAAATCTCTTTCCTATCACTCATTAAAGTCATAAATTGTTAATATGAACAATAATAAAAGAAAGATAATTTTTCCATTATACTTTGAAATACAACAATGCAATTTGAATTTTCCCTAATGAACAATGAAAGCCTTTATTTAGTTACAAAAACCTTTTGACTAAGAGGTGGCTGGAAATTGAACTTTGTGCTAATACTCAGGTTAATTGCCTCCCTTGTTAATACATCTTTACTGAGGGCAATTAAAGAGATCTATAACTTGTCCATGTTATAATGTCAATATATTAAAAAACCACATTTATTATTATTTTACTCTAGGGCACATGCATTCACTGGAGAGAAACAGAGAGCCATAGAGAGAGGGAACATGAGAAATCACCCCCCAGGGGAGATGGAAATGCCACAACCTCATCTCTCTTCTTCTCCATTCTCTTTCAGATTTTGGGTATGCACACATGTGCATCTTATGTATTTTTTTCAAGTCTCTGTGTTCAGGACTGAAACTGTGCAGCCAGCCATGTGGGATCTAGCACCTTAACCACCATACTGCCTGCTGGCCCTGTAATATCTTTTGTCATTCGTTAACGCCTGCAGTTCCTTCTTTTTTTTTTTTTTTTTTTTTTTTTTTTTTTTTTTTTTTTTGAGAGGTTTTCACTATAGGGCGCGTGCGCTCGCCAGACAGAGAGAGAGAGACATAGAGACAGAAAGCGAGAAATTACCCCCCACGGGGGATAGTCACACCGCAATCCCTTCTCCTCCATTCTCCTCTCGGGATCTTGGGCATGCATGCACACGCGCCCGGCGTGAGTTTTAAGCCACCGGGTCCGGGATGTGAACTACGGTTGACTACTTGGAATCCAGCAACATAGCCATTACGCTAACTGCTGGTTCCCAGCGCCTGCAGTTCCTTCTTGATTCAGGTGTCAGCTTCTCCAAGGGGAAAAGATCCTAGGAAACTCTTTTACAGCTTAGGTTGAAGGGAAGTGTTAGTATTCTTCTTAATTTAGGCATAGTCTTTCTCCTGAGGGGACAACCATGGACATGTCAGTAGCTTGCTGGCGGACTGATTCCCATGGTAGTCTTTCTACTCCATGCCTTGGCCACACCCTCAACTGGATCAAACCTGAAGTTAGCAGGAAATTGGTCTTCACTAGTCCTTAAGTATGAGGGGACTATACAAAATTTGTGGGGAAAAAATGGAATTAAAGTACACTTTAATGCAAAAAGGAAATCCACCCATAGTCTTTTCATAATATACATTTCCCATGAACTTTTTGGAGACCCTATTATATATCTGATCTAAACTTACAGCAACAGTCCTATAAGTTTGAAGAATAATCAAGGTCAATAAATACTTGGTTTTTTTTTGGGGGGGGAGAGGTTTTTGCTATAGGGCGCGTGCACTCGCCAGACAGACAGAGAGAGACAGAGAGACAGAAAGCGAGAAATAACCCCCCAGAGGGGATGGCCATGCCGCAATCCCTTCTCCTCCATTCTCCTCTTGGGATCTTGGGCACGCACGCACACGTGCCTGGCGTGAGTTTAAGCCACCGAGTCCAGAACTCCAACCATGGTCAACTACGTGGGAGTCCAGTGACATAGCCATTATGCTAACTGCTGGTCTCAATACTTGGATATTTTTGAGAGAAAAGTGATAATTTTTCAGCATTGAGAAACTCTCCGAAGGATAAGAATACCCAAGAATAATGTCATGTGTTTCATTCTTTTCTTTTTAGGTGGAATGTTTAAACACTAGATAATGCTACACGAGAATGTTAATTCATGTTTTGGGTTTAGTTTCATAACTCAGCATCTGATGTTTATTATGGGTTCACCTGAGGTTTATTTTATGTTTGTAACAATACAGTTCCTAGTTTGAAATTTCAATAGAGAGATTGACTTTTAATGTTGTTAAGGCTCTTTCTCCCTAGGCAGTGCTCTTAACATTAGATGTTTGACTTCTTTTTTTTCCCCAGTGCCAGAAACTCCCAGCAGATGTCATTGTAAGGCAGATTGTTTGCCCAGGCTTTTCTAGAATAGCATATCGCATTGCTGCATGTAGTAGTTATGTGTAAGTTGGATACTAGACTTAATTCTTTCTATAATCACAAGGATGGGTTTGTTATAAAGAGATAAAGAGATTCTTGGGAGTCTTAGCTGTTCTTTTATAAATAGAATTGTTTTCCTTCATTGTAAGTTATAACACAAAGAACAGCACCCTCGCCCCCAAGCATTTCTTGGGCTATTCCCTCAGCACAGACATGGTTGTACTCCATGTGGGACAGAAGAGTAAGAGTAAAAAGACTCACAGTAAGTGAGGCAGTTGGGATTTCAAGTGAGGCAGCCTCATTGATTCTAGACTCCCATGTCCTTGGTACCAAAGGAAAAACACGAATGGGCATTAAAAACATGGTGTCCTTATCATGCCCAAATAAAGCACATGGCTAGTCTTATCTGGGGAAAAAACAAAAACAACAACCCCTCCCCCCCCAAAATGGGAGAGCTGTACTTGAACAGCCTGACTTATCTCACAGATATCCAGTTCAGGTGGAAAAGACAATTTTTGTCTTTTGTCCAAAGAAGTCCAGGACACATTGGTTTATTTGCTATAAATGTAAGTGGAAGCCAATGTAAATTCCCATTAGTTTCCCTGTGGACAAATGGTGATGTGTTTTTGTTACCTAGGAAAATCTCATTCTGTTACTCTTTAATATTATAAGAGCTCATTAGCCATTTATCATTTTTGCATTGCTTGATTATGTTGTTATATTTTTAAGAAATTTTTGCCTTGGGGCATGTGCACTTGCCAGAGAGAGAGAGAGAGAGAGAGAGAGAGACAGACAGACAGACAGACAGACACAGTGAGAGGGAAAGTGAGAAATTACCTTTCAGGGAGCATGGCCACGCAGCAAGCTCTTCTCCTCCAGGATCTGGGGCATGCATGCACGCACACATGCCCAGCATTATTTTCAAGCCATCATGTCCCAGACTCAAAGCCTGGTCGGCTGTGTAGGAGTCCATCAATGTTACTGCCACGCTATCTGCTGATCCCTTGATTGCATTTTTTTTTCCAATGAAAACCAGTCTATAAAGCCATGACTATACCTTATATGGCATAGTATTAACTAAAAGACTGGTTGCTTGGAAATTCTTAATACGATGTATGTGGAAATCAACGATTTTATAAGTCTGCAAGCATCAGGCAGAAGAGGCACATTGTATGAAAGGTGGTGGGGTGACAGTGTGAGAAAATGAGTAAAATACAAGGACCTGGGCTCAGCTGCAGTGGTGTAGGTAATAGGGCATGATCCTAGAACCACATGGAATAATTGCATTTGAATTCTGGACCAGCCTAGATACATAGGGCATGGTGGTGGGTGTCTATAGCCTGGCCAACAGGAGGTAGGGCGGGAGAATAGTGGCATGGCAGAGTTCTGTCAAAAAGTACCTGTCTCTCAATCTCTCTTGCTCTTCTTCTCCCTCTCTTTCTCTCAAAAGTAAAAGAAAAGATATGGACTTAGAAAACAATTAAGTATTTCTACCTAACTAACCTTACCAGATGTCTTAGTTGTCCTGTGCTATTTAACAGATTACTTGAGACTGTATATTTATAATAAACAGATTTTTTAAAAGAAGTTTTTGCCTTAGGGCACATGTGTTCACTGGAAAGAGACAGAGAGAGAGAGAGAGAGAGAGAGAGAGAGAGAGAGAGAGAGAGACAGTGTGAAGGAAAGTGAGAAATCATCCCCCAGGGGGATGACCATGTTGTAATCCCTTTTTCTTTCATTCTCCTCCTGGGATTTTGGGCATACATGCACACATACCTGGTGTGATTTTCAAGTCACTGGGTCCAGGGCCTGACTGCCGTTGACCATGTGGGAGTACAGCACTGTAACCACTATACCACCTGCAGAAATGTATTGACTCGTAGGTATAGAGTCTGAGAAGTAAAAATCAAGATGCCATTACCTGGTGAGGGCCTTCTAGCTGTGTCATCCCTGGCAGAGTGCAGAAGGCAAGAGAGAGGACGCTCTTCCCAAAGTACATTTATTAGGCTATTACATGCACACATCAGAGTGAAGCTTATGGCCTAATCACCTCTTAAAGGTCCTACCTCTTAGTACTGTTAAACAGCAACTAAATTTCAATAGGAAGTTTGGAGGGGGCGAACATGAAAAGGAAAGCATCAGATTTTCTCTTCCTAAGAAATAAGCTATTTGATATCTATGTCATTTTAAAGCTAGCTAGTAGGATCTTCTCACTTCTCCCCCAGTAAAGTTATGTGCTTGCCAAGCGTCAGATGTCTTTGTCTCAATACTTTTACACCACCTACACATATCTCTGAATTAAAGTGGGCAAATGCAATATTACATAAACCAAGAAAATACAACTGTAAAATAAAAGGAAATTTTTATTTCTTGAAAATAACTGATAATGCTTGGAAAAGATTCATGAAAGAGAAGTTATTAGAATTGCTAATAAATTCAAAGGTGGATGAAATGAGTATAAAAGACTGAAAATTTTGAAAGATTTGGTGCTAAAATGCCTACAAAAATGTCTCTGGGATATTTCTCCACTTAACAAAAAAAGTGAAGCAGTAATTTGGAGAGAATGCTTGGAGTGTGACTTAGGCAGGGAGGATGCTGTAGATTACTGATCAGGTAAGATGTACTATAATAAATAAAAGAGTAAAAAACCTTCTCCATTAAAAGATCGATTAATGAATGTTTATTCCTATGTTTTAAATAATAGTATTTGACTAATTTTTAAAAACTCCATGCAACTTTTCGACTAATTGAACAGCTATTGATCTTGGTCTCACCAGATGGACATTTCTACTCTGTATTGTAAAAATAATTGTTAACTGTAGGCTGTGATTTGAGAATATAGTCATACAGAATTTATGCGTGATACAAGGGACATTCTTAAGAGAAGCTGAGTAATTTTCTCAGTATATGTTTGGTTCTTTTGTAAAACCTTGATTTTAGGGAGGAAAGAAGTTGGCCTGCTAGATACCCAGTACAGTTCATATCCATGTAGAAGAATGAAAAAAACCCTACAAAAAGACAAGAACAACCTATAAAGAGCTACATTTTGAATAAAAGAGTGAGGAGAAAACATTGGAGTACAGTGAAAGTAAGGAGAAACGTCTGAGCGTCTGAGACCCAGTGACTTGTGATGGAGGTGCAGAGAAGGACACGAAGTACTGGCTGAGAGTGACCTGAGGGAAGCTCCCTATTGCACAGAGGAAGTAAACAAAATATCCTGAGCCCTTTTTATTCCCACCTTGGACACTTGTAGTCCTGGCTACTGGAGCTCTCAAAGTCACTATAGACTTTTACCTCAGTGAAAACAGTTGTCTGGAGTTCTTATAGATACATTAACCTGAAAAAGATACACATGCTAGATCTAAGTTCTGACTGGGTGGTGCCATTTCAAGAGCAGAGCCACAGCTAAAGTGTATCCTGCCCTCAGTGTCAGTAGAGCATGTATACTCATACTTCTGAGGCCCCACTGTCATCAGAACATGCCCATACAAAGGGTAACAGGACCAGGCCAGCAACTGAGCCCTGTGATCCAGTAGAGACCCCAGAACCCGAGTCCTCACAGCACGTTGTATACTGGGGGACAAGCAGAGTACTACAGCAGGAAGGATACCTGTGAGACCAACTGAGTCAATGCAAGTGCTCTCTAGAATCTGAGGCCTCTTATCTTCCACATATCAGAAACTAAGGATTCTAGACAAGCCTCTCTCTAAAGACTGAGGCCTCTGAACAGTTCTCTCACCATTAGACAGACAAAAGACTTCAGGTAACTACTCCCCTTTTTCAGAGACTCAATATCCCAGAACTCTCAAGAAACTAAATTCTTCAGATATACTCCCCTAACACACACACAAACACATACACACACCTACACCTACCTAACACTAGTAGCCCTGTCCCCTGTTCCAACACCCAGTCAGACCAGGTGGCCCCACCACCTCAGAACTCACATGGCCACATCCATTCATATGGAAGAGCTTCTGTGTATTTATAATAAACAGATTGGCAAAGTAGACCCTCTGAACTGTGTATCACCCTAATACAGGACCAAACAGTATAGGTCTACACTCCTGGCAGCCCCTGTTTCCAACAAAACTGTTTCACAGCATCCACAAACACTCCTAGTTTTAGCCACAAAAGCACTTACAGAAGCTACTAACATCGGTTACACCCAAAGAAAATATACAGAAACTATTTACTAAACCCAACCAGAAACAAAGTCAGAGCCCACTATTCAAATAATACTTTAGGAAACATCCATTCTTCAAAAGCCACTCCTTAAAACAGGAAGAGATGATTGTTCTGCCCAGTGACCAGATAGTAATACAGGGACACAAGAAATATGAGAAAACAGGAAATATGACAACCCCAAGGACCACAATTATTCTTTGGTAACAGACTACCAAGAAAAGAGAATCCAAGAAATGCCCAAGACAGAATTGAATAAAATAATCTAAGGGAAACTTAATGAGGTGCAGAATTAAGATAAACATTTCAATTTGATCAGGAAAACAATCCATAATATGGAAGAAAAATTCAACGAAGATGGACTTTTTTTAAAAAAAAAAAAAAAAACTAAGTAGTAATCCTAGAGATGGATAATTCAATAGGTAAAATTAAAAATACAATTGAGAACACCAACAACTGTCTCTCTTAATCAGAAGAAAAAGCTCTTAACTTGGCAGAATTTTTTAAATTACCCAGTGAGGCAAAAAGAAAGAAATGGAATTTAAAAAATTCAGAAAAACCAGACGAGCCAGGTGGCATGGAGATGAAGGTGGCTAGATTCCACGTGGCTGGCAATGTGGTTTGAGTCCTCAACCCGAGGTTGCAAAACATGCTGGGTGCATGTGTGTATGAGCCAAAATTCTGAAGGAGAATGGATATATACTAAAAGGAAAGGAAATTAGTATTTTGAAGAGACATCTGTACTCCCATGTTTATTGTGTCATTATTCACAATAGGTAAGATATGAAGTAAACCTAAGTACTCAACAACTAATGAATGGATGAAGAAAATGTGGAACAAATACACAACAGAATATGATTCATTCTTTAAAAATGATGAAAGCCTGTCATTTGCAACAACATAGACAAACCTGGAGGAAATAATGCTAAATGAAACAAGGCACAAACTGAAAGACAAATGTTGTATGTTTTCACTCATTAATGGTGGCTTAAAGGTTTATTGGCATGGAAGTGTGGAGTTTAACAGTGGATACCAGAAGCTGGCAAAGTGGCTTAAGAAGAATTTGGTTAACAGATACAAAAATATAAGTAGATAAGTAAAATGCATTACAGAGTACTGTAGCACAGTCAAAAACTAGGGTTGGTGACAATTCAATGTGTATTTCCAAATAACTAGATGATTTCAAAAGTTTATAACACAAAATAATGATAAATATTTGAGATGATAGATATTTTTGTTGCTCTGATTTGATTATTACAAGCTGTATACATGTATTGAAAAACTATACCATGTCCTAGAAATATATACAACTATTATACATCAATTTAAAATCACAATAAATTAATTTTATGCACAGCTTAGGTAGATGCTTTAAATTGGTAAACTAGTTTTATATTTAGAAGAATTTTATGATAGCTATTGATGTCAAACTTTTTTGTAATATGGAATATGATTATAAGGCAACATTACTAATTTTTAAAATAGTCATCCTGACATACCTAACCCTTGTTGGCATGTTGAATTTCTTGGCACGATGACTTTAGAATGAAGGCTGGGAAAACTGACCAAAACAAAGGGAGATAAACATTGTGGCCAGCCTGAGTCAGGTTTGGCTCATAGTCAAGGAAATTTTAATGTGAAATATAGAGAGTGATGCATGGAGTGTTCTGGAACATGGGTGAGTCTACTTTTTTTAGGCCATGTCTTACAGTACTTAGCTTGATCCCACTTCCCAAATCACTGCAAATATCAAAATATAAGTTCATGTTATGTGTAATTCTGACCTAACTATTCATACTTCTAGCCTCACATATTAGCAAAATGATGACTGCTGAGAGGGTACTGGTGACAAAGGAATCTTTTTACTAGTTTGCATCTACAAGTTTGACTCCAGAATTATTCCTTTTCTTTCTTTTCTTTTTCTCTTTCTCTTTCTCTTTCTCTCTCTTCTCTCTCTCTTTCTTTCTTTCTTTCTTTCTTTCTTTCTTTCTTTCTTTCTTTCTTTTTCTTTCTTTTGAGGGATTTTTGCTATAGGGCACATGCACATGCTGGAGACACAGAGAAAATCAGAGAGAGAAAGTGAGAAATCACCCCTAGGAGGGGATGGCCAGGCCACAGTTTCCTTTGCTCCATTCTTCTCTTGGAATTTTAGGCACACATGCACACATACTCAGCATGAGTTTCAAGCCTTTGGGTTTGGGACTTGAACCATGGTTGGCCATATGGGAGTCCAGAGCCACAACCACTATGCCACCTGCTGACCCTAGAATTGTTTATTTTAAAAGCAATTTCAAAGTGGAAAGGGACCTTTCTTTCAAAGAGGTAAACCTCTTTGAGGTGATGATAGGCAGAGGTGGCAATGGAATGGAGGGAAGAAGATGGCGGGAAGAAGACAAAGAGAAGGAAAATGGACAGTTTGAAGATAAAATAGCACTTCTTGAAATATAGTTTATTGCACTTTGCTTTTTCAAGTGAGAGGCCAAGCACTGATCATTTATAGTCTAGAGGTATACAAACCTCTACTAGGCATTTTAAATTAAAGCTTGTTTCCCTTAGCATTTGGTCTCGTGAAGGAAAATGGCATAATTAACTTGAGAACGATGGCTTGAAGAAATAGTCATCAGGGTAAGCATATTGTGTGGTAAATAGAGCAACTGGGAAACCAGATTTCAAGTGACATCTATTCTCCATCAGAGAAATTTAATTATAGTTGTTATATGTAATTCATATTTCAAAGAAAGCAACATTTTTTAAAAGGATAAGAATAATTACTCCCATGTAACTTTAAGACTTTTCTATTGCTGAATTTAAGCATCTGGGGAGAATTCCCTGGTAACTTTAGGTGCATCTGCAAATGGGATTGTTCTTTGAGCTTTACAATCACATGACAAGATTCTGACTGTTCCCTTTCTTTCTCAGTGGGATATTGTTTTTGGGTGAGATCTTATATAACCTTGGCAAAGAGCCCCTTATTTTCTGCTTCTGGGTAAGTTGCTGGAGCTGAATTGTTGGTGTTCCTGGATTTTATTCCGGTCTCAAAACACAATGATCTTAGACAGCCTGGGGTAGGGAAAACGGTTCTAGCTTTTAAAACCTTTATTTTGATAGTTAGTTAGCTTAAGGTACTGGCAAGGGTGCTGGGCTGAACATCATATTTAGGTTCTCATTCTTGTTCTGCCCCTAGTGGGTAATTTTGGCTATGACATTTTAATTTGAGGCTTCTGTCTTCAAGGTCAGAATCTTTCTTTTCTTTATTCTTGATAGAGCATGAGAGAGAGAGAGAGAGAGAGAGAGAGAGAGAGAGAGCGAGCGCACGCGAGAGGAGAGATGCAGCCTCCACTGGGTCTGACCACACTGTAGACGCCTTCCTGAAGTCCTCCAGCCCATTTGATCCTGGGCACTTTCATGTGTGCCTGGTGTGCTTTAGGTGTAGTAGGCTGGGGATTCAGTCTACAATTGTCATGTTGAAAGTGGTACCAGAGATGGCACCCAAAACAGGATTTTAAGACACTATGGAGGAAAATTAGAAACCTTCATTGCATTTTCTTTTGGGAATTCTCCCCAGGGAATTCTTTCTTAATTTTTGAAGCTTTTAGGGGACAGAGGGGAATGAAAATGGAATGGCATTTAAAATCTAGTTTATATGTTAAATGTTGGATACTCTGATGCTAATATGTACATTCATAATTACTTTGTTGATGAAGAAAGTGGGGGGCCAGCTGATGGTGTACAGGTTAAAGTGCTGGATCCCACGAGGCTGACTGAGTGGTTTGAGTTCTAGACCTGGAACCTGAAAAACATGCCAGGTGTGTGTATGTGCTTGCCCAAAGTCCCAAGAGGAGAATAGAGAAGGAGAAGGGATTGTGGTATGTCCATGCTCCCTGGGGGCTGCTTTCTCATTTTCCTTCTCTTTTTCTATCTCTCTCCAATAAATACAAGTGCTCTATAGCAAAAATATGAGAAATAAAAAGGAAGATTAAAAAAAAAAAAGTGGGGGTAAAGTCTGGCTAGATTTGTAGACCACAGCAAGAACTTAAAATGCTAATAGAGTCCCTGGTTGTGTAAGTTTTGGTTCTGGTATTTCTTAATCTCTTTTTAAGAGATTCCCTGCTTAGATTGGATAGAGTTTTTGCCATGTGATTTGAATGTGGTTGAAAAGATAACATGGGCTATACCCATGAGACTGTGGCTGACCACGCTATTACAGCTCCCACTGAAGACTTACATAGACTTCTTTTTTTTTTTTTTTTTTTTAAACTTAAAATACTATTGTTTTAAGAAAAGAAAAAGTAGTAGATTCTCAGGAAAAATTTTAATTAAGATCAAGATGAATCCACATATAGATTTTTAGTTTTTTTTTTTTTTTTTTTTTTTTTTTCTTCAGCAGCAGTTAAAATAAAAGCCATAATGACACTAATATGTATAGATACTTGTTGGTGCTGGGCTCACTGAGCTAGGTACCCCACACATATCACCTTGCAAAATTCTCACAGAGTTCCTGTGAGGCAGATCTGATGAGGATATTTAAGTGTTGAGAGATTAACTTTCAGAACTTTCTATAAAACCACCAATCTTTTCATCTTTTTGAAGTCTAATTTACATTTTACTGAACACTCTTAAATTACACTTTTTGTCCACTGTCTCCCATTATTATTATTATTAATATTGGTTGATATTTGCCATTGGATGGCTCTAGCTATAAGATGAGATCAGGTACATTCATATTTTAGTTTTTCATGAAATTTTATGCAGTTAAAGATAGTTTAGAAATGGCTTATCACAAGCAATTTTCAAATATGTAATTTAATATGACTTAGTACATGTATTTGAGCATCAGTAGAGTCATTTTATCATATGGACTAGGTTTTGATGGAGTTTACCGTACTCTAAGAACATCCTATATGGGAAACTCCACTCTTACTGGAAAAATAATGAAGTGATTGTTTATTTTGCAAAAACATCTTTTGCTTGGAAAACATTAATAATAGGAACATTTGAAATATAAAATTCTTCTAACCCATTTGCTGTTATATGCATGGATTTAGAATCACAGAATTTTGTTAAAAATGCTTTTTTATATGTTAGAAAAGGGTCAGTGAATGCTGGTAGTGGGAGAGGTTATATGTGGGCACTCTGTACTTTTTCAATTTTTATATAAACCCAAAACTGCACACCCAAATAAAGTTTATTAATTTTATTTTTTCCAGTCTTTTTTTTAATTAAAAAATTTTTTTTGAGAAAAACCATAGATTTACATATAGGTGTACCATATATTTTAAATCATTTACCCATTGAAGGACATCTAGGTTGTTTCCAGTTTCTTTTTTCTTTTTAATTCTTTTTTTAATTTAAATTGATTTATTTACATTCATTCATTGTATATCATTACAGCATACAAAATGACATTTTCCATCCAGAATACACTGTATATGGGCTCAATCAAGCATATCAACATATGTGTTATCATCAACAAATAATTTTCCATTTCTCATTTCCTATATATTTTGCCTTTTTTCCCATCCTTGATTCCCTATCTCTCACCCTCTACCATCTCCCACCCTCCTCCCACCCTGTCTCTGGTATCAATGGTTGCTTTCTATGCCTTCCCCCTCACCCCCACGTTTTGTTGATTCACTAAAGATCTTAATTAATCTAAATATTTTGAATAGCAAGCGCAGCTGATATATAGATATCCATGAACAGAAGTCTGACTTTAGGCATAAACCTCAGTGGGTAGAAAGAACATACTATACAGGAGCACCTAACTGGGGCTATATATCTTACTGCAGTCATCAAACAGGTATTTTTAATGCATTTTTTTAATTTCAAAAAAACCTTTTAGGTTTTCTTTTTTCTGAAACTTTTTAAAACTTAATTAATTTACATTCATTCCCTAAGCATCTTCACAACATACAAAATGTGATTTCCCATCCAGAATATACTGCATAGTGGCTTAATCATGCACGTTATCGTCAAAAATTTTCCAATTCTAGTTTCATATATATATATGTGTGTGTGTGTGTGTGTGTGTATGTATATATATATATATTTAACCCCTATTTCTGACCCTCTTTCCTTTCCCACCCTCGTCTCATACTATCTCGAGTGACTACATTTGTCTTCCATTTCTTTTCCCCCCACATTGTATTGATCACACAATTTCTTAAATAATCTAACAACTTTCAATAGCAAGTTCAGCTAGTAATTTCAAGAAAAGCAGTTTTAACTTAAATCAAAGAAATCCTAAGGAACTTAGCTTAAAACTTAAAGCCAGGAAACACGTTAGGATTCTGTTCAATGTAGGTACATGAACCTATTGATATCTCAAGATAGGACACAAGTCCTTAAAACAGGACAAAAAAGCCTAGAACAAAATCAGCAATGTTTTAGACAAAAGTCATAAAATTATATTTCACCAATTCAGTTTCATGTACTTTATCTTCTGTCGTGGTTTGATTTTCCTGATTAAATTCTGGGATATAATATTCAACTCCAGACTTGTCCCTATGCTTAAGTTGGCCATTTTCTTAGTTTTTGAACTCTTACTTCTGTGTGTTTGTATTTAATTTTCCTGATTTAGCCCTCCCTTGAGAACTTCTTGGAGATCTGGTCTGGTGTTGGTGAATTCTTTCAAGTTTTATTTGTCTAAGAATGTTCTTGTCTTTTCTTCCCACATGAAGGATAATCTTGCCAGGTACAGTATTATTGGTTGAAATTGTTTTTCCCTTAACACTTTGAAAATATTTTCACATTGTTTTCTTGCTCACATTGTTTCCGATGAGAGGTCTGCTGTTATCCTGATGGGATGTCCTTTCTAGGTAACTTGATGTTTTTCTCTTGCCAGTCTTAGTATCTTGTCTTTGTCTGTGGTTTTGGTCAATCTGGCTATAATGTGTCTTGGAGAAGATCTTGGGTTGATTCTATTTGGGGTCCTTTGTATTTCTTGGGACTGGATCTTTGAGTGCCTCTCTAGGTTTGGAAAGTTTTCTTGTAGGATTTCATGGAATAGATTATCAATGCCCTTATGAGTCTCTTCGCCTTCTGGGATACCGATTATCCAGATGTTTGGACGTTTGATGGTATCTAGTATTTCTCGTGTATTATTCTTACTTTTGGGACTATTTTCTCAGTCTTCATGGTAGATTTTTCTAGGTCAGCAATTTTCTCTTCCACGTCTGAGATTCTATTTTCTGTTTGATCTAATCTGCTTTTAATATTTTCAAGGGAGATTTTTGACTTCCTGTATTATAGCCTTCATCTCTAACAAGTCCATATGATTCTTTTTTATAGTGTATAATTCCTCTTTTAGATCTTGCAAGAATTTCCTCACCTCCTGGAACTTGGTAGCTCTTCTCTCCATTCTCTTCTGCAGTTTATTGTCTCTCTCCTCTTTCATCTCTGTTAGCTTCGCCATTATGAATATTCTAAATTTTTTTATCAGGTAGTTCCATAATTTCCGTTGAACTGCCTGTGGATGAAGAGGAGTTATTCTTTTCCCTGGGAGGAGAGGTATTTTCTTGCTTTCCCATATTTCTTGTGGTCCTGTGGTGATTTCTAGTCATCTGATGGATGGTGTGTTTCTTCTTAATTCTTGAAGTTCAATCTGAACATTCAGGAGTGTGCAAAAAGAGGTTATCTGGAATCTCTTTGTCATTCTGTTGTGATCCCTTTGTGTAGTAGATTCAGTAGATATTGAGGAATATGTTAACCCAAATAGTATTTGGATGTTTGGCTATAGTTCCCTTAGATCTGTCTAGAAACATAGTAAATGGAGATTGAGGAGCGGGGAGATGAAATAAAAGAAAAAGAAAAGGAAACAGAGAGTGAGCAAAAAAAACCCCCAAAACCAAAACCAAAACCAAAACAAAAAACAATAACAATATGAAGAAGCAGGAAAAAAAGGAGAAAAAATAAAAAATAAATTAAACAATTTTTTTTAAAAAAGCACAAAATACAAAACTGCGTGGTGTGCTTGAAATCACTAGTTCTCAGGAGCCATGAGGAATCTTCTAAAGGCCTGGCTCTTGCCTCTCCTGCCTGGTGGGGGAGGGGGAGAAGGGATTACTAACAAGATAAGGCAGGGCTGAAAGCAAGAGAATATTTTACCTTGGAAAATTTTAAAAAGGAAAAATTACCAAAAAAAAAATATGAGGAGACAGAAGCAGAGAGATACAGAGACAGAGACATAGAAACAGAGTCAGAGAGAAGGTTAGAGGAGACCCCTACCACTAAAGTTTGTGGGCTAGAAGCTGAATTATCAGTAGGAAATCTTCATCTCCTTTTTCCCTGAAATTACTAGTTCTCAAGAGCCATGAGGAATCTTCTCAAGTTTATTAATTTTAAAGAAAGGGGTCAGAATTTCAGCACTGTGTGATTCTCTGTTGATCTTGAATACACTTTTACTTATCTGAATCTTAATTTCTTATTCTATAAAGTGAAGATAATAATAGACAATAATATTGAGAGGATTAGCTGATTATCTATCTATCTATCTATCTATCTATCTATTATCTGTCTATCTCTCTCTCTCTCTCTCTCTCTGTTTATCTCCTGGCCACTATGCATACTAAAAAAAAAAAAAAAAGCTGGCTCCTTTCCCTTTAAATCCCACATATCACACCTGAGGGCCATGATGAGTTTATTGTAGAATAGGGCTGAAAGCAAGTACTCTACCTCCTGGTCTGATGCATTTGCCATAATCCTGCATAGTTACCATAAAGCCAGCCTGGCGTGCCCTGAGAAGTGCTTTCCTGAGGTTGTAGCTTGTGTGATCTGTATCACGGGAGATGCTCACCCAGTCCCTCGACAGAACCTATTGGGTGGGCTTTATTTGTTATGGTCATCTGGACAGTGGTGCTTTACCGGGCCTGTTCAATTTCCCTGTTATCATTCTCAACAGTCTGAGGCTGTGAGGAGGCCTTTTAAGAAGTGTTAGAAGGAGCAATAGGCTGCCGTCCATCAGTGAGCCTGTACTCTGGAGTTTGAGGAGACTTGAAGCCTACTGGTTTTGACAGGTGAAAAACCATGCACTTTAGTCATGGGTGAGCCACTTCCAGAAAAGGGTAACTCACTCTATTTCTTGCACTGTTTAATTGCTTAACTGCCGAATGGTTTCTTCTATTCCCTTCTAACTGTTATTTTGATTCTCCAAATCACAAGCTTATCTATTCTAAAAGCAGAGGACTTGACATCAGGGATGGCTTTGGGAAGCTGATAAAAACCGAGGGCCTGCTCCTCAGTAAATGTATAAGCACATGCATGCAGCAACTGTTACAAAATGTTCAAATTTAATTTTTAGGAGTGAACCTCTGCTGTAAAAACATTCTGACATCCAAAACATTCAAAAACACATAAAAGGTGTAAAATAAATATTGGAAAATAAAGTGAAATATTTATGAAAACTAAAATGTAAAATATAAGAAGATGAGCTACTGTTAAGAAAAATGTTAAAACCAAAAGGTTTCTTACTGCCATCGAACAGGATGAAGTTAAGGCTGCCCATAGATATGATGATAGAGAGTGAAGAGGGTTGGTAAGGCTGTCAGCAAAAAACAAACAACCTAAAGAAAACCACATTCTAATAAAACAAAGGAAACAAATATTTAAAATATTTATTTAAATGATAACCCTTTTCTTATATATAAGTATAATTCTCCCTTTTCTTATATCATAAGAATATCGTCAAGGCTCTAAGAAACATTTTTACAAAAAACCGTGTACACTTTAGCAAAAAATAGAGTGCTTCACAAGGGAAATCTTCAGTTGGGAAAAATGGGATCAACAGATGATCTGATACATTTAATCATGTGGAAGATTGTTTTGAGAGGCTGCTTGAGAGTAAAAAAGAATTAGTTATAGTTACTTAAAGAAACTACAGGAAAATTGAAGAAAATGTAGAAAATACTACTTTCTGAAAAAACAAAACAGAAGTTGTACACATAAGAAGTAATTATAGTTTATCACTTGGCTTTGTGGTAATTTAAACAAATATAATGGGAAGGAGGGTAGGTAAAGAAACTAATTGTTCTCTTTTATAATGAAAGTTGCATAAGGTATATTTTAAATGAATACATCAAGAAATACCAGCATAAGCATACTTTTTAGAAACAGGGATAAGTAGTTGGAAAAGTATTAGGCATTAGAAATGTTCATTTTGGTGGTTGAGATTAGAGGGTCAGAGGTGTTAGGCTGGGATAACAATTATTTTGTATATATATAATAAAAGAGTGAAAGATAAGTCTGGATCTAGGTTCTCTTGACCCACATTACACGTTTGAATCAGAGTATGCAAAATGTAACAACAGATAAACTGGATTTTAGGTGTCATTCTATTATCTTTTCTCTTTTTTAGCTTTTTACTACAGGTCAGGTGTGCTTCCTGGAGACACACATGAGAGAGAGAGAGAGAGAGAGAGAGAGAGAAAGTAAGTCAGAAATCACTCTCCAAGGGTGATGGCCACACCACCATCCCTTGTTCTCCATTATCCTCTTGGGATTTTGGGGGCACACAAACACACACACACACACACACACGCAAACACACACACGTGACTCATTTGATTTTCAAGCCACCCGGTACAGGACTTGAATGGTGGTTGGCCATATTGGAGTCTAGTGCCTTAACTATCAGGCCACCTGCTAGCCCTCATTCTACAATATTATATTTAAAAATTTATCTCAAGCATCAGATCTAAAAATATTGTACTCCAGTTCTCAAAAACTTTGATCACTATCCATCTTCTAAATGTGTTGCTAAGTTCTCTCTGCCTCAGCCAGCCCCATCCCTTCCATTGGCCTTACTTGTGCCTTAGTGTTTTCCAGATCCTTCCCTTTTTTTCAGCTTTACTGAAGGATAAAACATATATATTTGTGTAAAACTTGGTGTTTTATATACATTGAGAAATAATGATGACAATTGAGGTTATTAACATATCTGAGACCTCACATAGTTACTATTTGTCCTATTTTCCTTTATTTCTCCTTCCTTTCTTCCTGTTCTTTCTTCCTTCCTTCCTTCCTTCCTTTCTTCCTTTCTTTCTCTCTCTCTCTCTCTCTCTCTTTCTTTCTGTTGCTGTTCTGAGAACATGTAATATATAACCTCTTAGCAAATTTTAAGTATTGGGTTGTCAGAAAAGTCGAGATGCATTTTTCTATGCAAAACTGCATCGTGACTTTTCCAACAACCCTATATAAAATACAAGGGACTTTCAAAAAGTTCATGAAGAACATGTATTATAAAAAGTTTATAGATTTCAATTTTTTTTTTGCACCCAAATGAACTTATACTTTAATATTTTTCACAAACCGAGATCCTCTTATGCAGAACTGTTAACTACAGTCACATTGCTTTACATTAAATCTCCAGACTTTATTCATCTTGCATAACTGAACCTGGGGACCCTTTGATGGACACCCCCCACTTCTTCTCCCCTATGTTCATCGTTCTGTTCCCAGTGCCTGAGCAATGTTCAGCACACAGAAGGGCCTCAGAAAACATCTTTTCAAAAACTAAGTAAAGAACCTTGGTTACTTTTGATATGAAATCTTATGGTAGCAAAAAGTGTCTGTGAGGTGTATGTAGATGTGATTATGTGTTCATAGGGTCCTTTTGAAGCCTGTCAGAATTCCTGATAACTATTTTTTTCCCTCTGCGCAGCATTTCATGAGGCAGATATGAGGCTCCTCTGACTGAAGATGTTCGTTGTGTAACCGTCCTTGGTCGGTCCTCAGTTCCAGTGCCGCTGATCAGTGTAAATGGGTGTGGATCACATTTATTGCCTCTTCAAAGGAGCAGTATGGGAAAACAGTGACTCACATTGTAGTGATAAATGGGAGTGACAACCCAGATCAGCAGTGGCTAGGCGCTGCTGAGCCTAATTGAGAGCTACAAAGGGAGGCGGAGGGCGTGCCCTTGTGCTCCCTGCACCCAGGGCTGAGCTGTTAGACCAACTGATAGAGCAGTTCCCAGGGACACAGCCCTGACTTGGGCAGGACTTCTGCTCCTTCTTCCTTTTATCCTTAAGCTCTAGGGACTCAATCAGCTTGCCTCTTCTCTGTATATCGAAGGCTCTCTATGGAGTAAGAACAACCCCTCTTCCTTCCTACCCATGGCATTCTTCCTGTTTCTCTGCTCCTGTCGCGTTTTGGGCACAAGACAATGTGCTAGTCAGAGCTTGCATTCCAGGTTAGACAAACTGGGGTCTGAAGTTTTTGCTATCTTATAGGCTTGGACAAGACCACCCAGACTCTCTAAAGCCTCTGTTTATTCATTCATCTGGAATACAGATAGTGCCTACCAATAATATTTCGTGAGTGATTAAATAAAACGTCCATGTAAGGGACTCAGCACAGTGTCTAGCAAACAGGAAGCATGCAAAAAGATTAGCTAGTACAACTGATATTGTTATAATATTGTTGTTTATATATTTGTATCTTCTAGTAGTAAACTTAATCAGGATAGTGATGGTGTTTTAGTCATTTTTATAACACCATTCACCTAACAACATAACGTGAGTCTGGGGGTTGCTTTTTACAGCTTTGACTAACAAATAACTCTGTGTGTGTGTGTGTGTGTGTGTGTGTATGTTCATGTATACATAATATACACATAATGTAAAATAAGATAAAATGGCTTTTTGAAGCTCTACTTGGCTTACAAGTGGATAGAATTATTAGAATAATTATGCACGGCACTAGTAAGACTGTGAATCAGGGCCAGGTGGTAAGGTAACTGAATCCAGATGGGAGAGTTTCTGGGTTCATATGCCAGGACTTCCCTAGGCATAATAGGCATGTACTGGTTGAGACGGGGAGGGGGATGGTGGGGGGGTGGATTATGAGGTGAAGACCCTGATGGGGTTACTTCTCTCTCTCTCTCTCTCTCACTTTCTCATGGGAGAAATAAATGAATACATTTAAAATAATCTGAATTAATTGTATTGGGGTATTTCACTTACAATGCTGGGAACTTTTCCACTTTATTTTTGGTCTCAAGAAATTTGGGTTTCAGGATAAGACCTAGTTGCAAAAAAGATGACTTCATTCTCACGCACTAGGAAATGTACATTCCTGTGGCCAATTTTAGATTAAACTGATGGGAGAAGATCAGTGTTTTGGGATAGATGACTCCTGAGGGTGGAGGAGAGGTGCTACAGGTTACTCCTCGTTGGAATCTCTGTCCCATGATGTCCTACTTCTCCTCAGATCAGATTTATCATAGTAGAGGACTTGGATGATAACACTGCCTAAGAACTAGAAACTCAGGAATTGGGGTGTGGGGGTGGGGGAGAAGAAGAGTTAACCATTAACTGTTTTCAATTTGGGGGCCAATGGGGACATGGTGGTTAAGGTACTAGACTCCCACATGGCCTACTAAGGTTTGAGTACCAGACCTGGCAGCTTGAAACTCACACCGGGTATGTGTGCACCTGTGCCCAAATTCCTGAAAGGAGAGTGGAGGAGAAGCGATTGCGGTGTGGCCATCCTCCCTGGGGTGTGATTTCTCTTTCCCTCTCCCTGTCTGTCTCTGTCTCTAGTGAGTGTATGTGCCCTAAAGCAAAACAAAACAAAGCAAAACAAAACTTTTCAGTTTTATATTCTGTTCAAGTAGATATATACAGAAGAGCAAGGAAACAGTGAATCATGTAATTAAAGAGATGACTGACAATACCCACTATGTTATGAGAGATCTCATAGGCTGGGAATTGAGAAAAACTATTTGAAGTCATTGGAAGCTGTTTAAAGGCACTCTTTCTGGGTACGTTCATCTCAAGGGCACGTGTTATGTGTTTAGCTGGCAAAGAGGAGCACATGGTTTAGCTATGTTAGTTTAGCTATGGAGCTTGTTTTGATTCCATACGTAAAACTAGGAGCTGAGACTACATTAGCATGGGTATCTACATTTCATATCTGTCCTCATATTCAAGACGATGCCTACCGAAGCCTCATCGCAGCTGCTCACCTCCTTTTGTGCCCAGCGGTATGCAGTGGAAGTCAGCTTCTGGGAACAGAACTGCTGACCTTTCCGAGCTCATATTCATTCATGTGCAGAAACTTCACCATTTGGGAGTTAAGAACTAGCTGTCCACAGATTTAAAAAAGAGATGACCAAAGGAAAAGACAAAACTATACACTGCAGTGTAGCAAGGTCAAGAAAAGGTTCTATGAAAAATGGGATGTTAGCGTGGAGAGGGAGAGAAAAACAGTGGAAGGGGAGAAATGGAAGATGCTGGAGAAAGCGATGAGGAAGTAAGATCCAGGAAGAAAAATGAACAGGATGGAGTGATTGGAGGATTGGTGGGGAAAATGATACCGTCTTCCTCTGAGCCTTAAGGGAAAGCTGAACTGACATGATAAATTTGGTTAGGCCATTTTTCAATGAACAGAATATTAGAGAGATTAAATCACGTTCTTGCCATGCAGTTATGTATCAATAAGGTTACCCATGATTGGGTTATTACTATGTGTGAGGCATTGCATTTGCTTTAATTGTCATGATACTTTTTGAAGTAGGTATTATTTATCACTATTTTATGGAAGTAAGGATGGAGGCTTAGAGAGTTTCAGTGATTTGCTTAATATTATATTGCAAATTAATAGGCAGCTTGACCATACTGTCTATATGACCTTCCTACTTGATTTTTCATGGGTTATGCACATTTTTTTTTTTTTAGAGAGGTTTTTGCTATAGGGCACGTGCGCTCACCAGACAGACAGACAGAGACAGAGAGACAGAAAGCGAGAAATCACCCCCCAGGGGAGATGGCCACGCTGCAATCCCTTCTCCTCCATTCTCCTCTTGGGATCCTGGGCACACATGCACATGTGCCCGGCATGAGTTCTAAGCCACCGGGTCCGGGACGCGAACTGTGATTGACCACAGGGAGTCCAGCGACATAGCCATTACACTAACTGCTGGTCCCAGGTTATGCACATTTTTGAAAACATGAAGAAAGCAGAAATTTCTCCCTTCTGACCAGAAACCCTACAGACATAGACATACCACATTTTGTGTGCAATTGCAGGAGATTCCTCCAAAACTCAACTGTGGATCCCTGTGGATGTTTGATGCAAGATGAAGAGCAATGAGCCACTTTTTCAACATAATAACGTCTAAATATGTGTTAGCTTTCTACATTGTCACTATATGATGCTATTCCAATGACATTTCTGTGGCTCCAAATATTTCTGGAGCTCCAACTTCAGAAAGGCCTCAAACCCATTTGCTGGCCACAAAAGAAAATCAGTCCCAGTTATTCACTTTTGTTTTTCCCAAACAGTATTTATTGTCCTGCTTTGTTCATTATCCTTGTTTTCAAATAACTTTTGGCTATTTTTAAAATTGCAAATCATTTCCAAAGGATTCTGTCATTAAAGAAATCCAAAGAATGTGCAATAGGCTCAGAAAGAAACCCTAAAGAAGGGATTATATCCGAGGTTAAAGCTTCGGATAAGGAACTGTGTTCTCAAATACAACCATTACGATAGCCACACATGCTGCCTGGGGTTATTACTTTAATGAGAGAACTCGTATAAGTCAAGGTATGCTTCTTAAAAATCTTAGGAAATATACTAAATATACTAAATTTGATTATTATTATAAATTATCTAGTATAATTTAGTGCTTCAAGTTTTTTTTTTTGATTATTAGAGAATTTTGTCACAATAGGTACAATATAGTGTCAATTTTATGAATCTACTCCTTAGGTGAACTATGTAGAAATAGTACACATCTTAGTCAATGTCACTTGACTTTTCTTGTTTGTTTCTAAAATGCAGCTTATTTTCAGTGCTTCTGAGAAGCTATTGAATAACCATACCTAAATTAATGATTTAAATAAATTGTTTCATACAGTGATTTTTGTGGCATCCTTTATTCTTCTAATGTCTGATTAAGATAGATCTGTTTCTTTTTTTCTTTTAAGACATTTTTGCTAAAATTTTTTGCAGGGTATGAGTGCTTGCTGGAGAGACAGAGAGAGACAGAAAGCAAGAAATCACCCCGCAGGGAGGATGGGCACATGGCAATACCTTTTCCTCCACTCTCCTCTTGGGATTTTATTGGGATTTTGTATACACACACATGTGCCTGGCATGGGTTTCAAGCTAGTCCCAAGATTTATCTTTTTTTTTCCTTTCTTTTTTTTTTTGCTATAGGATGCGTGTGCTCACCAGAAAGACAGAGAGAGACAGAAAGCGAGAAATCACCCCCCTTCCCAGGGGGGATGGCCATGCTGCAATCCCTTCTCCTCCATTCTCCTCTTGAGATCTTGGGCATGCACGGACATGTGCCTGGCGTGAGTTCAAGCCACCAGGTCTGGGACTCGAACCACGGTCGACTACATGGGAGTCCAGTGACATAGCCATTATACCAACTGCTGGTCCCAGATTTATCTATTTTAAGCATTAATTTTTGTCTTGGGGATATTATCTTATGCCTTGGATCATTGGAAATTGACTATTTTGGTAATGGTTTAAAATTAAAATTTATAATGATAGAGAGCATGTGTGCATGCATGAGAGAGAGAAAAAATCACCCTCAACAAGGCCTCATTATCCCAAGATTTCCTTTGCTCAGTCCTCCAGTTATTCTTTTTCTTGTTTAACGTTTTTGCCTAAGGGCATGTGCAGTCACTGGAGTGAGAGAGAGAGAGAGAAAGGAAAAGTGGAAAATTGCCCTCCAGTTGGGATGGCCACATCATATTCCCTTTTCCTCCATTCTCTTTGGATTTGGGGTGTGCACATACACACATCCAGTGTGATTTTTAAACTGCCGGATCTGGGGCATCAATCACAATCAACCATGTGTGAGCTCAGTGCCTTAACCACCGTGCCACCTCTGGCCCCTAGCCCTCTTGCTATTCAAGATCTTGGGCACATGGGTGCATGTATGGTGTGTTTTCAGGCCAATGCAGGGATCTAAATCTGCACAGGCCATTTGGTTTCCAGGACTGTTCACTTTGCTACCGAGTGTACTGTTAGACTAGGTCTATCTGAACTTTGAATGTTTAACTTATCAATTGTATTGACTAGACAATTCCTGCTGCTTCTGCTTCTTCTCCCTCTTTCATTACCAGAGAGCATGTGAGAAAGAGAGAAGGAGAGAAAAACAGAGAGAGAGAACCCTCCAATGGTCACACAGTCATACTGCAATTTTTTCTTCCATTTCTCTATCCCACCAATATTAGGGGCATGCGTGCATTTGCACCTGGCATGGTTTACAAGATGCTGAGCAGAGATTTGAATGCGGGTCAGTCTTGTGGGATCTAGCTCTCCATGCACAGTGCTTAACTACTGCATTACGGGGCTGGCCCTGCTTCATTGTTTTTTTTAAGTGTATTTATTTATTTCTTCCCTGAGAGAAAGGAGGGAAATGGTACCCCAAAAAGGTCTTTATGCTATAATCCACCCTCAACTTAAATCATGGACATGCATGCTGGGTGTACATATGGAGACCTCAGGACATGAACCTGGGAACTTCCCATGTAACTTCAGCACTTCAGTTTGGTGTGCTATCATTGTGCTACTGCAGCTGGTCAAAAATTGCTCCTTTCTGATTACATATCCCTATGGTACTTGAGAATCCAGGGATACTACATAGTGCATACAAATGCCAAATATATAGGAAGATATCATTAAAACGTTCATTGTCCCATTTTATCCCTCAGCCCACTTCAGTGACCACTGAGTTTTCTATGTGTATTTATACCAACCTGATGGGATGCCCTTCTGGAATGGACTCTAGGGTTAAATGATGGTACATTCCCTAAATTATAGGAGGCAAATACTTAGGTTAATGATTTTTACTTAATTGCAATTGTGTTTTACTGCACACACACTCATTCACAAGCTCTTATGGCAACGTAGCTCCATCAGTAACTAATTGTTGAGTCTTCTGTAATATAGGTTTGTGGTATGTAGGAGTGTATCTCAGGTCCAGGTGTCTGTTAAATTTTGCCACTTTCCTTCTAATGGAGATAATATTACTAATAGAGTGTTCTACTATTGTTGATAGCCACTGGCTTAAGGAATAGTAGTGGATGTCCTATTGTATTTCCTCAGCACATTTAGTGTAGACTCTTGTTATTTTAAATGTGATCCAGGAATCAGCTGCATCTGTATGACCTGCTTATTAAAAATGCAGAATATCAGGCCCCGCCTACTGAGTCAGTATTTGCTTGTAATGAGTTCCTAGGTGAATCACACACATGCCAGAGGTAGAGTTGCACTAATTTAGATAGCTCTATATAAATCCATATTCAGAGAAATTGCAGAAAATGCTCAGTTGCTATATTTATAGTGATGGATATTGATCAAAACTAAACAAAATAAAAAAGCCACAAGCAGGTTGAACAGATATAATAGTTTCCCCTATCACAAGTGATGAGTATAAATATATGAAATGGTTAAATTTCAGATACTTGGTTTATTCACTTTTAGCTTTTGGAATAGGTTGTTTTCCATTACATTTCCATTCACATTGAGTTCGGGTTCTGCTCCAGCTCAGGCAATAAAGTTGACTAAAGCTCATCATCCAAACCAGCGTTTTTAATTTGCTTTTCCTGAGAGCAAGATTTTGTGGTTTTATCTCATAGGAAGCCACAGTTCTTGTGAAGTAATCTGGTTTCATCCTCAATCAGTAGCAAGGATTAAGGATGGGACCAACTGACCTAAAAATGTGTTTTAAACCCAAAATGCAACCACAGGTCTGTGTTGGAAACAACGTGCTGTGATTGGAAAGAAACTTTCCATGAGAGACACTGCAGAACTCCTGCTGATGCTGTTGCAAATTGGAATAGAACTTGGAGAAGGCAATTTTGATAAACATGTATCAAAACTCTTCAAAAATGAAAATTCCATGATCAGCAATTCTGCTACTAGAAATTTACTAAAAATAGTTACATTATGGATTAGTAAGTGGTATGTTAGTTCTCCGAAGAGCTAGCTAAAGAATCCATAGAAGGCAAAAGAATATGTTTGCTGGGTCCTTAAAGTGATGTGGTACTTAAGGTGCTAGAATCTCACATGGCTAACTGCAGTTCAAGTCCTGACTTGGTGGCTTGAAAAAAATCAAACCAGGCCTATGTGGATGTGTGTCCCAAATCCCAAGAGGAGAATGGAGGAAAAGGGATTGCAACGTGGCCATCCCCCCACCCCCGGGGGTGATTTCGCACTTTCCCTCCCTCTGTCTCTGTCTCTCCTTGTGAGCACATGTGTTCCATGGCAAAAAAGTCTTAAAAAAAAAAAAAAGAACACGTTTGCTTACACCACA
Source organism: Tupaia tana (assembly GCA_026018925.1). Lineage (NCBI taxonomy): Eukaryota > Metazoa > Chordata > Mammalia > Scandentia > Tupaiidae > Tupaia > Tupaia tana. The sequence goes on along the minus strand of JAKSZU010000003.1, from coordinate 83,643,830 downwards.
ATTGGCATACCCTCTTTTGTTCTATTTTCTTCCCTCTAAGATTTCCTCAAGTAACTGAAAGAACTTTCATGAACCATTTTATCTCACCTCAGGCTCAGTTTCTTCCTTTGAACCACAAGGAGTCTGGGAGAAAAAAGTGTTCTCTAAATATTATCTATGTAAACAACCTGCGTGAGAATTATTTCACTTCCTTATATAAAATGTAGATTCCTGGGCTTGAATTCTAATACCTTCTGAAGGAGGGCTTATCTTTTTACAGAGGAGGAAGTTGAAGCTCCAAGAGACTTTCATTGACCACTTTAGTGAAAGGTAGTGGCAGCATGTAAATCCAGGCTACCGATGTGAATGGCAATGCTTGCTCTATCACTCTTCCCTGTCAGAGAAACAGGCCAACAGGCAGAGGTAGACTGCGGCCATTGTAAGTTTGCTTTTCAGCAGGGAAGATTTGTGATGATTATTGTCATGTGCCTCCTATGGTTTCTTAAAGAATATTTCATAAATATTTAATTTGCTACTATGTATTTTGTAGATCTGATTTTAATTTTTTGAGTGACTGAAAAAAGATATTTGCTAGAAGAGTTACTACTCAATAGCCAATGAAAATGCTACATCTCCTTTTTAAGTGACAGATCTTCCTAGTAGGAATGCATATTCCTCTGCTTGGAAGGATGGTGCTTCTGTGCACTGGAACAGCACCGACTCTCACTCCGTTGTTTATGACTATCACAGTCTACTATGTAAGCCACCCGGGTCTTCCATTCTGCAGAAGTCCTGGTTCCATTTCTGGTAGTTATGTCTGATACCTCCTTCAAACTTTGCTGTTCATATCTCCATTATACTTTCTGAACTACTTCCCAAATGTTGGGGGAAAAGTGAATCTCCTTTAAAGCTTTATTTACTTATTTACTATTTACTAATTTGCTAGAGGGCATGTGCGCTCACCAGAGAGAGACAGAGAGAGGGAGAGGAGAAAGTATCCTCCATGGGCAATGCCTTCTCTCCATTTCTCCCTGCTTTTGGAATTTGGGCATGGATATACAAATGCCTATGTGTTTCTCTACCACGTGGTTCTTGACCACATGGTTGGCCATGTGGGAATCTGCGTGTCTTAACTACGAGGCCACAGAGCCAGCCCTAAAATCATTATTTGAAGCAACATATTTATTGAGCTTGTTAAATGTGCCTGGCACTGTGCAAAAGCTACCCAGTGAACAAAGCACCCAAAGTACTGATGAATTTGGACTGCCTTGTTAACAGTCTACTTTTAACCCCTTTACCCCTCATCTTGTTAAGTTTCACACTAAAATTTAGCTAATTAAGAAAATGATTAGGGGCTAGCAGGTGGCATAATGGTTAGGGTGCTGGATTCCCACAAGGCCAACCTCAGTTTGACCTTGGACTTAGCAGCTTGAAACTCATGCCGGGCATGTGTGTGTGCATGTCCAAAATCCCGAGAGGAGAATAGAGAAGGGATTGCGGCATGGCCATTCCCCCTGGTGGGTGATTTCTCACTTTCTCTCTCTGGTGAATGCACATGCCCTATAGTAAAAAAAAAAAAAAAAATTCTCTTTAAAAAAAAAGAAAAAGAGAAAATGATCAATTAAAATTGCCTTGGAAGCATGGTAGTATGCAGCATCCTTTACAACTGAAAAGAGGAAGACTCACAATATGTGAACACCTTATGTTGAATCTTTGAGTTACTTATTTTATTTTTTTTTTGTAAATGAAATCAAAGAATTTTATTGCTTTGAAAATCCTGTCATGCTATTTAATGTTCTTTCATTATATTTGGTTTTCAACTTTATGGGTTGCTTTGGTTAATGGTGGTAATAGCAGAGAATTATTATATCCTTTGGGAGGATAAAAGGAGGAATGGAAATGAATAAAAATAAATTAGCTTTTTCATGTACAGAAAGGAGAAATAGTGTAGCAGCAGCAATGTATTCTTAAAATAATTAAGTTACTTACTAGGGCATTTTGAAGCCTCATTAAAAATTAACAAATTGGTCTTAGTGCATCTTGGTTCATTTTGTTGGCAGGTTGCCAAGTGCCTTGAGGCACTGGTTAATGGTCTCAGATGATGATCTTCACCAATTGGCAATAGTCTAGTATTTTAAAACCCATCTCTCCTTCCTGTTGATTATATAGTGAGGTGAAGGCAGAAAGAAGTGGGCCCTTACAGGGATTTTCACAAAATTTTGATGTATTGACTCCATCAAAAAGATAAAACTTGACAAGTGTTGCTACTGAATCTGGAATTTGGTGAGTTATCCTAGACTTATAAATGCCTTTGCTAAACAGCAGCTCCATTTATGTAATTTAGACCAGAATCAAAGTTTTAGTTCTCTGTGAACTACATAAATTTACCCTAATGATATGAAAGTAGTGAGACAAGGAAACCAAGATGTTCCCGTGACATATTTGATGGCTTAGGTCAGTGCTCTGATTTTTCCATGTATTCTGGCTCAAGGAGGCGGCAGCCTATGCATGTTAGTTGCATTCACATCAGCAAATGAAGGAGCCTCCTCCGAATGCTCATGCCCTGATTGGTGTTTCATCCATGAAACACCAAGCTTCTCTCTCTCTCTCTTTTGGTATACATCACTTCTTTTGTTATTAAAAATTTTAAATTATTTTATATTTATTCATTCAATCACCGTATATCATTACAGCATGCGAAATAAAATTCCCCAGTATCAATACACTGTGTATTAGTCAAATTAAAGATGCTATCATACACTTTATCTTCAACAGATAATTTTCCATTTTTGTGTCCCTTAAATGTTTTCTTTCTTTCTTTCTTTTTCCTGAATTCCTTTCCTCTTACCCTAACCCAGTACTTCTGATAATAACCAAAATTTAGAGAGAGCCCTAAAAGACTCTGTTTCAAATCTGTACCTCTAAGGTTTCTTCTATACCCCCACTTTAGGGCTGAGGTATATAACTTGCCTAATGAAATAAGACTAGTATATAGAAGACTCACACCAAGTGCCCTCCCCTTTGCTTATCACTCTTCCTTCCTCCTCAGGCATTGATTTATCTCTCTCTCTCTCACACACACATACACACACACTGCATCCTTTCTATATCCATTTTTCATTCATTTAAAAATATTTTAAAAATGATTAAATTAATTTTGTTGTTATTTTTAAACTTGCCACAGAGCATGTGTGTGTGTGTGTGTGAGAGAGAGAGAGAGAGAGAGAGCGAGCGAGCTGCTAGGTGCAGGACTTGAACTGTGGTTGACCATGTGGGAGCCCAGCACCTCAACCACCACACCACCTGCTGACCCTAAATCATTCATTTTTAAGTGGAGGGATGATTTAATTATACATTTGAAACAATCTTCTACATTTTTCCTTAAAAGGCTAACAAATTCCCTGGTTATTTCTAGTCAACTCATTTATGCATCTAATAGTAGCAGTATTTTTTCTAATGGCCTATGTTTAAGAATCTTTCCAAAGAGGCATTTACATTCATCCATTTTAGTTCTTATAAAAATGGTCTCTTCCCACTTATGTTTCATGGGCTTACATGAAATTTAATTGATTATATATAATTAAATAAGCCTGATTGGAATTTGTAGTTTTGAGAACATAAACATGTGACAACACAACAGTTGGGAGCAGAAGTGTACAAGGGTCCCAGAGACGACTGCGGTTGCTGCAGGTGCTAAGGATCCTAGGACTGTCAGTATGCCTCAATTAATCTAGTGGCTGAATTAGGAGGAGATTGACTAAAACAGCTGTAATAACTGAGCTCTGTGGAGGGGTGGTTCTGGGCCAGGCTCTGTGTTAGTCATTTACATACAATCTCATCTAATCTTTACTGTAACTTTGAGAGTTAACATTGCCAGCCTTACTTACACAAATGAGAAAAATCTTTGCTAAGTAGCTTGTCACAGTGCTAATAAGCAGCAGATTAAGGGGGAAAAGAATCCAGAATGGATTGTCTCAAAAGATTTTATTTTTAACCATCATGCTGTATCATAATAATGGATTTTGATTCTAAAACTTCAGATCTATACCTATACATAGAATACAGACATCGCAAGTAAAATCTCCATTTTAATAAACAACTATTATTTCCCCTAGTTAGTTCTCTGTTATTCCTGTTACAGAAATTCACAAGGAAAGATTTGTGGAAGGAGCCTGGAAAAACACAGGGAATGACTTTTGACTAATGTGTAACAAGAGTAAATAAACCAAATGTTTCCCCTGCTCTAAGTAATTTATCAGAAAGCTTATCATTTCAGAAGTGAATGATGTCAAGTTTAATATATCCTGGGGACCTAACAGGAGTTCAGTTTTCAGACTTCTAAACTGGGACCTGGAAGATTTTTATGGCAGCTATTTGTTTTCTGTGTTTTTTTTTGTACTGTTGCCCCACCCTATTCCATTTAGTCATTCAAGTTTTGATGAAAACTTTGAGCTTTGATTAGAGAGGATAATTAGGATAACTAGAGAATGTTTGTGGGTTTATATGGTAATTTAGACAGTGATATGTATATGATCAAGCTGTGGGGTAAAATCAATTCCATACGTATGTATGTTTGTTTATTTTTTTCACTTCTTCAACCTTTAGGGATTAAGGGTATTTTAAAATTAAGTTTGAGATAGAAAATTGACCTTGGCTTTGTGAAATGTCTTGGAGTGAGCCAGTCATTTGTTTTGGCCTCCTAAGAACTCTTGAAAAATAACTCCCTTGAATCCCTAATCATACGTAGAGCAGCTGGCTTTTTTTCTCCTCATTCTTTTTAATGAAGTCAAGATAATCCTGGCTTTAACAGGATTTTGGAATCTCCCATTCCAAAATGGAATGCTTCTGTCCTAATGCTCCTGTCCTAAATGAATTTGATGCTTATCATCATCATATTGATCTCACACCTTTTGCATATTTTCACACATTGAGGAGTTGTTTCTCTCATTCTTTTTTCTGAGTCATAACACAGATCTCTTAGTTTATCCAGAACAGCCTCTCCCTTACTGTGTGGTGTGTTGGTAAATACTTAACAACTTGCTATGAGGAAAAAACAAAAATGAAACCACACAACACCCTGGCCCTGCTTGGTAACATTTGCTCATTTCCACAGTATAGATACTGTACGATGACTTATTTTAAGCTCCCAACCTAACTCCACTGGGTACTGGGTTGGAAAGAAATGCACATCGATCTCTCACAAGCCTGTTTCTGGAGAGCCATGCCTCACCTCTTCTGCCTTTTCATCAGGTAGCTCTGCAGGCTCGCTGCTGGCACTGTTGGCCTGAAGGCAAGGCAATCAGGAACTTCTGGTAGTATTTCCTGCTGAGTTTGACATTACTGCTATATCAGTTCTTTTATTTACTATTTCAAATATTGTTGGAGAGATTTCATTTTAGGAATTATTTGATCAAAATACATATATACTTACACACACACACACGCACACACATATACATTGATATTTGTTCTGTTTTAGGCCCTTCCTTTTGGTGTTGGCATACCATGTCTTCCTAACATTTTCAGGAATCAAGTTGATCTTTGCTCGACTTGCTTTCTTTAACCTCAACCTCCTGAGTTGCTGATAAATTCAACCCTCGTATCGGCCTATCAGCTTTTGTCCTTCTTTTCACTCTAGCCTTAGAGATCCCTCAAGTACAACATGCCAGTGTGACCATGGCGGGACTTGCTGCAGTGTCTCTGAGTTTTTGCAAGGAGGGACAAAATCATATGTGTATATGATACCAGCCCTGAATTTTATGCAAGGCCTTCTTACCACGTGGACAGGAGTCCACGTACTCGTGAGAGGATTCAAATGATTTTCAGTGGCATAATGAAGTGGGCTCAAAATGTCTTCTGCTTTTCTTGTTATATTCTGAAGCTCCCTATATTGAATTGCTTAAGATCAGCAGGAAGAAATACAGAAAAAAATACTCTTACCTATTGGTTCTTCCTCAGGACAAGATTTCCCAAGTTAGGAGGGTTGGTTCTTTTTGGATAAAGGACTTCAGTCCTTTCACAGATGGTACAATGACCATGCTAGCCAAGATGATGTAGAATTTATACTTTGATAATCCCTCTGCTTCAAACATATGGAAGTGATAGACACAATATAATAAAAGAAAAAAAAAAAGAAAACAAAAATATGTAACTGGCTCAGAAACAATATAATATTTTGGGGGCCTTAAAACATGGCAGAAGGGATGGTAGGTGGCATGGTGTTTAGGTGTTGGACTCCCATATGGCTGACTGTGGTTCAAGTCCTGGACCTGGTGGCTTGCTTTCTTTCTTTTCCTTTCTCTCTTTCTCTTTCTGGTCAAATTAAAAAAAAAAAATTAACAAATGGAATTAATTAAATAAATATTTCTTAAAAATATGGCAGAAATGTACAAGAATGAACAAAGTTTGCTGTTGCTCTCTTTCTCAATAAGGCCTTCTCTAGGCATCCTTGCTAAAATGTCAATGTCTCTTTTCTCTCACCCCAGCATATAGTTATCTGTCTTTCTTGCTTCATTTCTATCCTTAGCACTTTTAACATACTACATATTTTACCAGCCTATCCTACTATCTGACTAATATATCTTACTATCTCAGTAATTTTCATCAGTTTATTTTATAGTCTCAGTTTCAGGAGGACAGGAACTTGTCAAATATTTCTGAGTGAGTAAGCGAATGTTAACACATGTAATCCACTTAGCAAAATCCTGGCATGTGGCAAATGTTCAATAAATACTGTTGTTATTACTGCTGCCTATGAACAAGCCAGTCTTGGTGCTGGTGTGGTCTAATGTTTTCTACCTCTTTTCTGTGTCTATCACTTCCAGTTCTCTGTTACCTTTTATTTTTTAAAGTTTCTTTCTTTATTTTTCCCTGAGGGAGAGAAGCAGCATCCCTCAATAGGGTCCTGACACCACAATCCACTCTCGGTTTCAGGCAGCTGTGGATTACTGTCATGTATGTGGCCGGCACCCTCCAGGAGAGCTCCAGACAGGGAACTGGAACTGGAAACTCATGTAGGTCTCCCTCACAGTGTCATGTTTTACTGCTCTGCCATCATCAGGCTAGTCCTCTGCTACCTTTGCCTCTCAATTCATCACTCTTTTCACTTTTCCCATTATTCCTTCTCTCTCATTCCCTAACTGTCCAGTGTTCAGAAAATGCCGTGTCTTGAAAACCATCAGAGTCCCTGGGGATCCCCTGATCCCTCAGTTCAGGCTGCATGTAGGTATCTGGTGGCCAGGCAGAGAATAAAGAGCGCCATGAGGGTGTAAGGCCCAGCCTTACCCATTCTCCATTTCAGCTTTACTGCTACATCCTCAGCTATACTTAGCTTTTGTGAGATTACAACCCAAGTTCTTTCTGATTCCTATCAACCACACAGTTAAAACACAATCACATTGATTTTGAATTTTGAGGACACATTGCTGTTTTTTTTCCTTTCAGCTTCATTGAGGACTCATTGACAAGTAAAAATTGTGTATAGTCAAGGTGTACCACATGATGTTTTGATGTACACATGCATTATGAAATAATAACCACAATCAAGCTAATGGACACATCCATCACTTTACATTTTTCTTTTGCTTTTCTTTGTTCTTTCTTTCTTTCTTTTTTTTTGGCATGTGTGTGGTGAGAATACTTAAAATCTATCCTCAGCATATTTCAGGTGTACAATTCATTTTGTTAACTATAGTCACCATGTTGTATATTTGGAAAAACACATGACCATATTTGGAAAGACACATGACCTCTGTTTATGGAATAAAACCTGGGTTTTGAAGTGAGAATAAATAGAAATTTGTGGGATTAAGAGGTGAGATATAACCTACAATAAAGACATTACAGGAGAGGTACAGAGTATCAAGGATTTAAATTTAGTACTGAAACAATTTATTATCCCTGGTTCAAAAACCTAGTGAGGACGATAAACAGAGCATCCTGCCCAAAAGGCTCTTAAGTGAAATAAGGAACCTTGATATTGACTTTAGTGTTTGAGGTCCTGAGTGTCTCCTAATGTCCTAGATCCCAGGTAACAGGTAAGGCATAAGCAGGGTAGATGGCAGGTGAGAGGATGAATCACTGTATTTGACATGAGGGCAGTTGCCAACTTTCGCTTGATAAACTGTGGTTTGTTCCTCTTAGCACTTTGGGGGAGATTCATTGTACCCTGTATGCCAATCCTCAGCAAAAAGCAAAATATATATGTTTTATAATTTTATTTAACTTTATTTATTTATTTTTAATTTGACCAGAAAGGGAGAGTGTATGTGTGAGAGATAGAGAGAGAAAAAGTGAGAAAATAAGCCATCAGGTCTGGGACTTGAACTGCGGTCCACCATGTGGGAGTCCAGCGCCCTTAACCACCACACCACCTGCCAGCCCCTCACTAAACATTTTTAAAAAAACTTCGAAGGAGTTTTCACTATAAATAACATGTAGGTTGAAGAAATTATAAGACTAAGAGCATCCACAAAGCAAGGTGTTGACATTGATTATTTCATTCTCGTTGGAATTTGAAAATGAATGACCACAAACTAGCTCAGTGTCATGCCCCACATATTCAATTATTATTGTATTAACTGATATTGATTATACAGGTCCCCAAACTTGAATAATTAAAGTGATGATCATCTTTGCTAAATCTCTCTTTTTAAAATTCATGGTAGAACATGTGCATATGTATGAGAGAAAAGAAAGAGAGAGAGATAAGCACCCTCCAGAGGGCTTGGTCATGTGTGATCCCCCTCCTCCAGTCTTCCAGCCTGCCAGAATCCTGAGCACACGGACATATATCTGCTATGTTTTCAGGCCCACTGGGCTCAAGACTAGAACTGTAGTCTGCATGTGGCTTCCAGCTCCATGGTCGAGTAAGCTACCAACCAAACGTGCCAGAGAAGATGGCCTTTCCTAAGTCTTTGAGGTGGGATAAAGATGAGGTACGTAAACCTGCACAGTAGTAATAGGAAGTGGGTGATGTTAACCTGAATAAATGTAAGTCCCTCTGAAATGACTTATTTTGATTATCGTCTTGACTCAATAGATTTTTCCTCCCTGGTAGAGGGCTGAAGATGCTGGAACTGTATCTCTGGGGGCATGGCCTCATAGAAATTGCTGAGGAGTCTATGAAACAAGGATATTAACAACCCATCATTTGTGGGGATCATGGCATCTCGAGCCAACAGGAGTTGAGATGCAGACTGCAGGCTGTGGAAGCAGTAGACCCTCTGGGGCTCTATGTATTAGGCCAAATTCAGGTCACTCTATTTACCAGCCATATGATCTTCTAAAAGTCACTTAAGTTTTCTAAGCTTCAGTTTCTTCAGCTGTAAAATAGAAATAATGTCTGATTTCAGGGTTGTTATGACAATAGACATTTAGTCAGTTAAAAAATGGAAATAAAAATTTATAAACTTGGATTATGAGCTGAATAAACAGCTCTCTAAGGAAGACATACGAACAGCAAAAAAGCATGAAAAAATGCTTGACATTCCTCATTATAAGGGAGATGCAGATTAAAACCACATGAGATACCACCTAATCCCAGTCAGAATGGCGAAGATTAAAAAAACAAAAAATGGTAAGTGCTGGAGGTGATGTGGTGAAAGAGAACACTCCTACATTATTGGTGGGAATGTAAATTGGTCCAGCCACTGTGGAGAATGATTGGAGGTTCCTCAAAGACCTTCAAATAGAACTACCATATGACCCAGTAATTCCACTACTAAGTACCTACCCAAAGGACAGGGGAGTGCTCAGTCAGAAAAGTGCTTGCACAACTATATTGCAGCATCATTCATGATTGCTAAGACATTGAACCAATCCAAATATCCACAAACAGATGAATGGATTGAAAAAGTGTGGTATATATACTCCATGGAATATTATTCAGCCATAAAAAACAACAAGGCCCTGGAATTTGATAGAAAGTAGACAAATATGGAAGATTTGTTGCTGAGTGAAGCAAGGCAGGCTATGAAAGAGAGACATTGTATGTCTTCACTTAACATATACTGACTGTCCCCACTCTATGGTAGAGACTGAAAGACTGGAAGACATAAAAGCATTAAAAATTATTATGGACACTAAAGCCAAAGTGGAAGAAGAGTGTGGGAAGGGAAGAGCGCAGGAAAGAAAATTTGGGGAAAAAATAGAGAGGCAAGATATTTGTGAGATACAGATGGCTTATTATCTGTTGGTGAGGATGTGTATGTTATTCTCAACTGAACTGAGATGTATATCATGCTGGGTAAAGTCTCTTTACAATCTAAATGATGTATAGCAATTGAATGTATAAATAATAATAATAATAATAATAATAAAAATTATAAAAATTATAAACTGTCTACTATGTGCCAGACCTGTGTTAGATGGGGATATAATGCAGAATGAAGAAATATTCTCCTTACACTCATGGAATGCATAATCTGGCTGTGAAAGCAGATATTACCTAGTGACTGGTATAGAATTAGGATCTCAAAACATGGTAGCTATCTTATTCATTTAAAAAATGAGAGCATTGTAATATTGAGAGGTTAACTGACATGCTCCTGATTTCTTAGTGAATGTTGGTGGGGTTGGGGCTTTATGTATGGCTACAAACCTTAAAATCAAGAGTTTTTCACAGAAGCTGGTGGTGCTATACAGAGGCTTGGTGATGAGGCTGGATCCTTTGATTCATTTGGAGGCAGTATTTCCCAATCAGATGCCATGGTAGCACGAATCCCCCCACCATTGCCAACTATTATCAGGTCAGACTTTTCTCAGGTCAATTGGAATAATTCCAAAGCCACAATTAGTTCATTCTATATGGAATTTTTTACGCTCTCATGGGTTCTTGAAAATTCTGCACAAAGGTCAGTAACATAAGCCATAGGCTTAGGGTTAAATGAGCATTGATTTGCATTGACCACAGAACTAGTATAGAGGAGAATGTCCATTCTGTAACTCAGTGACTCCCATTCAAGGACTCATATGAGAAATTTATTTGAGAATGTAATGCCAACAAAAATTGCATCCTCCTTTCTTACAATGAAAGCTGTGTAAATAACCATGTTTGCCTTTTTGTACAACCTGCCAAAAGGCTTAGACTAAAAATTTGTGCCAGGTCATAGGGACTGCATTAACCTTTGAGTAGTTATATATGAGGGGCCTTTAAAAGGTTCATGAAAAATGTTTATTTGCAGAAACTATGCATGGGTTTCAAACATTTTTTGCATAAAAATAAATTCATATTTTAATTCTATATTTTTCACAAATTTTTTTTGAAATTCCCTTATTTATTTCCCCCTCATTTTGTTGGTTCTGTTATGTCATTCATTTATGTTATTTTATTGTCTATATGCTCTTTTATCTGAGATTATATACCAAAATAATTTGTTAAAAAACTGCTTTACATTGCAGGACAGAGTGCCAAGAAGTGGGAAAAATAGAAGCATCAAGGGAGACAATAGAGAAAATTGTGAATGAGAATGACCTCTAGGTAATTATTTTCTTCTAAACTCTACCTGGTAAATATAGGCGTTCTATTTGCAGTTGATGGAATGAAGCCAAGGACCTATGACCTCTCAGTTGACCTGAGTCTAATCTCAAAATGAGTGCCTTTCAGCTCTTTCTTTTAGTTTCTGTGTACATTTGCTGGCATATCAGATAAAGCACAGAAGTTAAAAGCCTTTTGGTCCCATATTTCCCGTTTATCTAGATTTGCAAGATTGATGTAGCCTTGGCTTCCAGTATGCTTGCTGTGATTAGGAATTTGTTCTCCGTGACCAAAGCTACCTTTACCTCTATTTTCTTTACCTTTGTGCACTAAGTTCACATCACTTTTCTACAGAACGGCATGTTTTCTACAGAATTGGCTCTTCCCCTCTGTTCTTGTTGCTAATCAAGAAGGGAATACAAATAAAATAGTTGGACTCAATTCTCAAATAGAAATATGTTTCAACCAAGTAGAGCTGTAAAAACATGAAACAACCCAGATTTACCCCAGACCTCTAGCCTGGGACATAATGAAGTTGCAGTAAGAGTCAGAGCAGCTAAATCTGGCTCGGCCCTATTAGTGAGATTGCTGCAACTCAAAATTCCTTCTGGGTGAAAAGGTTACTGGGTACCCATGATATGCTTACCAAAGTCCACAAATGATCTTTTTTCTCTGCCTTGGAAACCTTACCGTTCCCTCTCCTGGCCCTTCTAGGTTTCTTCTGCAGTCCTTGTGTTCCTTTTGAGAAAACTCTTTCAAGGACTCCACTTCAGTGGTTACAGGGATTGAGCCATTCCTCTGCTCCATAATCTATAATCTCCAGGCTTCTCCTGACCAGTGTTCCACCCTGTTACCAGGCACAAAGGAGGGTACACATGTCCTCAATTGTCAGCAGCCCTCAAGCATGACTATCCTTTCACTTGACCTACTCATTCGTTTATTGGGTGGATGTGGCCAACTGCTGATCACACCCTCAAATCTGTTTTCTCCCTTTTCAACATAATAGAGCTACCTTATTGGAGCCTACCTCTTCCAGTCTACCCTGAAGCCAGTTCAGGCCATGTAATTAAGCTATCACTAATGGAATTTGGAAGTTTAAATTTACAGTCACTTACTTAGAAAGGAAGTGTCCACCCTGTATATAATCCTTTCCCCTTTCTCATGGAGAATGTCAACCACACCGATGAGGACAGCACTGTAATGTAGTAGTTGTCAGAGTGTTCTGCAGACATTTGAAGATTCATGAGGCCCTTTCAGGAACCTGGGAATTCAAAACTATTTTCATAGTAACATTAGATGTTATTTTTCTTTTTCACTGTTTTATGTTACCAATGATGGTTCAAAAGCAACGGTTGATAAAAATTGTGGTGTGTTAGCATAAATCAAGACAATGACACCAGGCTTTTCCAAAAGTCATGGCATTCTTCATAGACTTGAATTTGCAAAACAAAGCAAATTTTAGGTAAGAATATCCCTAAAGAAGCACTATGAATTATCAGCTTGGCTCGATCACTGCCATTAAGTATACTTTTGGAAAATGTGTATGACAAAATAGGGACGGACTATGACCAAATACTTCTGATGCTTACAGAAATAGGTTGTTTCCAGGAAAAACATTTGTGTGATTGAGTTGTGAGTTTAACTATTCGTCTTTTTTCATACAAATGACTTTTATTTGAAAGAATGATTAAAAACTTAGTTTATTCAGAGACTTGGCATATATTTCCTTTAAAATGAGCCTGTCACTTCAAGGGGAAAAAAATGACTATAATTGTTATCAATGATAAAATTTGAGTTTTCAAGTGAAAATTTGAATTTTTGAAATTATGTATGTGTTACCATAAACCAGATAGCATCCTAATATTTAAAAATCATTTTTGAAATTGGTAGAAATAGTGATAAATGTGATTTTCTGATATTGGGCAATGAAATGTGTCACATTTAGAAATCAATGAACCAATAATTTCTGAAGACCAGTGCATGATGTTTGGAAATCATGTGTGAATGAAAGAGCCATTAGAGGGGCTAGGAGATGGCCTAGTGGTTAAGGCACTGGACTTCCATGTGTTTGTCTATGGTTTGAGTCCCAGACCAGGTGGCCTGAAACTCATGCCAGGTGCACGTGTGTGTGTACCCAAAATCCTGAGAAGAGAATGGAGGAGAAAGGATCACAGTGTGGCCATCCTCCCTGGGTGGTGATTTCTCACTTCCTGTCTCTCTGTCTCTATTTCTTTGGTGAGTAAATATGCCCTATAGCAAAAATCCCCCCCCCCCCCCCGCCCCAGTCATTGGAAGTAAAAAGTCAGAAATTTTCCTTGTTTGTTTGTTTAATAAATTTTGACAGATATATTAGGTATACGAGGATATTTCAAAAAGCCCATGGAAAAATGAAATTGAAGAGTGAGTTTATATTGCTGCAAGAAAAAAAATTGAAACACGTGCATGAGTTTTTTGTAATGTATATTTTCTCATAAACTTTTTGAAGATCTCTCATATAATTATCACCACTTCAATGTAATTTACTGTAACAGAGAGTGAAAACCGTATTGATACGGTTCAGATTCCATACAGCAACTAGCTTTTAGGAAACTACAACTTCAGTTTGGTTGTAGTGTCAAAAAACAGTATTCACAATTTTCTGAAAAGGAGTACTGTTCCCTTTTCTAACAATATTTGTGTGAGGCTTCCCTTTCTTGACATATATAATTAACCTGTTGGACTAGATTGAATGTAGAAGTATTCAATAATAACAGTAATGACAGGAATTCTAAGTCAGATAGTAAAAAGATTTACAAAAATATCAAATAATACCAATCTTTCTCATAAACTACAGAATATATTTATTTTAAATAAAATAAGTTATCGGGACCAGCAGTTAGCGTAATGGCTATGTTGCTGGACTCCCATGTAGTTGACCGTGGTTCACGTCCTGGACCCAGTGGCTTAAAACTCACGCCGGGCGCGAGTGCGTGCGTGCCCAAGATCTCGAGAGGAGAACGGAGGAGAAGGGATTGCGGTGTGGCCATCCCCCCGGGGGGTGGTTTCTTGCTTTCTGTCTCTCTGTCTGTCTGGGAGCACACACGCCCTATAGCAAAAACCTCTTCAAAAAAAAAAAATAAGTTATTTATGGGGATCAGCAGATGACATGGTGGTTAAAGTGCTGGACTCTCACATGACTGACCACAGTTTGAGTACTAGACCTGGCTGCTTGCAAATCATGCCAGATGTGTGTGCATACCTATCCAGAAACCTGAGAGGAGAAAGGAGAAAAAAGGATTGTGGCATGACCATCTCCACTGGGGAGTGATTTCTCACTTACCCTCTCTCTCTCTGTTTCTCTCTGGTGAGCACATATGCCCTGTGGCAAAAATCAGTTATTTGTGTTATCATAATTTTAAAACATGAATTAATAAAGTTTTTCCTGTGATAAAATATTGAATTTTGTCAAGCACTTTTTTTCCTGCACCTATTGAGATAATCGTATATTTTTTATCCTTCTTTCTGTGATGACATACACTATGTTGATTGGTGTGCATATGTTCAACCATCTTTGCATCCCAGGGACATCCTCTTGATTGTGGTGAATAATCCTTTTAATGTGCAGCTGAATTTGGTTTTTGAGTATTTTGTTGAGGATTTTTATACCCATGTTCATCAAGGATAATATTCTGTAATTTTTTTCTTGTAATATTCTTATCTGGGTTTGTTAGGAGGGCAATGCTAGCCTTATAAATGTATTTGAAAGTGTTTCTTCTTGTTTAGATTTTTGAAAGAGTTCGAGAAATATTGGTATTAATTCTTCAAATGTTTGATAGAATTTACCAGTGAAGCCATCTGGCTTTGGACTTTTCTTGCTTGGGAAGCTTTCTATTACTGTTTCTATTCTCTTACTTGCTAATGCTTGTTCAGATTTCCTAGTTCTTCATGATTTGGTCTTAATATGTTGTAAGTGTCTACGAGTCTATTTCTTCAATATAACTGTTCATAGCAGCCTGCTTGAATCCTTTATATTGCTTGCTATTTGTTGTCTCCTCTTTCATTTATAATTTTGAGACTTCTCTCTTTATTTCATAATTAATCTAATAAAGGTTATGAATTTTGTCTGTCTTCACAAAATGCCAACTCCTAGTTTCATTGATCTTTTCTGTTGTTTTCATTGTCTATTTATTTTTGTTCTGATCTTTATTATTTTCTTTCTTCTGCTAACTTTGAGCTTAGTTTATTCTTTTCTTTCTAGTTCTGTGAGGCATAAAGTTAGGCTGTTTGTTTGAAATCATTTCCCTTTGTTTTTTTTGGAGAGGTTTTTACTATAGGGCGTGTGCACTCGCCAGAAAGAGAGACAGAAAGTGAGAAATCATGCCCCAGGGGGGATGGCCATGCCACAATCTCTTCTTTTTTAATTAATTAATTAATTAATTAATTTTTGTATATACATTAAATCGCATTGTTTAGCTTACAATGTGAGCATTTCAATATGTGAACATTTCTCCCCAGTCCCATTGATCAAAATATCTTCAACCGATAACACCACACTTCCCCATCCCATCAATGTTCTACCTCCATATCCCTTCTCCAAATGTCCTTCGTTAGGCCCCACTCCTCCACATACACCTCATCTGACATTCACACCCATCTCTTGTGTTTGTACAACCGTTGGTCAATCAGTTTCAGTCATAGAGTGCAGACATTCGGTATATGTTAAGTGGGGACATACAATGTCTCTCCTTCATAGCCTGGCTTGCCTCACTCAGCAGTAAATCTTCCATATTTTTCCACTTTCTGTCAAAAGCCAGGGTTTTGTTGGGTTTTATTGGCTGAGTAGTTTTCCATAGAGTATATGTGCCACAGTTTTTCAATCCATTCCTCCATACGGGGGCATTTGGGTTGGTTCCATGACTTAGCAATTGTGAATAGTGCCGCAATAAACATCGATGTGCAAGCACTTTTCCAATGAAGAATTCTTCTGTCCTTTGGGTAGATACCAAGGAATGGGATTGCTGGATCATATGGTAGAACTATTTGTAGATTTTTGAGGAATCTCCAAATTATTCTCCACAGTGGCTAGACCAATTTACATTCCCACCAGCTGTGTAAAGGAGTTCCCCTTTCACCACACCCCCGCCAACACTTATCATTTTTTGTTTTTTTTAAATCTTAGACATTTTGACTGGGGTTAGGTGGTACCTCATTGTTGTTTTTATCTGCATTTTCCTTATGATGAGGGATGTTGAACATTTTTTCATATGCCTTTTGGCTATTCATATGTCATCTTTAGAGAGTGTTTTATTCAACTCCTTCTCCCATCTTTTAATAGGGTTGATCATCTTTTTTCCAAACAGCTTCTTTAATTCCTTGTGTATTCTGGTTATCAGTCCCTTATCTGATGCAAAATTTACAAAAATATTTTCCCATTCTGAGTGCTGTCGATTCACACTAATTACTGTGTCTTTTGCCCTGCAGAAACTTCTTAGTCTGATATAATCCCACTTGTCTATTTTGGGGATGATCGACTGTGCTTTGAGGGTCTTATTTAAGAAGTCTTTCCCTACACCAATGTCTCCCAGAGTTTCCCCAGTGTTTTCCAGGAGCAGCTTTACAGTTTGAGGTCTTAGATTTAGATCCTTGATCCACCTTGACTTGATTTTTGTCAAAGGTGAGAGGATCTCCTCTGAACCCCAGCCTACTTCCAGACTTCCCAGCCCAAGACTCCACCTCCTAGACTCTCCACAATCTCTTCTCCTCCAGTCTCCTCTTGGGATCTTGGGCATGCATGCACGTGCGCCCTGCGTGAGTTCAAGCCGCTGGGCCCAGGACTCGAACTGCGGCTGACTACATGGGAGTCCAGCAACATAGCCATTACACAAACCACTAGTCCCCCTAGTTTTCTTTCTTAATATAAGCGTTTATTACTATATATTTCATCTTAAAATTGTTTTAGGTGAAATCAGTAAGTTCTGGTATGCTATATTTTCATCTTAGTTTTTCTCAAGATATTTTTGACCAATTAGTTGTTCAGGAATGTATTGTTTAAACTCCACCATTCTGTAAATTTCCCAAATTTCCTCTTGTTTTTATTTTTTTCCTGCAAAATCATTTTCTTTTAGAAGAAAAGTTTCAACTATTTGGGGACCTTTATTATTAAAGGGTTAAATAAAATAATACACAGCTTTCATTTATCCAAACATGCATAATCCAACCTGAATATAAAATGCACCAAATTGGTAAATTATACATGGGAATGCAATTTTACACATGTAAAATAAATGCCAGCTATAGCAATTTAACAGTCAAATTGATCAAAACATTGTACATTAAAAAAAACGAAGACCATCTTAAAGCCAATTATCTACAGTAAACTAAAGGAAATTCTGATATGGAATGACTGGACTCAAAGCAAAGAATAAGGCACCTGCTATGAATTTAGAGCAATAAATTTCATTTTTAATATTATAATGAAATAGTTTACCAAGTTACTTGTTTCAAAGAGAGAAACACGTAAAGAATTGAATGATTTATCCGGTGAGAAGTGCAGGTAACCATTCAGTTAAAAACCAGCTGGCCCAAGGTCAACTGATTCCTTTCTATTCGAGATTAGTTAATGTTTTAAATGTCTTAATTACACCTCTCCCAAACTCTCCCCCATATTTGAGGGTATCCGAAGCCCTGTATGAAGTTTATGCCATGTATAGAGCAGATTTCCCTTCTGTTCCTCTTATAACAGCTTATTTTGAAAGAGACAACCTGAGACAATTAACAAAGCAAACATAAGCAGCTTTCTTTCCAATACATTATTATTACATAGATACTGCTCAGGCTTCATGAAGTTTTGGCTAAGTATATAAATTGCCAATACTTGTAGTTTTCAATAGTCCTAGAAAACCCCAAACCTGCCTTATCACTGTCACCCTTACTATTAGGAAAAAGAAAATGTCACCAACCATAATCTATAAAATCAAACGACAAAGGGAAGACTAAAGGTTGATCTTTATCAATACAGTCATTTAATTCCAGATGCCACTTTAGTCAAATGTATCTGATACCCTAACACTATTTCTAGAATACTATAAAAAGCACTTCTAAATAAAGTGTAACTTTTTAGTCAATGTGCCTTTTTTGGTATTAAAAGTGCTACTAATATGCGGAGAAGTCTTATGGCACGTTGAACTCAACAGTGTCTCCTGACGAGCATCTGTTTTTAGTATTTGTCCCTAACATTTTGTCTAGCGTAGTTAAAGCTCTTTGATAGAGTAAACTAATTCTTGTGAAATTATTAATGTTACATAAACAAGTCTGCCCTGACTTCAGTTCACCATGGTAGCTTTCAATGTAATTGAAGTGACCAAGTTACAAAATGCTCAACTAAAACTTTTTTAAATGGTATTTTAGGTTGCTATACTTCCTCATGCAAAATCCAAGGCATTGTAACAGTGACAACATTGTTAAAATAGACATTGTGGCTATAAGCATATCCCTTTATATTACAAGCTTTTAAAGATTTTTTAGGTGCTAAAGGTGTGGTAAAACTAGGCTAACTTTGTAGTTGTTCCTTTTATAAGCATCATATTACCCTATAAGGGAGTATGCTTTCAATTTGAGAGAGTAATAATGGGCCTAGCTATCTAAAACCTAAGATTTCAAATTTTAAATTAAGCTAACTGCTTTTACACAGGAGGGTAAACAAAATGTAGACCCTGTCTACACAGATTTAATCTAATTACATATGGCCTACTGTTTTAATAACCACATAAATAACTTACCCCTTACTGACTGAATAAGTAGGGTCCACTACTGTAGTTTAACAATAAAATTTTACTGCTTTATTCATATGGTGCATTTGCAAGGCACTGTGGTATGGACTAGAAAAGTTGGAATGACTTGTGAAGAAGCCTCGAAAGACACATGAGGGATGATATGAAAATCAGTCTGAGACAGAGTGTTTTCTAAATTGTTTTCAATCAGGATAGCAAACATGAGTTCAAGTTAAAATCCCCAGAAGAATCCACACATCTTTTTTTTTTCTTTTCTTTTTTAATTTATTTATTTGCATTCATTCTCTGAACATCATTACAGCATACAAAATGAGATTTTCCATCCAAATTACACTATATATTGTCTCAATCAAGCACATCAACAAACATGTTATTGTCAGCAAATGATCTTCCATTTCTTGTCTTCTGTATGTTTTGCTTTTTTCACCCCATCCTAGATTCTCTATCTCTTACCCTCTGCCATCTCCCACTCTCCTCCCACAGTCTCTGGTATCTATGTTTGCTTTCTATACTGTTTTCTCCTCACATTTTATTGTAACGCCAAAGACCCTAATCAATCCAAATACCCTCATAGCAAACACAGGTGATACCCACATTTCCATGAACACAAGTCTTACTTTATGCATCCTATAAAGTAGCACCTAGCTGTGGCTACATATCCTACTGCAGTCATTGAATAGATATATATTTTTTTTTCTGAAACTTTTTTTTTTTGTAACTCAGTTTACATTCCTTCCCTAAGCTTCATCACAGTATACAAAATGCAATCTCCCATCCAGTACACACTGCATAGTGATACAATCATGCACATTACAAAAAATTTTCCATTACTAGTTCCTAGAATTACTTCCACCCCTCTTTCTGACCCTCTGTCCCTTCCCACCCTCCTCTCACACCACCTCCGGTGTCTACAATTGTCCTTCATTCCCTTCCCACCCACGTTGCATTGATCACACAATTTCCTACATAATCTAACTACTTTCAATGGTGAGTTCACTCATTACTACTAAGAAAACCAGTTTTAACTTAACTCAAAGAAATGCCAAGGAACTTTGCTTAAAGCCAGGAAACAAGTTAGGATTCTGTTCAAATGGAAGGTGCATGAACCTATCAGTCTCATGTACTTTTATCTTCTGTTCTGGTTCAATTTTCCTGATTAAATTCTGGGATATAATATTCAACTCCAGACTTGTCCCTCTGATTAAGTTGGCCACTTTCATAGTTTTTTGACTCTTATTTCCGTGTGTCTGTGTTTAATTTTCTTGATACAGCACACCCTTGAGAACTTCTTGGAGATCTGGTCTGGTGCTGGTAAATTCTTTCAGGTTTTGTTTATCTGAGAATGTTCTTGTCTTTTCTTCCCACCTGAAAGATAATCTTGCCGGGTACAGTATTCTTGGCTGAAATTGCTTCTCTCGTAACACTTTGAATATATTTTCCCATTCTCTCCTTGCTCGCATTGTTTCTGATGAGAGATCTGCTGTTAGCCTGATGGGATGTCCTTTGTAGGTAACTTGATGTTTCTCTCTTGCCAATCTTAGTATCTTGTCTTTGTCTGCGGTTTTGGTCAACCTGGCTATAATGTGTCTTGGAGAAGATCTTCTTGGGTTGATTCTATTTGGGGTCCTTTGTATTTCCTGGGACTGGATCTTCGAATGCCTCTCTAGGTTTGGAAAGTTTTCTTGCAGGATTTCATGGAATAGATTATCAATGCCCTTATGGGTCTCTTCACCTTCTGGAATGCCAATTATCCAGATATTTGGATGTTTGATGGTATCCAGTACTTCTCGCATATCATTCTCAAATTTTTGAGCCATTTTCTCAGTCTTCGTGGTGGACTTTTCTAAGCCAGCCATTTTCTCTTCTACATCTGAGATTCTATTTTCTGAATGATCTAGTCTGCTTTTAATACTTTCAAGGGAGATTTTGACTTCTTGTATTATAGACTTCATCTCTAGCAGTTCCGTTTGAGTCTTTTGTAAAGTGTGTAATTCCTCTTTTAGATCTTGCAAGAATTTCCTCATCTCCTGGAACTTGGCAACTTCTTTCTCCTTTCTCTTTAGCAGTTCATTATCTCTCTTTTCTTCCATCTCTGTTAGCTTTGACATTACGAATGTTCTAAATTCCTTATCAGACATTTCCATGACTTTCACCGAACTGCTTGTGGATGAAGGAGAGTTACTCTTTTCCATTGGAGGAGAGGTATTTTCTCGTTTTCCCATATTTCTCGTGATCCGACGGTGATTTCTTGTCATCTGATGAATGGCGTGTTTCTTTCAAATTCTTGAAGTTAAGCCTCAATGTTCAGGAGCAAGCAGACAGAGGTGTTCTAGAATCTGATTGCCGTTCTGTTGTGATCGCACACTAGCTTTGCTTGCTGGAGGCTGAATTATGAGTAGAAAATCTTCATTTCTCCTGTGCCCTGAAATATCTAGTTCCCAGTATCCATGAGGAATCTTCTCAGAGAATCGAGAATCCACACATCTTAAGGTCAGTCACTTCACATGCCCATCCTGATACTTTGAATAATCTTGGAAATTGTAGTGCCACAACAAAAATGAAGGAGCCAATAGCCAGTTTCCTACAGGCGCCTTCTCTTTAGGAGCATTTTGGAACATTGCTACACTGTGTGATTGATCTTGCTGTGCTTCTCGTTGGCCATACAGATGCGCAGCTTGGTGACCTGGAGGAGTCTGACCCAGTGGGGCCCCAGGATCTGTTTGAGCCTTTGGACTTTGAGCACAGCTTTGGTCAGCTCAGCACATTGGCAAGGCCGCTGCTGTACGTCCCCTGACCTATGAGCAAAGCTTGGGTCAACTCAGCATGTTGGCAAGGCCGCTTGCTGTATGCTCCGGGGACTGCGGTAGTCTTGCTGGGAAGCGACCCCCCCCCCCCATGACTCCCTGATATACTACTATAAGAGAATTACATAGCTCTCTCATACATCTTGAGTATGTGATAAGATTTCCCGAAAGTCCCCGGACCGCTCCCCTTTGCCCTGACTACCTACTGTTAATTACAATGCTTCATCCCTGTGGTCACAATGGAGGATGTGCTGAAGTTCCATCTAGGCAGAAATCTTCTTGACCTTTGGAAGGCCCTTCAAGACACATTTAACATAAGCTTAAAAATAACCTTTTCTTTACATAAAATAGAATTAGGCCGAAACTGGCCCAGGACACTCCTGCCCCATGGTAGCTAATGTTCTAACAAAATACATAACAGTGGTGCCACAGGCACAAAAGAATGCTTAGGTATACCACAAACCCACTTTAAAGTTCTTCATTAACTTATTAGTCACTTTACCACCAGTTGTAAAAGCTGTTTAAAGTATCCCTGCCCTCACCAAGTGAACAATAGGCTCACCTCTTTAGAATAGATAAATATATTAGGATTCCTTGAATTAAGTTTTAGATCCCTATAAAATTATATAAGTATCATTATTGAGATCCATAAGAACTAATACCTATACTTGAGATTTTCTTTTCTTAGCATCGTACTCAGTAATCACAAGATGGCTGCCGCTGAGCATCGCCTGATAATTAACTCTGCTTGCTGGAGCTGCTTTCCTGAAACTGCATTCCATGAAGTTCCTGAAGACCTGCCTACACCAATCAAACAATTGCTGAACTGTAATAGACCCTCCTTTAATCCAACCCTGAATGGAATCTATGTTCCCTATTGTTAAAACTTTATGAACTGATAATTAGAACATGTAGCCCCTCACCCGTTTATTTGCATGTATCACATTTTCAATAAAAAGGCACGATAATTCCTAGCAGTTGTTACTCTACAGAGAACGATCTCTGGGGGTGTCCGACTGAAAACGTGCATGAATAAGGCACCGAGGCCTCAGTCTTTCCTTCCTGTACCACCTCTGACTAGATAACCCACCCCCGCCGAGGCTGGACCCCAGCAGTGACCATCTTCACTGCGCCACAACCTTCCCCCTGACCACCCCTTGTGTGGGCTCGCTCACCTTTCCTCAGGCTGCTGCGAGACTCTGCTCCTGGTGACCGCGCCACTGGAGCGAGGAGGTTGTTGGCAGGGCACTAGCTATGGCTGCTGGGCCTGGGCGCAACTAACACTGGGCCTAAGCATTGGTGTGGCACAGGCCGCTGACTGGTGATGCTGGACTGAAGCTCCAAGCAAGGCAAGCACGTGGAAGAAGAGCAGGCAGCCCTCACTGCTGTGGTTGCCATTGGGAGGGTGGACTGAAACAGGGAAGAAATGTAAGGCAACAACCTGACAGTGCATCCTGCCACCTTGAACTACTTTGGGTTTGACCTGGCCTCTTGTTATTGACTTTTAGTTTCATGCCAAATAGTGCATTCTTTTCACTATTTTTTAAGATTTATTTATTTATGTATGAATTTTTAATTTGCCAATTGGTGTGTGAATTTGCCAAAAGACAGGAGAGGGAAAATAAGAAAGTAACCCCCCGATAGGACATGGTCATGCCACAATCCCTTCTCCTCCATTTCGCCCTCTTTTTGGGATTTGGGATACACGCGCAAGTGCCTGCTGTGTTTTTTGAGCCACCAGGTCTGAGACTTGAACCACATGGTCAGCCATGTGGGATCCAGCTACTTTAATCAGCAGGCTGAAGGTTGGCCAGATTTATTTACTTTTTATAAAATAAATTATGAATAACATCAGCAAGAAGGTGAAATAGGACTTTTCAGCACTTGTCTCCTGGACACGTATCAATTTGAACAACTGTCCATGTATAAAAATGCCTTCACAATAGCTAAGGGAACCAGATGAGAGATTGTAATACCTGGTTGTAGCATAGAGATAAGAAAAAATACATTGAAGAGGATAGGTAGGAAAAGCTATTTTACTCCACTCACATCACTCCTTTCCCAACCCTACTCTCTGTATGTGGGATGAAGAGTACAGTAAACACTAGCCTCAAACTCCAGCACCAGGCCCAGCCCAGCAAAACTCAGTGCTAGGCCACCCATATTGGCCTCAGTCCTCAGGCCCATACTAATGCCATAATTACTGGGAAGGTAGGCTTATTTAGGATTTTCCCTACTTAAGCCGGTCTGTAAAGACTGGAGTAAATGCCTACTTCTTCAAATGTATAGACACCAACACGTGGTCACAAGGATCATAGACGATGAAGGAAACATGACACCACTGAAGGAATAAACTAAAGCTGCAGTAATAGACACTAAAGAAATGGAGGCTCACAAACTGCCTGACAAAGAATTCATAAAATAAGTTACTTATGTTAGCAAACAATGGGTTTATCATAGTTTTTAGAAAATGAATTAATAAAAAAATTTAATAATTTTTTAGTTCTGATTTCATACAATAGCAATAGATATTTCCCATATTAATAAAATCTCTTCAGGGTCCTCAATATTTTTCACAAGTGTAAAGAGATTCTGAGATCAAAACATTTAAGAATTTCTGCTTTCAGTAATGACAAAAACAACCTAGACTATTGAATGAGCTCTTATAATACAGCTGGTTCTTTCTAGACTATGAAAGAGAAACACATCTCTATTTTGTTCAAGCCACTTGAAAATTGGAGAGTCTTTGCTATTGCATCTTGGCCCATACACTAAGTATGGTCTAGAAAGTAATCAAATGGACACAATTAGAACTGTTCCTTTCCTTTTACTCCCAATCAGTATTCTCAAATTGAGTTTGAGTAAGTTGACCCTTTCTCAGATATATCCTGAATGAATGAGCAGTGATTTTTCTTTCCTTAAATTTTTAGAAAAAAATCAGTCGGTGCAACTGTGAATCTGAACATACCAAGTCAATGGCCTGTTTCATGAAGAATCTTAAGATTCTGAAATTGTGTAACTTTTTTTTTTTAAGAATTATTTTTAAATCTTTCTTTCTTTCATTTGATCAGAGAGGGACAGAGTGAGAGAGAGAAAGTGAGAAGGCAAGCCACCAGGTCCGGTGCTCAAACCCACAGTCAGCTATTTGGGAATCCATCACCTTGAACTACGACGCCACCTGCTTATACTGCTTATGCCTATATTCTGAAATTGTTGTTGCACAAGGTTTTAATCTGTATTGCTTTTGTCCTTTAAATGTCACTGTGTTTAGTTGTTATGAAAATAATATTTTTTAGAGACAACAATGAAAGTGTGTGGTTCACAAAGTGTAAGGGTATTGGGCCAGTAGGAAGCATGGTTTAAGGTGCTGAATCCCACACAGTCAACTGGGAATTTTGAGTCCTGGACTTGGCGGCTTGAAAATCATCAGGCATGGGCCAGCAGGTGTTTAGGTAGTCCAGGTTCTGGATTCACATGTGGCTGACTATGGTTCAATTTCTGGCCCTGGTGGCCTGCTTTCTCACTTTCCCTCTCTGTTTCTTTCTGTCTTCCTCTTGTTTTTTTTTTTTTTCCTTGTGAGGTTTTTGTTATAGGGGAGTGTGCGCTCGCCAGAAAGACAGAGAGAGACAGAGAGCTAGAAAGCAAGAAATCATCCCCTCATGGGGGATGGCCACACCATAATCCCTACTTCTCCATTCTCCTCTCGGGATCTTGGGCACGCACGCACATGCGCCCAGCATGGATTTAAGCCACCAGGTCCGGGACTTGAACCACAGTCAAATAAATGGGAGTTCAGCGACATAGCTATTACGCTAACTGCTAGTTCCTTTCTGTCTTCCTCTTGTGAGCACACATGCCCTATAGCAAATTAAAAAATAATAATAATAAATAAAATTAAATAAATGATCCTTTTAAAATAGTACTTAAACAAAAAGAAAAAAAGAAAAGAAAATCACCAGGCATGTGTGTGTGTGTGTGTGCTCAAAATCCTGAGAAAAGAACAGAGGAGAAGGGATTGTGGCATGGCCATCCTCTCAAGGGTGTGGTTTCTCATTTTCCTGCTCTGTCTCTGTAAAGTACGTGTGCCCTATTGCAAAAAAAAAAAAAAAAAAAAAAAAAAAAAAAAAAAAAAAAAAAAAAAAAAAAAAAGCATAAGGGTTTCATTTTGGACAATAGAAGAATACTTAAATTTGAAATGTTCTAGGAAAATTTGTCTCTGTTGGTTATTATCCTAATAACAAAAGTCTCTAAAATACAGAAACCATATTTCACTAATTTCTCTTTACTAGACTTTGTACACTTAATGTTATTAATTTACTAAGATTCTTTTTTTTTTTTTTTGAGAGGATTTTGCCTTAGGGCATATGTGCTTGCCAGAGAGCAAGACAGTAAGAGAGACAGAGACAGAGACAGTGAGAGGGAAAGAGAGATAACCCCCCGGGGTGATGGCCATGTTGTAATCTCTTCTCCATTCTCCTCCAGGGATCTTGGGCACGTATGCACATTCACCCTGCGTGATTTTTAAGCCACTGGGTCCAGGCCTCAAACTATGGTCAGCCATGTGGAAATCCAGTGAAGTAACCACTACGCTATCTGCTGGTCTCAATTTACTAAGATTCTCTTTAACAATAGCATAGCTGTTCTTTGTAAACTCAGTTGTCTATCAACTCCACTAATCCTGACTACTTGAGAATAGAGGAAACCTGTCTTGGAAACTTTTTCCAGTTTCCCTTTTTTCTAAACCATGTTAGATGAAATCATTTTAAAAATCACTTTCTTGTTTAAAATACCATGAATGACTATCCATTTTCTCCAAGATAAAATTTAACTTCCAAGTTGGGCATTTATGACTATAATTTGGGTTTATTCTCCTCTTAGCGGGTAACACAAAGCCCTATAGATTGCTGACTCCACAAAGAGAAAAGGAGGGAGAAGCATCGATTTTTGGATCAGATATTATAACCAATCTCTTAAAATACTTTTGTTATCTAATCCCTAATTGTTTTCAAATGAAAAATCCCAACCCTAAACCATTTGCCTACTTTGAAACTACATCTAGCAGCTGAGTATAATTGGAGGAAATGATGTAACTCTACCTTTTCCCTTTGAGATTGTATCTATGCCCCAGTGGTGGCACAGGGGAAAAGTGACACCCAGTGAGGCTGATTTCCATATGGAAAATGTCCAGGTTTGAGACCTTCTTGAGTATACCAGGCATGGACATGCCCATGCCCGTGAGCGAGGACTAAGTAAGGTTTTGGGCAGATCATGATGAAAGACCCTGTTGGGGATGCTGTCTCTCTCTCTGTCTCTCTCATTTATAGAAGACATAAATAAACTTTAGAAAATGGTAACTACAGAACTCAAATGGATAAGCAGATTGTCAGTCCCTCTAACTTTTCCCATATGTTCACCCTCATCTTTTGTCTTGTGAAATTTCTCAGCTGAGGACTTTAACTTACACTTTTTTTTACTTTTTTTTTTTAGAGTGATTTTTGCTATAGGGCACATATACTTGTCAGAGAGACAGAGAGACAGAAAGCGAGACATCAGCCCTTAGGGGAGATGGCCATGATGTGATCTCTTTTCCTCCATTCTCCTCTAAGGTTTTTGGGCATGCCCCCACACATGTCCACTGTGAGTTTCAAGCTGCTGGGTCCAGGACTCGAACTAGGGTTGGCCACGTGGGAGTTCAGTGACGTAACCATTATGCCATCTGCTGGTCCCAATTTAAATTTTACTTTTAAAGAATAAATAAAACAGACATATCTACTCATTCATATTCTATGTCCACTTATTTTACAATGAATTACACTCAACTTTTATCTAAGGACAACTCCTTAAACTTCTTGTCCCATTATTTGTATACTATCCCTGTAAAATAGGAGAAATCATCTTTCTATCCTCCAGAAGACAATATTGATCACCCCTTCCCCATTTATTCTGCCAAAGATTTATTAGACTGCTTTTTGTCTTTTGAGATTTCTGTGAGGTTTCTTGCCCTTGAACTTTATTTCTGCCTGGAGCAATGTTCATTTAAGTTTCAACCCAGATATTAACTCTTACTGCTTTGGAAAAGACTTCCTTGGCCAAATTAATTAAGATAGACTTCTGTATTAGTTTTCTAGGATTGCCATAATAAAAAACTACAGGCTGGATGGATAAAGAGCATACATTTATTTTTTCATATCCTGGTGTCTAGAAGTTTGAGACCAAGGTATTGACAATTTTTTTCCCCCGAGGTCTCTTTCCTTGTCTTATAGATGGCAGTCTTATCCCCGTGTCTTCACATGGTCTTCTCTATGTGTCTGTCTTAATTTCCTCTTAGAAGGACAGCAGTCATATTGGAATAGAATGCATCATAATAACCTCATCTTAACCTAATTACCTCTTTAAGATCCTATCTCCAAATACAGTCCCATTCTGAGATATTGGGGGTTAGAACTTAAGATATGAATTTTGTTTTTGGTTTTATTTTTTTGAGAGGTTTTTGCCTTAGGGTGCATGTGCTTGCCAGAGAGAGAGAGAGACAGAGAAGAGACAGTGAGAAGAAAAGTGAAAAATCACTCCTTGGGTGGATGGCCATGCTGCAATTCCTCTCCTCCATTCTCCTGGGATCTTGGGTATGCACGTACACACTCCCAGTGTGAGTTTCAAGCCACTGGATCTGGGACTCAAACTGTGGTTGGCCATGTGAGAGTCCAGTGATATAACCACTACACCACCTGCTGGCCCCAACATATGAATTTTAAGGGGACACAATTTAGCTCATAGCAGCTTCTCTCAGTAACTATCCCAGATAGGAAAATTCATTTTGTATGCTGTAATGATATATAGTGAATGAATGTAAAAGACAAAAAAAAAAAAATTAAAAAAAAAAGATTTTTGGGACCAGCAGATGGCATAATGGTTACATTGTTGAATTCCCATGTAGTAACCACAGTTTGAATCCTAATACCTGCTGGGCGCGTGTGCATGTGCACGTGTGCCCAAGATCCCGAGAGGAGAATGGAGGAGAATGGATTGCGGGATGGTCATCCCCCCTGGAGGGAGTGATTTCTTGCTGTCTCTCTTCCTTTCTCTGTCTTTCTGGCGAGCATACACACCCTATAGCAAAAATCTATAAAAATAAAAATTAAATTTTTTTTTTCTTCCATGAATGAGACAGAGAAACAGAGAAGCAGCAACCCAAAGGTTTTTGATGCCACAGTTCACCCCAACTCAGCCAGCCCTTGGCCATCGGCGTGTGTGTTCCAAGCATACTTAGGGAGGTCTTCAGACACAAACCTGGAACCATTCCATGTGAGTCAGCCTTGCAGAGTGCCACGTTTTATTTTTGCACCGTTGTCTGTTTCCCTATTGTGCCATTTTATTAATCAGTCATTGTCACTATCTGAGTTTGTTATTTTTCTGTTTGTTTATGTATCTGTCCTCCCGTACCAGAATGTAAGCTCTATGAATGGAGGGTCTTCATTTACCAGTTTGCTTACTGTATGGCACATAAAAGAAGCACAATGAATAAACGTTCAAGGAGTAACTGGAAGGGCAGAGAGGAGGAGAAAGATTATAGATGTTCTGTTTTAACCTTGTAAGGATTTTTTTGTTTGTTTTCACTTCTGCATTATAGTTTTTAGTTCTCTTGCATTTAATACTCTTAGTTTTCTTTTCAAATGCTACAAACTTTATGCCAAATCATCCCTTTCTGCAAAATTTTCCAAACTCTGTAAACTAGATTGTGTTTTTTCCCCCAGTCTCTGAATCTTCTACAGCAGATACTGTCTCAATCAATTATTCTGGCACATATATGAATATTCCTTTCTGTTGTGCTTTAACTGTTTCATGTCTTCATATGTGTTTTGTCTCTCCAGTAAAATAGTAATATCTCCAAGGACGTCAACCATAATTTATTTATTTTTCTTCCAGATAATCCATAGAGTCTCTACTAGTAATGAAGCTGAATTAAACTGGCTTGGATACAATTTGTACTACTCATTTAGCAGCAAAACTGGCACCTCTGGGTAAGGAACCTTGAGTGGAGCTGGAAGTTTTTGCGGTATATTTTCTGAGGCAATAGGAAAAATCCTCTGCCCTGCTTCCATATTTCTGGCCCATTCTTCCCTCCAGATTTGCTTAAGGAAGTCTTTTAATGACAACATTCTGAGAAATTGCCAGGTTGAAAATAGATCAAGATGTTTTAAATGCAAATCTCTCTCGAAGAGGCAAAACAGTGACTTAAATTCACATATTCTGCCTGATAATTTATATTTTTCTAGAAAACAAACTTAATGGAGTGTGTGAGAAAACAAAAAGCCTGAGGCTGGTAAAGCATGCTGAAAAAGAAGGCTGCAAATCTGATTTACACTTTATCTGTCAGCCCTAACCTAGACTAGCAGATTGAAAAGTACAAAAACAATTATTTCTTCAAGTCAGAATCAGGTGAAGATTAGTCTCTGCTTTAGGGCACCATGATTTAATCTTCCTGTTAATATAGCCAGGTGAAAATTATTTAACTTCTTTGCACCTGAGAAAACCCAACTGTAAAATGAAGTTATTTTCTGGTTTATTGTGAAAATAAAATTAATGCTTCATTATTATTAACTGCTATTTATAGGGCTCCTTTTTTAGTTTTAAACCATTTTCACGGTAAGTAAGGATAAGCCTGTTCTCTTAGGAGTGATCTCAGGTCTGGGGGATTAGGCTAACTGGTTCATATTTAAGGAATTGCCATTCCTTCCTTAGATCCTTTCTAATTAAGCACAGTGGTCGTTAAACTTTTAGAAAAGAGTAGCAAATTTTTATTATCCAGAAGGTTTGACATTATCAAAATGTAAATGAATAGAGTGGTGTGGACATTAAAAAATCTCCGAGCAAACTGGGATGGGCATGGAGGCGATGATGCTGATATTGTTTCTGAGAGTGATATTACTCCTGGGAGACCCTGTAATAAACTATAATAGATATTTTACCACTGCAAATTCCATCTGGGGAAAGGAGGCTAACCCTAAAAGAAAAGTAGGTCTAAGATTATTCCCATTTTTGAGTAACTAAAGCCCAGTGAGCTGACTTGAATGGAAGTCCAAAAGATAAACTCCAAGCCAAGTGTTCTTTTAATCACTTTGCGTTGCCTTTCCCACACACTTCAGAAGTGGGTTGAACTGCAAAAGTGCCAAAACTCAAAGAATGTTGTAGAAATCCATGTGGAGCCTCTCAGAGGTAGGTTTGACCTTTCATGTAGGGCAGGGATGACCTTCTAAATAGTTTAGAAATATAATGTTTATATTACATCAGTATTTTCATAGGCCCTACCTACTTTGAGGCCAATTTTATCTCTGGAGACGTAGACCACTTCCTGCCAGCTACCCAAACAGTCTTGTGTGATGGGCATAATGACTCACAGTCATATAGCATTCCTTTCAGACACATATCAGCACATTTGTTATGATATTACTGCCCAAACACCCACAGAATCTAAAGAGGCAAAATAGGATTAACGTTGAAGAATTTAGTCCCACCCATTTCTCTTTCTTTCAAATCAAGCTTTTGAAGTGATTCCTGTTGGTGATTCACTTTTGCTTCTAATTAGAGATACAGTAAGGATGTGTGATCAGGCTGGTGTTAGTCTTTGAGGTCAAGCCATATTCTGAAACTATTTTATTTGGAAATCTAAGTCATAATAAGAAGGTCATTTGACGTGAATCACATGGCCCAGCTTGCAGATGTGGAACTGGAAAGAATTGGCATTCCATAGCACAACATATGATGGGGAACACCAAGATAACTTACAAAATGTCCATTAGCTACTCAAGGTAGACAGACAGCTTGCTTATGGGTGAAGCTGGTAGTTTAGGTCCAATAAAATGGTTGGATTCACCTCTTTCAGCCATAAATCTTGGGTCATACATTATGGCCAGTGACCAGGTGCTTCTGCATGATTTCCTTAATTGGTCTATAAGTAGCATAAAGTATCTGTAATATCTATAATGTGTGTTAGGTAAGAAAGATATTTCATGTCAGTCTTGAGGCTAGAAGATAGTAGCACCAAGTTAATGTTCATTACATGAGCACTGATTAATTTCACTGAGTTTGTTAAAGTGCTAAAAATGTTTTAGTAGTCTTGGAACCAGCAGTTAGCGTAATGGCTACATCACTGGACTCCCATGTAGTCGACTACGGTTCGCGTCCTGGACCTGGTGGCTTAAAACTCACGCCGGGCACGTGTGCGTGCATGCCCAAGATCCCGAGAGGAGAATGGAGGAGAAGGGATTGCGGCATGACCATCCCTCCTGGGGGGTGATTTCTTGCTTTTTGTCTCTCTGTCTCTCTCTGTCTGTCTGGTGAGTGCACGCGCCCTATAGCGACAACCTCTCAAAAAAAAAATATATATTTTAGTAGTCTCCAAAATATTTATTTTCTTACTTTTCAGAGTAATAGGAACATTTATTTATTTATTCATTCATTCATTTAGTAAATATTTAAGATACCTATTCCAAGTACTAACTCTAACTTTCAGTCATTGAGTGCCCTTTGGCAGTTTCTTAGCTTTTCTACCTCAGTTTCCTTATACGTAAATGTAGAAAAATGATAGTCCTTATTTTAACAGTAAAATATTAATAGTACCTTTGGATATTGTTGTAATAATTGAATGAGTTAATATATATAAAATGCTTAAAACAGTGTTAAATAGTACAAACTAAAATTTATTATTTTTTTTTGTCTAGGAAACACAATGATTATTTTGATGCGTACTAAATTACTCTAACATAGTGGCTTAAAGCAACAATCATTTATTATTGCAGTTTCTTTGGGCCAGAAATCTGAGCATGGCTTAGATGGGTCTACTACTTCACATGCTACAGTCAAAGTGTCAGTGGGCTGCTATCAACTCAAGGCTCAACTGAGGGAAAACATGCTTCTAAACCCACACGTGGTTGTGGGCAGGATTTGTTGTTGTTGCTATTGGTGGCAGTTGGCCAGTGGCTGCCTAAATTCTGTGCCATTTGAAGTTTCCAACATGGCAGCTTGCTTTGTCAGTGTGCAACATGAAAAGTGAATGGATAGAGTTAGCTTGCAAGACCTAAATCATGGTCTTTTATAACCTGGTTTTGAAAATGATATTTTATCACTTTTGCCATATTTATTTATTAGAAGTGAGTCATAGGTCCAGTTCACATTTAAAGGGAGAATATTACATAAGAGTGTGAATACCCGGATTAGATTATTGGGAGCCATATTAGCTGCCTCCCATGAAGGTGAGCAATATAAGCACGAAGATTACATGTGTGTTAGGAAAGACAGATATTAAAAATAATTTTAGAATAAAATAGTAGTTACAAATTTTTGAAAAGCACTATGAATTGAGAATTGCAATATTGGTACTTGGGCATTAAGAAAATGGTTTTTAATTTCAGACTTGAAGGATGAGTAGAATTCAGGGGTGAACCAGGAGATAGATGAACCTTCTCAGAAGCATGAACAGATGATGTAGGTGAGCACCTGCATGTAACTTGGGCTTCTCACAGCCTGATGGCTAGTTTCTGAGATGGAGTGCTCCTGTTTGGAGGAACACTCCAAGAAGTTACTTGAGTTACTTGGAAGTTACTCACTTCCAAGAGCAGAAGTTACCAGGTCAAGGACATAGAATGTATTCCAATGTGTTATATCAACCAAAGTAGTCATGGCCCAGACCAGAGTCAAGGGTAGGGGTGATAAAACTCTACCTTTTCACCGTGAGAGCAACATGCCTGTACAAGAACCAGAACTGCTTGGGACCATCTCTAGAAAATAACTACCATAATTAGTGATCTTAGCAAGAGAAATTTAGAGTCCAGTTAAAGATTGGATAAGAAGCGGGACCAGCAGTTAGTGTAATGGCTATGTTGCTGGACTACCATGTAGTCGACCGTGGGTTGCGTCCCGGACCTGGTGGCTTAAAACTCAGGCCAGGTGTGTGTGCATGCGTGCCCAAGATCCTGAGAGGAGAACGGAGGAGAAGGGACTGTGGCGTGGCCATCCCCCCTGGGGGATGATTTCTCACTTTCTGTCTCTCTGTCTCTCTCTGTCTGTCTGGCGAGCACATGCGCCCTATAGCAAAAACCTCTCCAAAAAAAAAAAAAAAAAAGATTGGATAAGAAGTAAGCAAAGAAAGTATGTTCAGATGTCTCTTTAAGGTGCTTGGGTAGGACTGAGAGATGAGACTTAGATAACTGGAAGATGATGAGAGTAAAGAGAGGAAGTTCCTGGAAGTAACGTCTGTATGTTACAGGCAATGATACTATAGAGAAGAGCTTGAAGATAAAAACAGAGATAAGCTAGTATATGAAATAGGTCTCTGATAGACACAAGAGGAAGGAATTAAGAACCCAAATTTAGTGAGACCAGCAGATGGCATAATGGTTACATTGCTAGACTTCCATGTAGTTGACCACAGTTTTAGTCCCAGACCTGGCAGCTTAAAATGCTGGGTGCATGTGCATGCATGCCCAAGATCCTGAGAGGAGAATGGAAAAGGGATGGTGGCATGGCCATTCCTGCTGGTGGGCGATTTCTCAACTTTTTTTTTTTTTTTTTTTTTTTCCTCTCTCTCTCTGGTGAGCACATGCATCCTATAGCAAAAGTTTCTCTAAACAAAACAAAACAAACCCAAATTTGGGGCATTGAGTTTTGATAGGAGAACCTTTTCTATGGTAACAGGAAGAGAAAAAGAGAGAGAAAAAGTAGATGCAGGTAGTTGTTGAAAGCAAGCTTTTTTCTATTAGCATTGGGGATCTCATATAATAAAAACTCAATAAATATTTGAGAATAGCCCAGCCAAGATAGTGCAGATGGTAGAGTACAGTAAAGCTACAGTGGCATGGAAGGTCCAGGTTCAGATCTCAGACCAACCCAACTAGCCAGGTGCTGTAGTGCATGCCTGTAATCTTATGGTAGTTAACTAGGAGGCTGGGATGGGAGGATCTCAGCATGGTGAAGCCCTCTCGAAAATAGCTCCTTCTATATCTATCTGTCTATCTATCTATCTATCTATCTATATCTATCTATCTATCTATCTATCTATCTATCTATCTATCTATCTATATCTTTATTCTCCTCCCTCTCTTCCCATCTGTCATTTAAAAAAAACTGTGAATGAATGACTATCTGGATCATAGCAACCCAAGTAGAATGCAGAAAAGAAGTGTGAATGGAGGATAGAGGGAACTCTCTGCCCTGCTGTAGAATAAGGAAGAAAGGAAGATGGGAATTGTCACAGATGCAACTGAGCCCAATTTAGGGGGAGGTTTTTGTTAAATTTGTATGTTGCTTCTTCAACAGGCTATTTTATTATAGGGTTTATTCTGATTTTGTCTCTTGAATGGGAAACAGAATAAGAAAAGTTTTGTTTTTCTTTTTTTGGAGAGGTTTTTGCTATAGGGTGTGTGCGTTTGCCAGACAGACATAGAGAGACAGAGAGATAGAAAGCGAGAAATCACCCCCCAGAGGGGATGGCCACGCCACAATCCCTTCTCCTCCATTCTCCTCTTGGGATCTTGGGCATGCATGCACACACGCCCGGTGTGAGTTTAAGCTACCGGGTCTGGGACTCGAACTGCGGTCAACTACGTGGGAGTCCAGCGATATAGCCATTACGCTAGCTGCTGGTCCCCAGAATAAGATAAGTTTTATCCAGTTTTGTGATCTCAGTTTGCTTCTATTGAGTGGCCTCCCTAAGTTAAACCAAGCTGGACCAGACAAAGAAAAGTCCTTTCAGAGGAAGGCCATAGTGGTGGCACCCCAGTTATTCCTTGGCTCTTGTTCCTTCTTCAGTTGTGGGATAGCCACTAGATTCCAGATCAACACTGTGTCTTCAGCTTTGATTGAAGACTACAAGAAATGGACATGAAAACATATCCATCATTTGTGATACAAAAGGACTGCAAAAAGATCATGAAAAATAGAATTTAAAGTACAAATAGAATTTAAAGTTTATTTTAGTGCAAATATTTTTGAAATCCACACATAGTTTTTTCATAATACACATTTTCTATGAACATTGGAAAAGTCCTTTGAATAAGGCTTTGCATTATTTATTAAGAAGTTTTTACACTTTTGAAGAAAAGGCTGTTAATTCTTTGGAAAAATTAAAATGCTAAAGTAATATGTTTTCTGATATTTTTTCCATTTGACATCAAAATTTTAGTCTTAAATTGAGTCATGTACCACAGCATCTATGATGGTCATGATATAGAGTTTCGAAACACAGATTTTGAAATTATATTTCTTGAAGTCACTGTTTTTTATTTGTAAAATGAGGTAATTTTGGAATCTACCCCATTGGGATATTTTGAGGATTAATGAGTTACTGTCTGAGGTACTTTCAATACTACTTGGCATTTTATTGTTAGCGCTATTGGTCTTCATTGTGTTTTCAGTTTGCAGTGACTGATTTACAAATATCTATAAATTTGCAAATATAGAACTTTTTATATTTCTGGGCTCACATTGTTATAGTAGGTCCAGATTTTTTCTGACATAATAATGTTTCTTTCCATTTCTTCCTTCCAAAACATTTTCCCAGAATTTTGAAAAGATCTCTCTGTCCTCTTCTAAGGGGTTGGATGTTTCATTTTTAAAGAACCTTACATTTAATTGGCCATGGACACCTTGTGACTCTTTTCTATAGAGGTAGGGATAAAGAGAACAACACATATTCAAAGCAATATGTAGTCAGCTTGAATGGTTCTAAAAATGGTTCTAGCAACACTGATGAACTGTATAGTTCCTTTGGAAATTGAAAGTGGATATTAATTTAGACCTATGGTATTTTTCTTTATAATAACTGTGTCTTTTACTTTATGTGAATGGATAGGCTAAGCAATCCAAAGGTTTAATGACTCTCATAATCTGGTAAAAGGCAATGGAAGAAAGCATCAAAATTCTTGGCACATAGGGGCATAGAATGTCGTGTGTATGTGTGTGTGTGTGTGTGTGTGTGTGTGTGTAGAGAGAGAGACATTTTTTATATATATATATATATATATATATATATATATATGGTGTCTCTATATAGTTATAAAGAGATTATTATTTACCATTAGCATGAGAAAAAAAGCAACAGCTGGATACACATTATTTCAGGCATCCAGTGATTTTGTTATCACATAAACATTGTGTTGTGTGATAATAATTTCCTTGTTTGAACAAAGTTGACCATTTTTCTAGAATGTTCTAGAGAGAATTGATACATTAAATAGATTACAGTAGATAAACTCTAAAGTCCTTCCAACTTGTTTTTTTTTTTTTTTTTGGAGAGGTTTTTGCTATAGGGCGCGTGCGCTCGCCAGACAGACAGAGAGAGACAGAGAGATAGAAAGCAGGAAATCACCCCCCAGGGGGGATGGCCACGCCGCAATCCCTTCTCCTCCATTCTCCTCTCGGGATCTTGGGCACGCACGCACACGCGCCCGGCGTGAGTTTAAGCTGCCGGGTCTGGGACTCGAACCGCGGTCGACTACGTGGGAGTCCAGCGACATAGCCATTACGCTAACTGCTGGTCCCAGTCCTTCCAACTTTTAACAGTCATGTTTTTATACTCTTTCCTTCAGATTCTTCAGTCTGGCATATCTCTATTCACAATGTGATGTCTGGGTTTCATAATTAGGTGAGTCATTTTAATTTCAGAGTGGGGCTGAGGGTCAGAGCATCCCAAACAGAGGCAATCAGACCTTTCCCTGGTACTCTAAATTAATCCCTCTGAGATCAACTGTAACTGTTGCTTCAAGATTTGGCTCCAATTACACATTCTTTCCGATTATAATATGATTATTTTTTATTTGTAACTATATCATCACATGGATTGTCAAATCCCAGTTAAGGGTTGGGTAGGTTAGGTGTAATTTTGCTTGAAATCAGGGAATTTTTTTCATTTGCTATCTAGCTTGGCATAAAAGACAAGATATATAAGAGTTTTTTTTAATTTTTAATTTTTAAATCTGAAGCATTAGGAATTCACTGTCTGTTACCCAAGGCTTTGAATTAAGCTGGGGTTCTCTTACTGGATTTGGTGCTTCATTTATGGTGTTATGATCATGTGGATGTATGCTCAAAGTTAAAGGCATATCCACAAGTGGAGGAAGGCAGTTATTTAGAGTCTTAGGCATGAGCACTGGGGGCAGCTCTCTGTATACCCTGAACCTGCCAGGGTAAAACTAACTTCCTTCTGAAAGGGCCAGGATGCTGTACATTTATCAACTCTGCTTTTACACTGCTCATGTACCTGAAAGAGCCAGATACATAGATATCCCAATTCCATTACATAGAATGAAGACAACTGAGTATATGTGCTCAAGATTCGGATAGAATAACATGCGTCCTAGAGAACAGTAGATAATAGTTACCAATAGTTACTGTATTTTGTTGGTATGGCATTGATCACCCAAATGTGTCTCAGGCATTCTCTGTTAGTTCCTGACAGTGTATCAGGAGAGGAGTGGGGACTTGCTTCTGCCAGGCCTTATTGTAGCCACTCGGTGGAGGTTTGTTGAATGAATGAATGTATGAAAACTGAATTAACCTGGATAGACAAGTTGGGTTAGCTCCAAGTCTTTCTTTTCTTGGGAAAGCTGAATTAAATCCAGCTGTTTTTCAAATTGCCAAGTCACTTTTGAGTATGTTTCTTTCTATTTTTTTCATTTCTATTTATTTTTCCCTTGAGTGCTGAAGAAATACATGCTCCACCAAATTATCTATTTTTTATAAGGGTTGGCCCTTTGTACTCGACATTTTCTCAATTGTTTACATTCTGCATATTTACATTTTTTCCCCTGAGCTTTTCTTTTCCCAGTTACATCTTACTATGTGACTCTAGTGAATTTCCTAGCTGAGCCCCTCCTTTTCTTCGTCCTTTCCATTTTTCTCTGCTACCTAACTTCCCTAATACCAATTTTTTAAATCTAAGTTACCACAACTTTGGCTACATAAATGCGACTTTGAATGTTGTATCTTCTACTTTAGAACAAAATGTTTCAAAATTAGGGCTGTACAATTCAGCTTTTCCTCAGAAATTCTGCTCAGCTTTTCGGATGTGTGTGTGAGCCCATCAGATTCACTGCTCTAAGATAATACTTGACAACCCGGGTAAGAACATAGCTGCAGTACGTCTATGTAACGTGAAGTAGCAACAATGTGAGCATCTCTCGGCACTGCTAGCCCCCTTGGCATGTATGATTTTCCTACACTGTTTAGTGTAACTTAACCAGAAAATATACTAGCATTAGAGTCAATTTTTTTTTTGAAGAGATTTTTGCTATAGGGCAAATTCACTCGTTAGAGAGACAGAGAGACAGAAAGCAGGAAATCACCCCCAAAAAGGGATGTTCATGTCACATTCTCTTCTCTTCCTTTCTCCTCTCACGATTTTGGGCACTCACGCACATGTACCTGGTGTGACTTTCAGGGCACTGGGTCAGGGACTCAAACTGTGGCCGACCATGTGGGAATCCACCACCTTAACTATTATGCCACCTGCTGGTCCCTAGAATCAAATTGTTTCATCTCCATTCTTCTGCCCTCTCCCCTCTTCCCCATTTCCTCCTCCTCTCTTCTGTTTCTCTCTTGCTCTCTGACACACAAAATTGGATTGCTCTAATGACTCATACTCCTAAATTGGAAAGGAAGTATCATAATTTGCCTAGGCATTTACAAATACTGTAATTTGCCTGGCATGGCCCTTGTTTTACAACCCTGCTTTACCCCCCTCTTCAGACTTGGATCCCATTCATAAAACAGCCTATGTTCAGGGAATCATTTTAGAGATTCCCTGATTAATTCGATATTTCAGTGTTCTTGGGGCAAGCCTTTCCCCCTTTTTCGGAAAGAGGGCATTTCCTCATATTTCCACATTCAATTGTGCTGGCATACAGTAGGGCAACGGTTCTCAACTTTAGTGTGCTTGTTGTCACCTGGAGCACTTGTTAAAGCAGTGCTGGGTCCCACTCCCAGAGACTCTAGGATATCCTGGGTGGGACCCAATAATGTGCGGTTCAGTTAATGTTGGTAGTGATGATGAACCTCTTTTTAAGAACTGCCTTGTTAGAGAATTTCTACTTATTTATTTATTATTTATTTTTATTATTTATTTATTTATTTATTTATTTATTTTTTGGAGAGGTTTTGCTACAGGGTGTGTGCGCTCGCCAGAGAGACAGGGAGAGACAGAGAGACAGAAAGTGAGAAATCACCCCCGCAGAGGGGATGGCCACACCGCAATCCCTTCTCCTCCATTCTCCTCTCGGGATCTTGGGCACACACACACATGCACCCAGCATGAATATAAGCCACCGGGTCTGTTACTCAAACCGCAGTCGACTACGTGGGAGTTCAGCGA
Organism: Tupaia tana; assembly: GCA_026018925.1. Classification (NCBI taxonomy): domain Eukaryota; kingdom Metazoa; phylum Chordata; class Mammalia; order Scandentia; family Tupaiidae; genus Tupaia; species Tupaia tana. The sequence goes on along the minus strand of JAKSZU010000003.1, from coordinate 83,603,441 downwards.
CATAGCCATTATGCTAACTGCTGGTCCCTCTACTTTTTTTTAAATCAAGAACCAGTGAGAGAAATTTGGAGATTAGGTAAATTAGAGTGATTTACCTCAGGTTGGAAACCCAAGGATTTACTCTGCTTATATAGTGTTCTAAGTTAGAAAGGCAGCTCTGCTATTAAAAGCCACGGAGCCATTCTCTCTTAATATGGAAGGAGATACGATTTTATTTATGAATCCTCACAATAACCCTAGAAGGAAAAAAATAATTGCATAAAATAGGGAGTTGCATTATTTCTGGGTTAAGAAGTAAGCTGGGGTAAGCCACGCTGTAAGATAGGGGCCTGCACTGATCAATGACTTCATATCCAAATGTGTGTTAATTACAGGCAATTATTTGGGGGGCTTCACTGTGGTACTTTAGTCATTTCTAATCCTCAGCTTCTTTTAGCTGGGGTTACCAAAGAAGAAAACGTTTTGGATGTGGAATGTGAAGCGTCAGCTGATTTGGGCTAGCAATGAATAGCATGTAGGAAGGAACAGTATTAGAACTTTAAGAGGGCAAAAGATCAAACTGAGGAAAGTGAATGCTATCTTCACTTTCTTCTTTTCTAGTTCTTTCTTCTGCAAATATTTGTTTCAATGATGAAAATGGGAATGTAAGTTTAACCTAGGATCAGGTGCAGCGATGTGTAATATTGGGTAGTCGGCAAAGTCGTGACACATTTTTGAATAGAAAAACATAGGAAAATATTTCATGACTTCCTGATGACCTAGTATTTGCTGCAGAAACAAAAAAATGAGTGAAGGTATCGGCAGGTGGTGTAATGGTTACGTTGCCGGACTCTCACATAGTTGACCACAGTTTGAATCCTGGACCCTGTGAATTTTAAGTGGCTTAAAATTCACATGGGGTGCGTGTGTGTGCATGCCGAAATTCCCAAGATGAAAATGGAGAAGGGATGGCAGTGTGGCCAATCCCCCTGGGGGGTGATTTCTTGCTTTCTGTCTCTCTGTCTCTCTGGCAAGCGCATGTGCCCCATAACAAAAATCTCTCTAAAAAAAAGTGAGTGAAAAGAGGTAGATACAAACTTCTGTAGGAGTGGAGGATGGGGTGATAACATTACTGCTGAGTGTCTTTGTCAGGACTTATGGACAGTAGATCCTCTTGCCTCAGGTAAACTTATGTGATCAGGTCTAAACTTGTAAGTGCAAATCTTGCTTAGAGCTTGACAGGGTAGATTGTTAACAATTAATAACATTTTGGGGTGAATTTGTGTTTCCCATCATATGTGGGATGACTGGAGCATTTTATGGTGGGAGAGTGATTTGGATGATGAGGATATAGAAAGGATGTTTTGGAGCCAAGGCACTTCCTGGGCAGGCTGCCACCAACAAAGACTTCCAGAGCCTAGGCTCATAGAGGAAGGACTGAGTGCTCAGGAAGGTACACTAGAATGTGACTCATAACATTTGTCTTCCTCTTAGGGATCAGCCTTGCTCTTAGAAGCTTGTATGCCAGGAGTTGTCAATTTATCAAGAGAGCTTTAGTTAAAACACTGATTGGTGGACTCCAGCCTCAGAGATTTTGCTTCTGCGTATGTGAGTTGAAGTCCAAGATTTTGAATTTCTAACAGGTTCTCCTGGGTGGTGAGGATTCTACTGGCCCAGGAACCACAATATGAAACTTGCTACTTTAGTCATTTCTGATTAAAATGTGAACTTTTCACTAATATTTTATTTTTAGTAATGGGCAACACACTGTAGAAATGGCTGTAATGTATTTTTAAGAAAATGATAAGGTTTTCATTGACCAAAATTTCCTAAAAATGTAGTAGAATCCACTTATCCTTCCTTGGAGGACATATAGTTTTGTGTTTTTCTTCTTTTCTTAAAAATTCTTTACCAGGGACCAGCAGATGGCGTAATGGCTATGTTGTTGGACTTCTATGTAGTTGACTATGGTTCAAGTCCTGGACCTGGTGGCTTAAGCTCACACTGGGCACATGTGCGTGTGTGTTCAAGATCCCAAGAGGAGAATGGAGGAGAAGGGATTGCAGCGTGGCCAGCCCCCCCATGGGGGGTGATTTCTCGCTTTCTGTCTCTCTCTCTTTCTGGCGAGTGCATGTGCCCTATAGCAAAAACCTCTCAAAATAAATAAATAAATAAATAAATAAATAAATAAATAAATAAATAAATGCCTTTGCTATAATTGAAGCTAAATAATAAGTTTAAAAGTTGGAAATGTTTTAATTAGGAAAGAAGATGAACATATTTTAGAAAAAATCCCTGTGAGCAAAAAAACTATGTATTTTAGAAGTTTGTTATCTTTCAGTTTTAGTATATAATAATTTTCCTATTCCAGTGAATTTCACTGGAAAAGGAAAACCAGGTTCCCTAACAATGCATAAAAATAAAGGTAAAAAAATGATGTGGTCAGCGTGTTTGTGTATGTATGTGTATATGCATGCTTGCATTTGTACACACTGTCACAGAGGAAAAAGACCTGTTGTAAACATTTCAATACATGGATTTTTTTATTAACAGATAAGTGTAAATCAAGTTAAATATTTAAAATTTCCATCTTAGCTTGAGAAATCAATCATACAATAACCAAAAGTCTTCTGTGCCGGTAACTATCTTTGACATCCCTTTCGTGTTTTAACAGTAATTATTTGCACATTTATCGACTCAGTGATTTTAATCTAAGTAGAATCAGTCATATTTATTTTCCTTTTGACAAAAACTATGAGTAAGGGATGCCTTATTTGAGTAAATGGTTTTATGACAGCTACAATAATTGGAATTTATATTTCCATACAGTATCAGGATATCATTTCATAGAAACTGTTGTTTCTTGTGCCTATCATACACAAATCAAGATGCTATTAGCACACAATGTCATAGTTACTTTGAAGTGCTCATAAGTTAAATTTTTTTTTTTTTTTGGAGAGGTTTGCTATAGGGTGCATACGCTCGCCAGACAGCCAGAAAGAGACAGAGAGACAGAAAGCGAGAAATCATCCCCCAGGGGGGATAGCCATGCCGCAATCCCTTCTCCTCCATTCTCCTCTCAGGATCTTGGGCACGTACACACACGCACCCGGCGTGAGTTTAAGCCACCAGGTCCGGGACTTGAACTGCGGTAGACTACGTGGGAGTCCAGTGACATAGCCATTACGCTAACTGCTGGTCCCAAAGTGCTCATAAGTTAAATATTATCATTGCTGTGTTATATATAAATCCAGGGACCCTATAGACTTACTTAGGTTGGGTTAATATAAGAGAAACCATTCAATTAAAGAATAGGTTATTGGACCCACAGCACTGTAGCCCAGTGGTTAAGTGTTGTCTGTTAGGATTTGGATCCAACATGGCTGACAGGGTTCAAATTCTGGCCCCTGAAGCCTGAAAAACATGTTGGGTACTTGTGCGTGCATGCCCCAAGTTCCGACAAGACAAAAAAATGGAAGAAAAGGACTGTAATGTCATCACATTCCATTGGGGAGTGTGCCCTCTCTCACTCTCTCTCTCTCCCTCTCTCTCTCTCTCTCTTTCTCTCTGATGACTGTTTTTTCTCTGGTGAGTGCATGTGCCTTCTGGCAGTAAATAATAATAATAATACAAAAAAGAGGTGATCCAACAGTTTCAGGCAACTTCATGACCAAAGCATGTGAATTGTATGGTGTATTAGTCAGTGTTCTTTAGAGAATCAGAACAAATAGGATACACACACACACACACACACACACACACACACACACATACACACACACGGTCTCCTATATTTGCTGGTTCTATTTATAATTTTTTTGACTTTTCAATGGGTTAATTGGGAATGCAAATTGCATTTGCAGGGACTAGAGGGCGATGTAGTGGGAACACAACTGAACTTATGTGGGAAGTTCCCAGGTTCGTGTCCTGGGGCCTCCCTGTATACACTAGGTGTGCATGTGTGCTCATGCCTGTGATCCAGGCTGGATAAGTCCAGGATTGGATTCCAGATAGAAAACCCTGTTGAGGGTGACTCTATCTCTTTTACTCTCTATAATTAAAAGAGTGAATAAACCCTTTAAAGGTTTTAAAAAAATGCACTTATGATTTATGACATCTTAGACTTATGATGGGTTTACTATGATGTAACCTCAGAGCAAGTTGAGAAGCACCTATGCATGTGTACAGCTATAGATGCAGATATTGGATTTATTGTGAAAAAATTGCTTATGTGATTTTGGAGGCTGAGAAGTCCCATGATTTGCCCTTTGCAAGATTTTCCTGTAAGTGGCCTGGAAACTTGATAGTGTAATTTTAGTCAGAATCAGAAGGTTGGAGAGCCAGGAGAATGCAAGGTATAAATGCTGACTCCACTGATTTAAATGCTAATCTTACCTAGAAACACCCTCTTAGCCATACCCCAAAATATTGTTTAATCTGCACACCCCACTCAGGTCAAATAGACACATAAAGTCAGCTGTCACTCGTGGGTAATCAAGCCACAGAAATAGGTATGAGATAGATTAATAAACCAAGTCAGTTGAACAACATTGTGGGTAACAAAAAGACCAATTTAGTTTAAATAAGTTCAGTATACTGAGAAGAAAAAAACTCAATTTAGGATAGAGTCAATATAGGTCTCTATTCTGTATACTCTTTACTACAGGAAAAAAAATTTAACGTCTATGGCTTTCTTAGAATCATGATTATTTTTGTAAAAGGCAATCATGGAATGCTTAATGGGGAAATTTTACAATAATATACTCTTTTTAAAAATAGGATATAATTGCTCAGTCAGCTGCTTATATTGTAGAAAGAATGTAAGAGATTTGAAGACCTTACTGTAGATTTAAAGTTAAATACCTATCATTATATAAATAAAAAAATTCTACATTTGAAATTATAGTTATTTTTATACTAATATTGGTGAAATAAAAGAAAAAGCTAATGAAGATAAATATTCCAATGTTAAATTATTCCAAGCAGACTGGAGATGTAGAGGAGTTTAGGGAAGAGGAAAGGATATGTTACTGGAAGGTAGGAAGAAATGAAATTGAATTTGGCTTTAGAGGAAAGGTGCTTTGTGAACAGGTGATGAGGAAGGAGGACATACCTACGACTGTCACCGTAGAATAGATACATGTCTAAAGACTTCGCCAGTCAATTGGGCCATTGGAAAAGACCATAAAATTGTGGTGGCCGTGATTTCCACTGTCAGTATCGTCATCAGTCTGCTTACCAAGTTCTTGCACTATCCTTTCCCAACACAGGCCCGCCATTTCCAGCTGTGTATTTAAGCCAGGTATGGCCACTTACACCATCCTATCCCCCGGGAGCCTATTTAAATTGAGCATGTCAAACAAGTAGAGCTAATAAGCGTCTTTTCCTGTATTTCCTAGGAACCGCGTAAGGCTAGTCTGCTAGTAGCCAGGTCTCCTGCCAGCAGAGAAGGCCAACTTCCAGAAAAAGAGAACAAAGGTAACATACATAGAGAAGTAGAGATGAACAGAGAAGATGAATGGAGATAGAATCTGGAGGTAAGAAGTCCCTGGTGTGCTGGTTCCTGAAGTGCTTAAATGTTGAATTTACTCTAATAAACATAATAAGCTTCTTTTTTGTTGATATTAGAGCTGGATCTTTCTCATTTACATAAAATCAGATCCTATTCAGCTGCTCTTCCTAACTCTAAACTCTTACCTGTCAGTACAGCTGGCAAATTATAATAAACAGATTATTTTTTCTTGAGTGATTTTTGGTATAGGATGCATTCATTCGCTGGAGAGACAGAGACAGAGTCAGAGAGACAGAAGCAAGAAATCACTCCCCAGTGGGGACGGCCTTGCCTCAATCCCTTCTCCTCCATTCTCCTCTCGGGATTTTGGGTACGTAAGTACATGCGCCCAGCACGAGTTTTTAATTCACCAGGTCGACTATGTGGGAGTCCAGTGACATAACCATCATGCCATCTGTGATTCCCTAGACAGATCTCTTAAAATACTACTTTTGGAATATTCTTTTCACATAAGTCTTCTATGACATGATTTGCTACCATAATGAGTCTGTAGTCTTCAGGTTTAATTTCAAAATCACAAACAGTGATTTTAACATATTAACATATTATTAGTGAGCTTCAGACTTTTAAAGTCCTAAATGATCTAGGGTGTAATCTAATAGTAACTAAACCTTGAGTGCTCTAAATGATTTTGTAGACCCTAACAAATTTGAAACTTACAGAATTCTTGATGTTGTTCAATGGGAGTTATCAATGACATTTAGGATGAATCTGAATTTAAATTTTAGACTCATGAGCTCCACCTGAAGGATCTTTTCTGGGAGGATCAGGGCTTTCTGAAAAATTAAAACTATTAATAATTCAGTTGTTTATCTTTACTTCAAGCTTTTGCAGACCAGAAAGTAAACTAATAAGATAAATGCCAGAGCTCACTTTCTGTGAGAGTACTTTTCCAGGTGGTTCAGGTCCCTTTTTTTTCTCCCCAGAGAGGTTTTTTCTATAGGGCGCTTGCTTGTACTTGACAGAAAGACAGAGAGAGACAGAAAGTGAGAAATTGCCCCCCAGGGGGGATTGCCATGCTGCAATCCCTTCTCCTCCATTCTCCTCTCAGGATCTTGGGCATGCATGCACATGCACCTGGCATGAGTTTAAGCCACCAGGTCCGGGACTCAAATGGTGGTTGGCTATGTGGGAGTCCAGCAACATAGCCGTTACGCCAACTGCTGGTCCCAAGTCTTGGTACTTTTTAAAGAGAACTTTGCCTTTCTCTGGACTTTTATAGCAGCAACAGAGTAATAGGCTACAAGGGATCTTCAAAAAGCATATTATGAAAAACCTATGCATGGATTTCAGAGTTTTTCTGTGCCAAACTAAACTTGCAGTTTAATTCCACTTTTCACAAACTTTTTGAAGTCCCCACGTTCAATCTCCAAATGCTTAGCTAATTTCTGGGGTATTGGTTATTTAGCACTCATAAAAATGACTTCTTTAAACTATTGCACAGAAATAGACCTATCCAACATGTGTTAGATCCAAACTGTCATGACTTATTGCTTAAAAATCTGGAAATTGGCAGAGTGTATTCTTTGAAGAAGATTTGCTTTATTTGAGTCAATGAGTAGTTTTATTTGAATGTATTAAGATTCACATGTTTTTTATTAAAGCACAATCAACTCATATCAAGATGAAATTTTATAAGAAAAATTTAACATCCATTAAATCCTTGGAGTATTTTTTTTATAGACTTAAGTTCCTTTTTGACCTTAGAAGACATTAGGCATGAAATCAAAGGCAGCTAACTCAAAGGTGAAGACATATGGGCTTGACACAGAGACGATAGCAAAAGATCACTAAATATTGAATGAAGGGCCAATAAAAGGTCACTGAAGAAGAACTTAACTAGAAATCGAAGCCTGGGTTCTAATTTAGCTAGTTGTAAGACAATGAACTTTCCTTGCCTTTATTTTCTTATCTATTTAAAGGGAATAACAAGGAAGTTCTGTGAATATACAAGTTTATGAATGTTTAAAATACTTCGAATTATGGGACACAGTTTAATAATAATAATAATAATAATAATAATAATAATAAACTCTTATGATTAGTGTAGTCCATTAAATCTTCCTTCTTCAACAGCAAAGGCAGACTTGATGGTTGAGATAAATTCTGCCTTTGCTATGCCAACTACAAACTAACATGGATCTTGTTTCCCCAAACACTTCCTAGTGCCTTTATACTTCCATAAAAGCAAGTTTTGTAGTTCAGTTGGATTAACATGGGACTTCACTCTCTCTCTCTCTCTCTCTCTCTCTCTGTGTGTCTGTGTGTGTGTCAAATTTATTGCGTATTGTATGTGACACTGATTAGGGCACAACAAACAACATGAAGTGACCTTTTTGACTTGTTATTTTTTCTGCTAGCACTTTCAGTGATTTCTCACTGCTTGGGCCATTCCATGTAATGAACACCCCAGACTCAACCATCCTGTTGATCCATTATGTCTCTTCATCATCTTCTCTTAATTTAAATTTGGTTTCCTGCTTACTTACATCACAACTTCCAAGTACTCTTTACTCCATTTTGGAGCTAGCACAGTTGTTCGTAGCTTGCAGTAGTCCATTTTCAAACTCTATCAACTTGGTCACTGATGAAAATATTCTCTCATATTTCATTTATTCAACCATTATTCATTAGATACTTAACAGGTGCCCATATACTCTTCAGGTATTGAGGATCCATCCATGAATAAAACATCACTCCTGCCTTTGTGGAGTTTTTGAATAAGAAGGACAATAACGGAGACTGAATGTAATAAGTATATGATATATTAGGTTTTTGGTAAAGTGATGAAGTATTTTTTGTGCAAAAATGCATCATGACTTCCCCAATGACCCAATAGTTAGAAAAGCAAAGGAGAAAAGCAAATATGCATCCCATAACTGGTACTTTAAAATGGGTGACCATAGTAGTTCAAAGCTGGTTGAGCAGTAGTTTGTAAGGACCTGGGAAAGGAATGCTCCTGGCAGAAGATTGAAAATAACAGTTTTAAGGAAGGAGGCTGCATATGTGTTCAGGAATCCACAAGGAGGCTAGTGTGGTTGAGTGCAAAAGGAAGGCAGAGAATAGGAATAAGTAAGATGAGGCCAGAAAGCTACTGAGGGCTAGATTGTTGTGTGCTGTGTGGGCCAACATGAGGACTTGGCTTTTACCCTGAGAATGAGCAAGCTCTTGGGGTGCTGGTTAAAGGGGGTTTGCGTCAGAATTGCATGTGTTGGCAGCATAGAACGGAAGGCAAGTCACTGATCCTATTTTTAAATAATGTTTTCCTCCATCCTTGAAGGACCATGGACAAAGAGAAGGTGGATGGTCATGTGAGTAATTTATCTATGAGGCATTGCTCACCTACCTGCCTGAATCAAGGAAAGTTGAAATACCTTCCTTGCCAGATGAATGAAGGGATCTTTAAAAACTTCATGGAAAAAGAGTATTGTCAAAATACTATGGATGTATTTAATTTTTTTTGTATGTCAAAAGAAACTTGTAATTTCATTTTTTTCATAAATTTTTTGCCCCCTGTATATTCCATGTATAAATTAACATAAATTTATGAACGATGCATTTAATTAAAAATACGTGTGACATAATTTAGAAAAAATGAAATACATTAGTCATTTAATTTCCACTGGAAGTTGCAATCATTCATCACACTTCAGTTTCATACTCGTTACATTCTTTTTGTCATTGAGCCAGGACGATTCTCATGACACTTTATCTTCAAGTACGGTCAACAGCGTGGAGAGAGAAGGCTCGTGCAGCTGCAGGGAGGCTGTGTCTGGCTTTCACCAATCTTCTCTTTCCGACTCCTGCAGGACCCTGTGGTTTTCCTGTCTCTCCCTTCCTTGCTCCTTTTTTACCTACAGGCTGCTGCAGAATTTTCCTTCTAAATTAGTACTCTGCTTATGTAATTCCATAGAGCATAAATCTTGATGACCTGACACTGACTATTAAATTAAATAGGAATGTATTAAATTAACTTTCAGAGGCCTCTAAAAATTTATTTGAACTTTTTTAGATGTCTGGTAAGGCCTTTTAATTTTTAAATATTTGGTCAAATTATATTACTTATTTTTTCCTAGATTCAGCCTCTGCTTCCTTGACTTGGAAAATAATTTTCCTCAAATTCTTCCTATTGAGTTTAATTTTTATATTCTCTAAAGCCTATCTCAAAATGTTGTCACCTCCATGAAGCCCTGCATGTTCTCCCAACAGGTATTTGGGAGGTGATAAATATCTGTACTCTGGTATGAAGTAAGTGTGAAGCTTTTAGGAGCAAGGCCTGGCACCCATCATTTTTGGCTTTCACCACATTTATTATCCCAGTTTTCATTACATAGCAGATCTTCAGTGAATATTTCTTGAACTGAAAATTGAGGGTTTTTTTTTTTATATTTTCTCCCTCTACCTCATAATTCCTGTTTCTTAGGATTACCCTTATGCTCAGACCCCACAAAGTCTTCTCTGATAAATTTAGCCGATAACTTCCCTTCCTTTACTATGGTAAGATCTACTATTTCCATCATTCCACTTCAAACACTCATTGTGTCTTGCAGCTTATGTTTTCATGGGTGGACTCCCCAAATTAAGTTTCTTAAAAAAAAAAAGGACTAAGTTGAATGCTTAGCACCATTCAAAACATGTAGAGGGTGCCTTGTTGAAACAGATGCTCAGTTTCTCCTTTTTGATTGCCCAATCCCAACAGCTAGAGAAATAGCTTTAGAGAAGACGTCAGTTTTGTTATCTGCTATGTTTACTCCTTTAGGAAAGTAAAGATGCCACAGACCACTGGGAAAGAAGCTCTAATGGCCTCAACGTTGGAATCTAGCCTTAATGAATTTACCAACTGTTACTGGACAAATCCTATTATTTTTTGAAAGGTATAGGATATAATGACTACGTTGTTTAAACTAATATAGGCTAGGATTGTACAGAATAGTTTGCCAGAGACAAACTGAAACTGGAAGGCTCTTAGCTTTGTTGTGAAAGGAGGACTGTACTGGATAACTCATCCTTGGCATGCCATGCCTACAATTTGGGTAGCTCTACCTGTTGCATGGTGATGACTGGCGGTTATAAGGAGAGGCGTGTATCAGCATCTCTGGGAATTAAATATGTTATAATATATGGTCCTGAGTCCCAAACATCCTAGGTGTGTCTGGTTCAGATGTTTGAGCTGGGAACCAAGCAGGTTTTTGAAAAAAAATCCTATATGATTCTTATGTATGTCTATAGCTAGCAGTCATTGTTTTGGTGCTTGGGATATCCTGGTGCCCTAGAATAGGTTTTCTTCAGATAAGGATAACTGAAATCAAAGATATAAAACAAGGTGTACTTAACTTTGATTTTTCAATATAATTTTTAAAAAATAATTATTTTATTTAACTTTATTTATTTAAGTTGATGAGAGAGAGAGAGAGAGAGAGAGAGAGAGAGAGAGAGAGAGAGAGAAAGAGAATGCTGCCAGTTCCAGGATTTGAACCACTGTTGGCTATGTGGGAGTCCAGAGCCCTTAACCACCATGCCACCTGTCGGCCCCTCTATATCATTTTTTTTTTAAGAAAATGATGTATATTGATAAATGTTTGTCTCATAGCACATTCCTAAATATAGGACACAGGATGTATTTATAAGCAATAATTGAACAAGTTGAATATTTAGAATTTTCTTTTATACTAAAATAAGATACTTAGTACTCTCTCCTTTGTGAGACTCCCTGTTACTTTTTCATGGCTCCAGGCCCCATTCCAACAATTCCTAACTTCTATTCAAAAGAAATGTATGAAGATTTTTTTCTTCTCTCTTTTCTCCTATAAGGTTCCCTGTTACTGTTACTCGGCAATCTTTAATTACCCTTCATTACTGTTGCCTATGTGCTCCTTTGATCTCAGGATTGCTGCTGCCTGGTTACTGAGATCTTTGATTCATTCTTTCTCCCCTCAGGTTCTTGAAGTGCCTTCCTAAAAAAAAAGTGAACGTTTAGGACTTGTATCTGTTAGTAATTCCTCATTTCAAATTCCTCTCCATTTATTTTACTGTTTTTTTAAAAGGACCAGACACTTTAAATTTTAATGCTTAAAAATCATCCAACAAAACAGCTTTTAAGCAGGATTATATAGCTGACAAATGTCTGTTGTTAGTATGAACTGTGCTTAAAAATTTCCCAGGAAAGCACAGGCGATAATCTGGAGGAAGGTAAGGCACTGGTCTCCTCCACATCTGTGCCACGTGGATGTCTTCATCCTCTGAGAGACAATCTTTTGACCAAGTCCTTTGGATGCTTAGGTTCATTTAAATGGGGATTGTTAAGTAAAATTATACTGCATTTGATCAAGATTGAGTTCTATGAACATTTACTGAGGAGCTTACGTGTCAGCCATTGTGTGAGGTACAATATAATCCTCAAAACAGCCCCTTAGCAGAGGTCACTCCTGTAATCTCTGAGAAGACTGAGGTTGAAGACATTGCATAATTTGTCCAAGGTACGTGTTTTCTCTCACACGCATTGCTGCTACATCAGCACCCACTTGGTCCTCTAGCCCATGGCACCAATGCATAAGACGTAGATATTGTAAAGGAGCCTCCTTCAGAGTAGACATCCATCATGTGCTTTTCTTCTATGTGAAGTATGCTAAAATAGCACATTGATCCTATTTATTTTTTTGCAAAATTTTTGTTGTAGGGAGTGTGGGTTTGCTGGAGAGACAGACAGACAGGGAGACAGAAAGTGAGAAATCAAATCCACAGGGGATAGCCATGCTACGATCCCTTCTCCTCTATTCTCTTCTTGGAATTTTGGGCATACATACATGGCACCTTGAGTGAGTTTCAAGCTTCCAATCTGGGACTCGAACTGCAGTTGACCATGTGAGAGTCCAGTGCTTTAACCAATATGCTACTTGTTGGCCCCATTGCATTGATCCTATTAAGTCAGTATGACCAGCTCTCATGTCCTCATCATCTATTTTCCATACAGACTCCCTCTGGAAGAATGAGCAAGGGCCTACAAATCTAACTGGTTTATTTGGGAGTCTTAACTTGGGGAAAGAGTTATGACTTTTCCTCCTATCTGCCTTTGATTTTGTTGAGTAGAATTTTTTTTTCCTGCTATTAGGCAACATCTTTGTGTACATGTCTGGCTAATTCTAGTTTTACAGCTCAATTTTCAATTTTCAAGTTCATTATTTAATCCAAAATTCACAATTTCTCTGGCTCTATCTTTTAGGCCCAAGCACTGCCAGTGTCTTGGAGTAGGCGGAGACGAAGAAGGAAGCATCTCTGTATTCATCTAGCCAGGTTTCGGTCTCTCTATTTGGTCATTGATGCTTCTTTCCTCACCTCTGTGTCGCTGTTGGGGCAGCAGAAAAGTGTTCACCTAGGAAGGCACAAAATGTGATCTCCCCACTGCCCAGTTACTGATGGTGGGGACCCACGTTTTTCAGCCCCTATAATCCTCAGCACCAGTAGTTTAGCCACAGCTTATTGTTGCCACAATCCTGCCTCTGGCAGCACCTGGTAAACAGCTTTCTTGAATAAACTACCATGAAGGATAGGTGGAGCACAGCTAATTTCTGCCTTGTCCATTTGCCCCTTAGGAACTCAAGTATCTTTTTTTTTTTTTTTTTTTTTTTTTTTTGAGAAGTTTTGCTATAGGACACATACACTTGCCAGAAAGACAGAGAGAGACAGAAAGCGAGAAATCACCCCCCAGGGGGGATGGCCACGCCGCAATCCCTTCTCCTCCATTCTCCTCTCAGGATCTTGGGCATGCACGCACATGTGCCCGGCATGAGTTTAAGCCACTGGGTCCAGGACTCGAACTGTGGTAGACTACATGGGAGTCCACAACATAGCTATTATGCCAGCTGCTGGTCCCGGAACTCAAGTATCTTTTCCATTTAGTCTCTTCTTTCCACCATAATGTAGTTCTCAACATCTTTTCTCCTATTCACACAGGCAGAGGCTAAGCAGACCTTCAATGAGCATTCCTTCTTGTAGGGAAGCCCCCTTAGAACTGTCCCCAGCCATCTTCATACTCTCCAGGCTATCCCGCGAAGAAAGAGTAGCCCTGACTCAGAAGACGGGATTTCCTCTTCTATTGTCATCAAGGCCTATTTCTGTACCTTCCTTCCTCTCATTTCTTGTGTACCAGTCATTCCAACCTTGCCTGTGCTAAGACGCACTTGGAGAGCTTTAAAAAATTCCAGTGACATGGTGGCACCACAAACCAATGAAATATCTCATAGGAGAAATCTAGACATCAGTAGACTTGCAAGCTCCCAGGTGATTTCTGTGTATAGTGATGGGAATGACTGTGGTAAGCCTGATTTTTGCCACCTCTTAATGAGCCCTGATAGGTGTTGAGGTACTATCCGCAAGTGTTAACATTCTCTCTGAAATGTTCTCCTGTAGTTTGCCGCTGGGGAGGCTGGCCCATCATTCCGCTCGAAGTCCTCTTAAACAAGGGTGAAAGGACGGGCTGGAAAGAGAAGTGAAAAGAGGGCCTCTTGCTTTCCTCATCAGTGGCCCTTAAACAGGAGGTGACTATAAAGTTAAACACCACCAAATATTAGTGCTGCAAACGATTTGTTCAAATGTATGCAATCTGCTTGCTTTCCAGTCCTTCAGTTCCAGGACAAATGCAAGCAGATACTGCATGTGGTTAGGTTTTTCTCTTTTTCTCTTCATGTTTAAGGAATGCATAATACTGAGGCTTTTTTTGTTGTTGTTGTTGTGGTTTAAGTAGTCATGGTTTGGTTGTAGTGAGATGTAAGATGAGTGTAGCTGAGGAAAGAGAAAAATTCCGTCAGTAAAAAATGAGAAACAACTAGCTCTAAAGTTTGAGGAGAAAAGAAAGCATTTCAAAACAGATGGCAGAGAGCTCCAGTGACCATGATCATGAAAACTTGTCTTCCTTGTGTAGAAACAGGAAGTTTAGTAGGGAAAGAACATGGGATTTAGAATGGGAAGCTCTGAATTCTGGTCTTGCCTTTGCCACTAGCTGGTTTGAAGAGGCAGCCACAGTGACTGTTTGGGGTCAGTCCCAGCTTTGCTGAGGACAAGGGAAGTCTCTAAAGTCTGTGCCTCAGTTTTCTGGTCTGTCAAGTGGGGATCATTGGCAGCACCTGTGTCAACATTGTTATGATGATTAAACGAGTTAATATTCTTCTAAAATGGTCTGTTCAAGTTGTTGTTAAATAAAAATGTTCAAATCTGAGCAACTTATTAGCTATGTCTATGCTAAAATATCCTAATATTTAAAATGTAGATCTTTTAAAAAACAATTGTTTTGTACATTCAATCACTGTACATCACCACAGCTTGTAAAATGAATTTTCCCAGCCTGACTACATTGTATACCAGTTCAGTTAAAGATATTAGGGAGGCAAAAAAGAGAGGTAAGCAGATGTGGGACACAGAAATGTTTAATTACCTGTTGATGATGATGTATATAGTATTTTCACCTGGACTGGTCTGAGGTGTATTTCATGTTGGGTAAATTCTCTATACAAGCTAAATGATGTATAACAATTGAATGTATAAAAAATAATAGTTATAAGAAATTTAAAAATTAAATGAATAAAAAAGATATTATCATACATGGTATCATCAACAGATAATCCTCTATTTCTGTGCCCCTTAAATGTCTTGCCTCTCTGTTTTTCTCCTTGTTTCCTTTCCTCTCACTCTTCCCCACCTCCCACCCTTCTCCCACACTGTCTCCGGTATCTGCAACCATTCCATGCTGCTGTATCCTCTCGTCTTTCCGTTTCCACTAGAGTGCAGAAATTTGGTATATGTTAAGTGAGGACTTACAACATCTCTCTTTCATGGTCTGGTTTGCTTCACTTAGCAGTAAATCTTCCATATTCATACACTTTCTTTTTTATAAATTATTTTTTAGAGAGATTTTTGCTAGAGTGCATGTGTGCTTGCTAGAGAGACAGAGACAGAGAAAGAGAAAGTAAAAAATCACCCCCCAGTGGGGATGACCATGCTACAATCCCTTCTCCTCCATTCTCCTCTTGGGACTTTGGGCATGCATGCACATGTGCCCAGTGTGAGGTTTTTTTTTTTTTTTTTTTTTTTTGAGAGGTTTTCGCTATAGGGTGCGTGCGCTCGCCAGACAGGCAGACAGACATAGAGACAGAAAGCGAGAAATCACCCCCCAGAGGGGATGGTCACGCCGCAATCCCTTCTCCTCCATTCTCCTCTCGGGATCTTGGGCACACACGCACACGCGCCTGGCGTGAGTTTTAAGCCACTGGGTCCGGGATGCGAACTGTGGTCAACTACGTGGGAGTCCAGCGACATAGCCATTACATTAACTGCTGGTTCCCCCCCAGTGTGAGTTTTAAGCCACTGGGTTCTGGGACTTGAACTGCAGTTGACTACGTAGGAGTCCAGTAATGTAACCATAATGCTATCTGCTGCACACCCCCCCCCCCCCCTTTAAAGAGAGATTTTTAATTTTTCCTATAGGGTGCATGCACTCACTAGAGAGACAGACAGAAAGTGAGAAATCACCTCCCAGGCGAGATGGCCATGCCACAATCCCTTCTCTTAATTCTCCTCTCAGGATTTTGGGCATGCATGCACACACACACAGCATGAGTTTTAAGCCACTGGGTCCAGGACTCAAACTGTGGTCGATAATGTAGGAGTCCAGTGATATAATCATTACGCTATCTGCTGGTCCTCCTGTATTCATCCACTTTCTGTCAAATGCCACAGTCTGGTTGTTTTTTATGGCTGAGTAGTATTCCTTAGTGTATATATGCCACACTTTTTCAACCCTTTCATCTATTTGTGGACATTTGGATTGATTCCATGTTTTAGCAATTATGAATAATGTTGCAATAAAAATGGATGTGTGGGAACCAGCAGTTAGCGTAATGGCTTTGTCGCTGGACTCCCACATAGTCGACCGTGGTTTGCGCCCCAGACCCGGTGGCTTAAAACTCACGCCAGGTGCGTGTGCGTGCGTGCCCAAGATCCCGAGAGGAGGATGGAGGAGAAGGGATTGCGGCGTGACCATCCCCCCTGGAGGGTGATTTCTCGCTTTCTGTCTCTCTGTCTCTTTCTGTCTGTCTGGCGAGCGCACGCCACCCTATAGCGAAAAACCTCTCCCCCCCCCAAAAAAAAAAAAAAAAAAACAATGCATGTGCCAGTGCTTTTCTGACTGAGTATTTTCCTCTACTTTGGTAGGTACTCAGGAGTGGAATTGCTGGATCATATGATAGTTCTATTTTTAGGTGTTTGAGGAACCTCCATATTGTTCTCCATAGTGACTGTACTAATTTACATTTCCACCAGCAGTGCAGGAAAGTTCCCTTTTCAGCACAGCCTCACCAGCATGTATCATTCTTTATTTTTTTAATCTTAGCCATTCCGACTGGGGTTAGGTATGTTACCTCACTGTGGTTTTGATTTGCATCTCCCTTGTGATAAGGGATGTTGACCATTTTTTCATGTATTTTTTTGGCCATTCATATATCTTCCTTAGATGTCTGTTCAGCTCATTTGCCCATCTTTTAATTGATTTTATTTATTTATTTATTTATTTTGGTAAGCTGAGTTTCCTATATGTTCTGGTTATCAGTCCCTTGTCTGAGTCATAGTTTACAGATATATTCTTCCATTCTGAGGGGTGCTGGTTCACTCTATTATTTCTTTTGCTGAGCAGAAGCCTTTTAACCTGATGTAATCTTATTTGTCTACTTTTGGCATTATTGCCTGTGCTTGAGGTCTTATTTAAGAAGTTTTTACCTGCTCCAGTGTCTCCAAGCATTTCCCCTGTGTTATTCACCAGCAGTTTTACAGTTTGTGTTCTTCTGTTTAGATCATTGATCCATTTTGAGTTGATTTTTGTTAATGGTGAGAGATAGGG
This sequence comes from Tupaia tana, assembly GCA_026018925.1. Taxonomy (NCBI): domain Eukaryota; kingdom Metazoa; phylum Chordata; class Mammalia; order Scandentia; family Tupaiidae; genus Tupaia; species Tupaia tana. Next base: position 83,586,006 of record JAKSZU010000003.1, on the reverse strand, counting down.
GTCCAGTTTCATCTTTCTGTAGGTGGATACCCAGTTGTCCCAGCATCATTTGCTAAAGAGATTTTCTTTTCCCCACTGGATGGACTGGTGCCCTTTGTCAAAAATAAGTTGGGGGACCAGCAGTTAGCGTAATGGCTATGTCACTGGACTCCCATGTAGTCGACTGTGGTTGGAGTCCCAGACCTGGTGGCTTAAACTCACGTCGGGTGTGTGTGCGTGCGTGCGTGCCCAAGATCCCGAGAGGAGAAGGGATTGCGGCGTGGTCATCCCCCTGGGGGATAATTTCTCACTTTCTGTCTCTCTGTCTCTCTCTGTCTTTCCGGCAAGTGCACATGCCCTATAGCAAAAACCTCTCAAAAAAAAAAAGTTGGCTGTATGTTTGGGGTTTATTTCTGGGGTATCTTTTTTGTTCCATTGCTCCACATATCTGTTTTTGTGCCAATACCATGCTGTTTCTTAGTTTCTTCTCTACAGTATAATTCAATGGACCTGCATAGGTTTGACACTTTTCATTTGCCAAGATTTTCTTTATTTATATGAAATTAGCATTCAAAAACAACTTTATAACTATATATAATAATGCATTTTCACCAATGGGATTAATGATATACTAGAACTTTGTTTTCTTTTAAAATGACCACATTAACTTAATAATTTGCTCTTCAGAAATATCAGCCCTTGAGAGTGTCAGAAACAGTTCATTATAATTGATATGCTAAGAAATGAAAGATTGGGGCCAGCAGGTGGTATAGTGGTTACGGTGCTGGGCTCCCAAGCAGCTGACCATGTTTGCATCCTAGTCTTGGTGGCTTATATTCTCTCTCTCTCTCTCGAGTACACATCCCCTATAGAAAATTAAAGAAGAAGAATAAAAAGAAAGATTTGGACACTGATGAAGAGCCACCAGTGTCTTCTAAAATCTAACCACAAACTTGCTTCCATGTCTCGGTTCCCACTCTCTCTGTGCTTAAAATGCCCTTTCTTCCAGAGACATTGCAGATTGCTGCCCTACCTCTCAGTGACTAGCTCAGATATCTCCTTTACTACAGCTCCCTTGATTTCTCTCATTGGAAATGAGCATCACCCTCTGGGATCCTGTAATTCTTATCAATAAGTAATTCTTATCAACCTCTCTGGCAGAATTTGTGCATTACAGTTAGAACTATAGTTACTTGTCTTTGGCCTTTACCTTTGGTTCGGGAGCTCATGGCCGCAGGATAGAACAAAGTGTTGGGTTGTTGCAAAAATCATGATGTACTTTTGCATAAAAAAATTGTCATGACTTTTCTGACAACCTAATAAATCAGAACACATAGATTTCAAGTGAGAGACTTTGAAGGCAGGACAAATTTGTTTATTTTAACTGTTTCTTTTTCTAATACTTAAGTTTTTTTTTTTTTTTTTTTGGGTGGGGGAGAGGTTTATTGGTATAGGGAGTGTGCGCTTGCCAGAAAGAGACAGAGACAGAAAGTGAGAAATCACCCCCCAGGGGGGATGGCCACACTGCAATCCCTTTTCCTCCATTCTTCTCTTGGGATCTTGGGCACGCATGCACACGTGCCCAGCATGAGTTTAAGCCACTGGGTCTAGGACTCGAATCACGGTTGACAACATGGGAGTTCAGCGACATAGCCATTATGCCAACTGCTGGTCCCAATACTTAATTTTTAAAGTAAAAGTTTTTTTATTAATTTTTAACTTATTTATTCGTTCATTTCTATTTGACCAGAGAAGGAAGGAGAGAGAGAAAGAGACACAGAGAGAGAGAAAGAAAATAAGAAAGCAAGCCGCTAGGTCCAGGACTTGAACTGTGGTTGGCCATGTGGGAGTCCAGCACCCTTAACCGCCATGCCACCTACTGGCCCCTAAAGTAAAAGTTTTAGGTTTACAGTCAGATTGAGAGAAAGGTACAAAGATAACCATATACCCACTGCCCTTCCCACGTGCATAGTCTCCACCACTGTCAAAGCCCCCCCTCATAGCAGTACATGTGTTACAATTCATGAATCTGCTTTGTGTTCTGGTCTCGACTCTGCCACTACCTGGTTTGAAGAGGCAGCTGGAGTGGCTGTCTGAGAACCAATCCTAGCTTTACTTCTGACAAGAGCCATCGCTAAACTTTGTGCCTTAGTTTCCTCATTTGTAAACTGGGGTTACAGCAGCACCTATATCAGCATTACTATGACAACTAAATGAGTTAATATTCTAAAATGTTCTATGTAAGTAGTTGTTAAAAAATAAAGTAGTTCTTGGGATCAGCAGTTAGCGTAATGGCTATGTCGCTGGACTCCCACATAGTCGACCGCGGTTCGAGTCTCGGACCTGGTGGCTTAAACTCACGCCGGGTGCATGTGCGTGCATGCCCAAGATCCCGAGAGGAGAATGGAGGAGAAGGGATTGTGGCGTGGCCATCCCCCCTGGGGGGTGATTTCTCGCTTTCTATCTCTCTCTCTCTGTCTGTCTGGCGAGCGCATGCACCCTATAGCAAAAAAAAAAAAAAAAAAAAAAAAAAAAAAAAAAAAAAAAAAAAAAAAAAACCTCTCCAAAAAAAAAAAAAAATAAAGTAGTTCTTAAAAATACGTTACTATCAACTAGAGTCCATGGTTTTCATTAGGATTCACTCTTGTGGAACTTTCCATAGTGGAGCAAATGTAAAACGACATGTATTTACTATTACAGTATTATAATGAGTAGCTTCACTGCTCTAAAAATCCCCTTCGCTCTGCCTATTCATTTCCCAGTTCCTTCAGCTCTAGAAACAGGTGTTTTTTTTTTTTTAACCTTAGAAATTAACACATTAGTGACGTTCTTCTTTCTAATTAAGATATTCTTTTTCTGTTAATTGTGGTGTTAGTTTTCTAACTAGGTATTTCAAACTATGCAGCTATTTTTCTATAGATTCTGCTGTAAATACATTTTTTTTTCATTGCCAGAGGACATGGACACTTGCTGGAGGGAGATGAAGAGATGGAGGAGAAAGGGACCAGCAGTTAGCGAATGGCTATGTCTCTGGCCTCCCATGTAGTCGACTGTGGTTCGCGTCCTGGACCCGGTGACTTAAAACTCACGCTGGGCACACGTGCATGCGTGCCCAAGATCCCGAGAGGAGAAAGGAGGAGAAGGGATCGTGGTGTGGCCATCCCCCCTTGGGGGGGGGTGATTTCTCGCTTTCTGTCTCTCTGTCTCTCTCTGTCTTTCTGGCAAACACACGAACCCTATAGCAAAAATCTCTCTCAAAAAAAAAAAAAAAAAAAAAAAAAAGAGATGGAGGAGAGTGAGCCAGCACTCACCACATGGTGTGGCCACACAGCAATCTCTACTGTACTATTTCTCCACCCTGTTAGAATTTGGGGCATGCATGGAAATACACTAGTGTGTTTTTCAAATTGCTGGAACTGGGCTTGAACTAACATGAGCCATCTGGCATCTGGTTTCCTTAACCCCTAGGTTACAGGGCTGGCCTAAGCAGTAAATAATTATTTCAAGTAATTTTTGAAGTCTCCTATATGACATACCTAGCATAACAGAAAAACATTATTATACAGACATAGTATATTTATATTACTTATATTTTTAATAATTTAAGGTAAAGTGTGGACTTTATATACTTTTGTCTCATTTTCCTTAGAAGTTAGAAAATGAACTATTTTGTGCTTGGGGCTGAAAACTGTAGCAATATTTTTTCTGTATTTATATATTTTACTAAATGATAATGTCGCCATATTGATTTTGTAACCTGACTCCCATTTTTGAAATGCCAAAGAAATGTCAATTTTAATCATGCAAGAAGTTATTTTTTGTCTTATTAGTCATAGAAACTGAGATGAAGTTTTGTTTTATTTTAAATTTATGAGTCTCCCCTCTACCCGCCCCCCCCCTCCCCCACGCCCAAGGGAGAGTAGATAGCAAAAAGCTTTTGGAAAATCTGTAAAAAAGCATAAAACATTGTTACTCTGATGCTGTAATCACTTAAAGATGTACTTGGAAGCTGGGAGAAGGTTCCAAGTGATGATTATTTCTTAACATTAATTCTCTGCATAGTTCCAATCTTAAATATGAAGATTTAGTTTCTTGCTGTAGAGAATCATTTAACTCCACAAGAGGAAGAGAGTTATTTCTCATCAGCAATTCATCATTGTGAAGATGACTCTAAAACTGATTTAAAGAGCTTGGCTAGCTAGCCCTTAGGCTTCTGATGTAGTGTCCTGAATATTTATGTTTAATACTTATCTCTTAACTTGACTCTATTTATTTATTTATTTATTTATTTATTTATTTATTTATTTATTTATTTATGTTTTTGCTACAGGGCATGTGCACTTGCTGGTGTTCACCAGAGAGAGACAGTAAGAGAGAAAGTGAGAAATCACACCCTAGGGGGGATGGGCATGCTTTAGTCCCTCTTCCTCTACTTTCCTCTTGGGATTTTGGGCACACACACACACACACACACACACACACACACAGACACACACGATTCTGTCAGTCATGTGGGAGTCCAGCACCCTAATCATTATTCTGCCTGGTGGCCCCTTAACTTGACTTTTTAAAAAGAAAATTTATCCAGATATTTGGTAAAACATTCAGACACTAAAATAGGATAAACAGTAAAATGTAAGCCTGCTTTCTCCCCAGATCCTTCATTACTGCTAATCATCCCATCCTCCATACCTTCACTCCCACTCCAGTAGACAATGGCTGTTACTGAGGTCTCAGAATACTATTAAAGACAAGGGGGTTTTCTGGCTAATGCCCTATGGTACTCTCCCAGGTTACCTCCCTACTAGAAGGCATCACTTTATTTTTATTATGGCACTTATTGCTACTTGATGTTTTCTTGTTTATGGGATATTTGATTATAATGTGACCTTCTACCATTCCTGGTCTAGAGCATGAATTCTGTGAGAGCAAGAACTTTCTCTGCATGCTCAGTGTTACATCTTTATCTCTTAGAAATGTGTCTGAAACTGAGTAGGTACCTAGTTAAAGTTAGCTGAGAGATAAATCCTTTTGTAAACTATATTGAAAAGATCTGACATACAATTTTATACACCAACCTAAGGATACAATTCAATGAGTTTAAAAAAAATACTCTGTCACATAACTACCACCATGATTACGATATACAACATTTCCATCACCCTAAAAACTTCCATTCCACTATGTAACCAACTCTTTTTCCTCATACATATCTCCTGGGAACTACTCATGAACTTTTTATTATTATGTCTAGTTCTGCCTTGTGGGCAAGTTTTGACTAGATGGAAATGTATAGTATGTAGTGTTTTTGATCCAGCTTCTTTCAATTTTTATTTTATTTTCACTTATGCTTTTGAAATTCATCCATGTTGGTGCAGGTATAAGAGGACTTCATAAAGTTCATGAAAAAGTGGAATTAAAGTGAATTTATTTTGCTGTAAAATTTGAAATCCATGCATGGTTTTTTTCATAATATGTATTCTCATATTATCAGTAGTTCATTCTATTTCATAAATATACCACATTTTGGTAGACATTTGGGTTCTTTCCAGTGGCAAGAACAAGGAATGGTCTGAGATTTTTAACTTACTGTTAACTTGTCACAGTTTTATGGGTGCTGACAGAAGACATAAGATTTCTGGGACACATCAGACCAAAGATGATTTACTGCTTATTGCAAAGGCATAGCTAGAGTCCCAGAATTCGTGCCAGTTTTCTAAGCCCCACTTTCCAGAGGGTGACATGAAAATGACCAGGTCATGCTTGTACAGGGAATGCATTTCATTAAAGAGAAAAAATATCCTGAGCCTAGGGAACTAAAATCTTTTAGAATACCTTTGATTGACTTTTGATCCAGAGAGGCATTAATGTACTGCAGTGTAAAATAAACCTATCCTTTTCTTTAGAGGAGAAAGCTGTGTCTTCCATGGCTGGCCATTCTATACCCATTGTTGAAGAGATAGTCAGATACAAAGGCAGTCAGTGCTTCTACTTGAAAGACATCCAGAAGCCCTGGAAACACCTGGAGAATTAACTCCCAACATCTAAGTTTTGCCTATTATGAATACAGCTTCTTTGAATATTAGCATATGGATTTTTGTGTGGACATATGCTTTCATTTATCATGGGTAAACACTTAAGAGTGGAATTTCTGGGTCAAATGGTAAGGGTGTGTTTGACTTTATAAAACCATGCCAAACTGTTTTACAAAGTCACTGACCAGATGTGCATTCCCACCAGTTGCTCCACATCCTCACTAGGGCTTGGTATCATCAGCTTTTTTTTTACCCCCTCAAAGTTTGTTTATTTCTTGTATAATCATTTGTTGAAAAGTTTAATTTTTTCCTCCATTGTTATTTTCTAGCATCTTTATAAAAAATGAATTAGCCAAATATGATTAGGCTATTTATGTATTTTCTATTCTGTTCCATTCATCTATATGTATGACTCTAAGTCACACTATCTTTGTTACTGAAACTTTGTAATAAAGTCTGGAAATCAGGTAGTATAAGTCCAACTTTGTTCTATTTTTTTAAAAAGCATTTTATATGTTTTAGGTCATTTTCATTTCTGTAGAAATTTAAGAATCAACTTGACAATGTTTATAAGATTATAGGGTTTTTATTAGAGTTGTGTTGAATTTTTAAATCTATTTGGAGAGAAATAAGATCTTTACAATATTGTGTATTTTTATTTATTGAAACAATTCAGGGATCTTCAAAAGTTTCATGGAAAGTATATATTATGCAAAAACTGTGGATTTCATTTTTTTTTTGTACCAAACCCTTACTTTAATTCTATGTTGCCACAAACTTTCTGGAGTCTCCTAGTATATCTCTATCTCTCACCAATGTTTTAATTTTTCTCAGCAACATTTTACATTTTTTACCATTACAAATCTTATAAGTACTTTATGTTTATCCTTACATGTTTAATATTTCCTGGTGCTATTATAAATGGTAATGTTTGTTTTAAATTTTAGTTTCCAACTTTTTTTTTAAACTAGTATGTAGATTTAAAAATATTGACTCTCTAACTACAACCTGGCTAAATTCACAAGAATGAGGTATCTCTTCTATTTTATGCAGCATTGGTGAATGCACAAATAGTGAAAACGGAGTGGAAGAGAGATTGCAAATCACCATTTTTTGTATGCCTCTGAACATTCAGATTAAACTTGAAGAACTAGGAAGAAACGCACCATCCATCAGATGACTAGAAATCACTGCAGGGTCACAAGATACACGGGAAAGCAAGAAAATACCTTTTCTCCAATGGAAAAGAATAACTCCTCTTCATTCTCAGATAGTACAATGAAACTTATGGAAATGCCTGATAAAGAATTTAGAATATTCATAGTGACAAAGCTAAGAGAGATGGAAAAGAAGAGAGACAATGAACTGCAGCAGAAGCAGGAGAAAGGAGCTGACAAGTTCCAGGAGGTGAGAAAATTCTTGCAAGATTTAAAAGAGGAAATACACACTATAAAAAAGAATCAAATGGACCTGTTAGAGATGAAAGCTTTAATACAAGGAAGTCAAAACCTCCCTTGAAAGAATTAAAGGCAGACTAGATCATACCGAAAATCGAATCTCAGATGTAAAAGATAGATTGCTGACCTAGAAAAATTCACCACAAAGACTGAGAAAATTGCCCCAAAATATGGGAATAATATATGAAAATTACTAGATACCATGAAATGTCCAAATATCTGGATAATTGGTATCTCAGAAGGCGAAGAGACTCATAAGGGCATTGACATTCTATTCCATGAAATCCTGGAAGAAAAGTTTCCAAACCTATATAGGCATTCAAAGATCCAATCCCAAGAAATACAAAGGACTCCCAATAGAATCAACCCAAGAAGATCTTCTCCAAGACACATTATAGCCAGATTGACCAAAACCACAGACAAAGACAAGATACTAAGATTGGCAAGAGAAAAACGGCAAGTTACCTACAAAGGATATCCCATCAGGCTAACAGTGGACCTCTCATTGGAAACAATGCGAGTGAGGAAAGAATGGGAAAATACATTCAAAATATTAAGGAAAAAGGCAATTTCAGCCAAGAATATTGTACCTGGCAAGATTATCCTTCATATGGGAAGAAAAGAACATTCTCAGATTAAAAAAACCTGAAAGAAATTACCAACACCAGACCAGATCTCCAAGAAGTTCTCAAGGGAGTGCTATACCAGGAAAATTAAATTACAGACACACAGAAATAAGAGTTCAAAATCTAAGAAAATGGCCAACTTAATCATAGGGACAAGTCTGGAGTTGAATATTATGTCCCAGAACTTAATTGGGAAGATCAAACAGAAGATAAAGTACATGAGACTGAACTGGCAAAATAGAATTTTATGACTTTTGACTAAAACATTGCTGATGTTCTTCTAGGCTTTGTTTTCTGGTTTTAAGGATTTTTGTCCTGTCTTGAGCTGCCATTAGGTTCATGTACCTACTATTTAAACAAAATCCTAACCTATTTCCTGGCTTTAATTTTTAAGCATATTTCCTTAGCATTTCTTTGATTTATTAAAGCTAAAACTACTTTTCTTAAAATTAAAAAATATATTAAAAATACCTATTTAATGACTGTAGTAAGCTGAATAGCATCAGCTAGGTGTTACCTTATAGTGTATTCATCCTACTCAGAGTTTCACACTTAAAGTCAGACATGTATTCACAGATATGTATATACCAGCTGAACATGCTATTGAAAGATTATTTAAGAAATTTTGTGAATCAACAAAATGTTTGGGGGAAAAGGAATGGAAAAAACTGTAAACATCTGAGATAGTGTGGGAGGAGGGTGGGAAATGGCAGAGGGTGAGAAATAGGGATAAAATATATATACACATGTATATGTGTGTGTGTATATACACACATATGTATGTATATATATGTATGTATATGTGTGTATATACATATGTGTGTATATACACACATATATATGTATGTATATATATAAATATATAGTGTGTATATATATGTGTATATATATAAATTTTATATATGAAAATGGAAATGGAAAATTATTGATGATAACATGTATGATTAAGCCACTATGCAGTATATTCTGGATGGGAAATCACATTCTGTATGCTATGATGATGCTCAGGGAATGAATGTAAATTAATTAATTAATTAAAAATGTTTCTGAAGGAAAAAAAGTTTTCCATAGGTTAAGGTTGAGTCTTATTTACACTCATGGTTCCCTCTGAGAAGAAAGAAATTCTCAGGATGTTTTATGTTTTAGGCCAGTAAGAGGCAGATGAATTCCAATGACTGCTTCCTCCTGACTACATAGTCCTCAAGGAACAGGTAGTTGCTTCCTTGCAGGAAACCACCGTATTCAAAAAGTCCACGCAAATCATAATATTGGCCATAAATATCACCACATATTTTGAATGGCACTTCAAGTTTTAGTAGGATAGGCTGACTGAGAAATCACTCTCAAGACTTTAAGCACAGCCCTCTGATTTCATTCTCCTGTAGCTGGATGTTCTTATCAGGCTTGGACTCTCTTACTTCTAGCAATCATTGGGTGAGGCTGTCAATGTTGAATTTATCTATATCTGCCATCGCCTTCCCATCGCCTACAGTCCTGCAGCCTGCTGCCAGCTTGCAAATGGTAGTCACGCTTCTCTTCCCATACATACAGAGACAGTGGTGGCAGCAGCTGAGTGGGTTTCCCCCAGCCACCCCACTTCCTGCTTCCTTCTTCTCTCCCCACTGGAAACCTATCATTGATTTTTAAAATTGTAGATTTATAGTTTCATAATTCTGTACATTTTGGGTTTAATTATATTTTTTTCTACTTTTGAGAAGTAGAATAATAAATAATTGATTTACAATCTTCTTTTACCTGTAAGTGCTTACTGCTATAAATTTTCCTCTAAACTTTGTTTTAGCTGAATCTCTCATTGTTATTTATTTCCAAATGTTTTATAATTTTTTTTTTTTTTTTACTTCTTTGACCTCTGGTTTATTTAGAACTTTTTAAAAATACAATTACATTTTTTTTCTTTTGTTACTGATTTTTTTTTTGGGGGGGGGGAGAGGTTTTTGCTATAGGGCACGTGTGCTTACTGGAGAGGCAGAAAGAGATAGAAAGTAAGAAGTCACCCCCCAGGGGGATTGGCCACGCTGTAGTCCCTTCTCCTCCATTCTCCTCTCAGGATCTTGGGCATGCACACACACACACCTGGCATGAGTTTGAAGTCATCGGGTGCAGGACTGGAACCACGGTCAGCCATGGAAGAGTCCAGCAACATAACTGCTATGCCATCTGCTGAATCCTTCTTTGTTATTGATTTCTAACAGTGCAATGTGGTCAGAAAAAGCAGTGTGTTCTTTTCATTTTTTTGAAGATTTGTATTACGGTCCAAAATGTGAAGTATACTGTTAAATGTTCTATATGCACTTGAATAGAATATATATTCTGCAACTAATTTATTATTTGTACAAATAAATATGTATTTTAAAATTTATATATAATATATATAATATAAATAGTATATTAACATGATCTATTAATATATTAATATATAATTATATTAATATATCATATTAATGTATTATAGTAATCATATCAATATATTTATTATATATTCATATGATATATATTTTTTATTATCATCATAATCTTCTTTATATTACATTGGATTACATATAATTTTACAGTGTATTACATTGCTTTTTCAAAAGGGAATGCCATGCATGTCAGTCAATACAGAGACATTAATCTCCCCGCTTCAACATTCAATATCTTTTCTATGATTTTCCCAATTATTCTTATTATTATTCTAATTATTTTTTAAAACAGTCAATCACTATTTCTCATTTTGCTTGTAAAAAGACTTTACCCATCATGAAATACTTCTCAGACCAATCCAATTGAGAATACTATACATGTCATCATCAACAGGTAATAAGCCATATCTGTTTCTCACTAACGTCCTGCCTCTCTATTGTTCTCTTGCTATCTTTCTCTATCCTCTTCTCTTCACCCACCCCCCCCATTCCACACTGTCCTATTCTCGTTAAGTACCTTCACTGCTTTTATGTCCTCCAATTTTTTGCTCTCTACCATAGAGTGCAGATAGTCGGTATATATTGAGTGGATACATACAATATCTTTCTTTCATCGCCTGGCTAACTTCACTCAGCAATAGATCCTCCATATCTGACCACTTTCTATCAAATGCCAGGGTCTTGTTATTTTTTATGGCTCAGTAGTATTCCATAGAGTATATATACCACACTTTTCCAATCCATTCATCAGTGGTGAAAAGGGAACCCTCCTACACTGTTGGTGGGAATGTAAACTAGTTCAACCACTGTGGAGAACAATATGGAGGTTCCCCAAAGATCTACAAATAGAACTACCATTTGATCCAGCAATCCCACTTCTGGGTATTTACCCGAAAGGCAAGAGAACACTCAGTCAGAAAAGTGCTTGCACATCAATGTTTATTGCAGCATTATTCACAATTGCCAAGACATGGAACCAACCTAAGTGTTCATATGATATATCATATTAATATATTATATTAATTTTATTAATATATTATATAATAATATCAATATATTATATATGATTATATTAATATATTATATATATTAATATATTAAGATATAAGATATATAATATAAATATAAATAAATAAATATATATATATATATAAATAAATAAACACTTGTTACAGGTCACATGTACTTGCCACAGAGAGAGAGAGAGAGAGAGAGAGAGAGAGAGAGAGAGAGAATGAGAAAGTGAAAGCACTTCCCAGTGCGACCAGCCATGCTGCAATCCCTTCTTCTCCATTCTCTTCTCAGGATTTTGGCTACACATATACATGTGCCTAGCATGTTTCTGAAGGCATTGGTCTGGAACTTGAACTGCACAGTTGGCCATTTGGGATCCATCCCCTCCAACCACAACGTTACGGACTGGCCTGTAAAATATTATTTTAGTAATAAACTTTATTCTGAAATCTACTTCATCTGATATTAATATAAACTTCATTTTGTTAGTAATAATATGATGTGGGTTTACCTTTTTTTTTTTACATTTTATAATATTTATCTGTGTGTTTAGACTTTAGGTGGAGTGGTTGTATGCAGCATGTAGTAGGGTCCTGCTTTGATTTTTAATACAATTTGTTAATCTTTGCCTTTTAATTGGAGTATTTAGGCAACTTATTTAATGTGAATATCAATATGTTTGGTTTTAAATCTATCCGCTATTTTTTTTCTATTTATTCCACCCATTCTTTGTTCTTTTCTTTATTTTCTATTTTCTTTTAAATTAAATAATTTTAAGATTCACTTTGTGTACTAGATGATATTGACACTTTACATTACTGACTTAATAGTTATACTATTTTTAGTGACTATTCTTGGATATATAATATATATTTTTAACTTATCACAATCTAACTTCATACAGTGTTATACCATTTCACATATAGCGTGAGAACTTTATAGCACAATACTTTCATTTTCCCTTTGCCAGCCTTTGTGAGTCATTATTGTAATGCATTTTTCTGCATGTATTGTAAATTACACTATGCAGGGTTTTTAGTTTTGATTAAAACAATATATTATCTTTTAAAGGGTTTTTGAAATGTCAAAAACTTTTGTATTTATGTACACATATATTATTTCCAATGTTTATTTAATTAATTAATTTATATTTTATTTATTTTTTTAAGAGAATTTTTGCTATAGGGTGTATGTTTGCTGGACAGAGAGAGAGAGAGAGACAGAAAGTTAGAGAGTGAGAAATCACCCTCCAGGGGGGATCGGCCATGCCACAATCCCTTCTCCATTTTCTTGGGATTTTGGGCATGCACATAAACAGGCCCGGCCTGACTTTCAAGCTGCTGGGTCTGGGACTCAAACAACAGTCAACTACATGGGAGTCCAGCTACATAACCAATATGCTATCTGCTGGTCCCAATTTATTTATTTTTTTCTGAGAGATATTTACTATAAGGTGTGTGCACTCACTGGAGAGAGAGAGAGAGAGAGAGAGAGAGAGAGAGAGAGAGAGAGAGAGAGAAAGTGAGAAGTCACCCCCCCCACCCCAGGAGGGATAGCCATGCCACAATCCCTAATCCTCCATCCTTCTCTCAGCATTTTGGGTTTGCACGCACATGTGCCTGTTGTGAGTTTCAAGTCGCCGGGCCTGCGACCCAAACGGTAGTCAACCATGTAGGAATCTGGTACTTTAATCACAATGCACCTACTGGCCCCAGTGGTGGTGGTGGTGGTGGTGGTGGTGGTGGTGTTTCTCCTCCTCCTCCTCCTCCTCCTCCTCCTCCTCCTTCTTCTCCTTCTCCTCTTTTTCTCTTTTTCTCTTCTTCTCTTCTTTTCCTTCTCCTTCTCCTTCTCCTTCTCCTTCTCCTTCTCCTTCTCCTTCTCCTTCTCCTTCTCTTTCTCCTTCTCCGTTTTTTTAAAGAGATTTTTACTATAGAATACATGCACTCACCAGAGAGAGACAGACAAAATGTGAGAAATCACCCCCCAGAGGGGATGGCCATGCCACAATCCCTTCTCCTTCATTTTCCTCTTGGGATCTGGGGCAGGCACTCACACGTGCCTGGCATGAGTTTCAAGTCACTGGGTCCGGCACTCGAACTGTGGTTGACTACATGGGAGTCTAGTGACATAACCACTTTGCCATCTGCTGATCCTTGATAATGTTTATTCTTATGTGTATATCAAAATCTCCCCCTGGATTTTTTTCCCTTCTTCCCAAAAGACAATTTATAGCATTCCTCGAAGTATGTGATAGCTGGCAATGAATTATATCTATTATCATAAATAAGAATAAAAGTTATTAATTTTTTGTATGATAATTTTTCTAGATGTGGAATTCTAGGTTATATAAATTTTTATTCTATTCTTTTTTTTTCCTTTTTTTTTTTTTTGATAAAGCGTACTTTATTGATGGTTGTGACAAGGAGGGCTCCCCAGCTCCTTCACTTCTTCAGGAGTCTGGAGTGCAAACTGTCAAGGAGGGGAGCTTCTCAGTGTGGTGGGGACTGAGCAGAAGCAGGGCCTCCCCAGCAGCCAAAGGCCTCTCTTCCTCGTGCTCACGCTGGGGCTGGTGGCTAGGAGCTCTACTCTTTGGAGGCCACGTGGACCATGAGGTCCACCACCCTGTTGCTGTAGTCAAATTCATTCTTATACTAGGAAATGAGCTTGACAAAGTGGTCATTGAGGGCAATGCCAGCCCCAGCATCGAAGGTGGAGGAGTGGGTGTTGCTGTTGAAGTCGCAGGAGATGACCTGGTCCTCGGTGTAGCCCAGGATGCCTTCAGGGGGCCCTGCGACGCCTGCTTCACCACCTTCTTGATGTCATCGAATTTGGCAGCTTTCTCCAGATGGCAGGTCAGGTCCACAACCAACATGCTGGGGGTGGGGACATGTAAGGTCATGCAGGTGAGCTTCCCGTTCAGCTCTGGGATGACCTTGCTCACAGCCTTGGCAGCCCAGGTAGATTCTGGGATGATGTTCTGTACAACTCCACGACCATCACACCACAGCTTCCCTGAGGGGCCGTCCACAGTCTTCTGGGTGACAGTGATGGCATGGACTGTGGTCATGAGTCTCTTCATAATGCCAAAGTTGTCGTGGATGACCTTGGCCTGGGGGGCCAAGCAGTTGGTGGTGCAGGAGGCACTGCGGACAATCTTCAGAGAGTTGTCATACTTCTCGTGGTTCATGCCCATCACAAACATGGGGGCGTCGGCAGAAGGGGCAGAGATGGTGACCCTTTTGGCCTCACCCTTCAAGTGAGCCCCAGCTTTCTCCATGGTGGTGAAGACACCGGTGGACTCCACAACATACTCAGCACCAGCATCACCCCATTTGATGTTGGCGGGATCTCGCTCCTGGAAGATGGTGATGGACTTCCCGTTGATGACAAGCTTCCCGTTCTTGGCCTTGACGGTGACATTGAACTTGCCATGGGTGGAATCACACTGGATCGTGTAGACCATGTAGTTCAAGTCAATGAAGGGGTCATTGACGGCCATGCTATCCACTTTGCCAGATTTGAAGGCAGCCCTGGTGACCAGGCGCCCAATACAGCCAAATCTGTTTATTCCCGAGACACCTTTATCCGTTTATGGTCGAGACACCTTCACCATCGTGTCTCTAGGACGCGGCTGGCACTGCATGTGAAGAGGCGGCTTGTCCTGACCCAGCGGACAGTCGAACAGGTTCCCTGGGGGAGGAAGTGAGTGATGGGACAAACACATGCACACACACACACACAGAGTGGAGACAATACGAGGTGCTGATCAAGTCGTCTTCCTCTGTTTATTGAGGAAAAATGGCGAGTTACATACAGCTGGTGGGCACCAATTGGTTGCCCGAAATGCAAATGAGATAGAACAGCATGAACCAATCATTGATGTGGGTGGATCTCTCCCGTTGCCTAGAAACCCAACCACTTCCGGGGAGAATGGTTGGTCACATGATTTTTGAGAAACTGCTCAGTGAGGAAGTGAAGCCTAATGGTTTCCAAGATGGTGGATAGCTCAAGATGGCGGATAGCTCAAGATGGCTTCCGTATGCCCTCCACAGTGGCTGTCTGTCGAATGAGGAGGAACAGAGAACCTTTATTCTATTATTTTCTCGCTTTCAATGTTTCTAAAAGTTTTATGTCATTTTTTTTTTTTTTGGATTTAATGTATCTTGTTTTCCATTGGTTATTTAAAAACCTTTTTTTTTATTATTGATTTACAGCAATTTGATCTTGGTGTGAGATTGTGAGGTTTATTTAATTTTTCTTCAGCTTTTGACCCTTGAGGGAGGTACAGGTTCCATTCCTGGACCAATCTAAACAGACCAGGTACAATGGTATGTGCTTGTGGTTCTAGCTCACTCTAGTCTAGGGCAGAAAGATCAGGACATGGTAAGACCTGCCAAAAATAATTCTCTCGGGAGCCAGCAGTTAGCTAATGGCTATGTCGCTGGACTCCCACATAGTCGACCGCGGTTCGCTTCCGGGACCCTGTGGCTTAAAACTCACGCCGGACGTGTGTGCATGCGTGCCCAAGATCCAGAGAGGAGAAGGGATTGCGGCGTGACCATCCCCCCTGGGGGGTGATTTCTCACTTTCTGTCTCTATGTCTCTCTCTGTCTGTCTGGCGAGCGCATGCGCCCTATAGTGAAAACCTCTCAAAAAAAAAAAAAAAAAAATTCTCTCTTCTTCCAAAACAAAATAAAGCAAAACAAAAGGCTGGTGTTGTGAAAAAGAAAAAATAATTCAATTTAAAAACTATGTTTTACTTTACTCTTTTATTTAATTAATTGTAGGAAGGTTAAGTAATATTGATTAATTATTACCACACTTCTAAACACATTTACCTTCTTAATACAGGAAATACAAGACAGCATTTTGAGTGTTTTTGTTTTTGTTTTTTGTTTTTTTGTTTTGGCTTTTCTGTTTTTATTGAATTTATTTATGATTGATTTTGAGCATCCCATTTTTATCTTACTTTTAGTTTGTCTTTCTTAGAGCCAAGACAAATTCTAATGATTTTTTTATAAATATATCTTTATCAATGATTTGTTATTTGTATAAGCTTTTAGAGCACTGATTTATCCTAAAAAATATTTCATGTAAGCACAATATATCTCTATTTTTGTAATAGGATAATTGTTATATACCACAGTCTTGTGGTTTGTGAGTAGTGTAGGGGCCAGCAGTTGGCATGGTGTTTAAAGGCAGCTGGATCCCAAATGGCAAACTCCATGATTCGAGCCCCAAACCTGTTGACTTGAAAATCACATCCTGTGTCCGTGTGTGCATACTAAAATTTCCTGGGGGGGAGGTGATTTCTCACTTTCTCTATCTCTGTCTCTCTTTCTCTTCTGTGAGTACATGTGCCCCTTGGCAAAAATCTAAGCAACCACCACAACAACAACAAAAACAAAAACTAGACTAGACTGAAACTGTAGGTGCTTTCTTTCAAATAATTAAAAAATACTGTAGCTATATATAAACTGTAGAATATTTTCTAGAACTTTATTATAAGAAAATTTATTAATTTATTTTTAGAGAGATTTTTGCTATAGGTGTGTGTGCTCACTGGAGAGACAGGGAGACAGAAAGTGAGATATCACCTCCCAGGGAGGATGGCCACATTGCAGTTCCTTCTCCATTCTCCTCTTGGGATTTTGGGCACATGTGCACACATGCCTGGTGTGTTTTAAGCTGCCAGTTCCAGGACTTGAGCTCTGCACGGCCACATGGAAGTCCAGCGATGTAATCATTATGCCATCTGGTGGTCCCATATAACTTTATTTTTTGACTCTGTACCCATCATCACTTGGTTAAATGACACATTCATTCACTATATATCATTGCAGCATACAAAATTAGTTTCCCATCCAGAATACACTGTATATTGGCTCAATAAAAGATATTACCATACATGTTATCTTCAACAAATATTTCTATTTCTTGTTTCTTATATATTTTGCTTCTTCTTCTTTTATTATTTTTTTTGATTCCCTCCCTTTTACCTTCTGCCATTTCCCACTCCTCCCACACTGTCTCTGGTAGCTACAGTTGCTTTCCATGTTATTTTTCCTGCACATTTTATTGATTCACAAAAGATCTTAATTAAACTAAATACTTTCAATAGTAAGTGCACTTGACATGAACATATCTATGAACACATATCTGATTTTAGGCATAGAACTCAGTGAGCAGAATGAACATACTACAAAGTAGCACCTGGTTGAGGCCATAGACCTTAGTATGGTCATTAGTAGGTATGCTTTTTTACTTGTTTATTATTTATTTTTTAATTTAAAGAAAAGCTGTTTTAGCTTTAATAGATCAAAATCAGAAAATGTTATGAGAAATTGACTTAAGACTTACAGCCAGAAAAATGGTTAGAATTGTGTTCAAACGGTAGGTAAATACTAAAAATCCAAAAAACATATGGATGAAGCTAAAATCTAGTAATAAGTGCACTGTAATTTTCTTCTGAAACATTTTTTTCTCTCTCCATTCCTCCTTTTACTATAGAGAGACAGAAACTAATTTATTTGGAAAAAAAAGGTTAGTCTCAATTTGGACTGTTATGTGCACAAAGCCCCATAAGAATACTCATTGATTTAGTTAGCTTTGATGGAATCTTTTACAGGGAACTTTAGATTCTACTCTTTAAAAAGCCTCCCAAGGCTACTAAGCCAAGTCAGGAATTCACTATCAGACTATGCTTTTAAGTACCTGTACTTTAAATTTTTTTAGACTTGTCAGGAAGTGACATTCTTTACTTACCTGCCAGGCAGAACTGTTTATGGTACCAGGCAATCTTTCCAAGAGCTTCTGTTGGCTTTCTTGAGATCTACCTTAGTTCCCTAGCTTTCTGGTCATATCTTGAGATATGACGTTCAGGTCAAAGCCCTGGCACTAACCAGTATTTCCAATTTCTGATGCAAGGCAACAGACATTATTGAACTTACACAGATAACCATCCTGACACAAAATAGGAATACTTGCAAATATTTTCCAATTCTAGAGAGGTCAGGAAAGGAGAAAAGTTTATGTTTCAATTAAAAAAAATTGCTGAAGCTATCAACAGCTTAAAAGAAAACAAAAATACTTAAATCTGAAAAACAAAGCATAGAAGAAAGTAATGTTTTAGTCAAAAGTCATAAAATTCTATTTCATCAGTTCAGTCTCATATAATTCATCTCTTTCCGTTTAATTTGCAGTGTTACTGTGGTCCAATCTTTCCATTTAAATCCTGGAAGTTGACATTCGACGTTATTAATGATCTTCTGAACTTGTCTCTACCATTAACTTGGCCATTTTCTTGGTTGTTTTTTGTTCTCTTGTTTCTGTCTGAATATTCATAGTGACAAAACTAATAGAGATGTAAGAGAAGAGAGACAACAAACTCCAGAAGATGCAAGAGAAAAGAGACAATGAGTTCCAGGAGGTGAGGAAGTCCTTCCACAATTTGAAAGAAGAAATACACAACTTAAAAAAGAATCAAATGGAACTGTTAGAGATGAAGGCTATAATACAGGAAATAAAAAACCTCCCTCGAAAGTATTAAAAGCAGATTAGCTAATGCAGAAGCTCAAATCTCAGATGTAGAAGACGAACTTCTGGCCCAGAAAAAAATCACCAAAAAGACTGAGAAAAAAAAATTTGATTGACCAAAACCATAGACAGAGACAAGATACTAAAATTGGCAAGAGAGAAATGTCAAGTTACTTACAAAGTTTATCCCCTCAGGCTAACATTGTACCTCTCATCAAAAACAACGCGGGAACCAGCAGTTAGCGTAATGACTATGTCGCTGGACTCCCACGTAGTCGACGGCGGTTTGCGTCCCGGAACCGGTGGCTTAAAACTCACACCGGGCGCGTGTGCATGTGTGCCCAAGATCCCGAGAGGAGAATGGAGGAGAAGGGATTGCGGCGTGACCATCCCCCCTGGGGGGTGATTTCTCGCTTTCTGTCTCTATGTCTCTCTCTGTCTGGCGAGCGCACGCGCCCTATAGTGAAAACCTCTCAAAAAAAAAAAAAAAAAAAAAAAAAAAACAAAAAAAACCAATGCAAGCAAGAAAAGAATGGGAAAATATATTCAAAGTGTGAAATGAAAAATAATTTCTACCAAGAATACTATTCCTGGCAAGATTCTGCAGATGGGAAGAAAAGATAATCTCAGATAAACAAAACCTGAAAGAATTTACCAATACTAGACCAGAACTTCAAAAAGTTGTGAAGGGAGTGTGATACCAGGAAAACTAAAGACAGACAGACAGAAATAAGAGAACAAAAAACAACCAAGAAAATGCCAATTAAATTTACTTTTTAATTTAACTTCCTTTTTTTAAAAATTTTATTGCCAGCAGGTGCATATACTCATTAGCGAGGGGAAGAGGGAGAAAGCACCCACCATAGGGACTGGTCATGCTGAAATCCTTTCTCTTTCATTTCATCACTCTGTTTGGATTTGAGGCACAGACACATAGATGCCTACCATGTTTTTTAAGCTGCTGGGACCAGTACTCCAACTCCAGTCAGTCATGTGGGATGCAGTTCTCTTTGACCCATAGGTCACAGGGTGGATCTAAATGACTTTAAAATTTTTTTCACTCTCTTATTATTATTATTGTATTATTATTATTTAGAGTCAGAATCTCACTATGTAGCACAGGTTAGCCTTGAACTTATTGCCTCAGCCTCTTGCGTAACTGGAATTACAGGTATGAGCCATTGTGTCCAACAATGATTTTTGATACTTAAAAAAAAAAAAAAAAAGCCATTTAGGCTAATCACCTTGTGTTCAGACCAAGCAGAAGTGTTGTTGTCAGAGATATGCTCTATGCCCCCCAATAAACTTGTTATTTTGTTGTGTGGCTGATATTGTCATGTTATGTAGCGAGAGGATTAACTGTTAATCGTTAAGTGGGGATTTGTGGAGTGTAAGAAAGGAAAACAAATATTTTAATAACACAGATATGTGTAGTACTTTAAAGTTTATGGGCAATTTCCTCAACATCCTATCAGGTAAACAGGAAGAAATTGTCATTAGGTAAATTTAGTATCTAAGGCATAAAGAATTTAGATAAATTTCCAAGTCTGTACAAAGAGTCAGGATTATAATAGCTTTTAGATTTTGAAGACAAAGGCATTCTCTAAATCCCAGTCTCTGATGAGTCACATTGGTTAAGAAGAAACCTCACTCAAGAGATCTTTGCTCTCTGCTCTACTTTATTTCTGTAAATATCTTTGCTTAGGTTACTTTTATGCCAACATTATACACAGATCCTTAAACTGAACAGAATTGGTGTAAATGTTCAGCTTATTCCATAAAAAGAGCAATGACATTGGTTCAGTCATGTGAGATAAGGTGTTTTGGAAATACCTCTGTCTAATAAATAGAATAAAATTATTTAGAGAAATTGAATGTGTATTACATGCATATGTATATGTACATATATACACATACATTCACTTGAACAGACACACACATATATTTGAAAGGGAGAGGGAGTAAGAGAGGCTGTTTGTATGGTAATGACTGTTGAAGTCATTCATGTAGTAGAAATAGTTTTTTATTTTAATTTTTGCTATAGGGCATGTGTACTCACTACAAAGAAAGAGAGAGAGAGAAAGAGAGAGAGGAGGGAAATGGGAAAGTGAGAACTCACTTCTAGAGGAGCCAGCTACACCACAGTCTCTTCTCTTCTTGTCTCAGGATTTGGGGCACACACGCACACATGCTCTATGTGATTATCCAGACCTCTGGGTCTGGGACTTGAAACGTGAAATTAGCCATGTGGGATCCAGCTGCCTCAACCTCATGCCACCTGCTGGCCCTGAAAGAGTCTTTTTTTTTTTTTTTTTTTTAAACTGTTTTTGCCATAGGGAGCAAGCAGTCACAGTAGAGAGACAGACAGTGGGAGGGAAAGTGAGAAATCACCCTCTAGTTGGGATGGACACACCACAATCGTTTCTCTATTTTCCTCCTGGGATTTTAGGCACAAACACCCGTGCGTCTGGCTTGACTTTCAAGCTGCCAAGTTCGGGACTTGAACCATGGACAGCCATGTGGGAATCCAGCACTTTAGCCACCATACTACCTGCCAGCCCCTGAAATAGTCATTTTTTTTCACATAAGGAATTTGAAAGAAAAATAAGTAAAGCGTGAAAATGAGTTGGAAAAGTCTTTCTTAATGATTGACTTGCTATGAAAGACTATTTCTCACTCACAGGTGAAATGTTACCTTTTTATTAATTTTACAGGGAGAAGGTATTAATACTTTATAATCTCATACATGGCGATTATGGTTTCATCCTAGGTGGTTTATGCTTTTCATATTATAAAAAATGCAGAGTAGATAATGCTATCTTCAATTTAGCTCCCAATGACTTCAACAAAGATCCAGAATATCTTTATCTTTTAGCTCAATTTATTCTATTTTGTTGTCTTTTGTCCTTAGAATTGCTGCCTAATGGCTACAAGATAGCTTCTGACGGTTCAGAAGGATGCCTCATTAGGTCAGGAAGCTGAAGGTAAGGGGCTATGCTTCTTGTGCCTGTCCCCTTTTATTAGGAAAGCAAAATACCTGAAGCCCGCCAGGATTTTCTTGTTCAACTCTGAGCCAGGACTAGATCATGTGACCATCTCACTGTAAGGGAGGATGGGAAATCAATGACAAAACTGTCCTTACTGAAATCTGAGAATACTCTATTAGCCAGTTCTCAAACATTCAGTTCCTGTGGTAGTTCATGATCTGAAAGCAAATGCAGGCAAGTTTCTTGAGAATTTCTTCAATTATTGTTGTCAGGTAACATCATCTTTCTTAGCTATTCTTCTTTTATTTTCAGTGACTCATGCTGAACCGTACACCGATTTCATGTTGCAACTTAATCCTTTGCATAGTTGTTCTAATGGCCCATTATTTTTGTGGTCATGAGCACAGTCTGGAAATTTAGAACAATGAAGTCATTTTGAAATTTAAAACATTTCTGGTAAAGCTTCAGGAAGTATTTTAAGGTTAATTTTTATTTTTAAAGTGCCTTGGATTCCTTCCTGAAATAGTTCGAAAACTGCTCTCGACAACAACAAGGAGAAATAGGTGAGAGGACCGGGCTAACACTGGATCTGTGTGATTAGTTCTGACTTAGATGCTGGCAATGACAATTGAGGCAGTTATGGCTTTTCTCATTTGGAATTTATCTTTACTGGAATATTTATTTTCACATTCACTGGGTAAATACTTGCAAGAGAGTTCAAGCTATGTGTAAAGGAATTGAAAGTCTAACTTTATCTCTCTCATACACACACAAATATCATATTTTCTTCCTTTTAGATAAAATGAAGAAAAGGACAGAGACAAATTCTGTTAGATACATTCTGGGACAAACAATCCAAATATTATTGTCATCCTAAAGCTAATCTTTACCCAAACTTTAGGTAGATTGTTTTTTTGTGGTCTCTGATTCATCGTCCGTTGTCTTTACAAATCGTTCTAGAGATGTCATGTGCATTTTTGCTTTAAAAAATGTGTATACCATGCTCCTCTTTCCTGCCTCAAGTAATGTTGCTTTACTAAAATAACTTTTTTGAATCCCATATTTATTTATTTATTTGCTAGTTATAGGAATATGGGAAAATTATTTAACTCTTCTGAGACTGAATTCATTCATCTCTAAAACAAAGTGTTATCTATGGCTCATCACAGTTGCAGGAATTAAAATCAGGTCATTTATATGAGGCATCTTCTACGAAGTCTAGGAAGTGATGGTTTCTCACTAAATGTAATTTATTCTCTTTTCCTTCCTCTTCCCTCAATTAAAATATATTTTCAGGAAGAAACTGACATCTGTCATGTATATGTAAGGAAGAATATATTGTATAAAAAATTCCTAGGGTATTTTGTAGAAATTGACTTATAATAATAGTACTATCAGCAGACACTTATAATGCTTGCTATGTACTTCACTATGAGAATTGCTGGTTAGATGGTTTATCCTTTTTATGGAAACTTAACAGCAGTGAGTGGGGAAAGGTTATGTGTGCATGTGGTTCATAAGACAACCCATCGGTTAGTCCATGCCGGCAGCATTCTGCTCTGTGTACAAGTAGACCCACTGGAAGTCACATTTAGTGATGTGTTTGTGCATGCAGCAGTTAATGACCATGTAGGATGACGTGTCATCTATCCCAGCTGTTTCAGGGTAAGATGAATCATGAACGTCAGGATCTACATATGTGTCTAAAGATGCATGTTCTGGGCAAAAAATTAGGCTTGATTTCGCATGAAAATTGTTATAAAGAAATAACTAATTAAGAGAATGGAAAATATGGCCTTCAGCCATTTGGTGTCCTGGAAAAATACATCAACACAGCTTGCTTCATATTGGTGGATGTTAGATTATCTGTGCAAGGGAGGTCTGAAATATTTTAGAACTATTTCCCAAAGACATTCCTGTTGGTACAGTGGTCAGAAGTTCCCCAAGATCATTTTTCTGGAGACACAGAAGTGCCTGTTCTTTATTCAAGCACCTTTAGCGAGAAGATAGATAAAGAGTGTAGATTTTGCTCTGTCATCTTCTTGAGGGCATACTTTATCACAAAATAGGATTTAGTTAACATAATCCCATTTAAATTGGCATTGAGCAAACCAAATCAAATATTTATTCTACAAGGATGGGCTAGCAGTGTTAAAGTAGAGAGGTTTACCTTGTATAACTTTAAAGAAGTTTATTGACTTGCTAATGGAATAATATTATCTCTGATTAACACATGTTAAGAAACTGCTGTCAGATTTCTGGTAAATATTTAACAACAGTTGTGAATCAGAAAACAGAAATGGAACAAAATTTTGCCCTTACCCCAAATGTCTCATTTTTCATTTGGCTCCAAGTCTCTATTAAGAAATGATTCAAAATAAGATTTTTGTCCCATGTAGTTGGCTCCTTTGTTACTCTCTATCCTTCTGGTTTCTTGGAAAGTGGCACAGCCTCTAAGGACTCTCAGAGAAATTTACTCCATTTTGCTGACTCACGTGTAAAGGTATGGTGAATACTCACTTCTTACCGAGAATGCCCTAAATAATACTTTGGTTCTGACTTGGATTAAGAAAGAAAATATCTTTTTGCTTCTTTATTTCTCTGTAAGTGTGATCTTAGTCTGTTTTTGAATTGCTGACTGAAATATTGAAGACTAGGGAATTTATAAAGAAAATAGAGATTTATTTGCAAAGCTCATGATTATGGTGGCTGGAATATCCAAAGATATTATCAAATGGTGGAAGGCAGAACTTTCAGCAGAGCAGAGCATAGTCTGAATCCATGAGTTTGTCTCTCGCTCTCTTGTCATGGTCTCATCCCTACTGCATATTAACCCAGGAGATCTCAATCATAGGACCAGTTTACTGACCTTATTATCATGCCCAAAGCCCCCATTCTGGGACACCACGAAAAAATGACATTTTAACTTAATACCTTTATGATACACTCAAGTTCCAACAAATGAGTTTGGGGAAGGGCATCCAAATAATAGAATATATATATACACACAAACACGTGTGTGTGTGTGTGTGTGTGTGTGTGTGTGTGAATGTATGTATTTAAAAAAATATTTCCAACTTTTATAATTCCCTAAACTCATGCCTGAGTTGTATTGAAATTTCTTTTGGGGTCAATTCTACCTGATTAGTTTCAGCTCTTTAATAGCCCGGAAGTTGTGATAGTTGATATCACAGGGATCCACAATATTGGCATATGACTTCAAACAAGATCAAGGCTAATTTCCAGAGGTGTTCCAAGTATGTTTTGTAACTTCTAGTAAAGATTACTGTTCATGATTCATTAACTATGTCTATACCACATAAAATGAAGTGAAGATTTGAAACTTGTTGTTCACTTGTTATCTCCCTGGACTGATAGACTCCATTATCAGATAGCTGATTGATTGAGAGATTTCTATAAAATTTTTGCTTTATAGACAGTCCCAGTGTATAGATGCCAAATGTGTTGTTCTATTCTTATGTAAAATTCTTAGGATGACTTTTGGCCAGTCTAAACATTGCCTAGTAGTTGTTTATCATGCTTGATTTAATATTCCCCCTGAAGCATGTGTACTACTAATTTCTACTTGAGAATTTCCAACAGAGCAAACATTTACACAAAGAGGGTGATTCTCTTCGAGTTGCAGAGATGGATCTAGCCAGTTGTACCAAAATAGATATGACCACGTCTAGGTTTCTAAGAGTTTAATCATGTTTAATCACTGTACAAGTTCTGCCAGGAGGATGGTGTCTCTCTACAGCTATGCAATGTCTCATAGACTTTCCAGTGAAACTATTCATGTGACTACAAGAGAGTGACTACTTTGTGTTTTCCCCCCAACTCCATTTACTAGTTATTAGTAAAAAGTCATATTTAGCACATTTGAAAACATTAAGAATATTCAAAGCAAAGGAAAAAAGAAGTTAAGATAAAGAAAAGTTACATAGCAGAAACTGAAATATTCGAAGTATAATAGCAGAGAAGACAACTATAAATACTGGAGATAGCATAGGAGACAGGAGTGATAGGGAGCGGAAGGGAGTGGATCAGGGAAAAAACCAACAAACAAAATCTGTATGTCATTGTTGCTTCCAGCATGAGTACTTGCCAATGCTGGACATAATTCTATACTCTCTCTCAGTGCCTTTGGCCTTGCACAGTATAAAATATCCTGATTTATTCTTTCACCAGCTCTGATATCATTAGCATGCTCTAATGACAAGGAGGAGGCTTATAAATAAGAGTCACAAAGGCACATTTGAGCCCCAGCCTTCACTTGTGTAACCTTGAGCTACTCGTATGAATTAAATGAACCTCAGAGTCATGATTTGTAATGGGAATAAAACCCTCTCCTATATTTAAAACTATCAGCATGCTCAGTTGTTTTTATCTAACTTTTTCCTTCTAGAATTACCATTTAATGCATGAGGAAAATATTTAAAGGAAATGGAAGCAGCAAAGAGAAAACAGGGCCGGCAGGTGGTGTGGCAGTTAAGATGGTTGGATCCCACATGGCTGACTTTGCAGTTAGAGTCCTGGATCCTGCAGCTTGAAAATCACACCAGGGATGTGTACATGTGTGCCCAATATCCTAAGAAAAGAGTGGAGGAGAAGGGATTACAGCGCGGCCATCCCCCTTGGGAGGTGCCTTCTTTCTTTCCCTCTCTCTGTCTCTGGTGAGTGCAAATGCCCTATACCAAAAAAAAAAAAAAAAAAAAAAAAAAAAAAAGAAAAGGAAGTAAGTTTTAAAAATTATAAGGGAAAGTGAGAGCTCAAATAGCATAGACAACTTATGAACCAAGGTGGAATGAATTGCCTGGGAAAGGCTTTTATACAGGCATGGTATATTGTTAAATGAGCCAATTGTACCCCACAACTGGAGTGCAGTCTCCAGAGTCTGCTTGTGTGGTTTGATTGACAGTAAATGGTTCATTCTGATTTTATTTGCCAGACCTACCTATAGCGGAACAGGGTCCATCCTTTGTGTATGAGTAAGAGCACGCTTGTACTCATGGTGAAAGCACAGGTGGTTTATGTGGAGTTGTCTTGTGCTGAGTTAAGAGACATGTATCTAGGACCCCTGGAGCCTGAATCAGTGTGGAGAAGGATGCTGCAGGGTCCTCTGAGGCATAGTTTTTTCTTTCTGCCATGGCTATAAAATTGAGAGAAACAGAAGGCCAGATAAGCAGGTTCTTGGATGGGGAAGAGATCAACAAAGGTCTCCTTTTCTGTTCCTAAAGACTTCCCTTTCCAATATTGATCTCTTTTTATGCACCATAATGCTTCTTGATTTATTTTGAAAACATGAACATAGTCTGCTTAGCAGTCACAGAGAGCAATGTGTCAAGTCGAGGTAGTCAGCTAAAGTGAAGTGAGCGTGAAAGATGCACAGAGGTGGGGAAAACTTAATCTCTAAAGTCAGAGACTCAGTAAGTGCCTGTTTAACAAGCAAGACTGAATTACAATCCAACAAGAATATGTTTATGCTTTGTTGCCTTTTGGGGTGGGTATTTTTAGGTACAGCCTGTAGCTAGAAAGTTAGATTCCTAGTGGTGCAATATGCCTCTGATCGAGAAATGCTGAGATTGCTTCACCTTGGCAGGCCAGAGGGAGGTGAAGACTATGGGGTCGAAGAGAGTCTGGATGAAGAGAAATGCTTAAAGTGTGTAATCCTTAGAGGAAATTGAAAGTAGATTTTGTCCAGATGGTTCCTGGAATGTTGATTTATTCCAACAGTGATAGCCGCCAACCACAGGAGTGACGTTCTTTAGTATGTGAGCTGGACTGTCAGCTGGTGCATGACTGGAGGGATTTGGCTTAGGTAGAAGCAGGTGTAGTTCTTCTGGAGGAACAGGAGGGAAGGCAGAGTATATGGTACAGGTGCAGGTGGGTGGATAGACTAGTGGATGGAGAATGAGGAAGTTTTCTTACTGTTTCTGTGTCTAGTGGCAGAGGAGACAAAGGTATCGACTGATAGAAGGGCAGGAGAGGGGAAGAGTTGTTGGAAGTATGACTAGTGGGGTGAGTAGATGTATGAAGTATGACTGAGGGTGAGTGGCAGAAGAAACAAGGTCACTGAGTTGAGGTGGTCAAGGACCTGAAATGCTGAGAAAACAAAAGGGTTTTCTACAGGGATATGAAGATGGCAAGAACTGTGAGAGGCCAGCTGACATTGTATGCATTGGTTGATACTGCTAGGTAGCTAAGGTTATATGGGAGGCCTTTCTGTTCCAGCCTTCCCTAAAAGCTAGGTGTGATGACACCTAGAATCTCAGCTACTTGGGAGGTTGAAGTGGCTGAGGAAGATCATGACATAGTGAGACCAGTCAAAAATAAGTGAGACCTTGTCGAAACAGAAGCTCAATAACTGCAAAAACACCAATAATAGAATGAGCCATGAGCTAAGCTCTGCAAGAAATCTGCTGTCAAACGGACTCTAGTAGGTGATTGTATCAAGGAGGGGTATTGGGTACTATAACTATTTCAAATTGTTGGGAGTTTTCTTTAAGATGGAAAGAACAGGACCAGCAGATGGCATAGTGGCTGAGGTGCTGGAATCGCACATGGTTGACAGCAGTTTGACTCCTGGACCTGGCAGCTTGAAACTCACTCTGGGAACACGTGTGTATGTAAGAATGGAGGAGAGGGAATTACAGCATGGCCATCCCCCACTGAGGGGTAATTTCTCACTTTCAGTCTATGTCTTTCTCTCTGTCTCTGGCAAGCACATGTGCCCTATAGTAAAAACTTAAAAAAAATATATGGAAAGAATGATTGTCTGGAAGCAGCATTAAGTAGCAAGGAAGACAACTGTCACTCCTGGTTGCCTGGTATCACACATAAAATGGCAGCCTGAGAAGAAGGCTATACACGAAGCAGTGTCCTCAGAGGAATACAGGCTTCAGATACAGCAAGAAGGTCATAGGAACATTCATGTAGGACATTGAAGAGACCCGTGGATTTTACTATGACATATTGGGAGTATCAGAGACCAAAGATCAGAGTTGGCTAGGAAAGTGGGTCAAATCAAGGGATAAATAAGCCATGTGAAAATGACCATCCAGGTGTTGAGACCTGAGGATCTTGAGAGAATAAAATGTCTTATGTCTTTTTTTTTTTTTGAGGGGAGGAGTGATAGAGGTATGCAATTAGCTTTATCATCATTATCATTGGACTAGGTCAGTGCTTGTCACGGGATATAGCCTAGATCACATCTTTTCTATTAGTGTGTAGTCTATTTCTTGAACTATATTTATTAATAGTGACCACTAGACTTGAAATGACCTCAGACATCATCTCAGTTTTAGTTTGCTCTTATGTGGAAATTTTTTTTTGGTCAGTTTTATTGGGGTATAATTTATACATAATATTCATTCTTTTTAAGTATATCATTTTATGCATTTTGATAAAATCAAAATCTACCAAATCAAGATATAGAACAGTTCCAAATGTCCACCAAATTCATTTGTGCTTGTAGTCAACACCTTGTTCCTATCTTTAGCATCTGGTAAGAACTTATCTGTCTTTTGTCCCATAATTTTGCCTTTTCCAGAATGACTATTAAATAGAATTATACAGTATGGGGACTTCTGAATACATATTCTGTAACCACAATGCAGTTGAAATTCACTCTTGATATGCATATCACTAGTTTTATTGTGTGTGCTTAATTACTTGTATTCATCCATCATATGATTATAAGACACTATGAATTCACTAACTGAGAGACATTTAGGTTTTTGCTACCAGTTTTTGGATTTTATGCATAAAACCAATACAAACATCCAGTTTTTGTGGGACATAAGATTTCATTTTTCTTGGGACCAGCAGTTGGCATAATGGCTATGTCACTGGACTCCCATGTAGTCAACGCAGTTCGAGTCCTGGACCTGGTGGCTTAAACTCACATCAGGCACGTGTGCATGCATGCCCAATATCCTGAGAGCAGGATGGAGGAGAAGGCGTTGTAGCATGGCCATCCCCCCGGGGGGTGATTTCTCATTTTCTGTCTCTCTGTGTCTTTCTGTCTTTCTGGTGAGTGCACGCACCCTATAGCAAAAACCTCTCCAAAAAAAAAAAAGGAAAAAAAAAAGGATTTCATTTTTCTTGAGAACATCCAGGGCATAAGATTGTTGGATTGGATTATAAGTGCATTCTTAATGCCTAAAAAGTTGAAGGCTATTTCCAAAGAGACTGTATCTTTTGCTTTCCCACTAGCAATGCACTACAACTTCAGCTATAGCCCCAGTACAGTGGCACATGCTACTAAGTTGTTGTTCTCCACAAACTGGGACCACATGGAAGACAGGAGTTCAATTTCCAGTCCTACCTGAAGGCTGGGATCCTAATGGTGTGTGTGCATGTGTTTTCTTTTTGTTTTATCTTTTCCATTCCTTTTTAAATTAACTACAAGGTTTTGGATTATTTTTAATTTCCATCTTATTTATTTCCACTATTGGCTTGTTATTTTTACTTTAAAAATTTTTTTTTCTTTCTTTCTTTTTTTTTTTGGACAGGTTTTTGCTATAGGGTGCGTGCGCTCGCCAGACAGACAGATAGAAAGCGAGAAATCACCCCCCAGGGGGGATGGCCACGCCACAATCCCTTCTCCTCCATTGTCCTCTCGGGATCTTGGGCATGCACGCACACACGCCTGGCGTGAGTTTAAGCCACCAGGTCTGGGACGCGAACCGCGGTCGACTACATGGGAGTCCAGTGACATAGCCATTATGCTAACTGCTGGTCCCATTTTTACTTTTAAAAATGTTATCCCAGGGCCAGCAGATGGCACAGTGGTTACATCGCTGGACTCTCACATGGCTGATTACAGTTTGAGTCCTGGACCTGGTAGCGTGAAAATCACACTGGACACATGTGCATGCATGCCCAAGATCCTGGAAGAAGAATGGAGGAGAAGAGCTTATGGTTTGGCCACCTTACCCCAACCTCTTGTGGGGTGACTTCTCATTTTCCCTCTCACTGTCTCTGTCTCTGTTTCTTTCTCTGGTGAGTGCATATGCCCTAAGGCAAAAATCTCTTGTAAAAAGTTATCCCATTTTATGTCATCTCACTATATATCTCTTCCTTCATATAGTATTAATGTATAGTATAAACTTTATAAAAGTGTCATTTCAATTATACTCTCTTAGCCTCTGAGCTAATATTGCTATAGACTTACTGTATAATCTATAAGACCACTTGTGTTCTTACTGCTTTAGACAGTTTTATTTTAGAGTATTACAACAGAAACCCAACCTTGTGTTCACTTTCATTTTAACCAGTTTTAAAAATCTTCAATTGTTTGTTTAAGTCCAAATTTCTAACATATTTCTCTTGCCTGAAGAATTTTATTTAACATCTTATAATACATGTTTACCGTTAATGAAGTATCTCTTATTTGTCTGAAAGTCTTTAATTTGCCCTTTTAATTGATGGATATTTTTAAGTATAGAAGTTTGTTGTAAAATTTTTTCATTCATCATGCATTCTTGCTCTACCTTCTGAAGAGAAATTCGTTACCAGTTCTACCTTTGTGTAGATTTACCTTTATGTAATGTCTTTTTTTCTCTTTCATTCTTGACTTTCTTTTTCTTTTTGTTTTCAACACCTAGTACATTAACATGTCCGTGGTTTTTTTTTTTTTTTTTCTTTTTCTCCAATGAATTTATCCTGTTCATAGATCTCTGGGCTTCTGGAATTTGTGGTTTAATGTCTTCATGTATTTTTTGAAAATTCTTTACCACTCTTCCAATATTAATTTCCATTTTTTTCTCCTCTTCTTCTAGAATTCCAGTTGGTGTTCAACCATTTGATATAATACATAGTCTTTTGTCTCAGTTTATTTGTGCCATTATAACTGAATACCTAGACTGGGTAATTTGTAAAGAACAGAAATTTGTTCCTCATAGTTCTGGAGGCTGGAAGTTCAAGATTAAATTACTGGCATTTGGTGTCTGGTGAGGCTATCATTCTGCTGTGGGGAGGATCTCTGTCCTCACATGGTGAAAACAGGAGGCCACAAAAGGAACAAATT
Organism: Tupaia tana; assembly: GCA_026018925.1. Classification (NCBI taxonomy): domain Eukaryota; kingdom Metazoa; phylum Chordata; class Mammalia; order Scandentia; family Tupaiidae; genus Tupaia; species Tupaia tana. The sequence goes on along the minus strand of JAKSZU010000003.1, from coordinate 83,553,916 downwards.
TCCTCTGCTAATCCGTTTCATAACAGCACCTAATATCATTCATGAGGAAGGAGCCCTCATGGCCTAATCATCTATTAAAGACCAGCCTCTTACTGCTATCATTATTGGTAACATCTGAATTTGGGTAGGGATACTTTCAAACCATAGCACCCCTGGGTGCTGTCTTCTGCTTTATTTACTCTGTTTTTCAGTATAGGTAATCTATATTGACTTATCTTCAAGTTTACAGACATTTTTCCTCTTCAGCATCACTGTGTCTACTGAAATGACAGCTGAGAGCATTCTTCATTTCTGTTTCTGTGTACAGATGCTCCTTATGATGGGCTTATGTCCCAATAAACCTATTAGTTACAAATATTGTATGTCAAACATGCCTTTAATACACCTTACCTAATGAACATTATGGTTTAGTACAGCAGCCTTAAATGTGCTCAAAACACTTACATTAGCCTATAGTTAGCCAACATCATCTAATATAAAGTGTATTTTATAATAAATAAATGACATGAATATGTCATGTCATTTTTAGATTATACTGAAAGTGAAAAAGAGAATGTTGTATTTATACCCAAAGCATAGTTTCTCCTGAATGTCTGTTGCTTTTATACCATTTTTCAGTCAAAAAATGCTAAGTTGTATCATCTTAAGTCAGACATTGTCTGTATTTATTTTTAGCATTTCCATTTGATTCTGTCCTATAGTTCATATCTCTCTGCTGAAATTCAACATCTGTTCATGCATGTTGATTATATAAAGGCTAGAGCCTTTAACACATTTATTAGATGGCCACATGCCATTTAACGATGTTCAGGTCAACAATGAATCATGCATATGATGGTGGTCCCATAAGATTAAAATGGAATTGAAAATTTGCTATCACCCAGTGATGTGGCCATCACAGCATTAGGACACAATGAGTTATTCTCACATTTGTGGTGATGCTGGTATGAACAAACCTACTGCACTGCCAGGTTGTATAAAAGTATAGTACACTCAATTATGTATCAAACAAGTAATTCTATATAATGATAATAAGTGGCAAGTGACTGGTTTATGAATTTATACTTTTAATTAGTATTTTAGAGTGCACTCCTGTTACTTAGGAAAAGGGTTTACTATAAACAGTATGCTCTGTTTTAGTGGAAACGGCCTCATAGATCTAATGTTTACCTTCTCCCTTGATTGCGTCATTTTCTTTTGTGCTTGATTTAATCTTGTGTTATTTTGTTCATCACAGCCCTTCAAGAGGTGGAGGTGGAAGGCAGCAATATGCATGATCCTAACCTCATGTAGGCTAAGGAGTATGTTTTGTCTTAGATTTTAGTAAAAATTTTAAAAGATGAAACCTTTAAAAATAGAGAAAGATATAGGATAAGGAGATGTAAAAAGCTTGTACAGGCTTACAATGTGTTCATATTTTAAGCCACGAGTTATGACAAAAGTGTAAAAAGTTAATAAAGTAAAGATGTCACAGTAAGCTGAGGTGGATTCATTGTTAAAGAAATTTAAAAAATAGATTTAGTGTAGCCTCGTGTTTGGTGTTTGTAAAGTCTACTGACTGTAGTGTCCTGGTCTTCGTATTCACTCCTAATTCACCCACTAACTCACCCAGAGTAACTTCTAGTCCTGCAAGCTTCATTCATACTACATTGTCTTTACAGGTGTGCCATTTTTATCTTTTATACCATATTTTCACTGTACTTTTTCTATGTTTAGATATGATTAGATACATAAATACTTGTTGCTGTGTTATAATTGCCTGAAGTGTTCAGTGCATTAACATGTGTACAGGTTTGTAGCCTAAGAGCAATACATTAAACCATGTAGCCTAGCTAGCTGTGTAAGAGGCTACACCATCTAGGTGTGTGTAAGTATTCTCTATAATGTTTGCACAATGACAGAGTTGCCTTACCATGTAATTCCCAGGACATATCACTGTTGCATGGCAAATAACTATAGTAATCTTAAATTTACTATGCCAAGGCTCAACATAAGTCGTGTCTGGTTCAGTTCATTGTTTTTCCTCTTGTAAGTAGGTTATTTCATCTTTGCTTTATTGTATGCCTCATTGTTTTTTACTGTTGGCTATCAGGTGTAGAACAATAGAGAGTGAGAAACTAGCATTTAGGCCTGGGAATGGATACACCTAACTTTTATTAGGCTGTTGTTGTGGACTGTGTAAGTTATTCAACTCAGAAGTGGAGCGGCATTTTGAGTTTTGTTGTTGCTCTGGGTTCACTCACTGCATTTCTGGCTTCAAATTCCTCTAGCACTGCCTTCTATCCAGGGTGGGGTCTGGTTTGCCAGTGTCTTTTTCATGATATTGCTGCTCTGTGCTTGACACTGGACCTTCTCTGTGTACCAGTAATTCAGGAAGAGTTCATTTCCATTCTTGTTACAATGGTACACTGCTATTGCTTGTTATTTAATTCTTGCCACCCTGGGAGGAAGAGGTAGTCTCTGTTTTACCAGTAGAGAATTAAGGGGAAGAATACAACTGTACATTTGTACTGAGATAGTACAAATTTTCCTTTTGTCTGTGATGCCAGAGGTCTTGTATTCTCACTGTGGCCCACCCTTAGACTTTTAAGAATTTAATAAAGATAGTAACTGAATTATTTATCTCATCCACTTGTCTGCCAGCCTTAGCCCCCTGTTCTCATTAGTAAGCTCTTGTCCTCACTCTTAGAAGGCACCATCTTTCCTTAGGATTTAGGTTACTTAGATATTCTGACCTCAGTTCTTTAGGTTCAAGAAAAATGAAGATTTATAGTACATCCAGCCTTTTCTGGTTGAAAGTGCAGCAGTTACATTCTTTCCACATTTGTCCTGGGCAGAAGCCAGAAGTTAGTATAAGTTTTATGTAAAAAATTTTTAGCATTTTTTACTTTTATTTATACCCAAATAGATGTTGAAACATTTTGATCTTAACTATTTTGTTATTTATTCTGATGAAAAATAGAACCTGACTTATGAAGCTCTGAAGCCAGCCTGTATAATTTCAAAAAAGAAGGCAACTGTACATTTCCAGAAGGTGATGCTAAGGAATGAACCACGTCCTTGCGCCGTGAGTTGGCCCCGATAGCCACTGCCCCGTATTTACTGCCGAATTATGGGCATAATGAGTCACAGGCCCATTTCTAAATATACCAACATCACTGCAAAGTGTTTTAGGGGCACATCCATTAATTATGGTCATGGGAAAGGTCAGAAAAGTACAGACTTTCATCATAATTCAGCTCTCCCTCCCAGCTTGCCTTGGGCGTGTTGAAATACTGTGATTGTACAGTTAGACACATTGTTCATTTTTGAGAACTACTTACTGGAAATGAGTAAAATATCTGAGAGAGGCCATTGCATTTAAAAGCCTATTTCCTCATTCAAAAGCTTTTTGTGTAATGAAAGTATCTCAAAAACTCTTCTGTGAGATTCACCAACATAGTTCCTTCCAAGCCATTGATTATTATCCACAATTTCAACTGAAGACAAGATTCACTGTGGACTTGGATGCTAGCCATTTTCCCTGAATCCCCCTCTCATATCCTCCTGGAAATAACAAAGACTATGCAGTTCTCAGTGCTGTGGCCCTCTTCTCTAGCATGGTGAATATATCTGAAAGTGACACCCTGGCAGCGTTGAACAGCCCATAAAGTCTTCTGACATTTTAATGTGGCTGTAAAATAGGGTGGAATCTTACAGAAAGTAACCCTAGAAATTAGCCTCGGATAACAGAAAATTGTTCTGAATCCCACTACTTTGAATAGTGTTCCTTATTTATTATTATTATAATTTTTTCACTGAAAGTAATGATGCTGGCAATATTCCCCAGCCTTTATAAGTAAAAGCAGATCACAGGAATCAGGAAATCAGAAAACATTTCAAAATGAAATATGAAAATATCTCCTGAAGTCAATATTCTTAACCTGGCATTTTTCAGTTTTAGTATCTTGTTGGTAAACTGGCACTAAAAGCCATTTATTCTCTGTTTCTAGTTGAAAATCATATGGATTTGTCAAACACCAGGAGATTATTTATCAAAATAGTTAATTTCAGTAACCTGGAAGTTCTTTACATTGTGGCATATCAAAATTATCCTCAAGATTTTGGGTCATATTTTTCACAAACTCTTTAGATACAGAAAAATACCAAAATGAAGTCACACCTCTTTTTATCTGTTTTCTAATTTGAAACTCATACACTCTCCCCTACAATTACTTTAGACTTTTATTTTTTTACAGTACTTCATCATTTATTGTGATTCATTCTCCACGTGTTTATACTGACATGAATGGTGAAGTTCTTAAACTACTATGTTTATGATCGCCCACAGCTCAGTGAAGGTCTGGAACCACATCATAAGTCTTTTGACAGAAAAGAACATATTTATTTTGGAAGAAAAGCAACATTATTGTAGACCAAATCATTTGGGTATATTTTTATTTGTACTAGAACTAAATTAATTGAGCCAGAAAAGAATTGCCTAGCAACGACTGACATTTAAAAGACTCCATAACAAAGAATAAACCACATGAAGGATAAGATAGAAGACAGCTCAAACTTTGTCCAGATAAGTCATAGTCTGTAAAGCCCAGCATTTATCTGTTTAGATTTTGGTAGATTCTTTTCTTTTTAGTTTCCAGAGGGCACATATGCTTGCCAGAGAGAGAGACAGACGGACAGACACAATACTCCAATGGGATGTGGTCACTCTGCAATTCCTTCTCCATTTCTCCATCCTGTAAAGATTTGGGGAATGCAAACACACATGCCTGGTATATTTTTCAAGCTGTTGGCACCACAATGCAAACTATACTCTGCCATATAAGATCTGGCTCTCTTAACCACGAGGCTGCATGGGCAACCTGATTTTTGCTAGAGTTCTATCCTTTTAAGAACCTTAGCAAATTAGTTCTCTTAAAATTATAGCCAGAAAGTGGTATATTTTGGAAAAAATACATTTTAACAGATTTGAAGCAGATAGTTACCCTCAAAAGTTAAACTAGAATGTCCAATTTTTCAAATGTTTTAATTGAACACTGAAAGATATAGTTGGTGCGGCATTCTCTAGGCAGACTTCCAGAGACAGAACAGATAGAGAAAGCTGGCCATGGCTACTTAGTCTGAAGAAGGTGGTTCTGAGAATGAGAACCAAGAAGTGGTGTAGGTGCTAGGTTTGGAGACTATTCTAAAAAGAAAACCACCTTAAGTCTTCTAAATAAAACAAAGTTTTATTGCACTGTTTTGTTATAAAAAAGCCATAGAAGGAGATTCATACTAAGTTATAGCAGAGGAAAGAAGGTAGTAGCTAAAAAATAAGGAATTTTTAAGTGTTCTAGCAAAATGAAGGACAGGAGTCATGTTACCAGTGGGTTAGGAATGTGTTAGTAGTAGATGGAGACCGTGCGGTGGTTAATACTTGACTAAAGAGATGATCTGGCTTTTGAATCATCTAGTTTATAGGGCATTAGTTTCATTTCCATTATTGTGAGCTATTGGGGAAGTACACATTCAGGGAAAACTAATTTCACCTGGGCTCCTAGGTTTTCAAACAACACTGAGTATAGCTAAGCTAATGGCTTGGCTTAGTGAGGAGGACAGGCCTAAAAGGGAAGACCCATTTTCCACCTACAAGTGCTTCTTTTAAAATTTATTTTATTATGTTTTTTACATTCAATCACTGTACATCTTTACAGTATACAAAGTGGATTTTCACAGCATGAATATATTGTGTATTAGTCCAATCAAAGATATTATCATATACATCATCATCACCAGATAATTTTCCATTTCTGTGTTTGCTAAGTGCTTTTGCTTCTTTATCTTCCTCCTTGATTCCTGTCCCTCCACTTTGCTCATCCTCCACCTGCACTGTCTCTGCTATCTACAGTGCTTCCCATGCCTTTATACCTTCTAATCTTTCAGTTTCTGCAATAAAATGCAGACATTAGGCATGTATTAGGTGGAGACATACAATGCCTCTCTTTCATGGCTTGCTTCACTCAGCATTAAATCCTCATATTTGTCTACTTTCAATCAAATGCCAGGGTCTCATTGTTTCTTTTTATTGCTGAGTGTATATGTATACATACATACTTATTCCACAGTGTATATGTATCGCTGCGCAGAGCTTCTAAATCCATGCAATTCGGAGCCCAAAGCTTATTGAAGAGGAACCTCTTTGGGAATATTTTCCAATGATTACATTGTAATCCTTAGTCATTGACTACCCTTGCTTTGAAAGCAGACACATTTTATATTAAAGTCAAAGGCCCTCTTACTGAGATTTAAAGAGGACCCAGTTTGTTGTTTATTATAAAAGGAATACAAGTTGAACTCAGTACTTAGATAATGCCAAAGGATGACAAACTCAGGAATACTTATTACCAACAAGAAATAATTTTCATTAATAATTGGTGAATATTCCACTAGCTATTTTTAGAAAAGGTCGTGTGTGTGTGTGTGTGTGTGTGTGTAAGGGTAGGCATTTTGTCATAGTGTTTTATAGCTTCCTCCTTTCATTTTTTAGTTTGTGTGGACATTTTTGTATGACAATGAATATTTCTCTTAAAAGTGATTCTCAACCAGGAGCAATTTTCACTCCCAGGAACACTTGTTAACATCTGAAAACATTGTTTGCTTATGACATCTGTTAGAAGCTAAGGATGTTGCTACATGCACAGGGCAGCTGCTAATAACAAAGAATTATGAAGTATAAAATGTCAGTAATGCTGAGGTTGAGAACCTGTTCTTTATAACATTATTTTAAATATCTACCTATTTTTTTTGGAGAGGTTTTTGCTATAGGGCGCGTGCACTCGCCAGACAGACAGAGAGAGAGACAGAGAGACAGAAAGCGAGAAATCACCCCCTGGGGGGGGATGGCCACGGCGCAGTCCTTTCTCCTCCATTCTCCTCTTGGGATCTTGGGCATGCATGCACACGTGCCCGGTGTGAGTTTTAAGCCACTGGGTCCGGGACTCGAACCACGGTCGATTACATGGGAGTACAGCAACAGCCATTACGCTAACTGCTGGTCCCAATATCTTCCTATTTTATCCTCAGATAGAAGTGCAATTTATCCATTGTTGGATAGATTGTTTAACAATTGATATTAACAAGCTGTTGAATATTCTTGGTCACACATTCTTGTAGTCACACACACTTCTGCTTAGATTAAGCTAGGAAACACTCAGAAAAATTGCTGGGACAAAGACAGTGTTCTTTTGAGACTTTAATCAGTTCTTTCAAATTGTTCTCTAGAGAGGTTATTTAATATTTAGACTGGTATACTGTCCCTATCTTTATGCCTTTTTTTTTATTATTATGAAAGTCCCCTTCCTCAGAATGTCATAGGACATTTGAAGGACATTTTAGCTTTTGCTATTTTCATACAAGATCCATCAGAGAGAAATAAGAACTGTTAGGTCTCATCTATGGGGGTCCTGGCTTCACTCTAACTACTCGCAGGAAGTTTCCAGAACAGAAGAAAGTATAAGCAAAAGTTTGTGACATTATCAATAATTCCTGATCTACCTGCTGACTGAAAGGACTTTGTGTCTAGGCTTTGCCATGGCTAATAGGCAGAAAGCAAGATGGTTTGGCCAGAATTTATATGGAAATTTTTGTCAGGCCCATATCTAAACTATCATATTAAAAAATAATTGTTCTATCAAGTTCTTATAGAGTTTGACATACATTAAATGCTTGATGCACTTTAGCTATTTTAAATTTAGACTTTAATCCTGTCTTCCAGCTTTGCAAAATTATTTTTCTTTTATGTCTTGCAGCAAGTCCAGTGCAGATATCCTTACATTGTGTCCTTAGTCATTGGTTATCCTTTTGGTCATGATGATTCACTTTGGTTGGAGCCCTGTATTGCTAAGCTTAGGCTCAAATCATGAATATGTGCCACTGAGCTTGAGAAATGTTGGTAACAAAATATCTAGCTTTTTAGAAAAGGCATCCTCGTCTTGCAGCATATTAGGTTTGTGTGTGTTTATACACACATATAGATGCACACAGAGATATATATGCATATATACATACATATATATCTTCCCCTAAAAATGGCTGAGTGAGTACAGGTATATTTTTCTAACTCAAGTTAGTCATTTTTAAAATTATTTTTCAAATGATTAATATTAATTATTGTCTCATTCTTTTTTTATATTTTTGAGAGGTTTTTGCTATAGGGTGCGGGCACTCACCAGAAAGAGAGAGAGAGAGACAAAGAGACAGAAAGTGAGAAATCACCCCTCAGGGGAAATGGCCATACTGCAATCCCTTCTCCTCCATTCTCCTTTGGGGATTTTGGGCACACACACACACCCGGCATAAGTTCAAGCCCCTGGGTCCAGTACTCAAACTGCAGTTGACTACATGGGAGTCCAGCGACATAACCATTATGCCCACTGCTGGTCCCTCTTTTTTTTTTTTTTTTTTTTTTTTTTTTTTTTTTAAGAACTACTTTATTTATTTGTTTGTTTACTCATTTTTTAATTTGACCAGAGGAACAGAGCAAGAGAGCGAGAAAGAGAAAGAAAGTGAGAAGGCAAGCCACCAGGTCTAGGACTCAACCCTCGGTTGGCCATGTGGGAGTCCAACACTCTTGACACGCCACTTGCCGGCCCGATCATCTCATTCTTTTTCTTTGTTTCTCATTATCAGGAACCAGACATAGGTTTATCATATCAGTTTTTTTTTTTTTTTTTTAAGAATGATTTAACTTTATTTATTTATTTATTTATTTTTTTTTTTTTTGTTTTTTTTTTTTTAATTTGACGGAGGGGCGGGGGCAGGGGGAGAGAGAAAAGGAAAGTCGTCAGGTTTGGGACTCAAAATGTGGTTGGCCATGTGGGAATCTAGCACCCCTAACCACCACACCACCTTCCTGCCCCTATCATGCCAGTTTTGACAGAAGTTTTATTTTGCTGTTAAACTTTTTACATATAGTATTTGTAGCACTATTTTTTTTTCCTTTTTTTGGAGAGGTTTTTGCTATAGGGCACATGTGCTCGCCAGACAGACAGAGAGAGACAGAGAGACAGAAAGGGAGAAATCATCCCCCCCAGGGGAGATGGCCACGCTGCAATACCTTCTCCTCCATTCTCCTCTTGGGATCTTGGGCACTCATGCTCACGTGCCTGGCATGAGTTTAAACCAGCAGGTCTGGGACTCGAACCGCGGTCAACTACGTGGGAGTCCAGCGACATAGCCATTACGCTAACTGCTGGTCCCATGTAGCACTTTTTTTCAAAATGCCTATTGGTCTGTGCTCAGATTCTGTGAAACACCTTTTTAATTGCCTGAAGGAGTGCACATATGCTTCCAATTTCCACTAACCTCAAAATCCCCTGAGGAAATGTCTCAGGTCTTTTTCATCTCTGATCTCCAGTGCCTCTGATCTCCTGGTTTATCCTAGGTGCTCAGTACATGTTTATTTACCCCAATGATTATGATTCATTCTCCAACACCTTTAATATCAAACTTCATAAAGCATTATACAAAACTGAGGAAACATGGCCCCAGCTATGCTAGTGAAAGGTAGCACCACTGCTTGGACCACTGGACGCTGCACGAGAAGGATTTCTGATATTTCTGAGGGTAGGCAGACAGCAGGATGTAGTAAAAATAGAATAACCAGTTCTCTGGCTGTCTTTAATCAGTTTTTGCAAATGACCTTCTACAAGACCCCTTTGAAGATCCTATTGAATAGGACGTACAATATTTTGGTCTTTTATACTGTTTTTCCTTAAAGGACCAGAAAGTGTTGACCACACACAGACACATTTTCTCGGTGTTTTGCTGTGAAGGAGATTGCTATCACTATTTTCAGAAAATGAAACTAGTCTAATTCCCAAGAGTTCAAACTGTTATCTCATCCGAAATACTGCATTGCCTAATCTTGCACAATAAACAACAAAGTTCACTTTGCACTGCAGAGATAATTGAGAGGGTGTTTGGAGTTCCCTTGAAGGGCAGTTCCAGAGAAGTTAGTACTGTCCACAGGGCACAAGAAAATTAGTTGCAAGTCATGTCTCTGAGAAAGTATGATAAAGTTGGTTCTTATTCTCTTATTTTCAAAGCTCACCTTCTTTCTTCTTTTCTTTTTAAAAAGTGTACAATTCAGTATGTTTAATAAATTTAAAGAGTTGTACATCTATCATCATAATCTAGTTTTAGAATATCTCTAGCACCCAGGAAGTTCTTTCTTTTCTTTTCTTTTCTTTTTTTTTTTTTTTTTTTTTTTTTTTTTGAGAGGTTTTTGCTACAGGATGCGTGCGTTCTCCAGAAAGACAGAGAGAAACAGAGAGACAGAAGACAGAAATCACGCCTGAGGGGGGATGGCCACACTGCAATCCCTTCTCCTCCATTTTCCTCTCAGGATCTTGGGCACGCATGCACACGCGCCGGGCGTGAGTTTAAGCCGCCAGGTCCAGGACTCGAACCGCGTTCTACTACATGGGAATCCAGCGACATAGCCATTACACTAACTACTGGTCCCCCCAGGAAGTTCTTTTATGCCTATTTGCTGTAAATCTTTGCTCCCATTCTCAGCCAACTGCTTATCTGCCCTTTCTGTAAATTTGGCTTTTTATGACTTATATAAATTCCAATCTATGTAGTATTTGATTCCTGCTTCTTAGATTCAGCATGATGTTCATGCTTTTCAATATTTGTGTCTTTTCATTGCTGGACATTTTTCATTCTTTGGCTATTTTAAGTTCTTTGTTTCAATGTCCTGCAACAATATTGTTCATTTTGCTTGGGACTCAGTGGAATTCCTAAATCTAAAAATCCCCCAATACTCTACAAAATTCTCAGCCATCATCTTTTGGAATACTAATTTATGCCCTACTCTCTCCTCTGTGTTTTATGCCAGAAAGTTCATGCTCAAACTCGAGAGCGAGAAGCCTGGTCACGCAGCAGTCCTTTGCCCTCCAGTTCTCCATCCTATCTGGACCTGGACATGCACAATCCCAGTACGAAGCTGTTGGTCCAGGACTTGAACCTCATTTGGCCTTGTAGGATCTGGCTTCCTCTGCTTAGTACCTAAATGCTGTGCTGCGAACCGGCCCTATTCTTTTTTCATTTTATTATATATATATGTATTTTTCCATGTATTACTGAAGCTCTCTGGGTGAGAGTTATATGTATATATTTTTTCTAATATATATATAATATTTTTATATATTAGATATTTTAATATATATTTTTCATTATATATAATATATAATAATAAAATAGAAAATTTATATATAAATTTCATCATATATAATGAAAAAATATTATATCTTAGAAAAATATATATTTTTACTCTCACCCAAAGAGTTTCAGTAATATGTAAAAGAGATTTTGTATAAGTATATATGGATATATATCCTTTCATCTTATATCTCATTACTTTAACCTCTCACCATAATTTTTATTTCATGCTATATGCTAAAAATATTTTTTCAGCTTTTTTTTATTAGTTCACTTGAGTTATTCTTTTCCACCTCTCATTTGTTATTTAATCAACACTGAGTTTTTTTTTTTGTTTTTTTTTTTTCCTTTTTTTTTTTTCTTTTTTGGAGAGGTTTCTTCGCTATAGGGCGCGTGTGCTCGCCAGACAGAGAGAGAGACATAGAGACAGAAAGCGAGAAATCACCCCCCAGGGGGGATGGTCATGCAGCAATCCCTTCTCCTCCATTCTCCTCTTGGGATCTTGGGCACGCACGCACACGTGCCCGGCGTGAGTTTTAAGCCACCGGGTCCGGGACGCGAACCGGGGTCGACTACGTGGGAGTCCAGCGACATAGCCATTATGCTAACTGCTGGTTCCCTCAACACTGAGTTTTTACATTCAAATAGATATTTTTTTTATTTCTAGAAGTTTTAGTTTTTGTCAGAAGTGCCTGGTTATTTATTCTTTACATGGTATTTCTATAAATACATAGAACACATTTACTTTATTTGTGGTGTTGGATTATTTCAATGTCTGAAATCTTTGCACATTGCAATCTGTTGTGTCTGATAAGGTTCATTCATGATGCCTGTTTCCTTGTATACGTTGTGACTTTTGACTTTGAAGATACGATCCTTTCTGTAATGACGACTGAGTCTGTAGTTCCTTGAAGTCTGCTTGCTTTTGTTTCTTCTTTGCAGGTTTGGTTTATAGTTCAGTCAAGTGGCAGAACCAGGTGACTACAGAGCGATATGACCACGATCAGATATGAATTTGAGGTTTCTTTTTACTCTGTCATGTCCATGTAGAGTGAGCACAATGTAGGAAGGCTATCACCATATCCAATTTTTTTTTCTCTTTTTGAAAATTTATTTACTTTTTCATTTCTTACTCAATATTTTTAGTTGCCAAACAAAATACATTAAAGATGTGAAGCCAGCTGAGGAGGTTTGAGGCCCACTGTGTCATTTTAAATGCCTTAAATAGCCAGTTTTAAACATCTTTAACTAAAAGCCGAAACTTCACAATGAGGCAGGCACTTGTCTCTCCACTTTATCAGGCCTGGCCAGTGACTGGGCAGTGTTTTCTCTTTATGTTCTGTGTGTTGCAAGGAATGATGTCATCAGGAAATCATCTCTTTCTGCAAGAAGAGGTATTAGTCCTTGGATGTTACTCAACTCAACCCACAAACTAATTAAATCCTTATTTTTTTTCTTTGTTTTCTTCTCTTTCCAAAATCGTATAAACCATTCACATATAACATGTACGTATTTTAAAGGCTGTATTGGTAGAAACATCATAAGACTGAGTGGTTTCTTCTGCTTGTATATAGCAAAAGCTGAATTTTATGCATGCGTTCCACATTCCATTTTACTGTAAAAAGAAGCAGAAGGACAGCATTATCTCTGAGTCAGATCCGCATTTTCAATGAATTGCTTACACAAGACATATATTTTGCTATTTTTCTCAGTAAGTTTCAGGGTTTCTTCTGTAGAAAAACATTTTACTGTTTAAGGTACTCTCCTCATTTGAATATGAATGAGGGGCTACAATAAACTGCATTGAAAACCAACGCTGTTTATGATTTAAAAGCAACTATCGTAAGAGATTTTGGAATCTTTCTCCCAAATAATCTACGTTATTTTCGTGAACATGTGGGCTTTCTCTCTAATGTAACAAATGCCTAGCCCTTCATAGGTGCTTAATGAACTCTTACAATGCAAAGGAAGTGAGTGTGCCAGTTTTCATCTGAGAATTCATGCAACGTGTGTTACCTGATGTCACCATTTTGGAGACATAACTTCAATTTCCAAGGTAAGGTCCCAGGAAAATTATTCTGTAATTCAAGTAGCTGCTCTAGATAGCAATTGTAGGTAGTGGGTGAGGGAGTTGAGATTGTAGGACCCTGCCTATCACAGCATCCCAAACCAACGTTGGGGCTCTATGTACAACTTGGATGTGGTTTCAGTTCAAATGGTTTTTCCCTAGACAAGAAGTATATTTAAATATAAACATATGTACCTGATAGTAAAAGTAGTACTAAACATCTTAAATCCTTTAGGCTGTCCATTGTGTTTCTTTATGGAGGGATAAGCCTTTAACACTAGTGTAAATGTTTCCTCGGATGTGTCAAATCTTACTTGATATAACAGGGTACCTGATAAAAAGGATTTAATACTTTTACTCATTTATCAATGTACCTGCCATTTTCCGGATGGTTTGAGAAGGCCAGAAAGTGTTGATTACTAGCAATTTGAATTCTTGGAAGTGACAGTATCATTAAATTTGGATGGCAGATCATCTTGGGTTGGAGAGAGTCACTAGGATGGACACTTTATTTACATGAATGTGGCCAGGTACCCACCTAGGATCAAAACATAAAGTTGTAAGATTGTCTATTGTCTGAATGTAGATTCTGGATCCTAGTGTCAACATACTTTTCACATGTTTTCGGTTGAGTATTGTGAATTGGAGACTATGTCTTGAATGGGGAGAAGTGGTTTCCTGAGAAGGTGATTTGTGCTGCCTTGTCTTAGATTATAATGTACAGAGGATTACTTCTGTAACATCTGTATAAGGAACACTTCTGGGAAAATTCTGTAGCCACTTTTGATTGGGCAAAGTTCTCCACTTAAGTCTTCCAGGTCTTTAGATGTATCTACCATAATAATCAACTGATGTATTTATCTTCATTCAATCTTTTTTCATAGTAACATCTGCTTTTGTTTTTTCAGATGACCTTTCTCATTGTTTTTCCTTTTGTTTCATTTCTGTTAACCTCCGCCTCTTTGAGGACATTTTACATGCGTATTTTCAAATTTTGGTTTTGGTTTATTAATTGTGCTTTACTGAGTAAATACCATACTTATTTTTCTTTTAATGATTATACTCCTAAGATGTCATATTTCTTTTTCTTTTGAGCTAATGCTGCCCAGGGTATATTAGCTGTTTAGAAGGTGACATATGAGGATAATCCTCTTGATGAATTTACCTGGCTTAGAGGTGGTGTTGGTGGTCATTTTCCCCTATGAGAGCTTTTTAAAACCCTTGGGACAAGGTGAAGGACAGAGTGGGAGGATAGGAATGAAGAGATGCTCAGGCGTGGACAGATTTGCTTATTATTTTTTTAAAATTGCCAGAGGGAGAATACTCACCAGAGAAAGAAGGGGAGAGAGAGAGAGAGAGAGAGTGAATAATGAACATGCCCATGATGGGGCATGATCACAAGGCAATCCCCTTTTTTCCATTTCTCCATTCTGTCAGGATTTTGGGTACACATGCACACACGACTGGCAGAGTTCTCAAGGCTCTAGCATCAGGATTCAAACTGCAGTCAGCCATGTGGGATCTGGCTCCCAGTGCACAGGGCTTGACTGCTGTGCTGCAGAGCCAGCCCTGTTGGCCGCCGCCGTTGGCTGCCGAGCCAAGATGGCACTGCTGGCTGCATAGGAAGGCGTGTACAAACAACTCCTTCTACAGCCAATCAGGACTTGCCTCGCACAGGTGAAGGAACTTGCGGGTGGGGCCGCCGGGAGGACCCTATATATACGGGGAGAAAGAAGAAGTAAGAGGAAGAAGAAGAAAGAGGAAACCTGTGAATAAAGACTGCAGGAGGAAGAACCGGGTGTCATGCCATCTCTGCAGAGAAGTGACGCCGACAAGTGGTGGCCCGTACGGGGACAAAAGCAAATGAGGAAGGACCGGAGAAGGTTCAGAACCTCTGAGTCTACAGGGCAGCTAGGTGGTACTGGGCGGGGGTCCCGGAAAGAAGTCCTCGGTAAAGAGGCGGATAGAAGACCTCGGCAAAGAGGCGGAAACCTGTGGATAAAGACTGCGTGAGGAAGGACCGGGTACAGAAGGTTCAGAACCTCCGAGTCTACAGGGCAGCTAGCTGGTACCGGGCGAGGGTCCTGGAAAGAAGACCTCGGCAAAGATGCGGAAAAGTACTAAGAAACTTAGTAAGCTAAGAAATTTAAAGGACTAAGAAACTTAGAAGGACTAAGAAATTTATAGGACTAAGAAATTTAAAGGACTAAGAAACTTAGTAAGCTAAGAAATTTAAAGGACTAAGAAACTTAGTAAGCTAACAAATTTAAAGGACTAAGAAACTTAGAAGGCTAAGAAATTTAAAGGACTAAGAAACTTAGAAAGCTAAGAAATTTATAGGACTAAGAAACTTAGTAAGCTAAGAAATTTAAAGGACTAAGAAACTTAGAAAGCTAAGAAATTTAAAGGACTAAGAAACTTAGAAAGCTAAGAAATTTAAAGGACTAAGAAACTTAGAAAGCTAAGAAATTTAAAGGACTAAGAAACTTAGTAAGCTAAGAAATTTAAAGGACTAAGAAACTTAGAAAGCTAAGAAATTTAAAGGACTAAGAAACTTAGAAAGCTAAGAAATTTATAGGACTAAGAAACTTAGAAGGCTAAGAAATTTATTTTAAGGTTACCTCGGCAAAAAGACATCGGCCTTCTCCTGACAAAAACAAAAGGGGGGAACTGTTGGCTGCTGCCGTTGGCCGCTGAGCCAAGATGGTGCTGCTGGCTGCATAGGGAGGCGTGTACAAACAACTCCTTCTACAGCCAATCAGGACTTGCCTCGCACAGGTGAAGGAACTTGCGGGTGGGGCCGCCGGGAGGACCCTATATATACGGGGAGAAAGAAGAAGTAAGAGGAAGAAGAAGAAAGAGGAAACCTGTGAATAAAGACTGCGTGAGGAAGAACCGGGTGTCGTGTCGTCTCTGCGGGAGAGATGGTGCCGACACAGCCCCAGATTTGCTTATTCATATTGTTAACCCTTCAACTCTCAGACAGGCTAAAACTGTGCCCTAATCAGGCTTTGCCACCTCCAGTGGGTGCTGATCTGGCCCCTGTTCCCCCATCTCATGGTTGTTATGGGTAAGATAATGATTCATTCAGAGGATGAAAGAAAAGGGAAACGAAAATCTTTTTCTGCTTCATCCACTGTACCCTTGGTTCCAGAGGGTTGTCTGAGGTGTCATGGAAGATACTGGGAGTATGAAATATTAATGGAGACAAGAAAGCAGTAGCTGCCAGATGAGTCAGTAGTGTGGCCAGGCCTTGTGTGTGGCTAGGAACAAGGAAGTTTGTAACACAGGTCACGACTTCCTGCTCCTTGCTATCTATTATATGTTCTCTTACCCTTACCTGAATGGTATTCATCCTGCCTGGGATGAAAAATCAACTTTACAAACCTTTCCTTGGGCACTTACCTTCATTATCCTGTGGTCCACAGGGGGTTGTATAATTTATTACTGGGTCTTTTGTATTCCATTATTTATGTTCTTGTCTGACTCGTAACCTATTTTATTTTTTAGGCCGTTGATGTGGCAGTCTTATCAACAGGCAGCTATAAAAACTAAGCATCTGTAAATCCTTCTGATAAATATTTGTGAAGTTTCTAAATCCTCATGTCTGACCAGTGTAAGTCAGCCCGCAAGACAGTCTCCTCAGAAAGCCATTTGGAGACACAGTAGCACACACAGACCATGGGAACTTCCTCCTGGAGGGGGCGGGGTAGGGAACCCACAAAAGTCTCAGTGAAGATAAAGTAGCCTCCACAGAAGCCAGGCACTTCAGACACTGATACTTAATCTTTCTGAGTTCAAACAATATAAGCCTTACTTTTGACAGAGGGAAAGTTGGAGAATCAAAAGTCTGGTGATAGGGGCAAAATACGAGTCTAGACAAGGAGTTCCTGAAGTTCACTCTCATATTCCCACTGAACAGAGGCAATAGTCAATGTTAAGAGGAAGAAACATTTAAATGAGTAGTATATATGTATTGAAAACTATGAATGTGCAAAATAAATATACTTTAATATCATTATATCCTTAGAATATTTTCCTAAATTTTGAACATGAACAAAAATATCTCCTACAGGGCCAAGTGATGGTGTAGCAGAAATGAAACTAGACCACATGGAATAGGTCCTGGGTTCATGTCCTGGGACACCCTTCTTCTCCACCCCAACCATGTTGGGTACATGTGCCTATGCCCATTATCCAGGCTGGTTGAAATTGGAGAATGGATCATGGCATGAAGACCCTGTGGGGATTTCCCCTCCCAACTATGGAAGGAAGAAATCAGTCAATCAATCAATTGAACATCTCCTCCCATTTTTTCTACTTATGTCTCCCTAATACCTATTCACTAAAGGAAACTAGAAAAATCTAGAAACTAGAAAGAAACTAGAAACTACCATTTTTATGAACCTTTCTGTGATATACTTTCCTCACACCTGATGATAACTTGTGGTCACTTTCCGTTTTATTTTTCAGATATTAACAGTACAGCTTAATCTACTAAGCCTCTGTTACCCAGCTGAAAGTTTTCTCTTTCTCTTGGGCCTAATGTAGAAGGTTAGGAAAGGCTGGGGGTGAATCTCTCCTCTCTGGCTTCATACCTTTCTGAGTTGCCATCCTTTGCCACTGGATCCTTATTCAAGGACTGAATGAGATAGAAGAGTAAAACATAAAATGCAAAAAGTCTTATTTACTTAGTTGACATTTGTAGATCTTGTAAGGTTGTCGAGGCCTCTCTGTCATGGCAAGTTCCTAATGCTGGGACACCATTATGGTGTTTTTGACCATCGGTACTCCATCTTTCTCCCATCTCTGACAATGCATGATTTTTTTTTTTAATTTTAATTTTTTATTTTTTTGCTGCAAGAGTTACTGTCTCTGGCTAAACCATTTCATTCTGTTTGTTTTCTTTGCCTGCTATAGTGGTAATTGCCAGTCCTCAGTTTTTTGTAGACTGAGGTCATTCAAATGTAGTAAATGACAGCTTGACTTAAGAGATATTCTTTCAAGGTTACCCAACCCAGTGGTCTTTTATGGTCTTCCGACTCTGATAACTCAAGCTGCTTTTAAAACTCTCATCACCCTATCCACTGGTAATATCTTGGAAGAGGTCCACAAATTTCTATAGTTCAAGAAGCATGAGATATGAAGCAGGTAGCTAGGGTGTGTGTGTGTGTGTGTTCATGCGTACTGGTGGTGGGGTGTGTGGGTACGTGTGTGCTTGGGTACATGTGTGGGTGGGTAGGAGGGTGATTCGAGCAGCTTCTTCTTATCCAGTCAAGTCCCATAAAAGGCTTAATTTACCTGAGCAGAATCAGGCAAAGACAAACCAATTGAAGGTATTTACGTTGTCTTAGTTCAGTATTAAGCCCAAGTGGCAATACAAAGTTTTCATTGGATGAATACAGATGGGATTGGAGTAGGGAAGATGAAGAAGACTAAACATTTGATGAAAATCAGTTTTTGACATAAACAAATGTGTTTTAAGACTGAGATGAATCTGAGATAAGTTCACTAGCTATTATTCTGAGTCTTACAGGGGTTCCTTATTGAGCAAATGAGTGTTTTCAGTATGAGTTGAAATGTTTTTCTCTGAAAGTGCCTGTAGATGTCACTAAAGTAAATGACTCCTATACCCTTGAATTGATAATGGGGCAAAATTACACAGAAAAAGTTAAAAATGAATTGTTATAGCAACACTACAAAGCAATGACACAAGTACAGGAAACTTGCAAATTTTACACTTGTCATTTGTCTTAGACAGTGATTAAATCTTTTCAGCAATAATCTTCAGTATGTAGCAGGGAGGAAAAAAATCCCCTTCACCTTCCCTGCAGATACTTTCAATGTAAGAGGTACATTTCTTCTACTTGACTTAACCCCAATCACTAATTAAAAACACTGTCCTCAAGCTAAGAATACTGATGCCTCATGGAAAAAGAAAAATTACATAGGCATTTTTGTAAAGGGAGGGGGAGAAACCTTTCAAAACATGCTTGAGACAACATTTAATTCCAAAAGCATTTAAATGTTTTTGTCTGTTTCTTTTATTCTCTCTGCACTATTTTTAAAGACCAGTTCATTTTGATCATCTACAAAAAAATACTATTCCACCTCTCCTAGGGAAGGGGAACTCAATGTAAAATGGTCAGCTAAGTGCTCTGTTTCGGAGCTTTCACAACCAGGGAGGGGGATATTTAATACCCAGGAAGCATTTGGTGCTTTCAATAATGTGGAGGATGTTTTCTGACGGGACTGTATTCTGTATGCCATTCTTCTCTTTAGAGGCTATGACATTTCATCACACAATGTCCAAGACTGAGACCCATTCAAAGAAGAATGCTCAAAAGGAGTTTACAAAGCTCCAGCATTGTTAACAGAGTGTGAACAGCTTTATGTTAGCAAGAATTTTGTAGGCTTACTGTGAAAAGTAATCCTCTTCAGAAACTTCTGGTAATTTAAGGGAAATCTAAGTGAAAAAGTAGACATGGAAAACAAGGCCCCTGAGGACAAAAAAATATGTCAATAAAAAATAACTCAGAATAAGGTGAGAATAAGCAGAATATAGAAAAGAGAAAAACAGAGCAGTAGATATTATAGTTATTCTAGAATAGATTTAATTACATATATCACATAGGCAGAATTAAAAGTGGACAACAGGACTCCATCGTATCATTCTTATACTTTGTGATGAATAAGCATATGTAAATGGTAAAATGTAATCTGATATATTTCAAAGTAATGTACTTATGTTCTGATTCTAAGTAAGGGGTTAGTTATTTTTCTGCCAAATCTTTATTTATTTATTTATTTTTTTGTCCTTGCCAAAGAACTGTTCCTGGTATTATTACCTACAGATATTTAAAGAGGGTGGACCCTACTTTCATAGCACAGTCATGATTCTGGTGTCTGAATTAAAGAAAGCTTAGCAAACAGCATTCTTGGCAAAATTGTGTCTTTATGAGACTAATTTATGCTTGGAATATTTTCTTTCTCCTTGGCAATATTATTAAAGAAAGAAAATTATTCCATTCAGTAGATATGGAAAAGTAAAAAAAAAATACTGAAAAATGAAATGTTTCTCAGAAAGTTAAACAAAGAATTACCACGTGGACCAGCAATTCTAGTCTAAAGAATATAGATACAAGACAAATGAACACACGTGTTTACACAAAAACGCGTACACGGCTGTTTAAAGCAACATTATTCATAATAACTAAAGGAAGAAACAGCCCAAGTACTAAATAACCAATCAACAAATAAATAAAATGTTGTATATATTCAGATCAGCACATATTATTTGGCAATGAGAAGAAATGGGTACCGACAGCTACTGTAACATGAATGAACCTTGAAACTGTCATACTGGGCCAGCTCCATGGCACAGCAGTAATGTGAATAATGTTGCTCAAGAGCAGCTACATCATACATGATGACCATGGTTTGAATCTCTGGCCTGGTCTGTCTGACATATGTCAGGCACATGGGAGTCACCAAGATCCAATGGTCTGGAGGACCAGAGGACCAGGCTCTGTGGAGATTGTGCCTCTTTGTCTTTCTCTCTCTTGTGCATATGCACATGCTCTACCATGAATAAAAAGAAACTAAAAAACCCATTATACTAAGTAAAATATAAAGTCAGTCAGTCAATGGGGCCAGCAGGTGTTGTGGTGGTTGAAGCACTGGACTCCCACGTGGATGACCGTAGTTCGAGCTCCGAACCCAGCAGCTTGAAAATCACACCAGATGCATGTATGTGCATGCTCACAATCCCGAGAGGAGAATGGAGAAAGGATTGTGACACGGCCATCCCCCTGGTGGGGAGGTGATTTCTCACTTTCTTTATCTCTGTCTCTGATGAGCACATGCATCCTATGGCAAAAATGTAAAAAAAAAAAAAAGTCAAAAAAGACTACATATTAATATTGTATATTGTATGATTGCACTTAGATGAAATGTCCAGAATAGGCAACTCAACAGAGAAGAGAGTAGATTAATAGGCCAGGGTCGGGTAAGGAAAAAAGATGGGGGTTTCTTTTCAAGGAATTAAAAATATTCTAGAATTAGATAGTGGTGGTGATTACATGACCTTGAGACTATGTTAAAAAACACTGACTTGAACACTTCAGAAGGGTATATTTTATGGTATGTGAATTATATCTCAATTTTAAAAAGAGAGAAAGAGCTGGATTGCTGGACATCATGAATTCAGCTTGGATTTATTTTAATCCTATCAGTAAATACAAATGAGTCACTGCCTCAGGTAAGTGAGTCACCGTAGACCTGTGGGATGAGGAAATCCTCAAATAGACAGCAGACTTACACTAAAAAATAACATATTTGTAGGGTTTTGTGTATATATGTACAGAAGTTATACAGAAAACCAACTTGAATATTTCTGTGTTTCTATTTTTGTTTCTTCTGTGCAAAGTATAATTATACCCCAAATGTCTTGAACTCTAAAATTGCAGGTATAATTATTTTAAGTACAATAACATTTTAACAGAGATCAAGTTAAAATGGCTTCTACGGTAAACTCTCCCTCCCAAATATTATGAAGAAATTACAGGCAGGTCAAGACAATCTTGTTATTATATAGTTTACTCCACTGGCTTTATGAATAAAGTGTATTTATGAAAACCCAGTGGAGCATTACAGCTAGCAAAGCCCAAAATATATTCCTGACTACGACAAGTGTTGGTCAACATGCAGGCTGATGTTTTGAAGTCTTTTCTTCAGAGACCTGGAAGGGTTCCTTTGTGCTTCCCCATATATTATTGTTTTTCTGGCTCAGGGTGAATTTGTTTGGGGCATCAATAATCAGTAAACTAGTGACTGTAACTGTGGTCATGCTGACTTTCAGCTTATAAACATTTTTATTTCACCTTTTTCTTAATGTTTACAAGTACACTGAAAAAATATTGAAGCAATTTTTTTCCCTTCAGGAATAAAAGAATAAATACGTGAACAAAATTTTTCCATAGTTACATCAAAACTCATGTAAAACTACAGGTGGTGCTTAGAAATTTCTAGACCAGTCTGATATATAACTTAAAGGCAAAAAGAAAGAAAGAAAATACAAAGACTAATAACAGAACAATCCTAAAGCCTTTTCTCTAAAGACACTAAAAAACTGTAGGTGTAAAATGAGGTCTTCTATTACTCTGACTTTTGGAGACTCTGCTCCACATCCAGCCTAAATGTCTTCCTCTCTATTGCCCAGCTAATATGAAGCCTGCCAGTAGATTAGTGCTGCCCATCTTTGTGTGGAAGTGTGACAGTAAAATAAAACATTTTCAGACTTTCAGAAACTTTTTGAGTACTTTTCTAAGGAGAAAAGTACTTTAACATTTTCTTTAGCAAAAAGGAAGAACCAGGGTAAAATACAGAAAAATTAAACCAGGAGTATGTTGAAGGTAAATCCCAGTACATAGATCATAAAAACATTGAGTCTATGCAAAATGTGTCATGACTTTCCTGATGACCTAATACATAAACAACAGTTATAAAGTAGAAATACATAAATAATAGCAGAGGAGAAATAATTTATAGTATAGAAAATCAATCTAGTCTATGGTTCTTTATAAAAACAGCTAAAGATTATTTTAAAAGTAGGTAAAATCAACAGCATAAGAGAATATAAACAAGAAAACAATTCACTTGAAAAAACATAAATTAGAGGGCCAGCAGATGGCGAAATGGCTATATTGCTGGACTCCCATGTAGTCGACTGTGATTTGAGTCCAGGACCAAGCGGCTTAAACTCACGCCGGGCATATGTGTGAGCATGCCCAAGATCCCAAGAGGAGAATGGAGGAGAAGGGATTATGGCATGGCCATCCTCCCAGGAGGTGATTTCTCGCTTTCTGTCTCTCTCTGTCTTTCTGGTGAGTGCACATGTCCTACAGCAAAAAACTCTCCAAATAAACCAAAAACCAAAAAACAAAAACCCCATAAATTAGTAAATAAAACAGAACTTTAAAATAAACTAATTATCATCCTCATAAAAATTTAAATAGGATATTGCATCTAAAAGTGAAAATAGGAAGGTATAAGAAAAAACAAAGGCAGGGAACCAGCAGTTAGCGTAATGGCTATGTCGCTGGACTCCCACGTAGTCAACCATGGTTCACGTCCCCGACCTGGTGGCTTAAAACTCACGCCGGGCGCGTGTGCGTGCGTGCCCAAGATCCCGAGAGGAGAATGGAGGAGAAGGGATTGCGGCGTGGCCATACCCCCTGGGGGGGTGATTTCTCGCTTTCTGTCTCTATGTCTCTCTCTGTCTGGCGAGCGCACGCGCCCTGTAGCGAAAATCTCTCCAAAAAAAAAAAAAAAAGTAAAAACAAAGGCAGTCCAGAAATTTTTATGTTAAAGATAAGACTGCAAAAAATCAGTAGACAGTTATGGAGACAGAGTTATGAGAATCAGAACAAGAGAAAAAAAGACAAAAATTGAAAGAAAAGACAAAAAAGATGGAGGCTCTATCTAGGAGGCCCGACATTGACCTAATGAGATTTCTTTGGGGAACAAAGAAAAAAAAAGACAAGGCTAGCAGTGGTGGTTCGAGTCCTGGACTTGGTGGCCTGTTTTCTCTCTCTCATCTCTTTCTGGTGAGCACATGTGCCCTAAGGCAAATTAAAAATAATAGTAATTAAAATTAAATAAATAATTTTAAAAAACTAACAAAAATGGAGAGGAGAAAATTAGCAATTAAAAAAAAAACAAGAAAAATATTTCAAAACTAAAGCCCCAGAATTCTTTAGGTTACACAGACCCATTGAGATTCAAGGAGGATGAAAAAAATCTCCATATCTGAAATTTTAGAACAGAAGGAATTTTAAAACTATATAGATTTTCATGGTTAAGAAGCAGGGGACACATCCTATGTATGATTCATGAAACTGAGTCAGGTTGACAACAGGCAGATCACCAACAACACTGAATTCTGGTAGCAACAAAACAATGCTGTTGAAGCTCTGAGATACAATTCTGACTTTCTTATAGTGACAATTGTGATGGTAAAATACAGCTATTTTAAGACTTTCAGAAAATTTCACTCATACACTTTTTTAAGGAGGTACCTTGAATCTTTACTCCAGCAAAAACAAAAAAGAGATGATGTGGGATAAAATAAAGAAAAATTGACCCAGGAGTGTATTGCAAACAAATCCCAGTACATAACATCGATTATATTAGAGAGCTAGGAAACTGTTGGCCCAGTTACAGTAAGGCACACTCGTGGCACAGACCATCAAGGCTGTTTGAGTCAGTGTCTGGGGTTAGAGGAAAAGGCAAAACAAAGGCTGAGGGAAAGAATGAGGTGGAGGACCAGCAGTTGTAATGGCTATGTCACTGGACTCCCATGTAGTTGACCACGGTTCGAGTCCCGGACCCGGTGGCTTAATCTCACACTGGGCACGTGTGTGTGCGTGTCCAAGATCCTGAGAGGAGAAGGGATTGCAGCGTGGCCGTTCCCCACCCCCACCCCCGGGGGGGTGATTTCTTGCTTTCTGTCTCTAGAAAATAAAACTTTCATTGAGATTATATCTGATTTTTTTTCTGAGTAAATGTGACTGATTAGAGGTGAACATTTTTGACAGGTAGAGATAGTGTAGTAATTAGGATTAGACTTAAAAGCATGTTATCAGCAGTAATAATAATAATTGTTTAAAAGCTATAGGGTGGTATTCTCATTTTTTATTTTTTAAGAGGATTTTGCTATAGGGCACATTTGCTCACCAGAAAGACAGAGAAAGACAGATAGAAAGCCAAAAACCACCCCCCAGGGGGTATGGCCATGCCGCAATCCCTTCTCCTCCATTCTCCTCTTGGGATCTTGGGCACGCATGCACACGCGCCCGGCGTGAGTTTAAGCCACCGGGTCCGGGACTCGAACCGCGGTCGACTATGTGGGAGTCCAGCGACATAGCCATTACGCTAACTGCTGGTCCCTACTTGATGTTTTTTCTATTTGTATTTTAGACTATGGAAATGATGTTAGGCAAAACCAATGTGATCGATTTTCTTATTCAAGTTCAAAATGGATAATAAACCAGTGGAGATAACCTGCAGTATTGTCAACTAATTTGGCAGAAACTGTTAATAAGTGTACAGAGCAGTGGTGTTTCAAGTTTTGCAAAGGAGAGAAGAGCCTCGAAGATGAAGAGCATAGTGCCTGGCCGTTGGAAGTTGATGATGACCAATTGAGAGCAGTCATTGAAGCTGATCCTCTTAGACCTGCATGAGAAGTTGGTGAAGAACTCAATATCAAACATTCTAAGGTCATTGGGTATTTGAAGCAAATTGGAAAGGTGAAAACGCGCAAGAAGTTGGTGCCTCATGAGCTGACTGAAAAAATCACAAAAATCTTCATTTTGAAGTGTCATCTTCTCTTATTCTTTGCAACAACAATAAATCATTTCTCAATCCAGTTGTGATGTGCAACAAAAAGTGGATTTTATACAACAACTAGCAGTGGCTAACTCAGTGGTTGGGCCAAGGAGAAGCTCCAAAACAATTCCCAAAGTCCAACTTGCACCAAAAATGTCATGGTTCCTGTTTGGTGGGATCTGATCCACTGCAGCTTTCTGAATCTTGGTGAAACCATTACATCTGAGAAATAATGCTTCAGCAAATAGTTGAGATGCACTGAAAACTGCACCTACAGCTGGCATTGACCAACGAAAAAGTGCCTGGTTCTTCATGACAATGCCCAGCTACATGTTGCACAACCAGTGCTTCAAAAGTTGAATGAATGGGTCTACAAAGTTTGCCCTATCTGCCATAGTCACCTGACTTCTTGCCAACCAACTACGACTTCTTCAAGCATCTTGACAACTTTTTAAGGGGAAAACACTTCCACATTAGCAGGATGAAGAAGATGTTTCCCAAGGATTTGTTAAATCCTGAAGCACGGATTTTCACACTATAGAATAAACAAACTTATTTCTCACTGGCAAAAATGCGCTGACTGTAATGGTTCCTATTTCGACTAATAAGGATGTGTTTGAGCCTAGTTATAATGATTTAAAATTCACAGTCTGAAACTGCCATTGCTTTTGCATCAACCTAATATAATTGTTGGCATGATTATGGTGGAGGGAATTGTAGTTTGGGGGTGGTCTGTAAAAATTTCTAATTTTAGAAAAGTAACTTTATACTAAAACATGTGGAACTGTACTAATCAGATTTTATTGTAAAGATTTGTTTATTATTTTTTCTTGGGGTTGTGTTTCATAAACTCGACATTGTGTTTTGTTTTTGTTTTTGCCTGAATTCTTTCACTTTCTTCTTTAATCATCAGGTAGTAATGTTTCTATTTTATTTTTTGCAAGACACCTGATACTGTTTTGGAATAGGGTGGATATAAACACAAAATCTGAGAATAGCTTCACCTGTCTCTGAAGCCAGGTGCTAGTCATTGGAGTCCATGATTTTCATATCTAGGAATTGCAAAAGGCCTGTCATCTAGACGTACAAGGGGCTAGTCCCAAGTTATATTAGCAGTGGACTTTGCTTGTTGAATTGTTCTTTAAACCATATTGAATTGCCTTTCTCTTCTTGAAATGGTTCGAAATTTGCCATCAGTTTCTAGCTGGTTTCTGGTTTCAAATTTCCAGGGAATTCTGATTTCCTTTTAAGCCCTTCAGAGACTTCTGTCTCTCTCTTTTTTTCTTTATTCATGATAAAACATGTGTATGTAGAGAGAGAGAAGAGAAGAGAAGAGAAGAGAAGAGAAGAGAGAGAAGAGAAGAGAAAAGAGATGAAGAGAAGAGGAAAGGAGAGAAGAGAAGAGATGAAGAGAAGAAGAGAAAAGGGAAGAGAAGAGAAGAGAAGAGAAGAGAGAAGAGAAGAGAAGAGAAGAGAGAAGAGAAGAGAAGTGAAGAGATGAAGAGGAGAGAAGAGATGAAGAGAAAAGAGAAGAGAGAAGAGAAGAGAGAAGAGAGAAGAGAAGTGAAGAGAAGAGAAGTGAAGAGAAGAGAAGAGAAGTGAAGAGATGAAGAGAAGAGAAGAGAAGAGAAGTGAAGAGATGAAGAGAAGAGCGAAAAGCATTGTCCACAGGGTCTGGTGATACCATGATCCTTTCCCTTCAACGTTCCAGCTTGTGGGAACTTGGGCTCTCTTGGAGGCACCTGACGTATATCAGGCAGACCTGCTGGGAATTTGAACAGTAGATACTATGTGGGATCAGCTTCCTAAGCAGCTCATTACAACTATGCCACAGAGGTGACCCCAGAATCCCTTTTCATACTCACTGTGTCTCAGACTTCGGTAGTACCTGAAACGCTTCACAGCCTTACCAGTCATCTCTTTTGATTATTTTCTCTTTTTCCCTCATTTCTTCATTTTTTGTTCTCTGGATATTGAACACTTTTGCCATCTGTGGTCAATTCTTTGAGCTTTGGTGCTATTCGTTTTCTCTTTTCTTCTTCTGTGATGGAAGCAATACTAGGTGTTTCCCCCCTGGGATTTCCAGTTTTCTTTTACACTTATTTTTAGCCTGCTCTGAGGCTAGTAAACACTGTTTCCTCTTAGTCAGTCCGGAGTTTCTATGCCTTATCTTGTTATAGCTACACATAACTGTAAAACACACGATCTTCATCATGGCTTGGGTCAATCTCCTGATCTGTTATGAGTTGCAGAAACCTTCAAAGTACTAGTTTCTCTTCCTGCTGGGCTACTGGCAGAGATGCAGGCTGCCTGAGATTGATGGGGGTGGTGTGCAGGCATCATTGCCAAATAGCTGCGGCATTGTAAACAATGGTGAGCACCTTGCCAAAGACTACTTGTTGTTCTTGCTTGGCTCTGAGAATTATGAGGTAAGGCTATTGAAATAAGGTTGAGGTTGTGAAACATCAGACTACCATCAGACATTTAAAAAAGCAGGATAATCTTTCTCAGCAGAATGTGCAAGAAACGTTCAACTGGAGAAATAATTGTCACTCTGTACAGTTGTGTATTTCCTTTTGGCTTGACAAATTTGACATTTGCTATAATTTATCAGAATTAGTGTTGATGGACCTAAACTGAGTATAACCTGAAATTTGGTCATAGCCAGAACTGGGCAGAACCTCTAATCATCTTCACAGGAATACAAAATACATAAAGGATTGAAAAGGGATCATATGAAAGAAGAGAAAACACATTTGGTATTCAATGTTTATAATTTACCCCTTTTAAAAATAATATGTTAATTTAATTTTGTTATTATTTTTTAATTTGACAGAGAGAGACTGAGAGAGAAGAAAGGGAAAGCAAGAATGTAAGGCACCAAGTCTGGGACTTGAACAACGGTCAGCCATGTGGGAGTCCAATGCTTTAACCACCACCCTACCTGCTGACTTTATAATTCCTGTTTTATAGAGTGTAGGTTACCTTAGGTTAAGCAATAACCAAGGTAAGAATCAATAGTACAAAAAGTCCAAAGAAAGCCTACTGCAGTTTCAATCATATAGTCCAAACTACACAGGTGGCTAGTATTAGTGCTTCTGTTTGTGTGTCAATTAGCAATTAATATGTAAATTAGCATAATGATTAGAAATTTGCTCTCACTGGTGAAGTTGCAGCTTAAAATTTCACTGCTTGGTAAAATTAAAAGTTTTCAGAAAAAGTGATTTTACTATGAACATGTTAGAGGGTCAGTTATGTGGCCTGGCACAGAGGGCCACAAGACCCCACCTGGCTGACTGCATAGTCTGGGTCCCAGACCCTGCAGCTTGAGAAACATGCCAGGTATGTGTGTGTGTGTGCCCAAAATCTGAAAAGGAGGGAGAGATGGAGGAGAAGGGATTGTAGCATGACCATTCCCCACGGGGAATGGGGTACTGTCTCCTTTCCTTCTGGTGAGCTGATGTAGCCTCTAGAAAAACAAACAAGCAAAAAGCAAAACATATTAGAGGCACTTCTCACACCTATATGCAAGTAAAATAATAAACCAGCAAAGCCTGTGCCATTTACTGTTAAAATAGTGCCCAAAGCTTGATCCTTAGACAGCCCCGTGGCCAGCCATAGGTTTAGGAAATTTTAGGTTGTCTAGAGATGACTATTAGGGTGCTCATCTTACCTTTGTAAGGTTTTCTAACTGGATTCAATTAATTTTACACGCAGGCGGGGGTCTGATCATTTACAAGGACAGAGCTGGCATTTCAGTGAAACTACAATATAGGGTTTTTTTCTTTTTCTTTTGGCCTGCTTGTTAATGAATGTTTATATAATAACTGTAAGTGTGGGAGAATTTTGAATGAGACTTGCTTTGGTTACAGCCTGATAGATCAGTTATACTGAATAGTTAAATAGTTAACTTCCAAACCGACCTCAGAAAATACAAGAACAAAGTATATATGGGGTTGTCAGAAAAGTCATGATGCATTTTTACATAGAAAAATATATGTCATGATTTTTTTTAACAACCCCATACATTGTTTTTTGTTTTTACTTTTCTCCCCTTTGAATTTTCTTTCTTTCTTCCATGAGTGAGATAAACAGAGAGAGAAGTCAGGCAGCATCCCCAACAGGGTCCCAATGCTCTTCATCCTCGGCCAGAAACAGATCACAGGCACATGTGCTCAGGGAAGTTCCTGATGAAAACATGAGACGCTCCCCATGAGTCAGCCTTTCAGAGCATCGTGTTCTGCTTCTGTGTCATTGTCCAGCCCCTTAACTATTCTTATTGTTTAAAATGCCTACTATTTTGAAGAACAAAAAACATGTTATTTTCTTTGCTTTTTTTTCTTTTACTTCTTTAATTAAGAGCGAACATTATTTTTAAGTGTGTTAGCCATGTGATTTTCCAGTTTTCTAAATGCTCATTTCATGTCCTTTCTTGATTTGTCTTACAAATATTTAATCCAACTTGTCTTTAGTATTTAAGTTTGTATGTGTGTGTGTGTTTGTACTGGAAGAATTTTAAATACTTTATGTTTTTTAAGAATTATTATATTTAACTTTATTTATTTATTTTTACCAGAGAGGGACAGAGTGAGGGGAGGGAGACAGAGAGAGGGAAAGTGAGAAAGCAAGCTGCCAGGTCCAGGACTTGAACTGCAGTTGGTCCTGTGGGAGTTCAGCCCCCGTAACCACCCTTAACCAGCCCCTTATTGGTAGAATTTTGAAGGATGTAGTTCTTTAAATCTAGCAGTCAGTTTTTTGTTTGTTTTTAATTTCAGCTTTTCTTTTTTCCCATGATTAGCAAATTTGTTTACTTACATTTTATGTTTTATGATGTAATATTATCATTAGGTTTTTAAAACTTTTTTACTTTCATCATTTTGGAATTATTACAGAGATATTTATTAAACAAATCTTTCATTCCTAAGTCACTTGAAATACCTTATTTATTACAGATTTAATTCTTACATATTCGACAGTGCCATGTTCTTCATATTATTAGAAGTTCACAACATGTTTTAAAATTTGGTAGGGTTGGGACCAGCAGTTAGCGTAATGGCTATGTCGCTGGACTCCCATGTAGTTGACCGCGGTTCGCGTCCCGGACCTGGTGGCTTAAAACTCACACCGGGCACGTGTGCGTGCGTGCCCAAGATCCCGAGAGGAGAATGGAGGAGAAGGGATTGCGGTGTGGCCGTCCCCCCTGGGGGGTGATTTCTCACTTTCTGTCTGTCTCTCTCTGTATGTCTGGCGAGCGCACGCGCCCTATAGCAAAAACCTCTCAAAAAAAAAAAAAAGTAAAAATTTGGTAGGGTTGGGGACCAGTGAATAGTTTAACAGTTATGTCACTGGACTCCCACGTAGTCAGCCACGGTTCGAGTCCTGAATCCAGCAGCTTAAAACTCATTCTGGGTGTGTGTGCATGTGTGCCCAAGATCCAGAGAGGAGAATGGAGGATAAGGGATTGGGGTATGGCCATTCTCCCTGGGGGGTGATTTCTTTTTTTGTCTCTCTGGTGAGCACATGCCCCCTGTAGCAAAAATGTCTCTTAAAAAATTGGT
The DNA here is from genome assembly GCA_026018925.1 of Tupaia tana. Lineage (NCBI taxonomy): Eukaryota > Metazoa > Chordata > Mammalia > Scandentia > Tupaiidae > Tupaia > Tupaia tana. Next base: position 83,522,698 of record JAKSZU010000003.1, on the reverse strand, counting down.
AGGAGGGACCAGCAGTTGGCGTAATGGTGATGTCGCTGGACTCTCATATAGTTAACCGCAGTTTGAATCCCAGACCTGGTGGCTTAAACTCATGCCAGGAATGTGTGCTTCCATGCCCAAGATCCCGAGAGAATGGAGGATAAGGGATTGTGGTGTAGCCATCCCCCCGGGGGGTGATTTCTCGCTTTCTGTTCTGTCTCTCTCTCTTTCTGGCGAGCGCACATGCCTTATAGCAAAAACCTCTCAGAAAAAAAAAATTGTTAGGGTTAAACCCCCTTCTCCATTACTCTTCTTTTCCAAAATTTTCTTAACTCTTTCCATCATTTATTCTTTTATACTTAAATTTAGAAACATTTGTTCTAGTTTCCAAGATGCTCCTCTTGAAATTTTGATGTAATTTCTTCATATTTTAAGTTCATTTTAAAGGAACATGTAATATATTCCCTTTCCTCATCCATGAACATGAGATATTTCACTGTATATTCAAATTATTGTTTATATGACACCCCAAGGGAGTGTCATCACACTAAAATATTTTTTCTTCCATTTTTCCATCCCATCAAGATTTGGGAACACACACACACACACACACACACACACACACACGCTGGTAGTGTTTGGCAAGGGGCTGGGGCTAGGTATTGAGCTATGTTGGCCATGTTGATCTGGTTCCTAATGCACAGGACTTAACACATGCACTATGGGGCCAGCCCTTGTTTATTTGTTTAAAAAGATTATTTATACAAATTTTGTGTTCTGGTCTGCTACTGTGTTTCTTATTTCTTAGCTGGCTACTTCTGGCATACCAAGAAATTATTTCTTTTTCTATTTTATTCTCTGATTTACTGAAATCTCTTATAAATCTAATACCTCTGCAGTTAATTATCCTGAATTTTCTAGGTAAAATACAAAACTTCTTTTTAATACTTAAAACTGCAAATTTTTCTTCATGTTTTGTATTAGAAGCTAAAACTCCTAGAAAAATTCTAAACATTAGTAGAAATTATCAATATTTTTATCCAGTTCCAGATCCTTATGTATGGCACTGCCTGACAGGGCTCCCATATTAAGCAAGAGAGTAACTATTTAATTTAGATAGATTTGTATTTTTTCAAATAAATAAAGTACATCTTCACACTAACTTTTTAAGAAATATTTAAAACAAGAAATAGGGCTAACTTTTACAGAGATCACAATATATATTAAAAGGAAATTTTGCTGAATTCTTTTCGCTTTTGTTGAACATTTCTTCAATCATGTTGTAAATCTAGATAGCAAAGTTAAATTTTTTTTTTTAATGTAAGGCTGAGTTTTTCCCACACATTATTTATTTATTTGTTGCCTTCAGCTTGGAAATGGATATTGAGTTTTGAAAACTTTTTCTCTTTTCAATTATATTTGGAAATTTTACTGTTTCACAAAATGACTTGGTAATGTTTTTGTTTCACATAGCTTTTACATCTCATACTGGTTTCAGGAAATTATCTGTGGCTGATGTTTTTTTGTTATTTTTGTTAGCATGTAACTCACGTCCTTCTGTCTTCCTTCATTTAGTTTTTAAAAAGCTTAAAAGACCAAGATATTGAATTCATGTATCAATGACAACAATTAAAAAATATATAAACAGTGAGATTAAAAGGATCTCTTATCCTAACCAACAATTTTGTACTTTGTACAAATGAATGACGTGTAACCAAGGCATTTTGTCACCTGTCAGGGACTGAAAGATTGTTATCTTTTTAAATTGAAATCCGGTGTGGGCTGAGGGTGTTAATACCTCCTTTCTAGAGGAAGCCCACATTAATGACATTTTTTTTTATTTCTCTTTGGGGCTCAGCTTTTGTATTTCTTGGCTAGCATTCTCTATAAATTCCACATAAATGAATGATGTGAAGAGAAAAAAAAATGTTTTTAGAAATTCTCTTCAGTATGTAGGATAGCTGGGATAATCTAGAGATGCATAGATATATCTTTGCAAAGCACAAAATGCTTCTCTTTAATAGAGAAATCTATACCATTCGGACATAGACCACCCAGCTAGTAGACATTCCATGGGTAAACTACATATACTGCTCACTGGCCCTGAACTTGATTTTAGTTAAATCCATTATAACTTTGAGTTATGAAATAAGAGAATCCTAACAAGTTACTAACACTGAGAAGTCAATCACATGAGAAAAAGAAATTCGACACTTTTCTCTTTTTACTAAGTTAAAGTTTATTTTAAAAATGATAACTTTAGAGATGTTGCCATCCAATGGGAAAAGCAAGGGAAGATGATAAATGTGATTTTGATCCCTTCTGCCATTCATCTGAGTGATTGAACCAGTTAACTTCATTTATCTTCGGGTTTTTTATTGGTAAAATAGAGGTAGTTATAGCTACCTCATAAGAGTTCCTATTTCTTTTTTTGGAGAGGTTTTAGCCATAGGGCGCGTGTGCTTGCCAGACAGACAGAGACAGAGAGACAGAAAGCGAGAAATCACCCCCCGGGAGGATGGCCATGCTGCAATTCCTTCTCCTCCATTCTCCTCTTGGGATCTTGGGCGCGTAAGCACACGCACCGGCGTGAGTTTAAGCCACCGGGTCCAGGAAGCGAACTGCGGTCGACTACGTGGGAGTCCAGCGACATAGCCATTACGCTAACTGCTGGTCCCAAGAGTGTCCTATTTCATGTGTCTATGTGTGTACACACACACACACACACACACACACAGCAATAAAAAAAAAAATTTGTTCCACCTAGACTTATTGAATCAGAATCTGCATTTTAAGATGATTCTCCCAGGAGATTTCTTTGCTTATTAATTATGAGAAGCAGTAGTCTAGTAAAGTGCCCAACAACACACAGTTGTGCTTAGTCAATGTAGTCTCTGTCGAATGAAAATTGGAGGAGGACATTGTTTTGGACTAAGTTTCTGCTCTAGGCTCCAACAGACCAGATCAAAATGGAGTTACTCATGCTAAAATGTCACATCATCAGACTGACACTCTAAGGAAGCTGATAGATCCCCAAATAAACCGGTGTTTCCTGAAAACAAAGGATTGTAGTCTAAGTCAGTGCTATAAGAAAACAGAATTCATGCACTTATGACTTCCTTAGGAATGTGCACCTGAAATAGCTCAAGATGCCACTGAAATTCATTGGACATTTTGTTTATGAACATTGTTGATGCCCAATACATTTCCCTTTTGCCCTTTCAGACTCACTGTCTCCACACTTTGCTTAATAAGCACAGTGACTCCAGGTGACCAGGAAATCATTCTGTTCCTCTTACCATAGCATTTAGCCACTCACTGCAATACAGGAGTCTTTGCTAGTCCCTCCTCTGACTTACAACTTTCGCCTTTAAATTCATCCTGAAGTCTGTAACACCTTAGCAAACATTATTCAAAGCAACTTGATTTTGTGGTATCTAGGTGATCACACTAACCATGGCCCAGATAAAATCACTTGCTTTGCTTGCTTTGCCTCAACCTTGTTTCATTGAGATTGACCCTTCTTTCCAAATTAAATGACTTCATGAACCTGCCTCTCGTCACATAAAACAAAACAAAAAAACAAAACCAACAGTAACAATGATAACCATAAAAGAGGACTTGGCATGTTCTCTTGTTTGACCTTATTTCTGGTAGTATTTTGAAACAGATTTTATATTTGGGATTCCTTCCTTTTTTTTTCATGATTTCTTCTTTTTACTTCCTGAAACAGAATGTTACAATTGAGTTATTTTTTTTTTTGGAGAGGTTTTTTGTTATAGGGTGTATGTGCTCTCCAGAAAGACACAGAGAAAGAGAGACAGAGAGACAGAAAGCAAGAAATCACCCCCCAGGGGGGATGGCCACACCACAATCCCTTCTCCTCCATTCTTCTCTTGGGATCTTGGGCACGCACATGCGCCCGGTGTGAGTTTAAGTCACCAGGTCCGGAACTTGAACCGTGTTTGTCCACATGGGAGTCCAGCGACATAGCTACTACACCAACTGCTGATCCCACAATTGAGTTGTGAACAAGACACCAAGATGAAATGGACATGAATTTTATAAGACAGACCCCAAATGCAGAATTCACCAGTTCCACAACTGTTAGACCTTTCCCCAGTTGAAGGATGTAAGACTGAAGCAGGGTTGGCATGGAAGAGAGACATTTCGAGAAGATATCTTTGGAGAAAGCTGTGCCCTGAGACTACCCTCTTGGAAGCAGCACACCTGTTTTCCAATCATCACACTTACATGAGCCTTCCAAGGGCACTTGTGAAGCTTACAGTGTGACTCCTGGATTGAAGCTGCTTATGATCTGTCTCCCACCAGGCATATTTAGAGGGTAAAAAAACACTGCTGTCAAGAAAAGGGATGTTTAAATGTTTGCCATAAACTCAGTGTGATATGGGAAGACAGATTCTTAAAAAGAAAATAAAAACCAAACAGCAAAACTAAGAGTAATCCTCCTCTTCCCACCCCTAGTTAGTCAGTTTCTGTGGTATAAATATAGGCATTGTGACCTACTTAAAGTTATCAACCTAACATCACTGGACATTAGATGTGGAATTGGAAAAAAATGAGGGCAATCTGCTCTTGAAAGCCTGTAGGAGTTGGCCTCAGTACACCACTACGTGGCAGGGGATGGGAGGAGCAGAGATGACTGACAGAGGCATTCCTAAGCGACTTGGAGTAACAATATACCCTTTTAGAGCAGAGACACTGCAGCGAGAGCAGCTAGTCAGAGACTCTTTGAAACATACCACGTTCTTTGAAAGAATGAGCTTTAAAAATCTTCTAGTTGGTCCTGAGGAGGTGAAGTGTGGTAACTCTAGGGTCCAGCATCCCCTTACCTGCCCTCTTTCATACCACCAAACCCTAGGTATATCAAAAATAGGCTAGAAAATTGGGAGAAGTAGCACCAAGTTGGTGGAGGAAGAAAAATTTATTGTTAAATTTTGTTCAAATTTGTACTGTCTAGGATAGACATTCTAATTACTGAGATTGTAGCTATCTTTTTTTTTTTTTTTTTTTGAGAGGTTTTTGCTATAGGGTGCATGCACTTGCCAGAAGGATAGAGAGAGACAAAGAGACAGAAAGCGAGAAATCACCCCCCAGGGAGGATGGCTACACTACAGTACTTCTCCTCCATTCTCCTCTCTGGATCTTGGGCACACACGCACACGCGTCTGGTGTGAGTTTAAGCCAGCAGGTCCGGGACTCGAACCACGGTCGGCTACATGGGAGTTCAGCAACATAGCCATCAAGCTAACTGCTGGTCCCTTGACTTTTTTTTTTCTAATTTCTTTCTTTCTTTTTTTTTTTTTTTTTTTGAGAGGTTTTTGCTATAGGGCGTGTGTGCTCGCCAGACAGAGAGAGAGAGACAGAGAGACAGAAAGCGAGAAATTACCCCCCAGGGGGGATGGCCACGCCGCAATCCCTTCTCCTCCATTCTCCTCTTGGGATCTTGGGCATGCACGCCTTTGCGTCCGGCGTGAGTTTTAAGCCACCGGGTCCAGGACGCGAACCGCGGTTGACTACATGGGAGTCCAACGACATAGCCATTACGCTAACTGCTGGTCCCTTTTTTTTTTTCTAATTTCTGTGTAAATGTTCTTTTAAGATTAAGATGACTTCTCCTATTTCTTTGTAATTTTCCTTTCTTCACTACAACCTTCTAACCTTAACTTCCTAGTAGAGAGTATGGGTCACAGCTGCTTGTTGAAAGAATGAAAATACATTTCATTTTTAGTGATTTTGTTTTGTTAGCAGAAATTAATAAAAATGCATATCAAAGAAGAGAAATATAATTTTCTTATTTAAGCTGGATAATTTTGGCCTTTAAGCATATTACAGGGAAAAAGAAAACTATTTTAAGCCTCTTTTCATTTTGTATTTGAAAATGGCATATTTAAGATAGATGTGGTTACTGAATATATAATTTAGAAATTAAAACTTTTTAGGTTTGAGGCCAGCAGGTGACTTGGAGGTTAAGGCACCTGGATCCTACATGGCCAACTGTGTGATTCAAGTCCCAGAACCAGAGGCTTAAAAAGAACATGCTGGGCATATATGCATGTATATCCAAAATCCTGAGAGGAGAATGGAGTAGAAGATATTGCAGCATGACCATCTTTAATAAAGGGTGATTTCTCACTTTTTCTCCTCCATTTTTCTCTGGCAAGTGCATGCACCCTATACCAAAACTAAAAAAAAAAATAAATAAATAAATACAAAACAAAACAAAAGCCCTTCTAGGCTTATAAATTAGAGAAGTTCTTTATGTTGGTATCTAGTTGTATCATATCCTCTATATAAGCAAGGTGATTTCAAGTCATAGTGGAAATTAAAGTCTATGGTAAAAAGTCATTTTATAGGTGTGCTGTGCCTTGCATATATTTTAAAATACTTTAAAATTTTATTATCTTAAAACAAGTTAGAATTTCTGAGACCAGCAGTTGGAGTAATGGCTATGTTTCTGGACTCCCATGTAGTCGACCATGGTTTGAGTCCTGCACCCTGTGGCTTAAACTCACGCCGGGCATGTGTGCGTGTGTGCCCAAGATCCTGAGAGAAGAATAGAGGAGAAGGGATTGCGGCATGGTCATCCCCCCAGGGAGTAATTTTTCGCTTTCTGTCTCTCTCTCTCTGTCTTTCTGGCAAGCGCACGTGCCCTATAGCAAAAACCTCTCCAAAAAACAAACAAACAAAACAAACAAACAAACAAAAAACAAAAAAGAAAACCAAGTTAGAATTTCCTAGATCGTTTTTATAATAGTACCACGGTCAGTATTCTCTGCCCATTCTTCCATATATAGTAAAGATTTAAGGGTGTTGAATAATATTCTTAGATCTTCCATAATAGAAGACTGAGGATATAATAAAATTATATATTTAACAACTGTCTCCAGAATTATTCTTAGAAGGACAATTGGAAATGTTACTTGAAGAGCTCTTTGGGTGGAAGGTTGGAGCCCAAGAACTTTGGAATTGGGGGGCAATAAAGTCCAGGGAAAAAGGCAGGTAATATTGGTACCTAAGAGAGATCAGGAAGGAATTTGGTGTTTTTCAGAGAAGTGGCAGGGAGATGAAAGAACATACAGAATGAAGCATGAAGAGAATCAAGTAGATGAAGGAAAAATACTGGTATCTATAAAGTGAAAGGCCAGTGTCAATCCTTGGTAGTGATGTAACCAAAGGGATTTTGAAAATAAATAATACCTATTATCTAATTCCAAGTTTATTTTGGGCTTGGACATAAACCTTTCTACTCTCTATCCTAGGATTCACTAAGTAAAATTCTTACTGTGTCTCATTATTTGTTTTGTAGAAATCTAAGAATGTGTACTTCAAGTTTGGGTTAAAACAGAAGAAAGATAGCCAATACAAAAGCAGAATTTCTGATGGGAAAGTCACAGAAATGATCTTCACCCTCCCTCCTGATGTCTTAAGAATTTGTAGAGGACATGAAGAAGGTTTTATATTTCCAAAATGCATGACTTGCTTGGAGGCAAAGTGGTAAGTCAAATTAATGGACTCTTGCATAACTGACCTTTAGGTTACAGAAAAATCTCCTACTATTGCCTGCGCTTATATTTTGGTTTGTGTTTTGACAGTTCTTTCTTTTGAAGAAGATATCTAACAGACTTATTGCAAATCCCACACATTCATCAGAGCAGTCTTTTTCTTAAATATTCTTGAGGTCGAAGCATTAGAAATTAGGAAACAGTTTTCTTGGGAAAAGCTTAGCCCATAGAACATCTTGATTCACTAACGTGAATGGGAAAATTTTTGAGCAGCAATTTAATAGCAATAAATAATGATAATCAGCTGTCCATATTAGCAAGTTTGGCAAAGTGCCTGACATCTGGATCTGTATTTTCCAATGTGAGTATCTTCACATACAAAAATTAGCAACTGATGAGCCAGAAGACTCTAGTGTTATAGTTTATGCCTAACAAATAAATATATGAAAATAAATCATTTACTATGAAGAGAAAAATAAATAAGCATTTTCTTATAAGCTACATAATATTTTAATGTTAAAAATTAACTTTCTTAATTGAGTTTACTTCTTGTCTGTCTTCCTTTCCCCTTTGACATAGTTGGTATCATCCAGTGAGATTCAGGAGAAATAGGATATTTGAGAACAAGGTATGGATCCTTGGGTCTCTCAGGTGTTTACCAACTATGCTTGTGGAAGAATAACAAGTCAAATACTTTATGTAGTAAAGAATGAAATCTCAACCAATAAAATTATTTTTAAATATTCTAAACTTCATTTCACATGTAAAAAGATAGTACACAGTAGAAAAACAGCAGTAAGTTACTTTGGAATTTGAAGTAGAATTACCTCTGAGCTATTTTAATTTGGTTTTCAGGAAGTCTAACTTCAAGGAAACCACAATGTTATATATGAAAGTTCTGAATAAGCCAAAACTTAACTCATGCTATTCAGTTCATTTATTCTTTATTCTGTTTTGTTATATTTCTAATGTAGTAAATTGAAATAAACAGTCTTCTTTAAAACAAGAGGCAATTAAAATTTTAATGTTTCTGACATCACATTCCTTTTTGTTTATTTTCAGATTAACTTCACATTTTACATTTAGTCCCTAAAATGATATATACTACACATGTATTTTTTTCAACAGAGAGAACTTTATATTTTTTCTGTCAAATGTTTCCCCCCCAGGCACTTCACACCTACCCTCACCACCCACTCTACCATCCACTCTCTCCCCTTTACAGTCTCTAGTATCCACACCTTTCTTCTCCACTGTCCCATGTTCAGATCTCTCAGCCTCTGCCATAGAGCATAGATACTTGGTAAAAACTGAGTGGGGCTATACAATGAGTATCTTTAAAAGTCTGGCTCACCTCACTCAACATTAAGTCTTCTATTTTCATCCTCTTTGAGTCAAATGATAGGATCTCATTGTTTGTCATAACTGAGTAATATTCCATAATATATATGTGCTGTGGTTTTTCAACCCAACCATCAATTTTTGGTCACTTAAGTTGGTTCCATATTATAGAAATTGTGAATAATACTTCAATAAACCTGGATGTGCAAGTGTCTTGACAATTGAATGTGTTCACATCCTTTGGGGAAATACCAAGAAGTGGGATTACTGGGTCATATGGTAGTTCTGTTTGAAGGTTTCTGAGGAAACTTCATGTTGTTTTCTGCAGAAATGTACTTTGCATTTCACATTTTAATGTTAAAAATTAACTTTCTTAATTGAGTTTACCTGTAAGAGGGTTCCCTTTTCACCACAGCCTTGCCAATATTTTTGGTTTTTTATTCTTTTTGTTAGAGGTTTTTGGTATAAGGCATGTGTGCTCACTGAAGAGAGAGACAGAGACAGTGAGAGGGAAAGTGAGAAATCACCCCTTGGGGGAATGGCCATGCCACAATACCTTCTCTTCCATTATCCTCCAGCGATCTTGGGCATGCATGCACACGTACCCAACGTGAGTTTCAAGCCAACATGAGTTTCAAGCCACTGGGCCCAGAACTTGAACTGTTGGCAGCCATGTGGGAGTCCAGTGACATAATCATATGGTATTTGCTGGCCCTAGTTCTTTATCTTTTGAACCTAGCCATTATAACTGGGGTTAAAAGATATCCCATTGTGTTTTTAATTTGCATTTCCCAAGTTATTTTTCATGTGCTTTTTGGCCATTCATAAATCCTCTTTGTAGAGTTGTTTATTCATTTCATTTGCCTGTTTTTAAATTGGGTTATTCTTTTTCAATGAATGAAAGGTTACATTCTCTATATATTTTGGACATCAATATCTTATCTGAGGAATAATTTGCAAATATTTTCTCCCAAGAGTTGTCTTTTCACTGTAATTATTGTTTCTTATGCTGTGTGGAAACTTTTTAGTTTTATATGATCCGATGTATCTATTTGGAGATTATTGCCCATCCTTTAGTGGTCTTGTTTAAGAAATCTCTGCCTATTTCCAATGTCTTCAAAATTTTTCCCTATGTTTTCTACTAGTAGTTTTGTAGTTTGAGGCTTTATATTTAAATCTTTGGTCCATTTTGAGTTGATTCTTGTTAACGGTGACAAATAGAAGTCCAGTTTCATTTTTTTGCAGGTGGATATCCAGTTCTTAGATTACTATTTGTTGAAAAGACTTCCTTTTCTCCACTGTATTGTCTTCTACCCTTTGTCAAAGATCAGTTGCTTGTATGATTTGGAGTTTATTTCTGGATTTTCTATTCTTTTTCATTAGTCTATGTGTCTATTTGTCTATTTTGTGCCATGCTGTTTTTACTTTTACCACTTCGTAATATATTTTGAAGTTAGGTAATGAGATGCCTCCTATTTTTATTCTTTTGGCACAGTATTGTCTTGATGATATGGGGTCTTTTATGATTTCAGACATATTTTATAATTGTTTTCTCTACTTCCATGAAGAAAATGCCAATTGTATTGGCATTTCATTGACTATGTAAATTAATTTGGGAAGAAATGACATTTTGATTATATTGATTCTTCCGATCCAAAAGCATGGGATGTCCTTCCATTTTTTGGTATCATAAACAATTTGATCTGTCAGTTTTTCATAGTTTTCCTTGTAGAGATCTTTTATCTCTTTGGTTAGTTTTATCTTCAGTATCTTATTTGTTTTGTGGATATTGTGAAAGGGCTTGCTTTCTTCAGTTCTGTCTCAGTCTGTTCATTGTTGGTATAAAAATGCTATAGATGTTTACATATTCGTTTTCTATCCTGGTATTTCACTGAATTCATTTATCACTTTTATGAGTTTTTTTCATGGATTCCTTTGGATTTTCTATGTATATAATAACATCTTTGTAAATAGGAACAGTTTAGCTTCTTTTTCTATCTGAATGCCTTTTATTTTGCTATCTTGTCTGATGGCATTGGCTAGGACTTCCAGCACTATGTTGAAAATGAGGGGAGAAAGTGGGCAGTCTTACCTTGTCCTAGTTTTTCATGAAAGATTTTCAGTTTTTCCCCATTCAATATGAAGTGCACAATGGGTCTGTTGTATGTGGTCTTTATTGTGTTGAAGAATGTCCCTTCTATACTTGTTTTGCTGAGACTTCATAATGAAGGGATGCTGTATTTTATCAAATGGTATTTAGGCATCTATAGATATGATCATATGATTTTTATCTTTCTGTCAATGTGATGTATTACATTTATTATTTTGCATATGATGAACCATCCTTGCATCTCTGAGATAAAACCTACTGTGTTGTAATGTATAATCTTCTTAATATGCTGTTGGATTCAGTTTGCTAGTATGTTGAGAATTTTTGCACCAGTATTCATCATGGATGTTGTTCTGGAGTTTCTTTTATTTTTTTGTTATGTTCTTGTCTGATTTTGGTATTAAGATGATGGAGGGACCAGCAGTTAGCGTAATGGCTATGTCGCTGGACTCCCATGTAGTCGACCGCGGTTCGAGTCCCGGACCCAGGACTCACGCCAGGCACGTGTGCGTGCGTGCCCAAGATCCTGAGAGGAGAATAGAGGAGAAGGGATTGTGGCGTAGCCATCCCCCTGGGGGTGATTTCTCGCTTTCTGTCTCTCTGTCTCTCTCTCTGTCTGGTTAGTGCATGCGCCCTATAGCAAAAACTCTCAAAAAAAAAAAAAAAAAAAAAAGATGATGGAGGTGGCTTCATAGAATGACTCTGGGAAGATTCCTTCCTTTTGGATCTTTAGAAATAGTTTGAGGAAATTGCAATTTAGCTCATTTTAAAGTTTTGTAGAATTCAGAAGTGAAGCCATCTAGACATGGGCTTTTCTTTATTGTGAGTCTCTTTATTACTGATTGAATCTTATAACTTGTTATTGTTCTATTCTGGTTTTCTATTTCATTGTGAATCAACCTAGGTAACTTATGTATGTCCAGTAATCTCATCTAGGTTTTCTAGTTTGTTGGCATATAGTCATACATAGTATTCTCTCATAGTTTTTCTGTATTTCTGATATATTGTTTGTAATATTATCAGCATCATTATTTATTTTATCTATCTTCTTCCTTTCTCTGTTTTCTTGATTGGTCTAGATACGTGTTTCAATTTTGTTTATCTTCTCAAACATCCAGCTGTTTTATTTCTTTGTGTTCTCCATTTTATTTATTTCAGCTCTATTCTTAAGTAGTTCTTTTCTTCTGTTATTTTTCATTTGTGGTGTTGTTTCTTTTCCAGTTCCAGTTTCTTAATTTATTTATTTGGCAGCTTTCTATTTTTTCTTCAGAGTACTAATGGCTATGAAATTCCCTCTTACAATTGCTTTCACTGTGTCCCAAAGGTTATGAGGAGTGGTGTGTTCATTATTGTTGGTTTCAAATATCTTTTGATTTCAGTCTTAATTGCTTCAGTAATTCGAAAGTCATTCAGGAGTATGTCAGTTAGTTTCTAAGTTTTTGTGTATTTTTGAGGGCTCTTTCTATGGTTGATTTCAAGTTTTATTCCACAGTGTTCAGAAAAAATGCTGGGTATAGTTTCTAAATTGAATTTATAAAAGTTTGGTTTGTGACCTATTTTGTGGTCAGTCTTTGTAGATTTTCTCTGTGAAGATGAGAAAAAAAAGTGCATTTTGTGGTTGCTGAGTGGAATGGTCTATATATGCCTGTCCTGTTATTTGGTTTATGGTATCAACTAGTTCTTATGTCTGCTAGTTGTCTACAAGACCTGTCCTGTGATAACAATGGGATGTTGTAATCTCCAACAATTAGTGTGTTGCAGTCTACATATTCCTTTAGATCTAGCAGTCTTTCTTTTACATATCTGGGTGCCTTGGCATTGGGTGCATAGATATTTGTAATTTTTGTGTCTTATTGATTAATTAATCCTTTCAGAAACTATGTAGTGGTTCTTCTTTGTAACTTTTCATTCTAAAGTCTGTTTTGTCTATGCTTTTCTTTTTCATTTGTTTTTATGAATTGACTTTTTCCAATGCTTCACTCTCAGTCTATGTATATCTTTGTCAATGAAGTGTGTTTCCCATAGCAACATATGAAGGGTTCCATTTTTTTTATCCATCCATCCAATCCATATCTTTTAGCTAAAAAATTCAACCTATTAACATTCAAAGTTATTGATATGTATGAACTTTACCCTGCCATTTACCCCACTTTTTTTGGTTTTGTTTTGTTTTGGGTTCTTTTGTTTCTGTTTATCTCCCTTTAGTTTTTCAGGTGTAGTGTTCCCTGAAGTATTTCCTGAAAGGCTGACCTACTTTTGGTGGATTTGTTTAATTATCTGCAAATGATTTTATATCTCATTTCCATCTGAAGAATCATCTTGCCAGGTATAGTATTCTTGGCTGAAGTTTTATTTTTTTTCAAGAGAGAGATTTTTGTTATAGGTCATTTGCGTTCACTGGAGAGACAGAGAGTAACAGAGAAACAGAAAGTGAGAAATCACCCCCAGGGATTATGGCCATGCTATAATACCTTTTCATCCATCTCAGGGTTCTGGTCATGCATGCACATGCACCCTGCATGAGTTTTAAGCTACCTGATCCAGGGCTCGAACCACAGTCGACTACATGGGAGTCCAGAGACATAGCCATTACACTATCTGCTGGTCCATTTTTTGAGAATTTAAAGTATGTCTTCCCATTTTTTTCCTTGTCTGGATTTTTTCAGTTGAGAAGTTTGATGTTAGTCTAATGAAGTAACTTCTGTAAGTAAGTTGTTATTTCCTCTTGTCATTTTTAGAGTATTTTCTTTGTCTTTGATTTTTATCACTTTGGCTATCATGTACCTTAGAGAAGTTCTTATGTTAAATATACTGGTGTTTTTTGAATTTCCTGGATTTGGATTTCCATATGCCTCTCTAAGTTTGGAAAGTTTTTCACTAATACATCATGAAAGAGATTTCCTAAGACTTTACCTATCTCTTCGACTTCTGGAATATCCATTATGTGAATATTCAGTTGTTCATGGTATCTAGGATTTCCTGTTTGTTGTCCTCATTTTTAGTGTTTGCTTTTGCATTTTTCTTTGTTGCTTGGACAAGTCATAAATTTTGTCTTCTAGGTCAGAGATTCTTTTTTCTGTATGTTCTAATCTACTCTTAATATTTTCAAGGTAGGCCTAAATATTTATAGAGTTTCTCCCTCAAGTCATGGAAAGACTTTCTCACCTTCTAGGATTGATTATCTGTTTTTTCTTGTATGTCATTTAGTTTGTCTGAATTCTTTTTCTGACATGTCTGTGATATCTGTGTTTTAACCATTATTGACATGGAGTTATTGTGTTCCTTTGGGGGGGGGGATATTCTCTGCTTTTCTCTTACTTCTTGAGGTTCTGCTAATTCACTTTTTACTATTTCTTTGGAGTATATTTCTATAACTATGTGTACATATGCTTCCTTTTGATGTGAATTAGTTCTGTGCCAGTATCCTTTAACCTCTTCAGCTGGGAAAACCCTTATCTCTGCTGCTATACTGAAGAACCTGACAAAATGCCAAGAAGGATGAAATTATTCCAGATTCCAAAGTAGTTAAAATTTAATCTTTAACGTTTGACTGAAAGTTTTTAATGAAAAAGATCAGATACATTCTCTATATTAATTTTATATTTAAAAATATTTTAATATTTCATTCTCAGTAATTGATGTAGTGAAGTGAAAATTAGAAAAGATATAGAAAAAATGATTGACATTAAAAGTCAGTAGGTGTAACTGACATTTATAGAGCATTACACCAAATAATAGAAGAGTATAGACACACATACATTATATTTATTTATTTATTTTAGGACATAGATTTTGAGATTTTTGGGGCTGGTCCTATGACCTGGTGTTTAAGGGAGCCAGAGCCCCCAAAACACGGCCAGTTGTATGGTTTGGATTCCAGATGCAGAGGCCTGAGAAACATGCCAGGCATATGTGCATGCATACCCACCCTAAATCCAACAGGATGGAGAAACAGAGGAGAAAGGATTGTAGTATGACCACCCATGGGGAATACTTTTTCATCTCCCTCTCTGTCATGTCTCTATCTGTCTCTCTGGCAAGTGCATGTGCCCTCTGGCAGATAGAGAGAAAGAGAGAGAGTGAGAGAGGAAGAAAGAGAGAGGGAGAGAGAGAGAAAGAGAGAGATAATTTTTCTTTTTTAAAGCAGTTTTAGTTTCATTGTAAAGTTAAGATGCAAGTGTAGAGACATCTCCCCCACCTCCAACACATATACACACACACAGCCTCACCCATTACCAATATCTGCCACCAGAGTGATACATTTGTTATAATTGATGAACCTACATCTCGATTACTTCAAATTATTTGTTTATATTAGGGTTCAGTTTTAGTTTACACTGTATAGCTTTGGACAAATGTGTAGTTATCGTATGTAGTTAAATGTGTAGTTATAGTATAGTATCATGCAAAGTATTTTTACTGCCCTAAAAATTCTGTATTCCACCTGTTCATCCCTCCTTCCCCTCCACTTTCTGGCAATTTGATTTTGTTACTATCACCATAGTTTTACTTTTCCAAAATGTCATACAGAGTTGTACAGTATATAGAGTTTACAGATTGGTTTATTTTATTTGATAATATGCATTTACATTTCCTTCTCATAGCATGATATCTCATTTTATTTTAGCTCTGAGTAATATTTCATTGTCTGAATGTACTACAGTTTATCCATTCACCTACTGAAGGACATAGTTCTTTCTATGTTTTGACTGTTATGAATAAGGCTGCTGTAAACATCTGTGTGCACATCAGTTGACAACTGCTTTGGGTAAATACTGAGGAGCACAACTGCTGCATCATATGCTAAGAACCTATTTAGTTTTGTAAGAAACTGCCAAACATTCTTCTAAAGTGGTTGTGCCATTCTGCATTCCTACTAATAGTTGATTAAAATTTCTGTTGCTCCATGGCTTTAGCACCATTTGGAATGGTCAGAGTTCTGGATTTTGGCCAATCTAATAGGTGAGTAGTGATAGCTCAAGTTTTATTTTGCATTTCTCTGATGATATATGACGGGAAACATTTTTGCATATACTATTTTCCATCAGTATATCTTTTTTGTTGAAGTGATTAAAGTCTTTGGCCCATCTTTTTATTGAGTCAGGGTTATTTTTTACTTATTATGTTTCAAGAGTTCTTTGCATATTTTGGATAACATTTTTTTAAAATCATATATGTGTTTGAAAATGTTTAATGCTATTCAGTGGCTTGTCTTTTCATACTTTTGACAGTGTCCTTCACAGAGAAAAAAGTTTTCTTTCAAGACATTTTTGCTTTTGAGCAGGCCCACTCACCAGAGGCACAGAAACAAAGAAACAAAAAATAAGAAATCACTCCCTAGGAGGATAGCCATGCTACAATTTCATCTCTATTCTCCTGTTGGGATATGGAGCATGCAAGCACAAACTGCTGGATCCCAGACTCAAATTGCAGTCAGCCAGGTGGGAGTCCAGTGCCTTCACCACTACACCACTTGCTGACCCCAAGAAAAAAAAATAATGTTAATGAAGACTAGCTATCAATTCTTTTTTTAATGGATCATGCCCTTGGTGACATAGCTAACAAATCATTACCAAACTTGAAGTCATCTAGATTTTTCTACTTTGTTATCTTATAGGAATTTTCTGGTTTTATGTCTTATAGTTAGGTCTGTGATCAATTCTAAATTACATTTTGTGAAGGATATAAAAATCTATGTTTAGATTCTTTTATAAAAAACATGTGGTTGGGAACCAGCAGTTAGCGTAATGGCTATGTCGCTGGACTCCCACGTACTCGACCGCGGTTCGCGTCCCAGACCCGGTGGCTTAAAACTCACGCCGGGCGCGTGTACGTGTATGCCCAAGATCCCAAGAGGAGAATGGAGGAGAAGGGATTGTGGCGTGACCATCCCCACTGCGGGGTGATTTCTAGCTTTCTGTCTCTCTGTCTCTCTCTGTCTGTCTGGCGAGCGCACGTGCCCTATAGTGAAAACCTCTCCAAAAAAAAGAAAGAAAAGAAAAAACATCTGGTTGTTCAGTTGTTGTAGTACCATTTTTTGAAAAGACTATCTTTTCTCCCTTGCATTGCCTTTGCTCCTCTGACAAAGATCAGATCAGTTGACTACATTAAAAGGGTCTATTTTAAGACTCTCATTGTGCTAATTGATCTGTCTATTCTTAATCTTGATTTCTGTAGCTTTATGGTAAATCTTAAATAATGTGAGGTTCCAACTTTGTTTCCTTCAATATTGTATTGGCTATTTTGAGCTATTTGTCTCTCCAAATAAACGTTAGACTTAGTTTTTTTGTATCCACAAAATAACTTACAGAATTTTTATTTGGATTAAATTGAATCTATAGATCAAGTTGGGAAGAACCAAGAACCAACCAATCTTGACAGTATTGAGCCATTTTTATGAATGAACATGCATTGTCTTTATTTAGTTCTTTGATTTTGTTTGTCTTTAATAGTTTTCTTCATATAGATCTTGTACTTATTTTGTTATATTATATCTGATTTATTTTTGTTGCCAATGTCTTAAAATATTAGATTCCACCTATTAATTGCTGGCTTATAGAAAAGCAATTGTCTGGGCCAGCCAAGTGGTATGGCGGTTGAGGTGGCCAGACCTCACATGGGCAACTGCATGGTTGGAGTCTTGACCCCATTAACTTGAAAACACACACACACACACACACATGCACACACACACACACACCAGGTTCATGTGCATGATTTCCTAGAGTCCAGAGAAGAGAATGGAGGAGAGGGATTATGGCATGGTCATCTTGCCTATGGGGTACTTTTTCTCTCTCCACACAATGAGCACATGTGCCCTATACAAATTTAAGAAGAAAAATAAAACAGGAAAGCAATTGGCTTTTATATAATAACCTTACATCCTACCACCCTGCTATGATTACTTTTTAATTCGAGGTGTTTTTTTTGTTGATTATTTTGGATTTTCTACATAGACAGTGACATTATTTGTGAAAAAGGACAGTTTTGTTTCTTTCTTCCCATTCAATATGCTTTTTCTTTGCTTTTCTTCTCATAATACATTAGTTAGGACTTCCAATAATATGTTGAAAAGGAGTGGTGAGAGGGACATCCTTATTCTTGATATAAGTAGGAATTTTTATTTAAGAGAGATTTTTGCTATATAGCATGTGTACTTGCCAGAGACACAGAGAGAAACAGAGAGGAAAAAAGTGAGAAGTTACTCCCCATGAGGCATGGGCATGCCACAAACCCTTATTCTCCATTCTCCTCTTGGGATATTGGACACACATACACATGCACCCAGCATGAGTTTCAAGTCAGTGGGCCTGGGACTTGAACCACAGTCAACTATGTGAGAGTCCAGAAATGTAACTATTACACCATCTGCTGGTCCCAGGAACATTTATATTATACTATTAATATTATACTAGCTTTACTTTTTTTTATAGCTAATCTTTATCAAATTGAAAAAAAAAATGGTCTGTACTGCTACATTTCTGAGTTTTTGTCTTGAATGACTGTTAGATTTAGTCAAATATTTCTTTTACATATATTGATAAATCTATGCTTTTCAAGGGGACATGCAACATTTACCAAGATGGACTACACATCACACATTGGTCTATTATGAAATAATATGTGTAAAAGGATTGAAATAATTTAGTTTTTTCACTGATCATAGTAATTACATTTAAAAGGTCCAAAAGGGGGGCACATACGTTGTACCACTGTACTACCTGCTTCTTGAACCCTCCTGTCCGCTGGGAGTCTTGAGTTCCATCTCAACAGGCCTCTCCTCATGTAAGTACATCCCCACTTTCTGGATTTGCCTTTAGAACTTGAGACACATTGGTTGTGCTGCTGCAGCTTCCTGCTTCCTATGTCCTACCAATCTGTCAGAAGACATGGGTTCTGTCACAGTAGGCCTGTCCTTGAAGAAGTGAATACTGCATCAGATGATCAAAAACCAGCAAAGAGACAGAAGAAGCATGTAAAAAAAAAAAAAAGGGAATAACTACCCCAGAAAGGAACACAATAGACCTCACCAACAATAGACAACACAAAATAATTTACGGAAATGTCAGAAAAAGAATTCTGAACATTCATTGTGACAAAACTCAATGAGATGCAATAAAGAGCAATCAATTCCAGGAAATAAGAAAATCACTCCAGGACATAAAAGAGGAATTTTATTAAGAGATAGACACCCTAAAAAAGAATAAAACAGAACTTTTGGAAGTGAAAAATACAATATAAGAAATTAAAATCTCTCTCAAAAGCACTAATAGCAGATTGGACCATTCAGAAGAAAGAATTTCTAACCTGAAAGACAAAGTCTTTAATGTAGATAAAACCACCAAGAAGAATAAAAAAAAATGAGGCTAACATACAGGAAATCTAGACAACATTAAACACCCAAACACCCAAATATCCATATAATAAGTATTCAAGAAGGTAAAGAAACCAGTAAAGGCATGGAAAACCACTTACATGAAATATTATCTGAAAACTTTTTATATCTAGAGCAACATGGAGAAATTCAGACCCAAGAAATAAAAAGAACTCCAAATAAAATCAACATAAAAAGATCCCCCCCATACATAATTACCAGATTGGTAAAAATCTAAATATTCTATATTTAGAATATTCTAAAAGTGGCAAGAAAGAAATATCAAGTTACTTACAAAAGTTAACCTATTAGACTAATATCAGCCTTCTCAAAAGAAACAATGGAAAGAAATAATGGAAAGATATATTCAAAGCATTAAAAAAATTTCATCTAAGAATACTGTACCTGGTAAGATTATCCTTCAAATGGGAAAAACAAAACAAAACAAAAAAACAAACAAACAAAAAGAAGTTATCATTACTAGACTCGCTATTCAAGAATATTGAAGGGAGTTCTAGATCAGGAGAACTAAAGAGAGACAAACAAAAATAAGAGAACAAAAAACCAAAAACCGAAAATACAAACAAACAAACAAACAAAAAAACTAAGAAAATATCTAACAAAATGGCAGGGGTAAGTCCATAAATATTGATAATAACATTGAATGTTAATGGATTAAATTCTGAATTTAAAAAATACAGGCTGGCTGAATGGATAAAAACCAACAGTCTTCTATATGCTGCTCAGAAGAAACACTCTTCACTGATAAAGACATGCACAGCCTAAAATGGAGGGCTGGAAAAAGATATTCCATACAAATGGAAATGAATAAAAGACTGGAGTCATGGTACTGATATCGACAAAATAGACTTCAAGATGAAAGCTGTAAGAAGGACACTATATGGTGCTAAAAGATATAGAAGGTATAACTCCTTTAATATCTATGCATCCAACACGGGAGCACCCAAATATGTGAAAGAGAGACTGTTCGATCTAAAGGGAGAGACAGACTATAACACAATGATCATTGGGGATGTCAACACTCCGCTGTCTCCTCTGGACAGATCAGCTAGACAAAAAATAAACAAAGAGATACATCTAAATGACACCATAGATCAAGCAGAATTGACAGATATCTATAGAATATCTCACCCTACAACCATAATGTACACATTTTTCTTACCCCCATATGGAACATTTTTGAAGATTGACCATATGATAAGGAACAAAACAAACCTTTACAGACTCAAATGTAGAAACTATATTCTTCATCTTTTCTGGCCTACTATGGAATCAAACTTGAAATCACCTACAGAAAGAATCCTAGAAAATATACAAACATACTGAAACTAAACAACCTACTCCTAAATGACTTTGCAAGCACTGAATTGGAAAAGCAACAACAACAACAAAAAAAAAAACCAAAAATATTAGGAGAAAGCATATAATAAAGATTCAAGCAGAAATAAATGAAATATAGAATAAACGAACTATACAGAAAATAAATAAAACCAAGCTGGTTCTTTGAGAAAATGAACAAAATTGACAGAGAAAGAAACCACCTAATTCAGATCAACAAAGAAACAGGCAATGTTACAACATATATAACAGAAATACAAAAGATCATGTGGCACATGCACTGTATGGAATACTACTCAGCCATAAAAAAACGATGAGACTGACATTTGATACAAAGTGGATGAATATGGACAATTCAATGTGAAGCAAGCCAAACTATGAAAGATAGGCATTGCATGTCCCTGCTCAATATATACCTAATGTCTGTGCTCTATTGCAGAAATGGAAAGATTGGGAGGTATAATAACAAGGAATGAACTATATATACTAGACAGTATATTAGGGGGTGGGTAATAAGAGGGTAATAATAGGGCATGGGAGGAAGGACATCAAGGACAAAACATTTAATAGTTAAAAAATTGAAAAGTTATCTGCTGGTGATCATGTATATGGTAATTTTGACTTGACTAATATGCACTGTTTTATGCTGGGATTAACCATATTATACACTGTAAAGATATACAGTGACTAAATGTAAATAGAAATAATAAAAGACCAAAGGGCATCTAAAGTACCTATAAATAGTTGGAAATTAAACAGTATTTTTTTTATTTAAAAAGATCTATAAGGTCAATAACAGTATTACTCATAGAATGAGAAAATATTTGGAATGAAATGACACCTAAAACATAGCATATCGAAATTTGTGGGATGCAGGGAAACCAGACAGTGGTACTGCAGTAAAACTTGATGCTCTGCAAGGCCACCCACAGGAAGGTTGCCATTCACATCCAGACACCTCTCTGAATACGCCAGGTGGGGAAGATTATAACATTGACACTCTGTTGGTGTGCTATTTCTCTCTCTCTCTGTTTCTCTCTCTCTCTGTGTTGCTCATGGAATAAATAGGTAAACTTAAAAAAAAATCATGGATGAAGCCCATGATTCAGCCCATAGGATTTAGTGACTAGACTAAAATGTACAGTTTTTAATGCTTCTGAGTAAAGAAGGAAGTATAAAGTAAACTCTCTAAGCCCCCATTTTAATAAGCTATTAATAAAAAGCACTAATTAAGCACAAAAATAAAATAAAGGAAATAAAGATAAATCTGAAATCAATAAAACAAAAACATAATCTTAAGAAAGATAGATAAAATTAAACATTTCCTTTAAAAATTATTTAATTTTAATTATTATTTTTAATTTGCTATAGGGCAGGAACACTCACCAGAGATGAGAGAGAGAGAGAGAGAGAGAGAGAGAGAGAGAGAGAGAAGTGAGAAAGCAAGCCTCCAGGTCTGGGACTCAAACTGTGATCGGCCATGTGGAAGTCCAGCACTCTAGTCACCACCCCACTTGCTGGCTCCAAAATTAAACATTTCAAGGAGGTTGGTAAAGAAAAATGAGAGAGGATGCAAACTACTAATATGTGAAATGAAAAAAAAAAAAAAAAAGAAGAATCACTACTTATGCTACAGCCATACAACGGGATAAGGAGAAGGAAGCAGCATTCATCTTACATAATAACCAGACAAGGACAAACAAGAACTAAGACTGTAGGCCAACATTCCTTATGAGCAAAAGCACAAACACTCTTAAAGAATCCGGCAGTACACATAGAAAATAAGGCACCAGGATCAACAATTAGCGTAATGGTTATGTCGCTGGACTCCCACGTAGTCGACTGTGGTTTGAGTCCCGGACCTGGTGGCTTAAACTCACGCCGGGTGTGTGTGTGTGTACATACCCAAGATCCCAAGAGGAGAATATAGGAGGAGGGATTGCGGTGTGGCCATCCCCCAGAGGGGGTGATTTCTCGCTTTCTCTCTCTCTGTCTCTCTCTTTCTTTTCTGGCAAGTGCACGTGCCCTATAGCAAAAAAAAAAAAAAAAAAAAGCACCAATGCCAAACTGGGAAACTGGTTTCGCATTTGAAAATCAACCAATGCAATTCACAGAACTAACAGAATAAAAGCAAAACAAAACAAAAACCCAAAAGATCATCTAAATATAAACTATTTGGTAAAATTTAGCACCCATGTATTATAAAGACTCTCAGCAAACTAGGAATGTAGATAACATCATCTATCTCGTAAATACGGCATCTGTGAAAAATTTGTCTATCATCATGTTTAAAAGTGAAAGTTTACAAGCTTCCCTTTCTAATATCAGGAACAAAACAAATAAGCTAATATAGCCTCTCCTCATTTGACTTACCTGTGTAATGACCACTTGGACCTGGGCCCAGTTCTCTAGCCTGGCGAGTCTCCTTTCTCATTCCCACAGTTCATTTGTGTTCATCACACGAAGTGTTTGCCATCATGTAAGATTATATGTTTCGTCTATAAACTTGTACTTTATTCTGTACCCATAGTAGTATCCTGATCAATAAAAGCAGGCTGGATTTATGTTATTGTGTTGTGGTGTGTCTTGTCACTTTCTGACCTTTAATATATGCTTTCGGTTTGGATAGAATTACATTAATCTAGTGTGGGGTTGCATGATAGCTATTGAAAAGTACATACCAAGGCCAGCAAGTAGCATGGAGGCTAAAGTGGCCAGATCCCACATGAACATCTGCGCAGTTCGAGTCCCAGATCAGGCAGCTTGAAAAACAGATGGGTGGGCATGCATGCCCAAAATCCTGAGAGAAGAAAGGAGAGGATATTTTAGTGTGGCCATTCTTCCTGGGGTTAATTTCTTACCCCCACTCCCATCTCTCTCTGTCTCTGGTCAGCCTATGTGCCCTATAGAAAACTAAAAAAAAAAAAAGAAAGTAGGAAAGTGCATGCTGTATGGTGACACAACACACTCCAACATATCTGTCTTTAAGCTCCTTACCCATAGACCAATTTGCTTAACAACCTGGTTGTAGGATCAGAATTTGTTCATTGAGTGAGTAGTGCCTATATTTGCTAATCCTAGTCAACATTTTATTTGAGGTCTTACCCAGTGTAATAAAGCAAAATAAACACTTCAGGCTGTATAAAAAAAAGAAATAAAACTGTTTTTATTTGTAAATAATATGACCAACTATGTAGAAAATTCAACGAATATTTAAAAGTGCTATTAAAACTAATAAATGAATTTGGCTATTTATAAGCAGTAGTATCACTTACTAGCTGTGATTTAAAAATAGAAATAACACAATTCAATTCATTTGGAGACTGGTTCTCCAGATACTACTGCTACTTGCTCATTTCAATATTTAATTTTGAATATAGTATATCCCATATGCATACCACAATTTTATTAGTTTTATCTGTATATAAAATCTCAGCAACCTAATTCCAGTAGATTGTTAGCTGTGTAGATTGATTATCTGCTAATCACTTTTAATGGAAGAAGTGATAAATACATTTTGGGTCTGTTTGTGAAATTTAATCTATGTAAGATTTCTAATTCTCAAAACTGGGTATAAATTCATATATATATGAGTATATATATATACATATATATATATATGTATATATATATACATATATATTTGCTTGTGTTATACATAAAACATTATCTAGTAATGAAGCATTTTAAATGGCTACTGTTCCCTTCTGTAAACATTCCAGTGTCTCAGTGACAAGAGACGCAGCACTATCTCCGAAAAGCTTTTTCTATTCATGTGGAATATTTTACAGTTAGATGCCCAAATTATATATATATAATATATATATACATATTATATATATATGATATGTATATATATAATATATATAGAGAGAGAGAAAGAGAGAGAGAGGGAGAGACAGATGGTAGGCAGGAGTGGGAAACATGGGGCACATTATTTTATTGTAGATAGAATTATTTTTCTGAAAGTGAAAGCTATTATTTCCCTATTTTAAAACACATGGACCAAGACATATTGATATTACTTTTTACTGAGCAGCATTTGCAGTTAGTATTTTGGCCAACACCAGGATCTAAAGTTAATAACTCATTTTAAACACACAACTTGTAAGAACAGAGCATGGTATTATCATAATCAACAAGAAAGTGTCTTAATTGCTTAGTTGCATTGATAATTGTTTATTTTCATAATTACATAAATGCAGTATTTTAAAAGAGACTAAAATCCAAACATCCATGGGCATTTCTTGAATCCATTTCTGAAAATAATCATTGTATACTTATAGTTTGCATTGACTGGCAAGGCATCTCATTCTCCCAGTATTTATAAATTGTAAATCTGGCAAACTGCCTTGAAGTACATGATTATCAGTATTTGAAAGGATAAAGAACTAAAGATGAGAATTAAGGGTTAGAGAGTTAAAAGCTTTCTTGCTGGAATGGATGAAGGATTTTATAACCTATCAACAACAGAATGAGGTTAGTGCTTTGTCATTTAATTACTTAAGTTTTATTGCAGAGTATCCACATATCTATGAAAATACAAATCAGGTTTCAGGCAAAGAACTGAGAGCATAGTAGCAGTTTATAAATATTTGAAGGGTATAAATGTCATGAAAAAGCAGCTTTAATGTAGAACATGAAAAAATGGTGGAACTTGAAGCAGAGCCATAAATTTAAGGCAAACCAAAATACAGTTCAAGTATGTAGAAAAAAATAGTTCCATATATAATCATATATATCAATTATTTTGTTCTGAAATTCAATATATGAGAGAACATGATATTTTTCTTTGTGTACTCTCCTAAGGTCTCTTCTTTAAAATTTAAAGAGCTGTGGCCCATTTAGTGGTATAACAGCTAAATGAAACAGACACTTGAACCCCACAAAGCTAAACTATAGCAGATAATTTGGGCATCTAACCGTAAAATATTCCACATGAATAGAAAAAGCTTTTTGGAGATAGTGCTGCGTCTCTTGTCACTGAGACACTGGAATGTTTACAGAAGGGAAGAGTAGCCATTTAAAAAGCTTCATTACTAGATAATGTTTTATGTATAACACAAGCAAATAAATAAAACATTATTTTAACACATTGTCATAAATACCTGTCAGTGTGTACCTTCATCTAAAGCTTTTTCGTGGCTTTACTTCTTTTCTTAGTTAATAATTTTCTTTTGTGCCT
The DNA here is from genome assembly GCA_026018925.1 of Tupaia tana. Classification (NCBI taxonomy): domain Eukaryota; kingdom Metazoa; phylum Chordata; class Mammalia; order Scandentia; family Tupaiidae; genus Tupaia; species Tupaia tana. The sequence continues at coordinate 83,496,824 of JAKSZU010000003.1, read as the reverse complement.
TTTTTTCTCCCAGCGTCCTTACAGCTTTTGGTGAACCGCTATCCCTGCTAAAGATTACTTACCACTTTATTTAAAAAATATCTTGGGGCATGTGAATAAGCAACTGGAATAAAAAATAAAAATGGGACTTTGCATGTGTCTACTTACAAGGTTTATTCCCCATTGTCATGGCATGCTGGAGATGGTGGCAGCAATCAATGTTAGTTACAACCTCCAAAAATATTCTAACCTGAGGTGTTAAAGTGAAGGTGCAGCCTTATCATTCAGGTTAATTAAGCCATATTTTGCTTAGTTTTTTTTTTTTTTTTTCTTCTTTTTTAATCTAGAGAGATGGGAGTGGGAGGGAGGAGGGAGAAGTCACCCAGCAGAGGGATTGGCCATTTTGCAATCCCTTCTCCTCCAGTATCCTCTTGGGATTTTGGCACACACACCCATGTACCTGGTGTGATTTTTAAGCAATCATCTCTGGGACTCAGCCAGTCATACAACCTGCCATATGGGATCCAGTGCCTTAATCTCCACGCCACTTGCTAGCCCCAAATTCAGCCATATCTTGATTCTGCTAATATATTTCATTGCATTTTTTTTATTCATGAAATTGAAGTTAAAATGAATTTGATATGAAGAAAAGATTGTTTTGCTTTAGAAGAATGCATATGTCAATAAGTCATTATATATAAGATTATGTTATTTTCAACATTATCTTCTATACATTTTTTTTCTCATGAAATCATATGATTTTCACTGTGTTTAAGATACCACTAAGTGATAATCTTGTTAGTAGATAAGATCTAGAGCATTTAGAGTTGTTAGCCAGCATTTTGAATACTTTGTATTTTGGTAACTAACTGTACAAGCCACCTGATAGTTTGAATGATAATACTATCTTATCATTAAAAAACATAAATGCTGTGACCGGAGGGTATAGACTCAGGCTTTCTAAAGTTGGGGTGCACAAACTACCGCTGGTGACTCAACTCTGATATGCTGGATTGATAATAAAGTTCTGTTAGAACACAGCTATGCCCATTCATTTAGATGTTGTTTATAGTCAGCTTCATGCTACAATGGTAAAGTTGATTAGCTGCAACAAAGACAGCATTGTCTGCAAAGCCTAGAAAATTTGTGAGGCCTTTACAGAAACAATTTTTCAACTTCTGCTCTAAAACAACATCAGAGTATTATAACTTTAAGTTATATGCTAGCAAGAAAAAATGATCTAAAACATCATTTAATAATTTCATGTTTGGATTTTTTTTTTTTTTTTTTGGAGAGGTTTTTGCTATAGGGTGCATGCGCTCACCAGGAAGACAGAGAGGGACAGAGAGACAGAAAGCGAGAAATCACCCTCCCAGGGGGGATGGCCACGCCACAATCCCTTCTCCTCCATTCTCCTCTCGGGATCTTGGGCACGCATGCACATGCACCCGGCGTGAGTTTAAGCCACCGGGTCTGGGACGTGAACTGCGGTCGACTACGTGGGAGTCCAGTGACATAGCCATTATGCTAACTGCTGGTCCCGTGTTTGGATTTTATTTCAGCCTGACTTGTTTTTTCACTGTTTTTTTAAATGCAAATTTTATGGATGCATGAACAGCCAGATTTTACGTTACACTCCTATTTTTTTCTTTGTATTCAAATTCTGCTTTGTAGGGGACCAGCAGTTGGCATAATGGCTATGTTGCTGGACTCTCATGTAGTCAACTGTGGTTTGAGTCCTGGACCCAGTGGCTTAAACTCATGCCGGGTGTGTGTGCCCAAGATCCTGAGAGGAGAATGGTGGAGAAGGGATTGCGGTGTGGCCATCCCCCTCGGAGAGGATAATTTCTTACTTTCTGTCTCTCTGTCTCTCTCTGCCTTTCTGGCAAGCACATGCACCCTATAGCAAAAACCTCTCCAAAAAAAACCCCAAACAAACAGAAAACAAAAACAAATTCTGCTTCTTTAATCAAGACTAACAGTAGTTAAATGAAAGTTGAATGAAAAACTTACAGATCTCTTGGCAGAATTCTCCATGAGGTGGAAGAATAAAGTAGTAGAGTAGTTGTACCCAAACTGCTTGATCCTAATGAGAGCAGACACTTTTCTTAGTAAGTCAGAAGGAAATCTACTAAATATGCAAAGGTAGTTCCTTAAGTGCTTCTTACCCACCTCAGTCATCCCAGCTCAGGATCTGACCATTTTAGTTATGTGTTTATACAGACTTAGTGGCAGGTTTAGTGAAGTTTAGATTGAGTGAGAAAGAATTACTTTACCCATGACCTAAGAAGCATATCAAGGGTGATAGCAAACAAAGAGAAGTTCACTATTAAGGACTTCAGTAACTCATATTTCTTGATTTTAACATATAATGGAAGTTTCTATTAACTGCTATTCAAACTGTATATTTCTCATTGGCTGAATATTTTTCTAGTTGATTAATGTAATACTAGAAAAACGACCCCTTTACCTTTTCAACTCAAATAATCTAATTCATCTAAGTGTGTAGTTTTTAAAAATTTCATTAAAAAGTCTATTCAGATTTTTGGGAAGAAGTCATGTTTAGGCTGGTGCGTAGTATAAAGAACTTATAAAATTATTCCATCGATATCAGACACTAAACAATCTTTATTACCTTTATAAGAAAAATATAAATATTATGACATAAAGAATCTTGGGGCTGGCAATTGACGTGGTTGTTAAGGCGCTGGACTCCCATGTGGTAGATCATGGTTCGAGTCCCAGACCTGGCGGCTTTGTTTCTCATGTTCTTTCTCCTCTCTGTCTCTCTCTGGTCAAATTAAAAATAAATAAATAAATGAATAATTTTAAAAATACATACAGAGTCTCTATTTAAAAAATAGAAATCAAAAGCAGAAAATTCAGTTTTTAAATACAAGGGAAATAAGCATTTTGCAGCTCTTACCACAAGGAATTTTATAGCTGTGTGTGTGTGTGTGTGTGTGTTCCAAACACAGCAAGCACCTAGGGCTCTATAGTGTGCAAGTTTTAAATTAATGTAATTCATTATTTTACCTCTCAATGTTGCTTTTTTAAATTTCTAAACTCCTCTGTTTCCATTTTTATGTTATAGTGGTTCTAACAAAAATGTAGTAAGACAAGAAAATGTAATAAAACAAAGAGAAATAAGGTATAAAACACCATTTTTGCTGATATTATTATGTATCTATAAAGAAATATCACTGAGGGAACCAGCAGTTAGCGTAATGGCTATGTTGCTGGACTCCCACGTAGTTGACCGCGGTTCGCGTCCCGGACCCGGTGGCTTAAAACTCACGCCGGGCGCGTGTGTGTGCGTGCCCAAGATCCTGAGAGAATGGAGGAGAAGGGATTGCAGCATGACCATTCCCCCTGGGGGGTGATTTCTCGCTTTCTGTCTCTATGTCTCTCTTTGTCTGTCTGGCGAGCGTACGTGCCCTAAAGCGAAAAACCTCTAAAAAAAAAAAAAAAAAAAAATCACTGAAACAAATTATTTGGTAAAGATAGGTACTGGATAAATACAACTAAAACCAATGTATTTTCATTGTGATAGCAGTAAAAATGTCAAAATGGGAAATCATTTCATTCACAATAGTGATGTAAACTATAAAAACATTTAGCAATACTTTTTTTTTTTTTTGAGACGTTTTTGCTATAGGGTGCATGCGCTCACCAGACAGACAGAGAGAGACAGAGAGACAGAAAGTGAGAAATCAGCCCCTGGGGAGATGGCCACACCGCAATCCCTTCTCCTCCGTTCTCCTCTCGGGATCTTGGGCATGCACGCACACACGCCCGGCGTGAGTTTCAAGCCACAGGGTCTGGGATGTGAACCGCAGTCAACTACATGGGAGTCCAGTGACATAGCCATTGCACTAACTGCTGGTCCCTAGAAATACATTTTAAAGGAAGATTCAAAGCCATTTGATATAGAATCTCATGAAGGGTCAAAATATTGATCTTAATCAGTGGACATACATACTATATTTTTGGATGGAATTACTTAACTGATACAAAATCAATATTATAATCATATAAATAGAATTTAATTCCTATTAGTATCTGGTCAGAGATTTTTTTCTGTACTGATCTATACAAACTGTCTTTTAAAATTTTTTGTTGAAAAATTAATACCCAAGGATAGCCAGTAATATTCTGGAAAAAACAATATTGGTGGGCGAAGTTGCCTTATCAGATGTTAGAACACAGAGTAGAACTAGCTGTGAAATCAATACAGTTTTGGCATAAGCATTGAAAAATACATTGTCAGAACAGTATAGAAAATAAAGAAATAGTTCCTATAATACGTAAAAATGTATTTTAATTTCGTGGGAAATGTTTGGCTTATTTATTTATTTATTTATTTTGGAGAGGTTTTTCGCTATAGGGCACATGTGCTCGCCAAAATAGACAGAAACAGACAGAGAGATAGAAAGCGATAAATCACCCCCCAGGGGGGATGGCCACACTGCAATCCCTTCTCCTCTGTTCTCCTCTCGGGATCTTGGGCACACACGCACAAGCGCCCGGTGTGAGTTTTAAGCCACCGGGTCCAGGACGCGAACTGCGGTAGACTACTTGGGAGTCCAGCAACATAGCCATTACGCTAACTGCTGGTCCCTTGGCTTATTCATTAAGTTGTGCTAGCTACTGACCACACTACTGGAAGAAAAGAGAACCCTTAAATTCCATCTGTCCCATATCATACGGAGCTTGAGTTCAGTTTTTGTGAAATTCGAGAACACTTTTCAAGTTCTGTCCGCATTCTCTATATACAGCTAACCTTTCACTGTCTCTTAGGCTTCAGGTACACGTACTGCTACAGCCTTATTGACCTGCAGAGGGATAGACCAGGGAAGAGGGCTTCACAGAGCCCATCAGAACAGGAATTCTAGGATCCTAGTACCTGCAGCATTATGTAGACTAGGGTGTGGGTGGGGGAATTCATGGACTCAGAGCTTGCAGGACCTTTTGGTCTCTCAGACTGTTTGTCCCTCTGGGGACACATAACCAGATTAGTGGCTTCTCAAGAGCATGGATTAAATAAAGCATACTTCTTGCCTGAGTCTCAGTATAGTGATAGCACCATTTTCCCCCCTTCTGCCACCAAAATTGCAACAACCTCTCCATTAGCTAGACTGTAAGAGTAAAGATAGTGAAGAGAACTTGGAGCAGATATGCAGCTGACCTAAAATAGAAGCCTATTATAATCAAGAAATAAATTATTTATATTTTGGAGAGTCATTTGTTACAGCAGCGTAAACTTTTTTTTTCTTTACTGTGTATATGATACATATAAGTCATGAACCACGTAATGATGTTTTGGTCAACAACAGAACACATATGCTATGATGGTCCCATAGGTTCTAATAGGCTAAACGATATAGCCTAGGCGTGTAGTTGGCAACACCACTGACATTTGTGTAAGTACATCTGGTGTTAGCAAAGTGATGAAATTGCCTAATGAAGCATTTCTCAGAATGTATCCTTGTCATTAGGCAACACGTGGCTGCATGTGTTTGTCTACATGTATGTACATGTGTCTTTTATGTTAATGAGTGTGTGTGTATATATATATGTGTGTGTGTATATATATATATGTGTGTATATATATATATATATATATATATATATATATATAAATATAAACATAGACACTTATCCATTATTTTTTTTGGAGAGGTTTTTGCTATAGGGCACGTGCGCTCGCCAGATACACAGACAGAGACAGAAAGACAGAAAGCGAGAAATCACCCCCCAGGGGGGATGGCCACGCTGCAATCCCTTCTCCTCCATTCTCCTCTCGGGATCTTGGGCATGCACGCACACGCGCCCGGCATGAGTTTAAGCCACCGGGTCCGGGACTCGAACCGCGGTCAACTACGTGGGAGTCCAGCAACATAGCCATTACGCTAACTGCTGGTCCCAACACTTATCCATTATTTTAACATGAGGTAGTAGTCAGGGATGGTATGTGCAGAGGTTGGTAAAATAAAATGAGATGGGAAGGGTAAAAAAGAAGACAAAAAGGAAAAAAAATAGTAAAACAATAGAGTACATTAAGTAAAACATGTAGATATTAGGACCAGCAGATGGCATAAAGGTTACATCGCGAGACACAGATGTTGTCTACCATGGTTGAGCCCACGACCTGATGACTTAAAACTCACACTGGGCACGTGTGCATGTATGCCTAAGATCTCCAGAGGAGAATGGAGAATGGAAAAGAAGGGATTGCAGCGTGGCCATCCCCCATGGAGGGTGATTTCTCACTTTCTTTCTTACTAAGTGGACACACCCTATAGAAAAAATCTCTCCAAAAAAAAAAAAAAAAGGTCAATACAATGCCAGTAACGTAAAATGACATGTTTCTGTGGTTAACTAAAATGTTACTGGTGATAATTTCATAGTAGTAAGATATCAGATAAGTTTTTACTTTCTTACTTAGAACTTTATGCCATTTGGATTTTCTAAGTGATGTTATTTAAGTGGCATGAGGAAAAAAAAAAAAAACGAAGCCATTTTTATTATAAAAAAAAATAAGCCTGGAAAATATGAGTCAATTTCTCTACTGAATTAAACCAAATGATTTTTTCCATCTGATCCCAATGATTGTGATTTCTTTCTGGTAAATTGGCATGTTCTCAGCATTTACCCAGAACCCAATAATTTTAGAGAACTGAAATCACAAAGGTTCACCAGTGTCATTAACCAGGTTGGCTAATTCATGCGGGAAGAAGAACTGTTCGTATGTGCTACCCAGACTGGTACAATAGCCTTGTGCTGAGGGGGTCATGTTGCCTTCAGACCGATTGGGTTACACAGAATAAAAGGTTTGTGATAGTAGTTAGACTCTTCTTTAAACTAATTTCACAATCAAATAATTTATCTAGAGAGGGAATTTAGGGATTAACTGTGTAGTGCTGGAAGAGATGTTGTAAATTCCAAAGGAGGAAAACAATTCTTGTCAACTCTTCTTGCTGAAGGCCTAGACTGCCCTTTCCAGTGCCTCCTTTTAGCCAATGTTCTTGCTTGCCTTTTATAAAAGTTGGGTAACATTGAAAAGAAAACGAGAATTATATCTTAACGTAAATGATAAAAATAGCCAAAATGACAAAATAGGAAGATAAAGTGCTATAAAATAAACACTATAAAATGCTGAAATAAAAGCCAAGAATTAATATTATGATAAGAAGTAGAAGACAATGAAAACTAAACCTTGAAAGATTAAAGAAATGCAATTTAGGATTAAAATACAAGTAACAATTAGCTAGGAGCACAAACTCAATAGTTGTAAGTGGAACATAAAAATTAGCTAAGAGAACATAACAAAAATGGTTAGGATAATAAATAGAATAGAATCACGGAGTCAGCTGGGACTCTGTGGGTTTAGATTGTTGTGAACAGTCCTGAATTTCATTCTTTTTCTTCCTAGGTTCTTGGCAGAGATTCCCGGGCTTTGAGGCTCCCAGATGGATGATTTTGGGAGAGTAGAGCTCTGAGGTTTTGGCGTTGAGGGTTCCATCTTGCATTTCCCCTATCATGACCCCACCCATCATTTCCAGTCAAGCATAGTTGACCTCGATACCTCTGCACCTCCCCAAATGTGTGGTTGATGTGATCTTTACTTTAACACACACTCAAAGATTTGTATTTCTTTTACTAGTTTATTTGGCAAAGGGAAAGTTGAAAATGAAATTCAAATTTAGCAAAAGCTCTTAATGTTTACACTTGGCTATTAGTGCTATTTCCAAAACAAAGTCATTCTACACATGAGATTCTTTCAATTTGTAAAGCTGGTTTAAATTACTTTGGTGCCAGTACTGATTCATATTACAAACTTATAATGTTTATTTCACTTCACATAAATGAATGACTAAAGATCTGATTCCCACTCCCTACCCCAATTGTCTATTGCATGTGCAAGTGGCCTAGACTTATGTAGCTCTAAAAGTCTATGAATAGTTTTCCCAAGTTTTTTTTCAGTTCTCTACATAAACAAAACACACTTTTAAAAAATGACATTCATGGGACCAGCAGTTAGCATAGTTAGCATAATGGCTATGTCACTGGACTCCCACGTAGTTGACTGCAGTTCGAGTCCTGGACCTGGTGGCTTAAACTTACACCGGGCGCGTGTGCGTGTGTGCCCAAAATCCCAAGAGGAGAATGGAGGAGAAGGGATTGTGGCGTGGCCATCCCCCCTAGGGGGTGATTTCTCGCTTTCTGTCTCTCTGTCTTTCTCTGTCTGTCTGGCGAGTGCACACACCCTATAGCAAAAAAAAAAAAAAAAAAAAAGACATTCATGTCATTGAGATATGAGTAACCAGCAAGCTAGTTGTTTCTTAACTGGAGTAGCTTGAGATCATTTTATTTGATCAATCTACAATGATTGTATCATGGACAGAATGATGTGAATTAAGTAAACATCCTAAAATAAAATTTCAGCTTGATTTGATTCCCATGTGAGTGAATCCGTTGATGCATATAAATAATACCAAAAATAGCATGTATTTTTTTTATAAACAGGCAACAGATAGTAAATATCACATGGAAACTGACAGACAAGAATAAAGATCTTGAATCTCAGTAAATTTGATAAGGGCACAAAGGGAGACTTCATCCGAAGAGCTCAGCAGGAGTGAGGCCTGCAATGAGGTTATTTAGAGAACTATGCATTGACTGTTCTCTGATTTGTTTATTTCAATTAGTGACCACCCTCCTTGAGGTAAGACTTCAGCAATGTAATGTGAAAAACCTCTTCAGAATAGTTAGTCATTGTAGAACAATAGGAACAATAACAAACCTAGGGTTATCTTATAAGGGTTAGCTAAAGTTCATTATTTTAGTTAACGTTTCAAATTTAGGATGAACTTATCTCAACATAATCTTACTTGGTTTAGAATAGTTGCAAAGTCACAGTTCTAATAGAAGCCTAGGTGGACCTTCTGGAAACAGAAAACAACATGGCAGTGTCACCATACAGACTGCTGGACACCACCACCTGACATGACATTTGGCAAAGGACTACTTGGACCACCACGGTCATTGACATTTTCCTATGTGAGGAATCACTTTGTTACTTTACAATGGAATTCAGATGCTTCCAGAATAAGCATGCTTAAAAAACCATGCATATCTCTGATTCCTGAGCACTTTGGGGGATGGTACTATTAGAGTTTATTTTGAAGTCTGGTCCATCATAAGTCCTGGTACTAGGCTTGCCTGTAGGGGCTAGTTTACCCCTTGGGAGGGGTAAACATTGATCTTACACAATAACACAGTTCCTACAGGAAGTATTGGCTGCACAATCCACTCAAATAATTGTTTTAAACCCTGGGCTCCTGATCATGTCTTTTTTTTTTTTTTTTTTGGAGAGGTTTTTTGCTATAGGGCGCGTGCACTCGCCAGACAGACAGAGAGAGACATAGAGACAGAAAGTGAGAAATCACCCCCCAAGGGGGATGGTCACGCCGAATCCCTTCTCCTCCATTCTCCTCTCGGGATCTTGGGCACGCACGCACACGCGCCCGGCGTGAGTTGTAAGCCACCGGGTCCGAGACGCGAACCGCGGTCGACTACGTGGGAGTCCAGCGACATAGCCATTACGCTAACTGCTGGTTCCCTGATCATGTCTTTTTTTCAGAGGGATCTTGTTAAAACACTTAGAGGAGTTTGCATAGTTATTTACAAATTCTACCCTCAAGTAGAACAGATCTTTATTCTGAAATTATAGGTGTTATTCTTACTGCCTACAACTTCCCTGCTTTGCTCAATGAGCCTGGATTCTGTCTAGTGTTTAGGAAAATATTTACAAAAATCCCAGGTGTACCCAAACTACTGTTGCTGGCATCCCACATTGGGGAGAAGGCTTTGGTTTGGAAGACCAGGTCTATGCATCCTTCATTTCTTGTTTGTGCGGCTCAGCCCTGCCACAGTGTTCAGAACAACTATGCAGGCCTGTTTTACACCGATAGATCTTACAGTTGCCCTGTTGACTCCGCTTTGTCCAACTAGTTCATTTTATGTAGTTGCAGCTTTGAAGCTTACAGCTTTGAAGTCACAGAGGAGGACATCAGAATGTTTAGACAGGCTCCTGGGCTTCCAGAGCTATAGAGATACATTATCTGGGGAGTGGAAAGGGCACTGAACACAGGACCTCATCTGAAAAGTCCACATTGATCCATACTTCATTTTCTGGCAGCTGTCTGGCAGGAAGGCCTCTCTGTTCATCTTTCCCTAGCCGAAGTTCAAGAACAATGTTCAGTTTAACTCACTTCCCTAGAAGCTTGGCCCTGAACTGCCCCTTCTCACCTCCAAGACAGTCTGCTTATAGAACAACATACCAGAGGATGCTCAGTGTTTATTAAGAAAATTTCCCTGCTTGTATTTTCGTCCAACTTGGATTCCCTATTTTCAGATCCATGTTCCCTGGGGCCTCAGTGCCCATTGCATGTTTTCCTGATTTAACTTTTTGTTCCAGAATTCTGGCCGTCTTGTGCATTTTGCATAGCTTCTTTGAAAAACAATAATTGATACTGACCTCCTCTCCCCTTTTCTGTATTTTTCACGTCAGTATATCACTGTGGCAGGCAGTTCATCACAGGCATGTCTCATTTTACAGGCAGCACTGAACAGGGCTAAGACCGAGAACAAATTGGAAGAAAGTGTTTCAGGCTATGTAAATTAGTTCAATCTAGTTCTTACTTTAACAACTCAGGTTCAGAAGAATTCAAACTAGGTTAGAGTAGTTAAAACTTATGTTTTAACAATGACCACATCTGAAACCAGAGATCCAGTCCCGCTTCAGCTGGTTTCAATACTGGTCAGTGGCCTGTTTAATATGTCGAAGGAATACATTGGAAGATGACTGTTTTCTTCATTTGGTATTTTAAGATATTATAGCTATAAAGAACTATTTACTCAAAAAATATTTGTATCATCAACTTAATTTGATCCTAAAATAGTAATTTCATTTTGAGAAACACCAGATGAAATAATCTCATCACTTAAATGGAAAGATCTTAGACAAATGTGGATTAGGAAATACATAACACTTCTTGTGTTATTTCTTTGAACGTCTAAATAATAAAATCATCCACGTCTGAGGATATGAAGGCAGAAAGCATAACTTTTAAATCCAATATTATTAAGGGAAATAGGGAAAGAAAAGAGAATGTTAAAACTATGCAAACTATTTCCACTTGAAATGTAGTTCTTAAAATTCCAAACTTTGACCTACACTTCTCAAACTATTGAGTCAAGACATATATATACATATATGTATATATATATATTAGGCACCAAGTTGATACAAAGTCAAAGAAAGGAGTCTTTTTCTATTTAAAGGGTAAAAAAGTATGGTATAAAAGTCGTTTTCCTTTGAAGCAGTGTTCATGTCCACTTTTTTAAAAGCCTACCTAAACATCTTATTCGGGCACCATGTTTTTTCAATCAGTTTTTGGCCACATAGCTTAAATTTAGAATTGAAACTGTTCCATTGAAAGCTCCCAGAAAAGAGAAAATGAAAAATTAAGTGCTGATTTCAGGCTTATTGAAGTCTCTGCCTAAATCTGCTTTTGAGAATTAATAGCACTAAAGTTATTTCATTTGTGACTTATTTACCATTTGGCTGAAATGAAAGACTAGAAATCATTTATCTTATCACATTTTCGCCTCCAGGGCCAGCAATTTCCCTTCAGTGAGTGCCTCCTAAGACAATTTTTTTTTTTTTAAATAGAAAAGTGAAGTTTATATTAAAAAGCAGGTAATTCTGTTGGTCTCTGCTAGAGATGTCTTCTCACACTTAATGAATAGATAATGCATAAAGTTTCTGTTGTTCTTGAAAAGCTCAGTACTTTTTTTTTTTGGAGAGGTTTTTGCTATAGGGCATGTTGCTCGCCAGACAGACAGAGAGAGACAGAGATAGAAAGCAAGAAATCACCCCCCAGGGGGGATGGCCACGCCGCAATCCCTTCTCCTCCATTCTCCTCTCAGGATCTTGGGCACGCACGCACATGTGCCCGGCGTGAGTTTAAGCCACCGGGTCCGGGACTCGAACCACGGTCGACTACGTGGGAGTCCAGCAACATAGTCATTATGCTAACTGCTGGTCCCAAAGCCCAGTACTTTTGGTACGTACTGTGCACCATGCAAAACAATCAAGTTATTGTACAATTCTTTGTCATTAAGATGTGGCTCAAATAGTGAAAATAAATGGTGTCACTATATGAACTTCAGTGATTTGAGAACAAATGCCTTGGGAAGTGGGACAAAGTATACATTATCAAATCAGAATGTTAAGAGATGTAAGAAGTCTTTGCAATCATTCAATCTAAATTTAGAGTAAACAAAATAAAAATTTATATTATTTGGATTGTTTTCCAAATCCAACAAATTGTCAAAAGCAAGAATCAAGTCCAGTTTCCTGTTTTGGAAATGAATAAAATAAATGTTCACAGTTTACTTTTAAGCAGGAAGGAATCTCTAAAGTTGTTGAGTTGCCCACAACACTGTCAGTCAAGCTGTATATTGTAAATCCTATGATTCAGTTAAAAAAAAAAAAAAGAAAAAACTGCTTTTATTTGAAGTTGGGCCACAAATATTCAAACATGCAGTTGGCAGAAAACTAAATTTCCAACAGAGTTGTGTTTTGTTTAGCTGATTTCCCCATCTGATCCAATGTCCAAACCAGCCAATTTTGAACTTAATTTAAGAGCGATATTGGATAGCCCTAGGAGATAATGGTAATAATTACTCCATATGATTTACAAATCTTACTACAGTTCTTTGGATTAAGTTCTGTCTCTGTATAATACTAAGGTAGTGGTTTTCATGTTGGCTGAACATCCGAATCACCTAGGGGGCTTTAAAAATACAAATGCCTGGGTCCCTACCACAGAGATGTTTGTTTAATCAGTTAGGGGTACTACATGGGTATCAGATTTAATTTGCAAGCTCTCTCTTGGTTATTCTAATGTAGAGATAAATCAAGAGCCACTGGGTGGGGAAAAACAGTTACTGTCATTATAGCTGATTGGAGGCCCTTGGAAATCTCAGTTGCCCTTCTAGTTCTCTTAGGAATACTGTTCCTGTTCTTGAACTTCAAAATTAATATTGTGGGTTACTGTGTTGTGTTAGGGAATCCCTAAAGTAGGAGATACATCTGTTTCTCTTTTTGGTCCTTAACAAGCTTGCTTCTAAAGAGTACTAGTTTGATTCTGATATTCCCCTGTGCTAATGCGGCAAAAGTGTGAGAATTTAAACGTAAACCTAGTATAGTATCACTGTTGGGTCAGAATTTTCCATGCTATGCTTCCTGGCCATAGGGTCACACACAATTGTTATTCTACAGAATTTTTTTTTCTTTTTTTTTTTTTGGAGAGATTTTTGCTATAGGACATGTGCGCTCACCAGAAAGACAGAGAGAGACAGAGAGAGAGAGAGTGAGAAATCACCCCCTAGAGGGGATGGCCATGCTGCTGCAATCCCTTCTCCTCCATTCTCTTCTCAGGATCTTAGACATGCATGCACACGTGCCCGGCATGAGTTTAAGCCACTGGGTCCGGGACTTGAACCGCGGTCGACTACATGGGAGTCCTGCGACATAGCCATTATGCTAACTGCTGGTCCCTTTTACGGGATATTCAAAATCAGCAAAACAGTGCTGTGATACATCCTTTATAAAATTTCTTTTATATCTTGAATAATTTGACATTATTTTACATATTAATATGCAAAAGTTGTTAATTGCATGGTCAAGTTACTTAATCATATGTGAAATGTGACAAAAAGAAACAAAAGTAGATAAGGTAATGTTGTAATAATAGTTCTTTATTGCCAATTATGGAAGGAACTTGGTAAAATTTTCTCTATTCTGGGACCAGCAGGTGGCACAATCGTTACATCTCTAGATTCCTAGCAGTCAAACGTGGTTCGAGTCTCAGATCTGTGGCTTGAAACTCACGCCAGGCGTGTGTGTGTGCGTGCCTAAAATCCCGAGAGGAGAATGGAGGAGAAGGGATTGCAGTGTGGCCATCCTCCCTGGGAGGTGTTTCTTGCTTTCTGTCTCTCTGTCTCTCTAGTGAGTGCACACGCAAAAATCTCTCTAAAAAAAATTTCTCTATTATGAAACCAGCTCTAGTATATTTCTGTTTCACTTGTAAAATCTACTTCAGACTATTCTTAAGTTTTTATTAGTGTGCCTCCATATTACCCAAATAAACATATCTGCGACTAGCTTTACACTTCTCTGGATGAATTTACCCATGTAGGATGGCAACTAGCAGTAGTATGTCAAAACCTGTCCTTTGGATTTTCAAGTGGAAATTAATACTGTAATTATGTTTTCTTTGCCCCATAGCATTTTATATTAACGTCACCTCTCCTCCTGGCTGGTTGTCACCAAGCCTTTGGTATTGCCTCAGTTTTGGTTTTCAACAGTAGTATACATGACACATAGGCTCAATTAGAGCATCAAAAACTATGAAAGAACTTCAAAAATTTTGTGGAAAATGAAATTTAAGTTTACTTTGGTTTGAAAATCATGTATAATTTTTTTCATAAAACATTTTTTTGCTGAAATTTTTTGAGGGTCCTGCATGTTGTCCAAATTTGGAGAAAAACGATTCAACATTGTATAATTTTGTATTGTGTTATTAACAATCAAATAACCACATGTATAATTTTATTTATACTGATTATAAGGTAATTTATTAATTTCACAGTTTCTAATATACCCAACAGTTGACCTCTTTATTTCAGCACTGTTTTGCTATCCCCTTTTACTTGGTGCCTTTTTGAGAGGCATTGGCTGTGACATGCCTTTTCTACTATAATCCTTGTCCTAGCTCCCTCTTTCAAATTCTCTTTCTTTCAGTTCTTAACTACTCTATTCCTTACCACTGTGTCCAGTTTGTTTTTCTCTTTGTGTAGAACCAACATGACTTCTTACTCTGGCTTCTTATCCCAATGTTGACAGACAGCTCATGTAGTTTCATTCTTATGCTGGGATTAGATGCAAAATACTTTCATTCAAGGAATGGAAGGGTCTTGATGGATTTTGGAGTCATTTAGAAAATGGAAGTGACTGCTGACTATCTTATTGGTCTTCTAAAAACAAAACAAAACAAAACAAAACACTATGTAAAAATAAAAAAACGTTTAATTTCTTAGTGTTCATTTGTCTGGCTTGGTACAAAGGAGCCAGGAGCCCTTGTTTTTTACATGAAAGCTCTGGGTTTTTGTTGTTGTTGTTGTTTTGTTTGCTTGCTTCTGATTTGATAACTCTGGCCATAGAAGTTCTAAGCAGCCATGTTTGTTAAAATGTTAACCATCCGATCTCTCTGACAGAAAATAAGTTGATGTGTTACAGATTGAAAGAAAATGCATTTTGAGATCCATGTGAATTACTTTTTCCAAACTATTTACTCATTATATATTTAAAGGTCACTAGTACACATCAGTGTTTCAACTTTCTGGGAATTTATTCACTGCTGGTAATGTAAATGAGGCTTCCCTGTTTTTCATTAGTGTCTGGTATTTTTTAAGTTTGTGAGTTCTGACCTTCTAACTCAGAAGCTGAACAAAATAGATTGGTTTCAACATTCTGAATCATGGCAGAGGTTTTATTCCCAAGATGACCATAGGAACCAGATGAGATGCTGTGTCCTTCAGTCACCAACATTACCCTAAACAAAGGACTCATATTTTGGCCACGTTTGGTTAAATCTTCTGGGTATAAGTTTCAATTAAGACATTGCCAAGGTTCTATTTGAGTGGGATAAAATTGTCTCTTTCAATAATTTGTTTTTATTTTCTCCTTAGAATCTGTCCTTTACATGGAAGAATCAACAGTTCTCAATAGTTTTCTCCATATGGTGGGATCACATGTTGTTTCCAGTTGCTAGACTAGGCTCTTGAATATTTTAAATTTTCTCACTATAATTTTTTTTAATTAAAAAGAAACTTGCCAGATATCATCACAATAATAGATTTTCCCCTTCTTTTCAAATGACTATTTTATCATCAGTCAGTTGTGTAAGGGTTTTGAAGAGGAAATTTGTAGAAACTAAAGTGCTTCTCATATTTTAATATACATAGAAGTCACTGAGATGTCATTAAAATGTAGATTCTGATTCAGTAAATTTGGAGTGGGAGCTAAAATCCTATATTAATCTTTTTATTTTTTTTTCTGAGAGAGTGATTTTGCTATAGGGTGTGTGTGTGTGCTTGTAAGAGACACAGAAAGTGAGAAATCACCCCCCAGGAGGGTTGGCCATGCCACAATCCTTTCTCCTCCATTCTCCTCTCAGGATTTTGGGTACGCACACACATGCGCCCGGCATGAGTCTCAAGCCTCCAGGTCTGGGGCTCGAACAGCAGTCGGCCATATGGAAGTCCAGCGATGTAACCATTATGCAATCTTCTGGTCCCAGTCCTACATTAGTCTTACCTTGGTGTTGTTGCTGCTGGTCTGATAGCCATATTTGAATAAAAAGACTCTGTCCAGTGGTTTCAAACTATAGTTCATATTATATAAATCACATGGAGGGCTTGTTTAAGGGCAGGTTGCTGCTCTCCCTTACCCCTGGGTTCTAATCCAGTAGGCATGGAGTTGAATCTGAGAATTTGCATTTCTGCACAATTTTCCAAATATTTGTTAATACAACATCAGGAACCTTTTCTTTTTCCACTGATCTAGAATCCTTTTGATCAAAGTCTGATTGCAGACCACATCAGCATCAGCATTATTTGGGAGCCTGTAAGAATGAAGAATCTGAACCAGCAGTTGCATGGTTGTTAAGGCTCTGGACTCCCAGATGGACAAATGTGGTTCAAGTCCTGGACCTGGTGGCTTGAAAATCTCCTGGGTGCATGTGCGATTATGCCTAAAATTCCAGGAAGAAAATGAGAAGAAGGGATTGTGGCATGACCATGTCCTCTGGGGGGTACTTTCTCACTTTCCCTCTCACTATTTCTTTTCAGTGAGTATAAGTGTCCTATGGCAAAAACCTTAATTTAATTTTTTTTTTTTTTTTTTTTTTTTTTTTTTTTACAAATATGAAGACTCTTAGGTTACTTTCCAGACCTGCTAAAGTAAGCTTTAAGAAGCATTACATAGTCTCTTAAATTCCTTCAAATCAATGACTCTTAGCTGTAGCTCTTTTTAAAAAACCCTAATGTCCCAAGTCAGACCTCAGAACAATTCCATCTGAATCTTCAGGGCTGGGGCCCAGGCATCATTATTTTCTAAAGTTTCCCAAGGTATTCCAATGTGCAGTTGTGATTGGGAACCACTTGTTAGATGGAGCTGGAGAATGAAGAAAATAATCTTGCTGTTTGCTAACAGAAGGAGACTTGGAGATACTCATTTTCCTTGTTGCCACTCTATTAGACTATGTGTCATTAATTATTGGGCCAAGAGAAACTACTTTGGGCCAGAGCACTAATTGCTTTGAAATGCTGGATTTTAGCAACCTGCATACACATTTTGGCTGTTTGGCCTCACTTTGCTCCATCTTTGCCACACATAAAGTTAGCTGGAGTCAACAGCTCCTGTGTCCTGCTGTCTCTAGGCTAAGACTTTAGAAAGATAGCTCATGGACATTTAGGTTATTTCCCTACTCTGCTTTAATTCAAAACTAGTATACCTTCTCTATCAGATTTTAATGGAAACAGAAAGTTCTCCTTCATGGATAATATATGCCAGGATACAGATAAAGCTATTTTACAGAGCTACGTGGTACCTAACTTTATACACTAGAGATGATTTGTGTAATAGATTAAATGTCCTCAAGCACATATTAATCATTTTCCCTAGAAACATAGATTTGTGTGGGCATTTGAGCTGGAATAATGGTATTGAAAACCTGACCTAATATTCTTAAGCCTTAAAATCTTGCCTAGGCTAGCCAAGTTTTTGTGGTTGATTACAGATTTTGGACAAAATCATGTGTTATCATCTATAAAGAAGTGTTAGATTATTATCATTTATATGGGATATAAAAGCTGCATTTAACTATGATGTTTCTTAATTTTATGTTCCAGGAAAGGGTAAATTACATTTCTACATATAAACTATAGGAATTCCTGTGTGCCTAAGAGCTATGTCCTATTTTGTTTGGCAAAAGAAGCGTAGTTTTATAAAGAGAAACTGTTTCAAATTCTAAATATTCTAAATGCTCTCCTTGGAGATAGGGAATATGTTTTGAAGTATCTTCTTCCTTTGTATCTCTGTCAACTTCTTAATTTATTTAAATCCTTTTAATTTCCTTTGATTCAACTGTCAGGCTAAAAATTTCCACAAGGTTATCAACTGTTGCTGAATTATTAAATTGCTTTCACTTTTCCTACATTTCCCTACCTTCACGAAGCAGGATCCTCTTTTTGTGTGCTGTCTTGATTCCAGCTGGGAGGCTTCTCCCTGCATTTCATGCCTTTTTTTCATGAAGTGGGTTGTCCCTGTGGGGAAACTCTCTAACCTGTACTGTTTCCTGAGGGCAGCAACCAAAACTACACAGAGTTCCTGATGTGATTTGATTCACCATCTTGGTCAGGTTGAAACATAAATGTTACTGAAAAAGTTATTGAATAAAACAAACTGTAAACCATGGCATTTTTATTATATAGAAAACTCTAAAGCTAAAGTCCTTAAGGAATCCTCCACAAATTTTTAGCAACAATTGTGTGTTTGGGAGTGGAGAGAGAGGCTTGATTCCTAAAACGTACTAAATTCTGTGGTGTAGGGTTTCACACTGTTCTGTAGAGAGGTGCACAACAGTCTCTTGCTAGTTAATATGAGTTGAACCAGGCCCAGCACACCAAAATACTAGTTATCAAAATATCTCTAATAGTTTGAGCTTCCAGATCTCATTTTCCTTTTACTTTCAAATGGCACAGAGCCTTACTAGTCAAAAGATGTCTCTAAGATATAGTTCTCCTAGAAGATGTTATCTTCACAATATACTTCTAGAAAACTCTGTTTTTTGTTTTTTGTGTTTTTTTTTACAGGAGGGTTTTAAAATCATCTCAGAAATCTCCAGTGAAATATATTTTCTCACCTGGCCAGCATTCTCAGAATTCCTGCAAAGCAACCCAGTGAGAATCCAATAGTATATTCAGGAGTCCAGGTATAGAGACTAAACTGTAAGTCACAGTACTGAAATTGTTTAGAGCTAGCTTACAGGTCATCTAAAGTCTTGTTTCTCAAAAAAGTATTTGTTAAGTTCACGTATGCTCATGACTATTACATATATGATATAGCAAAACATATATGATGGCTTCTTGAGCATGTTACATCCTCAAGAGACACAATTATTCAGAGATTCACTAATTTTGGATATGTATTTATTTTCAGAATAACAAAGAAGTAGTTTATGTATGATACTTCAAAGAATACCTAGATTTTGCCATTATTGTTTATATTGGTGTTAGAACATGTGAAATATGAACTGCTCTAATTTTTACTAAAGAAAGTACAGTGAGAAGGAACCCTCATAATTGAAAATGTGGTTAATGTTTTCTTGGATGTTAATGTCCCATTACCTCATAGTTTTTATGTTAGTTATGATATTCTTTCTGTAAAAGGGGGAAATTAGTAATGGTGAGCAATATATTGTATGTAGTTTCTTAATGATTGTGTTCCAATTTGGGTTAGTTTTGCCTTAACACGGAGGCTTTCTCTATCAGGATAAGGATGTAAGAATCAATATAATATTCTGAGGGTAAACTGATACCTTTAGGATTGGCATATTTCTTCTTAAATATTGCTGCAGTAATCTCTATTTTATTTTTTAATTATTGTTTTTCCTTTTCTTTTCTTATTTTTTATATGCAATCACTGTACATCTTTACACCATACAAAATGCCAGCATGAATGTGTTGTATATTAGTCAAGTCAAAGATATTGCCATATATGTTATCATCACCAGATAATTTCCCATTTTTGTTTGTTAAATGATTTTACTTCTTCTTTTTCTTTTCTCTCTTGATTCCCTCCCTCCCAGCTACCCCTTGTGAATCTTCCTCCTGCACTATCTCTGCTATCTACAGTTGCTCTCCATGCCTTTATACCTTCCAATCTTTTAGTTTCTGCCATAGAGTGCAGACATTCGGTATATACTGAGTGGGGACATACAATGTGCCTCTTTCATAGTCTGGCTTGTTTTGCTTAGCAGTAAGTCTTCCATATTTGTTCACTTTCTATCAGATGCCTCAAGGTCTCATTGCTCTTTATGGCTGAGTAGTATTCTGTAGTATATATGTGCAACACTTTTCCAATTCATTCATCTGTTCTGGGACTTTTGGGTTGATTCCATATTTTAGCAGTTGTGAATAATGCTGCAATAATGCTGCAGTAAACTTGGATGTGCAAGTACTTTTCCAACTGAGTGTATTCCTATTCTTTGGGTAGACACCCAAGAGTAGAATTACTAGATTGTATAATAGTTCTATTTATAGGTTTTTGGGGAATCTCATATTGTTCTCCATAGTGGTTGTACTATTTTACAGTCCCACTAACAGTGTAGGAGAGTTCCCTTTTCACCTCAGCCTTGTCAGCACTTATCATTCTTTATTTTTTGGAGAGGTTTTTGCTATAGGGCGTGTGCGCTCGCCAGACAGACAGAGAGAGACATAGAGACAGAAAGCGAGAAATCATCCCCCAGAGGGGATGGTCACGCCATAATCCCTTCTCCTCCATTCTGCTCTCGGGATCCTGGGCACGAATGCACACGCGCCTGGCGTAAGTTTTAAGCCACCGGGTCCGGGACGCGAACCGCGGTCAACTACGTGGGAGTCCAGCGACATAGCCATTACGCTAACTGCTGGTTCCCTCATTCTTTATTTTTTTAAACATAGCCATTTTGACTGGGGCCAGAAGGTATCTCATTATGGTTTTGATTTGGACAGTATTGCTTTTATGATTCCAGACTTCTATGATTGCTTTTTCTAATTCTGTGAAGAATGTCTCTAGTAATTTGATTGGGATTGTATTAAATTTATAAGTTAATTTGGGTAAAATTGACATTTTGATTATGTTAATTCTTCCAATCTAAGAACATGGAATGTCCATCCAGTTTTTTTGTATCATTTTCAATTTCATTTAAAAATTTTTTTTTTTTTTAGTTTTCCTTATGTAGGTCTTTGATTTCTTTGGTTAGATTTATTCTAGTTACCTTATTTCTTTTGTGACTATTGTAAATGAAACTGCTTTCTTCAAATCTACCCAAATCTGTTTACTATTGATGCATAAAAATGCTAAGGATTTTTGTATTTGTATGTTGGTTTTGTAGCCTAATGCTTTACTGTATTTATTTTATCATTTCCAGGAGTTTTTTCAAGGATCCTTTTGGGTTTTATATGAATATAATCATGTCATCTGCAAATAGAGGTAATTTCACTTCTTCTTTCCTTATTTGAATGCCTTTTATTTTAGTCTCTTTTCTGATTTCATTGGCTAGGACTTCAAGTACTATGTTGAAAAAAGGTGAAGAAAGTGGACAACCTTGTCTTGTTTCAGTTTTTATGGAAAAGCTTTCAGTTTTCCCCCATTCAGTATGAAGTTATCTATGGGTTTTTCATATATGGCTTTTATTATATTGAGAAAAGTTTCTTCTATGCCAATTTTACTGAGAGTCTTAATCATGAAGGGATGTTGTATTTTATCAAATGCTTTTTCTGTATCAATTGATATGATCATATGGTTTTTATCTTTCTTTCTAATAATATGATGTATTACATTTATGGTTTTGTGTAGGTTGAACCACCCTTGCATCCCTGGAATAAAGCCAAACTAGTCATGGTATATAATCCTTTTAATGTGTTGTTGGATATGATTTGTTAGTATCTTGCTAAGAATTTTTATATCTGTTTTCAGCAGGAATATTGGTCTATAGTTTTCTTTTTTGGTGATGTCCTTGTATGTTTTTGGAATGAGAGCGATGGAGACTTCATAGAATGAATATGGGAGGGTTTTTTTTTTTTTGAGAGGTTTTTGCTATAGGGTGCGTGCGCTCGCCAGACAGACAGGGACAGACAGAGAGACAGAAAGCGAGAAATCACCCCCCAGGGGGGATGGCCACGCCGCAATCCCTTCTCCTCCATTCTCCTCTCGGAATCTTGGCCACACACGCACTCGCACCCAGCGTGAGTTTTAAGCCACCGGGTCCGGGACTTGAACCGCAGTTGACTATGTGGGAGTCCAGCGACATAGCCATTACGCTAACTGCTGGTCCCGAGAGGGTTCTTCCCTTTAGAATATTTAGAAATAGTTTGAGTAGAATGGGAGGAGTCAGCTCTTTGATCTCTTGACAACTGTTTCCAATGATTTATAAGTCACGTGATGTTTTCATATTTGTGTGTATATATGTATTGGGTCATCAGAAAAGTCATGATGCATTTTTGCATAGAAAAACAGAAAAATATATCATGACTTTTCCAACAACCTTGTAAATTGCTGGTGCCTTCCTTCGATGTCGAATAAACCAGAGTTTGAATTCTAGCCCTTTCATTTTTTCACTGGTGACTTTGGGCAAATTATGTTCCACTTATAAACGTTTTCGTTTTTTAATCTGGAAAACTAGGCAAACAAATATTTACCTTTCGGTAAACATATAAATGCACGTATAGACATAAATACACACATTTAGGCATGCATGCCTACAAGTAAGCAGACAAAGATATAATCCTATATGCTTATGAAATTTAAGTCTTTTACACAATCTCTGTACAAATTGACATATTTCCTTGGAAATCTTTGGCTTGCTTTTATAACCTAAATGTCATCAGAGATTATGTAAACTGCTAAGAGCAGGGACTAGCAGGTGGCTTGGTGGTTAAAGCACTGGACTCCCATATGACTTAACTTGGTTCGAGTTCCAGACCTGATGGCTTATTTTCTTATTTTCATGACCACAAAAGAACTCCTATTGCCAGTGGATAGACATTACAATATATTGTTAGACAGCGTTTTCTGAAAAGGTTGATTCTAGTAAACTTTTCTTAATAGATTCTTATGTAGATGTAACTAGTGACCAAATGAGTTGTCTAAACAGATCTGTGGAATAAGAACTAGATGGGCAGGTAGTGTCACCTTGTCCAACCTCCTCATTTACACAGGAGGAAACTGAGGACCAGAGAACCAGAAAAATGATATTTGAAGTTTCACACTTTGAAACTTAGCACACTTTGAAACTTATTTCAGAAATCTTCTAAAATTAATTCTAGAGAATTCATTTCTTGTTAGGGCTTGTGTAATCTTAACCAAAGAACATTTTGAAGATAATACAAGCCATCCAACTTGGGGACAAATGGAATGAGTTTCTCAAGATGAACTATCTTGCCTAAGTAATATTTACTTGAAAGCAGGAAAATGTAGAAGTAAAAAATTATTTTGTTTCATGGGTCATATGTGGTGGTAGATTAATTAGTATAACTTTGTGAGAGTAGAAACAGTATGTAATTCAACTTTGAACGTTGGCCAATAGGAGGCACCTAATAAGTTTATATTGTGAAGCACCTATAATGCTATCAGTCCCCAATTAATGTGTGATACACTTAACACATTTTGCGATTGAGTCATGGCAGGCCACTGAACATTATGTAATGATTTTTGTAGTATCCATGCTTATGAATTCTCTAACATAGAAGCAAAGAAGGAAAACAATGAATAAGGTAAGGAATGAACTTTCATTTATTGACCTTATTCCATAAAGTACTGTTACATACAATATAAGAAAAAGAAATAACACAAGCAAAGGAAACACACTTGGGACACAAGTTTTGGAGCGTCCATTTGGAGCCGGTTGGAGGCACATAGGTAAGGTGTTGGATCCCACACGACTGTCTATGCTGTTGGAGTTTGGATCCAATGGCTTGAAAACATGCCAGGTGTGTGTGCTTATGTGCCCAAAATCCTGAAAGGAGGGAAAAATGGAAGAGAAGGGATTGCAGCATGATCATTCCGCATGAGGGAGGGTGTGCTTTCTCATTTTCTCTATCTCTCTTCTCCCTCTGCCAAATGCTCAGTTCCTCTGGCAAAACATTTTTTAAAAAGCCCATATGTAATGTGTTAGTGCTTAAGAGTTTTACTCTTGGCAAAACACAGAAGATAAAGGGCTTCTTTTACAAATGTAATAACTTCCTAAAAATTAATTAGTTACCAATAACATTTTTAAAAATTAATGTAAATGAATACAAAATTTATGAATCTGAAGCTTTTGAATTTCAGTATGATTCAAATGAATGGAAAAGATACTTTTATAAATATTTTTGAATTTTTGTTTGGAGCCTTAACTAGTTTTGTTAATAGCCTCCTTGAAGGATCAGAAATGTATCTGAATTTGCATATCTTTGATCCAACATTTACTCATTGCTTCTACACACATTCATTGAGGGCTTACAATGTGCTTCTGGTGATGCTGTAAAGGACCTTCATTAGCTATTTATATAACTCTTTGAGATATTTTCTGTATTTTCAGTTACATAATATCTTTTCCTTTTCTTCACTGCAGTCTTAAGACCTTTACACTAAAGATTGTATATTTCAAATCAGGGTTGCTGTTACTATGAGTCTGTCTAAGAATTCTAGATGCTTTTTACGTTTTCTAAATGTGTTAAAAAATACTTGGAAAAAAACTCATTTCAAAATTGAATTTCAAAAAACTTGGTGCTCCCAAAAGCTCTTAATGCAAGAATACAGGCCTGACCTACTTGATAATGGCAAAACCCTAAAAATCATGACAGTTACTCCTTTGAAGAAATACAAGTAGGAATAGAAATTGTCCAAGGAGATGGAAAATCTTTTATAATATAAAGAATGAAGATATGCTTCTGATATGTTGGCTTTACCTTTATGAATAAATCTATGATTTTGAACATTATTTATTTTTTGATGATAGAGTATATGCATGGACATGAGAGAGAGAGCTGCCTCAGCAGAGTTTTGTCACATTAAAATCTCTTTCCCCCTATCTCCAGCTCCTCAGGATCCTGGGCACCGAGGCTTGAACCGGGTGTGTTTTCAGACCAAAGAGGAGACCTGAACCTGCCATTGGACTTGTGGCTTCCAGCCCTGCAGAGCACTGTGTTATTATACCACAGTGGCTGGGTCCATAATTGTGAACAATGTAAGAGTCTAGGGAGCACTAAGCCCCGCATATGTAAGCTCCCTGTGAGTAATATGCTGAATTTTGAATTAACTTACATAAAATAAATTTTTAGACAAAATTTAGTAGATAGTTTGTGTTGTTGGCAGAAGATAAGAAATCTGAATCAAAGGAGAGAATAAACCTAGAGAAAAGAATAGAAATAATTTTTTTTAAAATTATTGAACTATAATAATATTATACTGGGGCCAGCAGTTGGTGTAATGGCTATGTCACTGGATTCCCATGCAGTCAACCACAGTTCTAGTCCCAGATCCGGTGGCTTAAAACTCATGCCAGGTGCATATGCATGCATGCCCAAGATCTCAAGAAGAGAATGGAAGAGAAGGGATTGTAGCGTAGCCATCCCCCTTGGGGAGTGATTTCTTGCTTTCTGTCTGTCTCTCTCTGTCTTTCTAGTGAGCGCACGCGCCCTGTAACAAAATCCTCTCCAAAAAGAATAGTGTTATATTTCATATCATTACCTATTATCACAGATATGCACATACATATTCATATGTATAGTTGAAACAATAGTAACAGTATTTACCCTTACTATATAATGAGATGCTTTCCAGTATTTTCTGTCCTATTGTATGACATTTTAAAAAAATGCCATATTCATTAAGAGGAATTCAATAACAGTTACTATTCATAAACTGCAGTTTGAAAAGTATTGAACTTACAGGTCAGATCTATCTTGGAAGCTGTTAGTAGCAGCAGGGCTATAAAGGAAGGGGGGGGGAGGTAGTTAGTCTGGAAAGAGCAAGGTGAATAGGATAAAGTAAGTGAGCCAACTTAAGGAGATTACTTATTCTAACATACGCTTTTAAACATACCTTTACTTACACGACCCGTGAGTGAGTGCTTCCTTAAATTTTGTACCTGGACATCTCACTCCATGCCCTAGTCTCAGTCCTGAGGACCAGAGGCTTACCTTAGTGGAGATAGACACATTTCTTAGAGCTGAAGAACAGCATCAGAGCAAGGAAGGTAGAGTCCAGGGAAAATCAGAGAGGAAAAGGGAACAAAGAATTTAGGGCAAATAAGTTGGAAGGTCACCCACATTGGAGCAGAATATTCCAAAAGTCAGATCCGAGTTAGCAAAGTTCAAGCAAAGAGGAAAGCTACAAAAACGAGAAGCTGGACCTTGCTGTGTCAGTGCTCATCTGCTTTGGATGAAGCGCTTCTGTTTCAAGGACAGTACTTTGGTTAGAGATTAAGTTTTGCTGCAATAGCACAAAACCTTAACAATTCATTTGGTTTAAAAAACCAATGTCATGGAGCATCACATCTAAAAGTGGGTAGTCCAAGGCTGGCAGAGTTGCTTTAGGGACCCACCAAGGACTTGGGCTTCTTGTCTACTGTCCCTGGCATAGACATTCATCACCATAGATACAAGTGGGCTGCCATCTGTAGCCTCACATTCCAATTAGTAAAAAATCTAGATCCTTTTAGTAAAAGGAAAATATAACCAAGAAAAAGGAGAAACAATACTTTCTAAGAAACCTTCAGCCAAATTCATCTTGGATCTTATTGGCCCAAACCATGACACATAACCACTCCTAGTTACAAATAATGGTGAGGCTTTATTTTATTTTAGTTTTTAAAATCTGAGTATATTGCTATCTACCTATCTCCCAGCAAATGATGGAATTAAGTTAGCAATCAAGAAAGGAAAAATGGATAGATAACTAATATTGTTTGCTACATTCAAGAAGGACCAATTTCCAATTCATCTTGAATATGTAATTGAGAGTACCTATCATTGATAAAGTAGGTGTTTTCATTCCCATTTTACATCAGGAGATACTGAGGTTCAGAGATTAAGCAAAGGGAGGGCTAAGATTGAAACACTCGTGTATTTCTTTTTATAGAGGTTTTTGCTATAGGCTGTGTGAGCTTGCCAGAAAGACAGGGAGAGACAGAGAGGTAGAAAGCGAGAAAACACCCCCCCCCCCCCAATGGGGGATAGCCACACCACAATCCCTTCTCCTCCATTCTCCTCTCAGGATCTTGGGCACGCATGCACACGCAGCCGGCGTGAGTTTAAGCCACCAGGTCCGGGACTCAAACCACGGTCAGCTACATAGGAGTCCAGCAACATAGCCATTACATCAACTTCTGGTCCTGAAACACCAATGTATTTGACTATAGCACCAGATGTTTTTTCTTTGATTGTGTGTGCCCTTTAAGGGTGAATCAATACATGTCAGTTTCCTCCCCCCTTAGAATTTTATTTTTTTTACCAGAGAGGTATGTGTTTGGCAGAGAGAGAGAGAAGAGAGAGAGACAGACAGACAGACAGACAGATGGAGGGAGTGGAGAAAGCAAGCACACCCCCCCACACCCATCAGGAACAGTTACACCAGAGTCCCTCCTCCAGCTCACCCTCCTTTTGGGATTTTGGGCACACATGCACATATGCCTGGTGTGTTTTTTTAAGCCACTGGGTCTTGGACTTCAACTGTGTGGTCAGCCATGTGGAATCAAATGCTTTAACCCACTGTGCCACAGAGCCAGCCTCCCCCAAGTTTATATTGTTGTTGTTTAGATTTTTTCATGCTGTACATGTGTTCACTGGAGAGAGACAGACACAACCAGAGAGGGAAAAAGCGATAAATCATCCCTCGGGGAAGATAGCCATGCCACAATCCCTTTTCCTCCATTCTCCTCTTGAGATTGATTTTGGGCATGCCTGAACACATGGTGGCATGATTTTCTAACCACCAGGTCTGGGACTTGAACCGTGGTCAGCCATGTGGGAGTCAAGTACCTTAGCCACCACACCACCTCCTGCCCTTCCCCTAAGTTTTTATTCATAGCCCCATCTGGCCAAATATTTTTGTTTCTTTTATAGAATAAGAGATCAAAACATTCATGAAGTCTTTGTCTAATAGAGGGAGAAAAGGACATAAGTTTGGGGGAATGACACTGTTTAGGTTACTTATCCCAGCTCTGAGAATCTAGAGAAAAAGAAGGCAAGGAAGAATATCAAAGTTTTGTCTTCTCTCTAGAGACTTGAGGAATCAGAGGGTCTGGTCCAAAATATTTGGGGAAGTCAATACTAACCTTTAGGTGGTACCATTTTTCAACATGTGGCCCATGGGCCATGTAGATCAGAATCACTTGGTCTTTTCTTTTTTTTTTTTTTGGAGAGGTTTTTGCTATAGGGCGCGTGCGCTCGCCAGACAGACAGAGAGAGACAGAGAGATAGAAAGCGAGAAATCACCCCCCAGGGGGGATGGCCACGCCGCAATCCCTTCTCCTCCATTCTCCTCTTGGGATCTTGGGCAAGCACGCACACGCGCCCTGCGTGAGTTTAAGCCACCGGGTCCGGGACTCGAACTGCGGTCGACTACGTGGGAGTCCAGTGACATAGCCATTATGCTAACTGCTGGTCCCTCACTTGGTCTTTTCTACAAAATGCAGATGCTAGGTAAACATTCCTGCTATAGAAGATCAGAATCTCTGGGCATGGAGCCTGGGAATGTGAATTGTAATAGCTCCCCGGGTTTTGATGCTCAATACAGTTTGGGATCTATTGATATTGAATATTAATAATAGCATGTATTGAGCACCTAATTCAGCAAGCACAGGCACACACCGTTTAATCCCAATGCCTTGACAAGGTCCATTGTCTTATTCTTACTTTACTACTGAGGTGTTCAGGCTCCGGGAGGTTCAATATCTTGTCAAACTCAACTGGCCTGTAAGTAATGCACCTGGGATTATTTCCTGGCATTCATTCCAGCCATTTTCCTTCATGAAAATAGTGGAATAATTCTACTGGGTTGTCAGAGAAGTCATGACACATTTTTGCATGGAAGAACATGGAAAAAAATACATCATGACTTTTCTGACAACCCAATATATTGTTTCTTCTAATTCCACTAGAGAACCTGTTTAAATGGAACTTCTGGGTCTGTAAAGAGAGTTGAACATAGTTAAGGAGAAAGACACAACAAACACTTTAGTGCTAAGAGTTGAGGGAGGAGAATCACTGATGGAAGCAGGTCTCTTGAATTTTCCTATTCTAACTTTGGGGTTAGAGCAGGGTATCTTACCTTGGCACTATCGACATTTTGGACTGGAAAATGTGTTGCTGTGGGACTGCCTTGTGCATTGTAGGATGTCTAACAGCATCCCTGGCCTCCACCCAAAGATGCCAACAGTATCTTCTTCTTCCCTACCAATTGTGACAACCAAAAGTGTCCCCACACTTTTCCAAGTGTCATTTGGAGGCAAGATTGTCTCTGGTGGAGACCCAGCAGGATGAAGCATAAATCTTGGTGGCTTTACTGATAGTGAACTCTGTTTATACCTGGAGACAGGAAACAGGCTTTGTGAGAGCCAGAGGGGACCTGTGTGTGTCCAAGTCTGCTTGCCTTCAGCCCTGAGGTGCACGTCAAATTAACTCTTTTCCTTTAGTTGAAAGGGCTAATGTTAAAAGAAGATGAGTAGGGGAGATGCAGATTTACCAGAAATCAACCCTTGAGTCAGGACCAAAATAGAAACAAAGAGAGCAGGAGGGGAAGACCCAGAAAGAGCTCTCTCTTGGATTTGATACTGCCTTCACTTTTCTGGGAGTCACTTTAAAAAAAAAAAAAAAAAGAAAAACAGAATCATTTCATCTGTGTTGGGAAAGCAGTAAATAATTAAGCTAAGTTGTTCGTGAATATGGTTCAAAGAAGCCTCCAGAAATCGTGGTCCCATAATTCAGCAGCGAAGCCAAGCACAAAAGCAAATGCTCATCAGTATAATGTGTTGGATGTGGGGCTGGGGAAGGACTGCCTTTAATTATTCATCCTCGACATCTGGAAGGTCAATTTGGCTTTTGCAATTTGATTATACTGAGGATTAGGGTACACTTTGTTGTCAAATGTTTCAGAGGCCATGATTAACTATTTAAGCACTGTGCAAATTACTTAAATCCATGGCTAATAAGTGTATCAATTTAAATTAGGGTTAATGGTTACAAATGGGTCCATATTTCTTACATGATTTTTCTCCCGAAACCAAGTTCTCACATCTTTCTTTTCCCCTTTTTTCATTTATTTCTTGTTTAGTGTATGGTGTTTGTCTTTCAGTCCCCTACCTTCTGTTCTTTTTGTTCTTGTTCTTTTCCACATTTATGTTCTCTGTTTCTCATTAGAC
The DNA here is from genome assembly GCA_026018925.1 of Tupaia tana. Classification (NCBI taxonomy): domain Eukaryota; kingdom Metazoa; phylum Chordata; class Mammalia; order Scandentia; family Tupaiidae; genus Tupaia; species Tupaia tana. The sequence continues at coordinate 83,466,543 of JAKSZU010000003.1, read as the reverse complement.
TCTGTACTGTCCTAGGGGTTCCTAACCATTGATCTGTGAAACCCTAGGGAGTCCTCGAATATAAATCTTGAAAACCTGTGCCAAATTTTGTGTGGATGGATCTGCTGTTCTCTGCATGGCTCATCCTTAGATCCTCTCAGATTTCTGAAATGTCTGTGATCTGAAAGTAAAAAGAGTCTTTGAGGAGCACTTGCTCTAGACTTTCAGCAGATCTGGCAGTCTGTCCTATTTCCTTATTTAACTCACATGCCACTATGTAATTTAGGAACTGTTACCCTCTTAGCAAGATGAGGATGTGAACATCTGAAGACACCAGGTAATTACCAAGGTGATCCAACTTTCAAAGTAGCCCCATGGCCAGACTTTAACTTCTTTTTAATACCGACTTAAAAATCTTTTTTCTGTACTTGAATGAAATAGGGCAATTGATAATCAGGCTGCAGTAGAGAGGAGGGAACTTTCTTTTCCCCATGATATCCCCCAAGATATGGTAAGCAGGACTTTAGTAGGCTGTGGCCAACTTCCTACAAAGAAAAATGATTATAGCCACAAGGATACTTGGCAATATACTAATATGTTATTTTAAACTTCCTTTTTAAAAAGTTTAATTTTTCTTCCATGAATAAGAGGGACAGAGAGAGAGACACAGAGTACACATGTGGAGACAGTACCCAGCAGGGTTTTCATGCCATGATCCAATCCTAACACCAGATCATGGGTGCATGCATAACCTACATACTGAAAGAAGTCTCTAGCCGTGAACTGGGAACCCATGTGATTAGCGTTGCATTTTACCTCTGTGCCACCATCCATCCCCCAATATGATATTTTAATAGCTTGTACTACAGATATTATCCATATCTTGAGACTGCTATGCTACCTACAAAGTGCTATGCTAACACAAAGTGCTATGCTAACACAAAAGTCTAATTACAACATATTAGAAGAAAGATTTTATTCCTCAGCTTCACTAATTTGTGAAAATTCAGTTTCTACCATTTAAATACATTACAAAATACATTAGCCAGGCTATAAAATATTTATTGCCAACTAACTCTCCAGTATAAGTTAATGGCAACTTTTAAAATAGCAAACTGAAAAGTTGTAATTTCACTGAATGATCCTATTTATATTGCTCACTCCTCTCTATCATAAATAAAAAGTTTATTAGAATGTGATCACTTCTTACTTCTTAATCATTTTTGGAAAAGAGAAGATAACCCCGCATAACTGTTTTTATTTTTGAAATTTTTCTTTTCTTTGTTTCCCTTATTAACTTAATATTATGTCTCAAGGATTTCCTCAGGTTTCTATATTTTTGTGTTGCTATATAGTCATCTAATTGTTATTTTAATGGTTGTATAACATCCCATTATATTGATTTACAATAATTTTCTTAAATACTACCTTATTACAAGATTTTTTTTTTTTTTTGAGAGGTTTTCACTATAGGGCGTGTGCGCTCGCCAGACAGACAGACAGAAACATAGAGACAGAAAGCAAGAAATCACCCCCCGGGGGGATGGTCACACCGCAATCCCTTCTCCTCCATTCTCCTCTTGGGATCCTGGGCACGCACGCACATGCGCCCGGCATGAGATTTAATCCACCGGGTCCGGGACGCGAACCGCGGTCGACTATGTGGGAGTCCAGCGACATAGCCATTACACTAACTGCTGGTTCCCAATTACAAGATATTTTAAATGTGAATTTGTTAACATTTTAAACATGCCTGTTGTATCCAGGAGGTACCCTAGAGTTGCACTGGAACTTTCCAATGTGGGCAGAGTGTTGACTTCACTGCTGAGTCACTGTCTTGTTCTGCCAATTACATTTCTGTTAAGGCAGATCTAGTACAAAACAACAACTATGTAGGGAAGTGTCTGTGTATAGAATACACACACACATACATACATACACACACACGATTATATATATAGAAAGAGATATAAAAATATAGATATAGAACAGTTTTAGTTTCATCATTAGCGACAAACCAATAGTTAAAAGATCTAACTCATTCTCAGTAATAACCTGTTATGTTCCAGGCATTGTTTCTTAATGATAAAAAATCTGATTGTATTGGAAATGTGTAAAATAGAGTCAATTTCATGAAAGAGAGCTATTGTTTCTGGAACTGGATATTAGGGTGGACTTTTTTAAAACAAAAACATTCTGAATTTCAGTGCCATACGGCAAGGTGGTAACATGGAAGCTAAGAACCAGGGTTCCAATAATTAGTTCTCTAGTGACAATTTTTCCAGTCTCCTTTGAAGAAAGCATATGATTGAATAGACATATGTAAAGGAAAAATTATAGGCATTCTCTACTCCAGAATTCTATGGATTTAATATTATAACTTACTTAACTATTTTAACAATGAGGATTACTTTCCAAAAGAATTGTTGAATATAGTAAAATTGGCCTATGTGTGAAAACATTGAAACTCTCAGATTCCATAACATCACTGGTATCTTTGAGATGCAATTTGTGTTTGTTTGCTCTTACTATTTATGGGACCATAATCTGTAAATAACATTAGGCAAGCTCTAAAATATTTATTGCCAACTCACTCTCCAGTTAGTTGGAAAGGCAAAGAGCTAACAAATATACAGACCACAATTTTACATTAGATAACCAGGAGGAACTTCCAAGTTACCCTTTATCTTCTGTGCCCCAAACATAAACATTATAATTATAATTATAAACATTATAATAATGCTACAGCATCATTCAATTGAGATAAGCATTCAGATAACAACAGCTCAGATGATGAAAAAGATAATGACTTTTTTAATGCCTATATAGTATTTCATTTGAGAGAATTTAAAAAGAAAAAAAAACTATCCAGAAATGTAGTCTATTCAATGATTATGAATTGTACATAACAGTGTTTAAAAATTGAGATGTAATTCATATACAAAAAAATGTATCATTTTAAATGTATGAGTCAACACTGTACATACATTTTTTTTTTTTAAATTTCCAGAGGGTGTGTATACTCAGCAGAGTAAGACGGAAGGACAGAGCAGAGCAGAACAAAGAAAGCACCCCCCCCACCACCACACAGGGCTTGGTCATGCAGCAATCCTTTCTCCTTCACTTGTCCATCCTGTGGGAATTTAGGATATGGTTGCCCATGCACACAGCATGTTTTTCAAGCTGCCAGGGCCAGGATTCTAACAGTGGTCAGCCATGTGAGAGCTGGTTCCCTTAACCCCTAGGCTATGAGCCTACCTAAGTGTAAATAGCATTTTTAAATGAAATAATGTAAAATGGGTCTTGCACATGGTAGCTACTTCAAAAATATTATCTACATTGAGGGACCAGCAGTTAGCATAATGGCTATGTCGCTGGACTCCCACGTAGTCGACCATGGTTCACATCCCGGACCCAGTGGCTTAAAACTCACACTGGGCACGTGTGCGTGCGTGCCCAAGATCCCGAGAGGAGAATGGAGGAGAAGGGATTGCGGCGTGGCCATCCCCCCTGGGGGGTGATTTCTCGCTTTCTAGCTCTCTGTGTCTCTCTCTGTCTGTCTGGCGAGTGCACGCGCCCTATGGCAAAAAAACCTCTCCAAAAAAAAATATATTATCTACATTGATACATTTTGCACCTGAAAAAAATTAAATGAAGACACAGAAGATATTTGGCATAGTTCTGCTCTGCCATATTCCCCAAAGATAAACTAGAGCCCTCTCAAGAGAGCCAAATGTTTGCATCTCTTTCTAACATTGTGCTGATTGATGTCACACTGGTAACTTGAAACAAGCCATGCTAGGAATATTTATTGCATGAAACTGACAAATGCTGCAAAATCAGTCCTTTTTAGTTTGAGAGCTAGTTATTAAAAATTTACTAGCACATCACTGCCAATGTGTATCAATTTCTGTAATACCATTTTACCATTATGCAATGCCCACATTAGGTGCCTCATCTCTTCTCATGACCAGTAACTGTAACTACGTCTTTCTTCTTTGGAAACAGGGACTCTCAACTGGCTAAATGCTATATTCATAACTAGTAAGTCAATTTTATGGGACTTTTGGAAGGATAGTTTAAAATTTTTTTTATCAGGACCACCAGTTAGTGTAATGGCTATGTCGTTGGACTCCATGTAGTTGACCACGGTTCGAGTCCTGGACCCAGTGGCTTAAACTCACGCTGGGTTGTGTGCGTGCGCGCCCAAGATCCCAAGAGGAGAATGGAGGAGAAGGGATTGTGGCGTGGCCATCCCTCCTGGGGGGTGATTTCTCGCTTTCTGTCTCTCTGGTGAGCATACACGCCCTATAGCAAAAACCTCTCCAAAAAGAAAAAAATTCTTTTTATTATGGTAAAAAGCACAAAACATGACATTAACCATCTTAATCACTTTTAAGTGTGCACTTCAGTATTTTTTAAAATTTTTTATTATTTTACCTTACTAGCATTCATTCACTGTACATCAATACAGTATACAAAATGAGATTTTCCATCCAGGATACATTGTATATAGGCTCAATCATGGATATTACCATATGTGTTATCATCAATACATAATTTTCTATTTCTTATATATTTTGCTCTTTTTTTTTCCATCTTGATTTCCTACCACTTACTTTCTGCCTATTCCACCCCTCCTCCCACACTGTCTCTGGTATCTACCTACACTTCTTTTTTTTTTTTTTTTCACATTTTATTGATTCACTAAAGATCTTAATTACTTTAAAAACTTTCAATAGCAAGCACAGCTGATACATACATATCTATGAATAGATGTCTGATTTCAGGCGAAAACCTCAATGAGTAAAGTGAACATACTATAAAGTAGCACCTAGTTGGAGCTATATAGCTTACTGCAGTCATTAAGTGGGTCTTAATAGATATTATTAATGTATTTTTTAATTTCAAGAAAAACAGTTTTAGTTTTAATAGATCAAAATCAAAAAATGTTAAGAAATATTTGCTTAAAACTTAAAACCAGGAAAAGGTTCAGTTCAAATAGTAGGTAGATGAACCTATCAATAGTTCAAGAGAAGACAAAAAGCCTTAATATGGAAATCAAAGCATCGAAGAAAATCAGTAATATTTAAGTCTAAAGTAAAAAAATTCTGTTTCACTAGTTCAGTCTCATGTATTTAATCTCTCTCCTAATGAATTTGCAGTGTTACTGTGGTCTGACCTTTCCATTTAAACTCTGGAAGTTAACATTCAACTCTAGACTTGTCCCTACCATTAGGCTGGCCATTCTCTTGGCTGTTTTTTGTACTCTTGTTTCTGTGTGTCCTACCTTAGTTTTCCTGGTATAGCACTCTCTTCAGCATTTCTAGGTGATCCGGTCTGGTGTTGATAAATTCTTTCAGGTTTTGTTTATCTAAGAATGTTTTTGTCTTTTTCCCCCCCATATGAAGAATAATCTTGCTTGGTATAGTATTCTTGATTAAAATGTGTTTTTTTTACTTAATACTTTGAATGTATTTTCCCATTCTTTCCTTGCTTCCATTGTTTCAGATGAGAGGTCTGATGTTAGCCTGATGGGATATCCTTTGAAAGTAACCTGACGTTTTTCTCTTGCCAAATTTAGTATCTTGTCTCTGTCTGTAGTTTTAGTCAATCTGGCTATAATGTGCCTCAGGGAAGATCTTTGTGGATTGATTCTATGTGGGGTCCTTTGGTCCTTTGTTTTCTTGGATCTGGATATTTGATTGTCTCTCTAGGTTTGGAAAGTTTTCTTCTAGGATTTCATGGAATAGATTATAAATGCCTTTATTAGTTCCTTCATCTTCTGGGATACCTATGATTCAGATATTTGGTGTTTAATGATATCTAGTATTATTCATATGTTATTCTCATTTTGGGGGGTTATTTTCTCAGTCTTTTGGTGAATTTTTCTAGGTTAGAGGTTCTATCTTCTCTATCTGAGATTTGACCTTCTACATGATCTAATCCATTTTTTGTTTGTTTATTTTTGGGAGAGGTTTTTTTTGCTATAGGGTGCATGCGCTCGCCAGAAAGACAGAGAGAGACAGAGAGACAGAAAGCGAGAAATCACCCCCCACCTCAGGCGGAATGGCCATGCTGCTATCCCTTCTTCTCCATTCTCCTCTTGGGATTTTGGGCATGCACGCACATGCACCCAGGGTGTTTAAGCCACTGGTTCCAGGATTCGAACCACGGTCGACAACACAGGAGTCCAGCGACATAGCCATTACATCAACTGCTGGTCCCCTAATCTGCTTTTATTACTTTCAAGGGAGGTTTTGATTGCCTCTATTATGGCCTTCATCTCTAACAATTCCATTTGATTCCTCTTTATGATGTGTATCTCCTCTTTCAGATCATGCAAGAACTTCCTCACTTCCTGGAACTCATTTCTCTTTTCCCCTGCATTTTCTGGAGTTCATTGTCTCTCTTCTCTTGCATCTCTGGTAACTTTGTCACTATGAATATTTAAAATTCTTTATCTGACATTTTCACAAGATCACTTGTGCTGTCTGTAGAGTGAGAGTAGTTATTCTTTTCCCTCAGAGGAGAGATATTTTCTTGGTTTCTCATATACCTTGTGCCTCTGTGGTGGTTTCTGGTCACCTGATGGATTGTACATTTTTTCCCCTAGTTTTTGGAGTTAAATCTGAGCTTCCAGATGCACGCAGGAGGAGGTGACCTGCAATCTCTAAACAGTACCATTTTTCTCCCTTTGTGCAGCTGATACAATGAAAACTGAGGATTATTCTAACCCTAAAAGTATTCAGATATTTGGCTACTGGGCACCTAGACCTGTCTAGAAAATTAGTGTGTGGAGGCTGAGCAGAAAAGTGAGAAAAGTAAAAAGAAAAGGAAAAGGAAAAGAAGAAGAAGAAAAAGAAAAAGATGAAGACAAAAACAATTTTAAAAAATGTAAGCAAAAAGTGAAAATAAGCCACTCAGAACTCAGGTATAGATGGCTGCTGATTGGGTTTTCCTGGCTCCTGGCTAGATCTGGAGGACAGGAGGGTGAAGTCTGGGCTGGTCTTTGGTGGTCCTAATCCCTGAATGAGACCACTCAGAACTCAGATATAGATGAGTGCTGATTGACTTGTCCTGGCTCCTGCCTAGATCAGGGGTGTGGGAGGGTGAAGTCTAGGCAGAAGGTCTTTGGTGGTCCTAATCCTGCAGTTCAGTGTTATTAAATGTAACTTGTTTTTGTCTTCTATACCATGGTTTGTGTGATGGAGAATGGACTTGAATAGGAAATGGCTGAAGGACTTTAAAATTTCATTTGCAAGGAAGTGGTTAAATTCTATTCTAGTCAGGCTATAGTCTCACAAGCAGATTTTAGCTGATGTATTTCTGCCTAGTCTTTCAGAATCCCTTGAGCCAGTTTCACATCAAGCTGGTTCTAGGGATTTTGGTAGCTAGCTATCTTGGAACTCCTTCCTAGAACACTATAGTAATGTAATTCAGCTTTAAAGACTCTTGCAGTCTCTCTGACTTTCAAGTCCAAATTCTATATTTCTAGGAGAGGACTGAGTTCACCAAACTTGAGTACCAACTATGCAGCTGGTTTGTGAGATAATCATTTTGGAACATGTACTAGGGAGGGAGGTGCAGGGGCAGCATCAGGACCTGCTCCTCCACATAGAGAGGTACTGTGTGGTGAATGCATCCAGCATCTATAGATAATATACTTTTTTTGTATCAGATAATGATAAATGATGCCTTTAAAAAATATTTAGTCAAGGTGGTATTTAGTTAGGAATGTCTGGTGTATTACAGCACAGTTAACGTTAGCATAAAATTTCTGTAATCTTAAAGAAAGAAAGAAGGGAGTTAATATAATTCATGTGGGACTGCATCTGGTTAAAATTTTAGTTGTATAATTATAAAACTAATTCCTTGGAATTAAACAGGAACTGGCTTTTTTTTTTTTTTTTGACAGTTTCTGGTGTGACATAAGTATTCACACATGTATTCTCATATTGTTCAGATAAAAAAACAGGGTTTCAGATTATTTTCACCTCCATTTAAAGTAGGCAAACTCTAATAGAAACCATTGAAATAAATAGTTCTCGGGCATATAACATTTTGCAGTGAGGTTCTAGAGTCTGCTCTAGGCTTGTGTAGGCATTTCTTTCAGAGGAAAGTAGACTATAAGAGGCATAGCTTAAAGTTTGGCAATGAGATTTGAAATGTGAATCACTTCTATCACATTTACAGCATAAACCAGCTATGTGGTCTCGGAGATGTCATTTAAAACCTTCTGAGCCCCAATTACTATACACAAAACAAATTAACATTGGACAGCATCGTTTTGGAAGTTAAGTTAAAAATATATGGAGATATTCTTGTAAATAATGTTATTATTTATATAAATATAAAGTTTTAATATTTTTGTTCAGTTTTTAATTGCACATTTTCTATTTCATGTTATTTTTAAAAGAAATTATTCATAATAGAAAATATGTGTGTGCAGCTAGGATGCACACAAGAGAGAGAAAAAGTCAAAAAGAGAAAAGCACCTTGGACAGGGGTCTCATTATGGCATGGCCCCCTTTCCTCAGCCCTCTAGCTTAAGATCTTGGGCATGTGTGCACATATATGAGAGGATTTAAAGCCGATCTGATGATCTAAACCTGCAGAAGGCTAGGTAGCTTCCAGCACTGCAGTTCAATTTGCTATCATCTGGGTCTATGTTCTTCATGTTTAACCAAATACACATGTCTAATGTCTATTTATTACTTTCTGCACAATTTTTGGCACCTACTATGTAGAAGATACTGCACTCAACTATTAGACTGCCAAGATCTACCTAAAATAATTCTTGTTCTCAAGTGGTTAAAGCAAAGCTATTTGTTATTTAATCTGAGTAGTTATCATCAATGCTCATCTTATAAAGTCATACCTAAAATGTATTAACCAAAAATTTAGAAATACCAGGCTTTTACACATGATCTTCGCAGTCAATGGGCTATAGGGATATGATCCTCAACTACTAGCAGGCTTGGGAAATGGCCTTTTCTGGAAGCATATTCTTGGAGGGGAAGGTTCTTGTGAACACTGAGTGGGTAACCATATCTTCACTCCTGACAGTGCATCTTGTATGTAACATATAATCAGAGTTTAGCTTATCAGAAAACTTTCTCATTTCTTTTTCAAATATAGACTGATTTATTTTTATCACTACAAATATAATCCATTGAAATAGTGTGATATAACACCAGAATTCCCTTACAAGACTCAAAGACTTATTCTTCTAGCTGGTTAGAGTGTCTCTAAGAACTACAAACTCACTAACTTAAAACAACAATTCGGCTAGTAGATGGCATGGTGGTTAAGGTGCTGGATCCCACATGGCTGACTCCATAGTTTTGAGTCCCAGATCTGGTGGCTTGAAAAACACAGTGGGCTTGTATGCATGCATGCCTCAAATCCTGAGAGATGAATGGAGGAGAAGGGATTGTTGTATGCCATCCAACGGGGGTGGAGGTGATTTCTTTCTTTTTTTTTTATTTTTTATTTATTTTTTTTTTTTTGGAGAGGTTTTCGCTATACTACATGGGAGTCCAGCGACATAGCCATTACGCTAACTGCTGATTCCTCTCTTCCTTCCTTTCTTTCTTCCTTCCTTCCTTCCTTCCTTCCTTCCTTCCTTCCTTCCTTCCTTCCTTCCTTCCTTCCTTTCTTTCTTTCTTTCTTTCTTTCTTTCTTTCTTTCTTCCTCTCTCTCTCTCTCTGGTGGGTATATATGCCCTATAACAAAAAACTAAAAATAATAACAACAAATATTTTTCTCTCAGAGTTCTGGAGGCTCGATGTCCCCAAATTAAAACTTTTGGGTGAACCATGCTCCCTCCAAAACCTCTAGAATAGAATTTCTTCTTGCTGTTTCCAACTTCTAGTGGCTCAGACATTCATTCATTGGCTTGTGGCAGCCTAACTCCAATCTCTGCCTTTGTCTTCACATGGTAATCTCCTTTCTGTGTCTCTGCTTCCATATCTGTGTCCAAATTTTCCTCTTCTTACAAAGACAGGGTCCACCTTAATTCAGTGTAGCTTTATCTTAACTTGATTATACTTGTAAAGACCCTATTTCCAAACTAGGTTAAATTTACAAGTACTGAGGCTTAAGATTTGAATTTATCTTTTTGGTAGGATATAATGCAATTCCTAGTATTTTGATTATTTATTTATATTGTCCTCATTAACAAGACATTCTTGTGGCTCTTTCTTTTCTTTTCTTTTTTAGAGGTTTTTCTATAGGGCGTGTGCACTCACCAGAAAGACAGAGAGACAGAGAGACAGAAAGTGAGAAATCACACCCCCCCTCTCCCAGGAGGGATGGCCACACCACAATCCCTTCTCCTCCATCCTCCTCTTGGGATCTTGGGCATGCACACACACATGCCTGGCGTGAGTTTAAGCCACTGAGTCCGGGACTCGAACTGCGGTCAACTACATGGGAGTCCAGTGACATAGCCATTATGCTAACTGCTGGTCCTTCTGCTGGCTCTTTCAATGATGGTTCAAAAAAATTATATAATCATATTCTTCTTACTACTATACTGCTGGTCCTTCTGCTGGCTCTTTCAATGATGGTTCAAAAAAATTGTATAATCATATTCTTCTTACTACTATGTAGTCAAGGGAGAAGGCAATGGACTTATACTTCTGGCTTATAAAACTACTCAGAAGGAAGCAGCAGTTAGCATAATGGCTGTGTCGCTGGACTACCACATAGTCGACTGTGGTTCGCGTCCCAGACCCAGTGGCTTAAAACTCACACTGGGCACGTGTGTGTGCGTGCCCAAGATCCCGAGAGGAGAATGGAGGAGAAGGGATTGCGGTGTGACCATCCCCCCTGGGGGGTGATTTCTCGCTTTCTGTCTCTATGTCTCTCTCTGTCTGTCTGGCGAGCGCACGCGCCCTATAGCGAAAACCTCTCAAAAAAAAAAAAAAAAAAAAAAAAAAAAAACTACTCAGATAGTAATTGCCTTATCTGAACTCACAAAGCAGAATACAAGTAGATTTTATTTTCTATTTAAAGAACTAAGAACTTATCTTGAGTTCTCTGCAATTTTGCATCTCACTTGAAAGTCTGTCTGAATCACTGTTTTTTTGGTATTTTTTTTTTTAAGAATGTTTGGACAGAATGTAAATACCCTTATTATGATTAACTGTTGCAAAGCACATTCTCCAGTGATTTCGTAGTGTGATCCTTTGAACTGTGCTGTACAAAAACAAGCATCAATGCCAGTAGGCTACCCCCCAGAGTGACCTTGGGTATCCTGGAGGATGAGTTAAAGGTACCACCAAACCAGCCTTAGCAGAAGCATTCCCTCCCTGCTAGGGCCACAGGAGCCCCTGGCTTCTTGTCCCTTGTCACAGTAAATGTGCCAGCTGTGCCTCTGGGAGCTCTTCCTGGAGGCAGAGAAGCCTATGAAATCTGGCTTCCAGGGCTATGACGTCGTCTTTCTTTTTTTCTCTCTGCCTTTTTTTCTCTAAAAAAAGTGGCAATAAAGATGTTTATTGAGGGGAAAAATGCCATAGACCATTGCAAATGGAAATAAGTCAGTTAACGAACAAGACAAGCTGATCTAGAAACCCAGGGATAACGCTGTGTGTCATTTGAAGTTTTATACTCTTGAAAAATAAAGCTTTGTGGTTTGACTTTTGTTCTTTTGTATTTTGTTTGTTATTAGGGCATATGCTAATGCTCCCCATATTTGGAGAAGATAAAGATTATCTTAGGGGCTTGGTGTTTAAGCCACTGGGCACCCACACGGCTGACAGGTTTAAGTCCTCTACCTGGAGGCTTGCTTTCTCACTTTCCCTCTCTCTCTCTTTCAAATTAAAAATAAATTAATTAAATAAATAATTATAAGAAAAAAATTATTTTATGAAACATAAAGGAAGGGCTTATAAATCTAAAGTATGCCAAGATAGGTAGAATGAAGTATACCAGACCTTGAAATCTGGAGCTAAATAGAAATTAAAATTAGTATATAATTTTGTCATGGCTTATAGTGATCATTTACAGTGACAGAATAGGCAAGAACTTGATCTTTAATTGTATCAGATCTTTGGTTGTTTATAACACTTAGAATATCTTCTGATATGTCAAGAGAATATGTATATTCTAAATTAGAAACCGATGGCCGGACTTGACAACTTTAAACTAATTTGGTGTGGCTTCTTTTTAATCAATAGAAAAGACATTTAAGCAAATAACTAGCTCGTGGTACATGAATAGTTGGTGTAAGCCCCATTTTAATACTTCACATGTACACAAATGAAAAACATATGAATTACATCTGCTTTCAAATATCTAAGTCAAAATGGGGATAAAATGTACTTCACAGAATGATTGAGTGAATTTTAAGTTACTAACATATATTCTGGCTGATTTAGACATTCCAAAGAGATTTCATGCTTTTATTTGTAGAGCTTGTTTTTGTAATTTATGTACTATAAAAATTGTCTTTATTTTAAACATACCAGAAGCATCACTTAATGATACCTGAATGCCTTCTTTTATTTCATTTTTTTATATTATATATGACAAAAGTAAAAGGAATGGAAATAGCTTATCTGAAATATTAGGATTTGGGAGTCTTTTAATTGATATCCCTACCAATAAATTTATTACTTGCACATCTTCATCAAAGTCTACTTGTCTTGGAAAGATATATTGATGGTCCCTGTCTGATAATTTTACTCCTACTTTGAGTTACATCTGTGTTTGGAAACACTTTTTTCCTTCATGTCCTTCTTTGGTTTTCTAGTTAAAAATGCATCCTCATTCCTATTACTCAAACACTTTCTAAAATATAATTTCTTCCAGTAATGTTTTTAAAGCTACATAGGTAACACTTTTATGGACAATATCAAAATAACATTCAACTATCAAAGAATTTCTGGGGGGTGGGTAACAGCAGATGGTATTATGGTTATGTTGCTGGGCTCCCACATAGTTGACCACAGTTCAAGTCCCAGATCCAGTAGCTTAAAACTCACACTTGGTGCATGTGCATGTGTGACCAAAATTCTGAGAGGAGAATGGATCCTGTTGTGTGGTCAACCCCCCTGGGGGTGATTTCCCATTTTCTGTAACTCCAGCGAGTGCATGTGCCCTATAGTTTAGGGAAAACAAACAAACAAACAAACAAAAACAAAGAATTTCCAGGGGGTACTTTAGTTTAAATTCAGACATGCACTCCTCAGCACCTCCCAGTTGCAAAGAAAAATTACAGCATTTTTCACATTGTCTGCTGCCTCTCTGAAAATAGCACATGCCATGGAAGAGCCTTGGTTCATTGCATCTACCCTGGGCTTTAATGTTGGTGAGTGAACAATCCAAACATGCACAAAGCTCCCCCAAGACTCCTGCAGGAGGGACCAAGTCCAGGGCATATTTGAAACTGGGAGTTTCTAGGGCCTTGGTTTTTGTTTTTGTTTTTTTTTGGGGGGAGAAGTTTTTACTATAGGGCGCGTGTGCTCGCCAGAAAGACAGAGAGACAGAGAGACAGAAAGTGAGAAATCACCCCCCAGGGGGGATGGCCGTGCTGCAATCCCTTCTCCTCCATTCTCCTCTTGGGATCTTGGGCACGCACGCACATGCTCCCGGTGTGAGTTTAAGCCACTGGGTCTGGGACTTGAACCATGATCGACTACATGGGAGTTCAGCGACATATCCATAGGGCCTTGTTTTGAAAAGACTTAAAATACTGTTGAAAAGAAGCAAAAGAATGCTCAGCATCCCTTATCATAAAAGAGATGCAAATCAAAACTACAATGAGATACCACCTAATCACAGTCAGAATGTCAAAAATTAATAAAATAAGTAATGATAAGTGCTAGCAAGGCTGTAGTGAAAAGGGAACTCATCTACACTGTCAGTGGAGAAAATGTAAATTGTATAGCCACTGTAGAGAACAATATGGAGGTTCCTCAAAGACCTACAAATAGAACTACCATATGATCCAGCAGTTCCACTCCTAGGAATCTACCCAAAGGATAGGAAAACACTCAGTTGGAAAAGTGCTTGCACATCCATATTTATTATGGCATTATTCACAATTGCTAAGACCTGGAACCAACCCATATGCCCATGAACAGTTGAATGGATTGAAAAGTGTGGCACATATACACTATGGAATATTACTCAGCCATAAAATACAACAAGACCAAGACTCTGGCATTTGATAGAAAGTGAACAAACATGGAAGATTTAATGCTAAGTGAAGCAAGTCAGACTTTCAAAGAGAGACATTGTATTTCCCCACTTAATATATACTAAATGTCTGCATTCTATGGTGGAAACTGATATAGAAGCATGGAGAATGGTTGCAGATACTGAAGACAGTGTGAGAAGTGGGTGGAGGTGGGGTAAGTTAAGGGGAAGGGAATCAAGGAGAAAAATACAGAGGCAAGATATTTAAGGAATAGAAATGGATGATCATCTACTGGTGATAAATGTATATGATAATATCTTTAACTGGACTAGTGTGCAGTGTATTCATGCTGGGAAAATTAATTTTACAAGCTGTGATGATGTACAGTGATTGAATATATAAAATAAATTAACATAAATAAATAAATTAGTTAAAAGAGTTTCTGAGGGAAATCCATGGTTTGTTCCTTAATTCAAAAGTATCCATCCATAATCTTGAAAGCTATCTTAAAACAATCTAAGAAATCATGTCGGGGACCAGCAGATGGCATAATGGTTACGTAGCTAGATTTCTATGTTGGACGACTGCATTTTGAGTTCTGGACCCAGAGGCTGGAAACTTACACCAGGTGTGTGTGCTCATGTGTGACCAAAGTCTTTAGGAAAGAATAGAGAAAGGTTTGTAGTGTGGCCATCCCCCAGAGATTAACTTCTTACTTTCTGTCTGTTTCTCTGGTGTGCGCACATGCCCTATAGTAAAAATTTCTCTGAAAAAGCAAACGAAAAAAAAAAAAAACAAGGAAAAAGAAAATAGAAAAAGGAAAAAAGTAAATAAATAATGCTGGGGCCAGAAGGTGGCTTGGTTGTTAAGGTGCTGGACTCCCATGAGGCTGACTATAGTTAGAGTCCTGGACTGCTAGCTTAAAACTCACACTGAGCACATGTGCACGCACACCCAAAATCTCAGGAGAATAGAGAAGTGATTGTGGCATGGCCATCCCCCGGGGAGTGATTTCTTACTCTCCCTCTCTCCGTCTCTGTCTTTGTCTCTCTTTCTGTCCAGCAAGACATACACCTTATGGCATAAACCTTTAAAAATAAAAATAAAAAAAATAGAATGCCATTTTTCTAGTTGTTCAAGCATCATCTGAATGAACTCACAATGACAGACTTGAGTTGAGAGCATCATTTTGCCCAAAAGCAACAAACATTTAATTCGTAAGTTTTATTAGCAAATGTCTGTGATCACATCAGAAATATAGATACAGAATCTGAGTGTGAGGGCAGTGGCACATCAACACTTTTTGAATGCTCAGTTATAGAGTAACACGAAGTCCATTTTTGAAAGTGACTGAGGGAGTTTCGTCGTAGAAGAGATTGTAATTCAGGCCAAAGGCCACACACAAATTTCTAGCACAGCCAATGTAGGTCAACGTGCAATAGTCGGGCCACATTGTCTCTCTAGAACCCACAGACTCAAACAAACAGGAAAAGTAGACAAAGCATACTCCGTTTAATGTAAATATTAAGTCCTAAGGGGAGGCAAAGATATCCCTATGTTCGAGTGGTAATAGGAATTTCTGTAAAAGGTTTAGGAATCATTAATCAGATAGCCTAACCCTTATATAAACACATTTCTATAAGAAACACTTATCTGAACCTATGAGGCAATTTACTTTCTGAAGTAAGAATTTAAGTTATCTGAATTACTTTCTACATGAAAAAAAGTAAAGATCCTCTAACATAGATTGCATGAATTTAATTTCTGATGAAATGCCTTTCTATGCCTGTCTTTGCAAAATCTTAGACAATGTGTTTATAATTAACATAGAAATATCTGCTAGTTTTTTCTCTAAAGGAATCCAAAAGGGTTTTATTCAGCTGATTAGAATAAAAGTGGGTGTTGAAATGATGACATTTATTAAAATATGAGGCTTATTATTCATTATTCTGCACGGTATTTGTAGCTGGTAAGTATTTTGAAGAACACACAGTTTCATGAGGTAGAAAATGTGAGCAAGAGTAAAAATACTTGTCTAATGATATTGCTGTGAAAAACAAAGAATGTTTGGAAATAGTATAGTAAACTTTTAAGAGACAATATTTTTTTGAGAGGTTTTTGCTATAGGGCACGTGCACTTGCCAGACAGACAGAGAGAGAGACATAGAGACAGAAAGCGAGAAATCAGCCCCCAGAGGGGATGGTCACGCCGCAATCCCTTCTCCTCCATTCTCCTCTCGGGATCTTGGGCACGCACGCACACACGCCCGGTGTGAGTTTTAAGCCACCGGGTCTGGGACGCGAACCGCAGTCGACTACGTGGGAGTCCAGCGACATAGCCATTACGCTAACTGCTGGTTCCCATGAAGAGACAATATTAATAGTTATTTAGTTGTTACTTTTTAAAGAATTAGGTTAAAATTATTTCAATATGATTAACCCATTTCTGAACTACTTTTCATTGTGCACATTGAATGAGCTAATTAATACTTTTTATTTCTAAACTTAGTAAGAACTAATCAAATACAGCTTCTAGCAAAAATGGTCATTGTCATTTATTCCATGTAAAAATAACCATTAGAGGGACTGGGCAGTGGCATAGCAAAATGCAATGCTCTGCCAGGCTGACCTACCTGACGTTTCAGGTTCAAGTCCTGAGACCTCCTTGTATACTGAGGATAAGTACACCCACAACCTGGGGCTGACTGAGGCTAGGGGTAGATCACAGTTTTAAGACCCTGTGGGAGTGCCTACCTGTCTATTTCTTTCTTGTTCATGGAAGAAATACATAAATAAACTTTAAAAAAAGCATTAGGGAGCAGATACATGTATTTTGAATTCATCCTCATATCACTTTTGAATGCAAAAATTTTAAGGAGTTCAACTTTTGGCTGAAATTTTTTTTTATTCACATTAATACCAGCTAGCAATTTACTTTAGCGCAATCAGGAAGTGCAATTAGTTGCTCAAAGAGGTCCGACTGGGAGGATAGAGTAGAGGGAATTGAGAGCACATTTAGAAGAGGTGGCCCCACACAAGATGTTCAAGTGTTCCCAAGCAGTGAGACAACTTAGTAAGTTACAGATAAATGAGTTGTTACTCATTTTTATGCCAGAGGGTATATATATGCTCATGCGTGAGAGAGAACCTCCCAATGGGTTCTGGACTTACAATCCTTTACCCTCCAATTCTCTATCCCTTCAAGATCGCCAGACTCAAAACCTAGTCAGCTATGTGGAGTCTGACTTCCTTTGTACAGCGCCTAAGCACTGCACTAAGGAGTTAGCCCTTGTGAGAGAACTTTAGAGTAACAGCCAGTATCTTAACTTTTGGGCCTTGGATTATGAAGAAGTCCAGCCTCTCTCCTGGGTCTCCTGTCCCAAGAGTCTGGCATGTGTGCACAGGAGGGTGCAGAGGGAAGAGGCTGGTTCTTGGTCCTTGGTACTGGTCTGCACTACCTGTACCATCCTTCCCCCTCTGGTCCTAGTCATTAGTAACAAGTCTGGTGTCTACAGACCCGTCTCACCCATAAGATGCAAGAGACCACAGAGAGCCTCAGGAAAGTACAAACAGAAATCAGAGTGTTGGCAGCTCTGTAGTGTAGTGGTAATACTGCTTAGAGTTGGAGCCTACATGGTGACTGTGGATTGAACCACTGGCTAGGTCAGCCTGAGACACAACAGGCACATCTGACAGTGTTCAAGATCCAAAGGGTGGAAGGTCTGAGGAAGGGGATCAGGATGTGACTAGACCCTGCAGAGGGGCTCCTCTCTTTCTCTCTCATGAGCATAAGCATGCACTCTATCATGCATAAAAATAAGTGAAACAAAACCATTTGGCCATAAAGATGGAAAGAACAAAATCTTTCAGAGTGACTTGTAAATCAAAGCAGTAGGTCCAGACTCAGTAGGAGCCCTGAACCACCGCTATGCCCCCCTCCCTGCCCCCAAATAATTCTTCCAACCTTCCCTGCTCAGAGTTCTTCAGTTTGACAAAGAGAGGACCGTGAAGTTAAGGGCCCTGTCCTACTTTGGGGTTTCTCCTTGGAGAAATCTAGCCAGGATACAGGAACACTATGTCTCTCCATCCCCCACAGAGGGAGAGGAGCCCTGAGGGTTAGTGTTCATGTGGATCAGAAGCAGCAGTGTGGAGGAGGTGTGGAGGAGGGTGATGCCAACTAGACTGCAAAACAGGCAAAAAGGAAAGGTAGAACTGAGGATGTGTAAAGGGACGTAGTTCATCAAACCAGAAAAAAATACAGGCCTGATGAAATTGAGTCAAATCAGATGTCTTCAAGTTAAATGTAACTTCCAGTGTGTTAGAAAATGCACACACTCTTGTTCACTCCACTGGTCCCCATGCCCTGCAAGTCTGCATTCCCTTCCCCCACCCAGGATGCCTTACGAGCTGCAGAGTATAATCCATCACTGTCTCCTTGCTATATTTGTGACAATGGTAAAAGGCCATTGCACTTCTGGCTTCTAAGTACATCATTAGATAAACATTCGCTAAGAATCTGCATGGGAGGCTTTGAGTACTACATAGTAGCCCTATCTTTTTGGATGAGACATTTAACTTTCATAGACCTGTTTCCCCGTTTACAATTGTGTTGAACAGGCTCTAATGTTGCTCTGAGCTCTACTGTGATTCATATGAGAATGCCAAACTATTTAAGTATTTTAATATTCTATGACCTATTAATCTGTATTATAATATAGCCATTTTCCTTTACTTTTTCTTGGTTTATGTGACCTCAACCTATAATTCTGGCTAGAAAGTTTCTGCTCAAAAATGTCACCTTCAGGCTGGCTCTGTGGCCATATGGTGGAACCCATATGGCTGTGTAGTTCAATTCTCAGACCTGGAGGTTTGAGAAATGTGCTGGACATGTGTGCCCAAAATTCTGAAAGTGGAAGAAACAGGAAAAGTGATTGCCGTGTGACTGTTTCCCATGGGGGTGTATTTTCTCTTCTCTCTCTGTCTCTCTCTGTTGAGTGCACATCCCCTTTGGTTGAAAAAAATGTTTCCTTTTTTCTTATTTTTTAAGGGATAAGCCATTGTTTTTATTATTGTTTATTAGTTTTTTAAGTGTATTATAATTTGACTTACATAGAGTTGCATATATTTGTGTGGTTCTCAAAGCATGCATACAGTGTGTGATCATTAAAACAAGAATATAAACATTATGCATTGTCTTCAATGTTCTTTTTTTTAGAGATAGACTTTTGCTATAGGGTATATGTGCTCCCCAGAGAGACAGAGAAAGACAGAGAGAGAGAAACTGAGAAATCACCCCCCAGGAGGGATGGCCACACCACAATTCCTTTTCCTGCATTCTCTCTTGGAACTTTATGCATGCACATTCACCCAGCGTGAGTTTCAAGCTGCTAGGTCCGGAACTTGAACTGTGGTTGCCCATGTAGGAGTCCAGTGTCTTAACCACTATGCCACACACTGACCCCATCATCTTCAGCTTTGAACATTACATTATGTGTGCATATATGATATTTGCTTTACTTTTTTTTTTAAGGTTTTTGTCAGGGCATGTGTGCTTGCCAGAGAGGAGAGAGACAGAGAGAGTCAGAGAAAAAGAAAGTGAGAAATCACCCCCTGAAGGAATGGCCACACTTCTCCAGCAAAATCCTCTTGGAATTTTGGAAACAACATGCACACGTGCTTTGTTTGTTTGTTTTAAAGGATACTTTATTTTTTATTTATTTTAATTTGACCATAAAAGGACAGAGTAAGAGAGAGAGAGAGGGAGAGTGAGAAAGCAATGCACTAGATCCAGGACCTGAACAGTACTCAGCCATGTGGGAGTCCACCACCCTCAACTACCATACCACCTGCTGGCCCCATGTGCATTGTTTATTTTTAAGCCACAAGGTCCAGGACTCAAACTGAGGTCAGTCACGTGGGAATTCAGCTGCATTAGCCATCATTTCACCTGCTGGTCCCTTCTTTACTAGATTTTATTTGGATTATATACATTAGGTTTACAATGGCCTTTCTTACTCTGTTGTGGTACATAATTTCATAACCTATTCATCTTGTTTACATGCCTTCTAGTTTTTGTGGGTGTGTGGGAGGGGAGGTTTTTGCTGTAGGGCATGCATGCTCACCAGAAAGACAGAGACAGACAGAGAAACAGAAAGCGAGAAATCACCCCTCAGGGGGGATGGCCATGCTGCAATCCTTCCTCCTCCATTCTCCTTTCGGGATCTTGGGCACGCACGCACACATACCCAGTGTGAGTTTAAGCCACCGGGTCTGGGACTCAGACTGCTGTTGACTACATGGGAGTCCAGGGACATAGCCATTAAGCCAACTGCTGGTTCCTTTTTTTTTTTTTTTTTTTTTTTTTTTTTGTTAATTGTCAGAGTGCATATGCACTCACCAGAGAGAGAAGGAGAAAGCACCTCTCAATGGGGTGTGATGAGGTTTGAATCTCAGGCATTGTTAGGTCTACTAATTTGTCCTGAATCTGTACTCCTATCCTGTAATGCAGTCTCTAGTATCTACATTACGCTCTCTACTTCTATGCCATCTTGCCTTTCAGTTTCCTCCATAATGTGCAGATATTTGGTATATGTTAAGCAGAGACATAAAGTATTCAGTTTTTATAGCCTGGCTTATTTCTATTAGCATTATATTTTCTATATTTGTCTACTGACAGAATGTTGTTTTTCATTATGTGTATATGTGCCAAATTTTCTTAATCCATTCATCAGTTGTTGAGCACTTAGGTTGATTCCACATCTTAGCTGTAGTGAATAATGCTGCAATAAACGTGGATGTGCAAGTGTCTCTCCAACAAAGTGATTTCCTGTCCTTACGGCAAATATCCAGGAGTGGGATTACTAGGTCATATGGCAGTTCTATTTTTAGATTTTGACAAGCTTCATTCTGTTTTCCCAGTGACTGTAGTAATTTATATTCCTACCAGCACTGCACCAGGGTTTCCTTTTCTTTGCACTCTTGCCAGCACTTGTTATTCTTTTACTATTATTATTATTATTTTTAACAATAGCTATTCTTACTGCCATTAGGTAATACCTCATTGTGATTTTGGTTTGCATCTTCCTTTTGATAAGAGTTATTTAGCATGTCTTCATATGATTTTTGGTTAATTTTCTTTTTTCCTTTCTTTCTCCTTTCTTTCTTTCTTTTTAATAAAGCAAAAATTATAGAATTTTTTCCCCAACAGAGAACTTTATTCTTTGGTCTGTTTAATGTTTCCTTCTTTTGCCCCTGCTGCCCACTGTCTATCTCCCACTCTCTACCCACTGACCTCCCTTATAGTCTCTAGTATCTACACTTATCCTCTCTACTATCATATCTGTGGAACTTCAATTTATGCCTTAAAATGCAGACATTCAGTATATATTATATGATGATATACAGCATATCTTTTTCAAAGGCTGACTCACTTTGCTCAACATTAAGTCCTCTATCTTCATTCACTTTGAATCAAATGATAGGGTCTCATTGTTTCTTATGGCTGAGTAATATTCCATAGCATATATGTGCCACAGTTTTTTAACCCACTCACCAGTTTTGGGACACTTAGTCTGATTCCTGTCCTAGGAATTGTGAATAATGCTGCAATAAACATAAATGTGCAAGTGTTTTTTAAACTGAGGGTTTTCCTGTCCTTTGGGTAGATACCCAGGAGTGAATTACTGGGTCACATGGTAGTTTTATTTGTAGATTTTATAAGAACCTCCATACAATTTTTCACAGAGGTTGTAATAATTACTTTCCCACCAACAATATAAGAGGTTTCTCTTATCTTTTTTTAAAAAGAGAATTATTTATTTAATTTTATTTATTATTATTATTATTTTAAAATTTGCTACAGGGCAGGTACACTAGAAGACACACACACACACACACACAGAGAGAAAGAGAGAGAGAGAGAGAGAGAGAGAGAGAGAGAGAGAGAGGGAGAGAGAGAAAGTGAGAAAGCAAGCTACCAGGTCTGGGACATGAACTTCAGTTGGCTATGCACTAGTCCAATGCCTTAACCACCTCACCACCTGTGGGTCCTGAGGTTTCCCTTTTCACCACAGCCTTACCAGCACTTGCTATTCTTTAATTTTGTGATTATTAACCAGTCTAACTGGGATTAAATAATATCTCATTGTGGTTTTAATTTACATGTCCCTGACATGTGTGCCTAAAATTCTGAAAGTGGAAGAAACAGGAAAAGTGATTGCTGTGTGACTATTTCCCATGGGGGTGTATTTTCTTTTCTCTCTCTGTCCCTCTCTGTTGAGTGCACATCCCCTTTGGTTGAAAAAAATGTTTTATTTTTTCTTACTTTTTAAGAGGTAAGCCATTATTTTTATTATTGTTTATTAGTTTTTAAAGTGTATTATAATTTGATTTACATAAATTTAAATTAATTTAGATAGAACTTACATTTTCATTATATTGATTCTTTTTTTTTTTTTTTTTGAGAGTTTTTTTTGCTATAGGGCGCGTGCGCTTGCCAGACAGACAGAGAGAGACATAGACAGAAAGTGAGAAATCACCCCCCAGAGGGGATGGTCACGCCGCAATCCCTTCTCCTCCATTCTCCTTTCGGGATCTTGGGCACGCACGCACACGCGCCCGGCGTGAGTTTTAAGCCACTGGGTCCGGGACGCGAACCGCGGTCAACTACGTGGGAGTCCAGCGACATAGCCATTACGCTAACTGCTGGTCCCTTGATTATATTGATTCTTCTTTTTTTTTTTTTTTTTTTTTTTTTTTTGGAGAGGTTTTCGTTATAGGGCAAGTGCACTCGCCAGACAGACAGAGAGAGACAGAGGACAGAAAGTGAGAAATCACCCCCCAGGGGGGATGGTCATGCTGCAATCCCTTCTCCTCCATTCTCCTCTTGGGATCCTGGGCACGCATGCACACGTGCCCGGCGTGAGTTTTAAGCTGCCGGGTCCGGGATGCGAACCGCGGTCAACTACATGGGAGTCCAGCGACATAGCCATTACGCTAACTGCTGGTTCTCGTGATTCTTTTAACCCAAGAGATTTTGAACATTTTTTTCATATGCCTTATGGATATTTGTAAATCTTTGGAGAGTTGTCTATTCAGCTCATGTGCCCGTTTTTTAATTGGATTATGTATTTTCTTTTTTTTATGGATTAGCTGTTTGAGTTCCCTATATATTCTAGTTTCAATCTCTTGGCTGAGGAATAATGTGCAAATATTTTCTACCATTCTGAGGGTTGTCTTTTCAATCTAATTGTTGTTTCTATTGATGTAAAAAGTGTTTTATCTTTATGTAATCCCAGTTGTCTATTTTTGAATTATTGCCTGTTCTTGGGGGTCTTGCTTAAGAAATCTCTGATTACTCCAATGTCTTCAGGAGTTTCCCCCCTAAGTTTTCTACCAAAACTTTTATCATTTAAAGTTTTACATTTAAATCTTTGATTCATTTTGAGTTGACTCTTTGTTTTTGGAGATATTTTTGCTATAGGGCATGTGCTCTCTCCAGACATAGAGAAACAGAGAGACAGAAAGTGAGAAATCACCCCCCCCCCAGGGGGGGTGGCCATGCCTCAATCCCTTCTCCTCCATTCTCCTCTCAGGATCTTGGGTATGCATGCACATGTGCCTGGTGTCAGTTTAAGCCACCAGGTCCGGTACTTTAACCGTAGTTGGCTACATGGAAGTTCAGCGACATAGCCATTATGCTAACTGCTGGTCTCAAGTTGACTCTTGTTAATGCTGAGAGATAGACCTGGAGCTTCATTTTTCTGAAGGTGGATATTAAGTTCTTCTAGAACCACTTGCTGAAGTGATTTTCTTTTCTTTACCACATTTTACCCTTTGTCAAATATCAGTTGGCTGTATAACTTGGTATTTATTTATGGATTCTCTATTCTATTCCATTGACCAGTGTGTCTACTTTTGTGCCAGTACCATGCTGTTTTGATTGTCAACACTTTGTAATGTATTTTGAAGTTGGGTAAGGAGATGCCTCCTACTTTATTATTTTTGCACAGTATTTTTTTAAGAATTACTTTATTTAACTTTATTTATCCATTTTTTAATTAATTTTAATTTGACCAGAGAGGTATAGAGGGATAGAGGGATAGAGTGAGAGAATGTATGTGTGTGTGTGCATGTGTGTGTGTGTGTGTGTGTGTGTGTGTGAGAGAGAGAGAGAGAGAGAGAGAGAGAAAAAAACTGCCAGGTCCAGGACTCAAACTGTGGTCAGCCAAGTGGGAGTCCAGCAGCTTTAACCACAACTCCACTTGCCAGACATGAACTTTATCATCTTAATACAGGGACTTTTCTGATTTCAGGCAAATTTTATTATTTATTTTCCTATTGTGAAGAAGTAATCAAATTCCAGTTGATTGGAATTGCATTGAATATGTAAATTAATTTAGATAGAACTTACATTTTGATTATATTGATTCTTTTTTTTTTTTTTTTTTTTTTTTTTGGAGAGTTTTTTGCTATAGGGCGCGTGCGCTCGCCAGACAGACAGAGAGAGACATAGAGACAGAAAGCGAGAAATCACCCCCCAGAGGGGATGGTCACGCCACAATCCCTTCTCCATTCTCCTCTCGGGATCTTGGGCACGCACGCACACGCGCCCGGCGTGAGTTGTAAGCCACCGGGTCCGAGACGCGAACCGCGGTCGACTACGTGGGAGTCCAGCGACATAGCCATTACGCTAACTGCTGGTTCCCTGTATTGATTCTTTTAACCCAAGAATATGGGATGTTTTTCCATTTTTTGGGGTATCATTTTCAATTTCTATTTTAGTGTTTCATATTTTCCTTGCCTTTCACCTCTTTGGATTGGCTTATTCCTAAGTACCTTACTCATTTTGTGGCTATTGTAAAAGAGATTGCTTTCTTCAATTCTGTCTCAGTCTGCTCATTGTTGGTTAATACAAATAGTAAAGATTTTTGTATATTAGTTTGTATCCTACTACTTTACTGAATTCATTTATGAATTCTAGTAGTTTTCTGTTTATCCCTTTGGTTTATCTACATATATAGTCATATTATTTGCAAATAGAGACAGTTTAGCTTCTTCTTTTCTTATCTGAAAGTCTTTTATTTTGTTCTCTTGTCTGATGGCATTGGCTAGGACTTCCAGTGCTACGTTGAAAAGGAGCAGAGAAGTGAGCAGCATTGTTTTGTTCCAGCTTTTAGTGGGAAAGCTTTCAAGTTTTCCCTATTTAGTATGATGTTAGTAGTGGGTCTGTCATATATTGTGTTTATTGTAATGAGGAATATCCCTCTACTCCCTATTTTGTGGAAAATCTTAATCATGAAGAGATGCTATATTTTATCAAATGCTTGTTCTGCATTTGTAGATATGATCACATACTTTTTTCTCTTTCTTTCTCTTAATGTGATGTATTACATTTATTGTTTTGCATATGTTGAACCATACTTGAATACCTGGGCTAAAGCCTACCTGGTCATGGTGCATAATCGTTTCCTTTTTTTCAGAGAGAAAGATTTTTGCTATAGGGTGCACATACTTGCCAGAGAGATAGAGACAGAAAGCAAGAAATGACTTCCCATGGGAGATGGCCACACCACAGTCCCTTCTCCAGTATCCGCTCAGGATTTTGAGCTTGCACGCATATGTGCCCAGTGTGTTTTAAGCCACTGGGTCTGGGACTCAAATCATGATCAACTGTGTCCAGCAATGTAACTATTATGCCACTTGCGGTTCCCAAATCTTAATGGTCTGTTGGATTAAGTTGGTCAGCATGTTGTTGAGAATTTTTGCATTTGTATGCATTCACGGATATTGGCCTATAGTGGGTTTTTTTTTTTTTTTTTTTTTTTTTCCTTGTTATATCCTTGTCTTGCTTTGGTATCAAGATGATGGGAACTTCATGAAATGAGTTTGAGAGGGTTCCTTGGTTTTGAATCTTAAGAAATGTTGTAGAATTGAGAAGTAAAGCCATCTGAAATGGCTTTTATTTGTTGGGAGATTATTAATTACTTATATAATCTCATTACTTTTTATTGGTCTATTCAGGTTTCTATTTCATCCTGATTCAGCCTAGATAATGTGTATGTTTCCAGAAATTTGTCTGTTTCATCTAGATTTTCTAGTTTCTTGACTAGAAAATCAAAATACTGTCTTTTGTAGTATTCTCTCATAATTTTTTGTATTTCTGGTATATTGGTTGTAATATAACTAGCTTAATTACTGATTTTATTCATGTGTATTTTTCTCTGTTTTTCTTTATTAGTCTAGCTAATGGTTTGTCAATTTTGCTTATCCTCTCAAAAACCAGCTTTTTGTTTCACTGACTTTTTGGTTCTTTTATTCTTTATTTCATTTATTTCAGCCCTCATCTTTACTATTTTTTTCCTTTAATTATTATTTATTTATTTATTTATTTTGCTCTCCAGTTCCTTGAGATGTGATGTTAATTTATTTGCCAGCTTTTTCTATTTTTCTTGTGAACACTAATGACTATAAATTTTTATCTTGTGACTGCTTTTAGTATGTCACAAAAGTTACAGAGAGTTGTGTGTTCATTATCATCAGTGTAAATGGATCTTTTGATTTTAGTCTTAATTTCTTCAGTAGTTGAAAGTCTTTCAGGAGTATGTTGTCTAGTTTCCATGTTTCTGTGTATTTTTAAGGGCTTTATTCTGTGATTGATTTTAAGTTTAATTCTGTTGTGGTTCAAAGAGATGTTGAAAATAGTTTTTATATTTTTTAATTTGTAGAGGCATGTTTTGTGGCCCATTATGTGGTCAGTCTTTGTAGATGTTCCATGTGGAGATGAGGAGAAAAAGTGTATTTTGTAGTTCCTGGAAAAAATACTCTATGTATATCTCCATGTCCACTTGGTTTATGGTATCAGTTAGCTCCAGTGTCTCTTTAATTTTGTTTAGATGATTTGTCCAATAGTGACAGTGAGTTGTTAAAATCCCCAACAATTGGTGTGTTACAGTCTGTATTTCCCTTTACTTACCAGTCTTTCTATTTATGATTGTTATATGTTCTAAGTGAATAATTTTTTTAATTTGTGTTTATTACACTTTTTATCCTAAAGTCTATTTTGTCTGATATCAATATGACAACTCCTGTCTTTTTCTTTTTTGTTTGCATGAAATGACATTTACCTGCCCTTCACTTTCAGTCTATGTATATCTTTGTAAATGAGACATGTTTCTTTTTATTATTATTATTCTCCTCATTTTTTAAACATTCAATCAATATATATCATTTTACTTGTAAAAAGAATTTACCCAACATGAAATACTTCTCAGACCAGTCCAGTTGAGAATACTTTACATGTTATCATCAACAGATAATAAACCATTTCTGTGTCCCACTAATGTCATGCCTCTCTATTTGTTCTCTTACTATCCTTCTCTATGCTCTTCCCTTCTCCTGCCCCATTCCATGCTGTCTTCAGAACCTCTAACTATTTTCACTATTTTTATGCCCTCCAATATTTTGATTTCTACCATAAAATGTGGATAGTCCATATATATTAAGTGGATACATACAATATCTTTCTTTTATATCCTGCCTTGCTTCACTCAGCAATAGATCCTCTATATCTGACCACTTTATATCAAATGCAAGGGTCTTGCTTTTATTTATGGCTGAGTAGTATTCCATAGCGTATATATGCCACACTTTTTCAATCTGTTCATCTGTTTGTGGACATTTGGGTTGGTTCCATGACTTAGCAATTGTGAATAATACTGCAATAAACATTGATGTGCAAGCACTTTTCTGACTGAGCATTCTCTTGTCCTTTGGGTAGCTATCCAGAAGTGGGATTGCTGGATCCAATGGTAGTTTCATCTGTAGATCTTTGAGGAACCTCCATATTGTTTTCCACAGTGGTTGAGCCAGTTTACATTCCCACCAATAGTGTAGGAGAGTTCCCTTTCACCACATTGCACCAACACTTATCACTTTTTATATTTTTAATCTTTGCCTTTCTGACAGGGGTTAGGTGGTATCTCATTGTGGTTTTAATCTGTATCTCTCTCATGATGAGGGATATTGAGCATTTCTTCATATGCTTTTTGGCTGTTCATATGTCTTCCTTAGAGAGATTTCTGTTCAGCTCATTTTCCCATCTTTTAATTGGGTTAATCATTTTTTTTCAAGTAAGCCAATTGAGTTCCCTGTGTATTATGGTTATCACTCTCTGGTCTGAGGCATATTTTACAAAAATGTTCTCTCATTCTGAGGGTTGTGGATTCACACATGTTACTATGTCCTTTGCTGTGCAGAAACTTCTTAGTCTTATATAGTCCCACCTGTCTATTTCAGGGATTATTGCCTGTGCTTTCGGAGTCTTATTTGAGAAGTCTTTTTTTTTTTTTTTTTTTTTTGCCTAGCCCAATATTTCCCAGAGTTTCCCCAGGATTTTCCACCAGTAGTTTTATGGTTTGAGGTCTTAGGTTCAGATCTTTGATCCATTTTGAGTTGACTTTTGTTAATGGTGAAAGATGGGAGTTCAGTTTCATCTTTTTGCAGGTGGATATCCAGTTTTTCCAGAATCATTTATTAAAGAGGTTTTCCTTTTCCTAATGGATTGACTGGTATCCTTTGTCAAAAATCAGTTAGCTGGGGGGACCAGCAGTTGGCGTAATGGCTATGTTGCTGGACTCCCACGTAGTCGACCGCGGTTCAAGTCCCGGACCTGGTGGCTTAGACTCATGCTGGGCACGTGTGCGTGCATGCCCAAGATCCCTAGAGGAGAACGGAGGAGAAGAGATTGCGGCGTGGCCATCCCTCCTGGGGAGTGATTTCCTGCTTTCTGTCTCTCTGTCTCTCTCTGTCTGTCTGGCGAGTGCACGTGCCCTATAGCAAAAACCTCTCCAAAAAAAAAAAAAAAAAAATCAGTTGGCTGGGTACCAGCAGTTGGTGTAATGGCTATGTCACTGGACTCCCACATAGTCGACACGGTTAGAGTCCTGGACCCAGTGGTTTAAACTCACACTGGGCGCATGTGCGTGCATGTCCAAGATCCCAAGAGGAAAATGGAAGAGAAGCAATTGCGGCCTGGACATCTCCCCTGGGGGGGTGATCTCTCACTTTCTGTCTCTCTATCTCTCTCTGTTTTTCTGGCGAGCGTACTCACCCTATAGCAAAAACCTCTCAAAAAAAAAAAAAGAAAAAAAAAAAGAAAGAAAGGAAGAAAGAAAGAAAAGAAAAAAAAAAAAAAAAAAAAAAAAACATCAGTTGGCTGTACGCTTTGGGGTTTATTTCTGGGGTCTCTATTCTATTCCATTGGTCTACTTGTCTGTTTTTGTGCCAATATCATGCTGTTTTGATTATCACAGCTTTTTAGTATATCTTGGGGTCAGTGAGTGATATGCCACTCACTCCACTCTTCTTGTGCAGGATTGCTTTGGCAATACGAGGTTTTTTATGATTCCAGACAAATTCTATGATTGTCTTTTCTAGATCTGCTAAGAATATCTCTGGTATTTTGGTTGGAATTGCATTAAATATGTAGATTAATTTGGGTAGAATTGCCATTTTAATTATGTTAATTCTTCCAATCTAGGAACATGGGATGTCCTTCCACTTTTATATGTTCTTTTCAATATCTTTTTAAAGATTTTCATAGTTTTCATTGTAAAGGTCTGCCGGGGACCAGCCTTGGCAGAGGTGGGTTGACTTGTCAGAGGCGGCACTGGAAGGAAAGACTGAGGCCTCGGTGCCTTTTCATGCATGTCCTGAGTTGGACACTCTCCCGAGATCTCTCTCTCTGAAGAGTGACAACTGCTAGGAATCATCATGCTTTTTTATTCAAAATGTGATACATGCAAGTAAACGGGTGAGGGGCTATGTGTTCTAGTTATCAATTCATAAAGTTTTAACAATAGGGATCATAAATTTCATTCAGGATTTGATTAAGGGTAGGTCTATTAATCATCGATACAGTTCAACAATTGTTTGATTGATGAAAGCAGGTTCTTAGGAACTTCAAGGAGTGCAGTTCCAGGAAATAGTTCCAGCAAGCAGAGTTAATTATCAGCCGATACTCGGCGGCAGCCATCTTGCAATTACTGGGTATGATGCTAAAAAAGAAAATCTCAAATATAGATATTAATTCTTATGGATCTCAATAAAGAATGATATTTATATAATTCTATAGAGATCTAAAATTTAATTAAAGGAATCCTAGTATATTTATCTATCCTGAGGGGGTGAAGTTATTGTTCACTTGGTGAGGGCGGGGACAGTTTTTACAACTGGCAGTAAAGTGACTAACAAGTTAACGAAAAACTTTAA
This sequence comes from Tupaia tana, assembly GCA_026018925.1. Lineage (NCBI taxonomy): Eukaryota > Metazoa > Chordata > Mammalia > Scandentia > Tupaiidae > Tupaia > Tupaia tana. The sequence continues at coordinate 83,436,146 of JAKSZU010000003.1, read as the reverse complement.
AGTGGGTTTTGGCCTAAGAAGTTATTTTTAAGCTTATGTTAAATGTATCTTGAAAGGTCTTCCAAAGGTCAAGAAGGACTTCAGCACATCCTCCATTGTGAACACGGGGATGAAGCGTTGTAATTAACAGTAGTGGTCAGGGCAAAGGGGAGTGGTTGGGGACTTTTGGGAAATCTTATCATATACTCAGGATGTATAAGAGAGCTATGTAATTCTTTTAAAGTAGTATATCAGGGAGTCAGAGGGGGGTCGCTTCCCAGCAAGGCTACCACAGTCTCTGGAGCATACAACAAGCGGCCTTACCAACATGCTGAGTTGACCCAAGCTTTGCTCATAGGTCGGGGGTGGGGGGAGACTTACAGCAGTAGCCTTGCCAACGTGCTGAGCCGACCAAAGCTGTGCTCAAAGGTCAAAGGCTCGAAACAGGTCCTGGGGCCCAAAGGTCTTTGAGTTCCTTCGTTAGGTTTATCTCTAGGTACCTTATACATTTTTGTGGCTAAAAGGGATTCCTTTCTTCGCTCTACTTCGTTCAACTTGTTCATATATAAAGATGCTATATGCTTTTGGATGTTGATTTTGTATCCTGCCACTTTACTGTATTCATTTATTACTTCAAGAAGTTTTTTCATGGAAGCCTTTGGGTCTTCTAAGTATACCATCATGTCATCTGTGAATAAACATATTTTGAACTCTTCTTTGCCTATTTGAATGCCTTTTATATTGTTCTCTTTCCTGATTGCATTACCTAAGACTTCCAGCACTATATTAAAAAGCCATGGAAAAAGGGGCAGCCTTGTCTGTACCAGTTTTTAGTGGAAAAGCTTTTAGCTTTTCACCATTTAGTATAATGTTAGCTATAAGTTTTTCATATATGGCTTTTATTGTGTTGAGAAATGACCCTTCTATAATATCTTACTGAGAGTATTAATCATGAAAGGATGTTGTATTATGTCAAATGCTTTCTCTACATCAACTGAGATGATCATATGGTGGTTTTTATCTTTCCTTTTGTTAATATGGTGTATTATATTTTTGGTTTTGTGTATGTTGAAACACTCTTGCATCCCTGGAATAAAGCCTATCTGGTCATGATGAATAATCTTTGTTATATGTTATTGGAGATGATTTGAAAGTATCTTGTTGAGAATTTTTGCATCCATATTCATCAGTGATATTGGTCTGTAGTTTTCCTTTTTTGTCATGTCCTTATCTATTTTGGGAAAGAGGATGATGGGGGCTTCATAAAATGAATTTGGAAGTTTTCCTTTCTTTTGAATTTTTAGAAAAAATTTGAGTAGGATAGAATTACCTCTTTCTTAAATGTTTTGTAGAATTCAGAAGTGAAGCTATCTGGACCTGGGCTTTTCTTTGTCAGGAGGTTATTTATTACTGATCCAATCTCATGGCTTGTTAGGTCTATTCAGGTTTTCTATGTCCTCCTGATTCAATCTTGGTAGATTATATGCATCCAGGAATTTGTCCATCTCCTCCAAGTTATCTTGTTTGTTGGCATATAGTCACTCATAGTATCCTGTAATGATATTTTGTATTTCTATTATGTCTGCTGTTCTGTTGCCTTTTTTTTTTTTTTTCTTGGAGAGTTTTTTTCGCTATAGGGCGCGTGCGCTCGCCAGACAGAGAGAGACAGAGAGACAGAAAATGAGATATCACCCCCTGGGGGGATGGTCACGCCGCAATCCCTTCTCCTCCATTCTCCTCTTGGGATCTTGGGCACGCACGCACATGCACTCAGCATGAGTTTTAAACCACCGAGTCCAGGAGGCGAACCGCGGTCGACTACGTGGGAGTCCAGTGATATAGCCATTACACTAACTGCTGGTTCCCTTATTTTGCCTTTTTTCATCACATATTTGATTTATCTAGTTTCTTTCTTTCTTCTCCTTTATCTTTCTAGCCAATGGTGTGTTGATCTTGTTAATCTTTTCAAAAAACCAGGTTTTTCTTTCATTTATTTTCTGTATGATTCATTTATTTTCTATTTCATTTATTTCTGCTTGAATCTTTATCATTTGTTTTTGCCTGGCATGTTTTTTTCCAATTCCCTGAGGTATCATGTTAGGTTATCTGTTTGCCACCTTTCCATCTTTTTTTAAAATTTTTATTTTACTTTATGTTATTTTTTTTCATTTACATTTTTTTCATTTTCTTTTATACGTTCAATCTCATTATTTAGCTTACAAAGTGAATATTTCAGCATATGAACATTTCTACCTCGTCCAGTTGATAAAACTATAAAATATCTTCAACAGATAATACCACATTTCTTTGTCCCATTAATGCTTTGCCTTTCTATTTTTCTTCTAAATATCCTTCCTCAGACCCTCCTCTTTCACACAAACTATATTTTGGTATTTACATCCATTTACTGTGTTTCTATATCCTTTAGTCAATCAGTTTCAGTCATAGAGTGCAGAAACTCGGTATATATTAAGTGGGGATGTATAATTTTTGAGGGTGTTTCTTAAAATTAATATTGAGTTTAATTTCATCATGGTCAGAGAAGATGCTGGATATAGTTTCTATGCTTTTGAATCTGTAAAGTCTTGATTTGTGTCCTAACATATGGTCAATATTTGAAAAGGTCCCATGCTGGGGTGAGAAAAAAATATATTCTGTGGTCTTAGGGTGAAAAGTTCTATAGATATCTATCAAGCCCATTCAATTTATAGTATCATTTAGGTCCTGTATCTCTCTATTTTTTGTCTAGAAGATCTGTCTTAAGGAGATAATGGGGTCCTGAGATCCCCAATAATTATAGTCTTTTCCCCTATCTCTCCTTTTAGTTCTGGCAATCTTCCTTCACATATTTAGGTGCTCCTGAGTTGGATGTATAGATATTTATAAGTATTTTGTCTTCTTGGATTACCCCATTTACTATTATATAGTGCCCTTCTTTGACTCTTCTTACCGTCTTTCTTGAAGCCTATTTTGTCTGAAATCAGTATCACAACTCCAGCCCTTTTTTGATTTCCATTTGCACGGAATATCTTTTTCCAGCCCTTCACTTTTAGTCTATGTATGTCTTTATCCATAAGGTAATAAGGTATGTTTCTTGTAGGCAACAGATAGAGGGTTTATTTATTTATTTTTTAGTCAATTTGGCCAGTCTGTGTCTCTTAATTGGAGAATTTAATCCATTAACATTCAACATTATTATCGATATTTCCAGACCTATTCCTATCATTCAGTGAGCCATTTTCTTGGTTGTTTTTTGTTCTCTTATAATTGTTCATCTGACTTTTTAGTTTTCCTGGTATAGCACTCTCTTCAGAACCTCTTGAAGAGCTGGTCTGGAATTGGTATTCTTTCAGATTTTGTTTATCCAAGAATATTTTTATCTTTTTTTCCCATATGACAGATAATTTTGCTGGGTATAGTATTCTTGGTTGAAATTGTTTTTCATTCAACACTTTGACTATATTTTCTTATTCTTTCCTTGCCTGTACTGTTTTGGACGAGATGTACAATGTTAGCCTGATGGGGTGACCTTTGTAAGTAACTTGATGTTTCCCTCTTGCCAATTTTAGTATCTTGTCTTTGTTGTTTTTGCCAATCTGGCTATGATGTTCCTTGGAGAAGATCTTGGGTTGATTCTATTTTGGATCCTATGTATTTCTTAGGTCTGGATATTTGAATGCCTTCTTAGGTTTGGAAAGTTTTCTTCCAGGATTTCATGAAATAAATGATCAATAACCTTATTATTTTCTTTCTCTTCTGGGATACCAATTATCTGAATGTTTGGGCACTTGATGGTATCCAGACTTCTTTGTATATTATCCTCATTTTGATGGGTTGCTTTTTCAATCTTCTTGATACTTTTTTCTAGGTCAGAGTTTTTGTCTTCTACTTCTAGATTTGATCTTCTGTGTGATCTAATTTACTTTTAATACTTTCACGGGAGGTTTTGATTTCCTGAATCACATTCTTCATCCCTAACAGTTTCATCTGATTCTTTTTTAAAGTGTCTATTTCTTCTTTCAAATCATGAAAGGACTTCCTCATCTCCTGGAGCTCATTGTCTCTTTTCTCTTGCATCTCAGTTAGTTTGGTCACTATGAATATTCTGAATTGCTTATCCAACATCCATTGTGTTGTCTGTGGGTGATGTGGGATTGACCTTTTCCCTTGGGGGAGAGACATTTTGCTGGTTACTCAGGTTTCTTGTGCCTCTACGATTGTTCCTAGTCATCTGCTGGTCTATATGTTCCTTCCTAACTTATTCAAGGTAACTTGGAGTGTTTAAAGGTGTGTAGGGAATAAAAAATTGGCTATCTCTGTTCTTTTCTGCCTCCCTGTTGCTCAGCAGTACCCTACATTGTTGTCATAGGTCCTGGGTAACCCAAATTTCTCTCTGTTTCTAAAGAGTGTTTAGCTTCCAACTGGGCTAATGAGCTTCACCTTAGATCATGCACTGCGCACTGCTTACTATTCAAAACACAGAAGTTCTGACAGTCTGAAGGAAAGTGGAGGGGATGGGTTGAGCCACAGTCCCAGCTGTTAGGGCCTGCAGCCACAGGCAGCCTGGTGTCTGGTAATGCCACTTGAACCCAAAGAGGCATGTTTCTTTTATGCAACACATATAGGGTTTCTGTTTTTTATCCATTGATCCAATCTGGTTTTTTTAGTTGGGGAATTTAATCCATTAATGTTCAAAGTTATTATTGATACATGTGGGCTTATCGTTTTCATTTTGTTACCTCCCCTTGCCCTGGTTGTTTTGTGCTTCCTTACTTTTGTTTATCTCCTTTTAGTTTTTAAGAGGTTTTATTCCCTTAAGTATCTCCTGAAGAGCTGGCCTACTTTTGGTTAGTTTTTTTTCAGTTTTTGTTTATCTGAGAATGATTTATTTTTAAAATTTAACCAGAGAGGAACATAGACAGAGCGGGGAAGAAAGTGAGAAAGCAAGTCGCAAGGTCCAGAACTCAAACTGTCTTGGCCATGTGGGAGTCCAGTGTCTTAACCACCACATCACCTGCTGGCCCCTTTTTAGTCTATAGTCCTGCCCTCCTTCTTATTTCCTTCTGGAGTCTGATAGTATGAATGTTAGATCTTTTGTTATAAGTCTTCACCTCCAAGTATGGGGTAGTTGAGGTGGAAAACAAACAAACAAACAAAAATAAGGAACTCACCAATATGAAACTCTTTGGGTCCTGAAGTTCTTACTGGCCTATTGTCTTCTTGTGACCTTTCAAAGCTTTCTTCAGTTTGTTTTATATTAAGTCCAACGTTTTTTGTTGTATTTAGTAGAAGTAATAAGGAAAAGTTTATGTACTCTATCTTCCTAGAAGCAAAAGTCACTCGTAGATTGAATTTTTAACTTCAGAAATTTAATTTAGGGCCAATCCATGGCATGGTGGTTAAGATGGCTAGATCTCACGTGGCTAATTGTGCAGTTAAAGTTCTGAACCTGGTGGATTAAAAAGCATGCCAGGCACAAGTGTGTGCATTCCCAAAATCCTGAAAGGAGGAGGAAAAAGGAGAGAAGTGACTGTGATATGGCCATTCCCTATGAGGGATGCTTTCTCACTTTCTCTTCATCTTACTCTTTCTGTCTCTCTCTGGCAAGCACACATGCCCTCAGGCAAAAATTTTTAAAAAATTTTAAAAAAAGAAGAGAAAAAAAAAAAAGAACTTTAACATTTGGAATTTAGAAATGTTTCAATTCGTCCGTGTTTCAATGGATTCATTTTGTTTGGAATGACAATGAAAGAAAACTTGCATGACCAGGATCATCTTTAAGAATAGTCATTCGTGGGACTAGCAGTTAGCGTAATGGCTATGTCGCTGACTCTCAAGTAGTCAACTGTGGTTTGAGTCCCAAATTGGGTGGGTTAAACTCATGCTAGGTGCATGTGCATGCATGCCCAAGATCCCAAGAGGAGAATGGAGGAGAAGGGATTGTGGAGTGGTCATCCCCTGGGAGATGATTTCTCACTTTCTGTCTCTCTGTTTCTCTGTCTTTCCGATGAGCACACGTGCCCTATAGCAAAAACCAAAGGAAAAAAAAAAAAGAATAGTCATTTGCTAAGCTTACCTTGAAAATATCTGTAGAATAGAACATGTTCTGCTTAGTGTAGTTTTAGTAGGACACTATCACAACTTCACAGAGAACTTAAATCACATACCTCAAGAACTGGACATCTATGTATAACCTTCCCTGAAGAAATATTTTTAAGGTTTTTTGTCATAGAGCACATACTCTTTTTTTTTTTTTTTTTTTGGAGAGGTTTTTTGCTATAGGGCGCGTGCGCTTGCCAGACAGACAGAGAGAGACATAGAGATAGAAAGCGAGAAATCCACCCCCCCCCCCCAGAGGGGCTGGTCAAGCCACAATCCCTTCTCCTCCATTCTCCTCTCGGGATCTTGGGCACGCACGCACACACGCCCGGCGTGAGTTTCAAGCCACCGGGTCCAGGACGCGAACCGCGGTCGACTACGTGGGAGTCCAACGACATAGCCATTAAGCTAACTGCTGGTTCCCGAGCCATACTCTTTTGAGAGAGAGAGAGAGAGAGAGAGAGAGAGAGAGAGAGAGAGATGGCAAGAAGGAAAGTGAGAAATCATTCCTGTGTGTACGATGGTAAGATCCCTTCTCTTCCTGGGATTTTGGCTACACATGCATATGTGCTTGGCATGCGTTTCAAGCCTCTGAGTCTGGAATTTGAACCACAGTTGGCCATGTGGGAGTCCAGTGGCTTAACCACAATGCCACCTGCTGCCCTACCTCCAAGTAATTTCATTCAAAGTAAGACAATTATTTATACCTTCAAAGTATTCATTTTTAAGTATTTCAAAATATAATGGATAGTAAACATGTTAACGATAGTTTCTGTGAACCACTCCCAAATATGTTCCCCTTGAAGAAAAATGCACAGCATTTTATATATTAGAAAAAAATAGTAGTAGTTATTTTGAAGATATTTTAGTAATATTTATTCACAGTGGACCCTTGAAAGAGACATAAAAACTTTTGATATTATTTCTCCTTACTATCTCCCCTTTATTGCTTATTGTAGGTCCATGGAATAAATATGGATAATTAAGAAAAAAATGTTTTAAAAACGAATATCATTTCACATTAAAATACTATATTTAATAAGAATGGAATTTGCATTTAGTTGAACCAAAACTTGTATTTGAATATATTTGTTACAGTCGAAATAGACAGATTTACACATAGAGTATTATTATTTTAATTTTGGACCACTCTCCATGTGGTAAATACAAGTAATTTCAAATAGGCTAAACAAAAAATAGTCATATTGAGGAAAAATGCATGTTGTATGTGATAAAGTGTTTACATTGATTGGATTATCTGAAATTCTTGAATTTATGCTTTAGTGTTTGTCACTAATATTAAAATATTATTGGTCAGTAGTTCTTCCATATTTTTTTCTTATTTTCTCAGAGTACTGTGAAATGTTTACAGAGACATTTATGAAAAGATGGTGTTGAAATTATTATAATAAATACTAACAAGATAGCTTTGAGCAGAGAACTGTATGTATTTGAACTCCAAAGACAGCAAATTACTGATACTGCATGTAAGATTTCCTGTGACCTAACATACTATGCCCGTGACTCTTTTTTGTGTATAGGTAAATTATATTTTAAAGCAATAAGTTATTTTTATACTCATTTTAATAAGTTACATGGGACCAACAGTTAGCATAATGGCTATGTCGCTGGACTCCCATGTAGTCAACCGCAGTTCAAGTCCCAGACACAGTGGTTTAAACTCACACCGGGCGTGTGCGTGTGTGTCCAAGATCCTGAGAGGAGAATGGAGGAGAAGGGATTGCAGCATGGCCATCCCCCCTGGGGGGTGATTTCTCGATTTCTGTCTCTCTGTCTCTCTCTGTCTTTCTGGCGAGCATATGTGCCCTATAGCAAAAACCTCTCTAAAAAAAAATAATAATAAAAAATGTTATATTGGGGTCAGTCAGTAGCATACTGGTTAAAGTGGCTGGATCCCACATGGCTGACTGTGTATTCTGAGTCCCGGACCTGGTGGCCTAAAAGATACACAGGGTAAATGTACATATGGGTGGAGAAAATGGAGGAAAAAGGATTGTGGCGTGATCATCCCCCTTGGGAGGTGCTTTTTCACTTTCCCTCTCTCTGTGTCTCTCTTTGGCAAGCACATATACTTCCTGGCAAATATTTTTTTAGAAAATATTAATTTTGAATAAATGGATAGATAAGATTGTGTCATCAATTAAGGTAGCATTTTTAAACATTTTTTTCCAGAGTGTGCATATCATCACCAGAGAGAGAAAGAAAAAGTGAGGAAGCACCCTCATTGAACATAGTTATGCTGCAATCTTTCTCTTTTTGGGATTTTGAGCATAAATCCATATGTACCCAGTGTGTTCCTCAAGCTATCAGATTTGGGATTCCAACTGGTCAATCAGCCATATGGGATCCAGTCATCTTAATTACCAGTTATGGGCTAGTTCCAAAATACTTCTTAAGCACTAACTATACGTAAGGTACTATAGACATAATGGCAAAAGAGAACTTGAAACCAGCTTGGTGGTGCAGTGGTAATGTGCTGCTCTAGCAGTGCTGGATCCATATGGAAGATTGTAGGTTTGGTGCCCCCAGCTGATCTGTACATGCCAGGTATACATGCATAGGAACCTGCCTGGTTAGGAAAGCTAGGGGGGAATCGTGGCCTGAAGACCTTGTTGAAGGTGCTTGTTTTTCTCTCTGATACCCTCATAAAACTGAATAAACTAAAGAGAAAGAGAACTTATCTCCAAGCAGATAGCCTGATAGACAAGGATATTTCTTTTTTTTTTAAAGAATTATTTTATTTTAACTTTATTTATTATTATATCATTATTATTTTTCAGTTTTGATCAGAGAGAGACAGAGAGAGAGAGAGAGAGGAAGTGAGAAAGCAAGCCACCAGGTCCAAGACTTGAACCGTGGTCGGCCATGTGGGAGTCCAGCGCCTTTAACCACCACGCCATTTGCCAGCCCCTGGACAAGGATATTTCAATAGGATAATATATGCTCTAATAGGGAAAGGTCAAGGTACTATGAGAACCCATCGAAGGAGCCCAACCCAGTCTAGGAAGGCAGGTGGATAGGGTTAGGGAAGGCCTGCTGAAGGAGATAATCTGAGACAAATCAGTGAGGATTAATCAGGCTAACTAGTGGAGTAAAAGATGAGGGTGTTTCAGTCTAAAGAGGGAGGTAGGTAGAGTGCATTGGAAGATTTGAATTTTTATTGTGTCTAGAGTTGAATGTGCATTTGTTTGGGATTGGACAAATAGAGGGGAATTAATGAGAGATGAACCTGCATTGTAAATAGAGGCTTAATCCTACAAAGTTGTATAGGACATGCTAAGGAATTTGAACCACTATGTATAATGAGGAGACACAGGAAGTGTCATATCTAGAACAGGCAAGATGGTAGTTTTTATTAATATTTACATATAAAGATGACTTTTACAATGGAAATTTTACCTATGAGTAGAAGCTATAAAATATTGGGTTGTTGGAAAAGTCATGACACATTGTTGCATAGAAAAAACAGAAAGAATACATTGTGACTTTTCCAATAGCCTGATACATAGATGGTCCTGGTTTAATTAAGGAATTTGGATCCCACATGGCTGACCACAATTCTAGTCCCAGCCCTGGCCCCTTGAAAAACATACTGGGTGCATGTGCCTGACAGGACCAGGAAATGGAGAAACGGATTATTGTTATCCCTGTCTCTGATAAGTACATGTGTTCTCTAGCAATAAAAATAATAATAATAATAAAAGCATTCTACTAACATAATATTGTCTTCTGCTTAAAAACTTCACATACACCTAAAACAACATGTTTTAAAACAGTGAGTTGTTAAAGTTAGAAAGAACTTTAGAGATGATTTAGCCCAACTCTTTTATTTTACAGATGGCCAGAATGAATTTAACTAGTTGCAAAACCAGAGTCAGACATCTAATTTACTGATCTACAGTTTGCCTTTAAAACAAACAAACAAACAAACAAACAAAACTAACTGACACTGCTACTAATAATATCATTCATTGAGTACTTACTAGTGCCAGGTACTTTGCCAAGAGCTTACACATTTTAACTAATTAGTTCTCATAATAAGCCTATGAAGAAAGTTCTATTAAAATAGCCATTTGTAGTTGAGAAAACTAAGGTACAGAATGCGTATCTTGTCCAAGGTCATACCTTTAACAAATTTCGTACAGCATTTACTCAGATTCAGGAGGTCACATTCTTAACCACTAATTTCATTCTGTTGCACTCCATTCCTTAAGACTCTATTTAAAATGATATCTACATAATGTATCATGCTAAAAATTCTGAGACCGAATTAGATACCTGATCTTATTTACTCTTAGTTCCTTCCATCACTCGTGGTAGAAAATACTATTATGTTTAAAGTTCTGTTTGAGTATATTTAATTTTTAATTTTTTAAAAATCTTATGGTGGTTAAAGCAAGTAATTGCCATTTTTGTATCATCATTGTTCACTGGAACAAGCTTTGTATGAAATCGGTTTGTCATTGATGGACCACTGTAATAAATCCATTTGTACAGATAATAACGTAAGAAATTACTAGTCATTTGTGCATTTGCCTATCTCTTTTCAACATTTAAATTAAAAAAAATATATAATCTACTTTTCTGGGGGGTAACTTCAGAGCATCTACCACATGGGTATAGGCAATGGGGATTCAACGTTTCTTCTGAGAAGAAAATATAAGTGGGATTTTCTATAACTCTAAGATAAAAACCAAGATTTCAAGCAACACTATTACTTCTCCCATAGCCCTTGCTTTTTAAAAATCCAAACTTCCGAGATTAAACTGAATTTTCATTGAAATTCACCACAGTCCCCTCTGCAGCTGTGGTCTCAAAATACCATTTCTGCATTTATTTTAGCCCATGGAATAACTGTGCTGAGAAACCACAGAGCCAATCAGACTCAAAATGCCTCAAATCCTTCCTGCTTTGGAGTTTTCCATCTTCAGATCAAAGCATTTCATGCCCGTCAGCAACTTTTTAATGCATTTGCTTCTCGTATGCACAACTTCCATTTAAAGACTCTCCTTGGCTGATTCTCTGATGAAGTTGTCTGCTTGCCAGGAGAGCAACACTAATGCAGAAGTTAAAAAGGAAACTCTGAGAGTTGATTTTTCAGATAATGTCCAACTTCAGTTTTGGAGAAACCACTGTTCTTCACACCAGAGACAAAGAAATTGGTTTTCTAGTCTGTAAACCCTGTGGAGATAGCAGAGATGAATACGAATGACTTAGGTGAGAACCTTATTTAGGAAGAGAATTAAAGAGTGTATAGAAATAATTACTGAAATCTATTGAAATAATGTCATGTTCTTAATAAGGGACTGAAAAGTAGTTTTATTTGTTTTAACTTAAGCATGCCTAGGTGCAACAAAGTTGAAAAACTTGGATTTTTTTTTTTTTTTTTTTTTTTTTTTTTAATTTTGACAAAAGGTTTGTGTACTCACTGGAGATAGATAAAGGAAAAGCAAGCAAGCACCTCTCATGATGGATGGTCATGTTGTAATCTCTCCTCATCCATTTCTCCATCCCACTTGGAATTTGGGGCACCCATGTACATGCATCTGGTATGTTTCTTGAGTCACTGGTCCAGGACTTGAATTACACGGTCAGTCATGTGGGATCCAGCCACCTTAGCTACACCACTGTGTGGCCAAGACTTTTAATTTTTTTTTAATCTTAGTATCATTATAAAACTCTGAATTGACTTGAAGAGTCTCAATTGCCTTATTTTAATGGAAGGAGAAATGATACATGTACAATAGATTTGGGGAAAAAAATTTCCAAGAGCAGTAATCTTTTGGAAAAAATTAATATTTATGACTTACAGGAAAGTAACAAAAGCTAACATAAAAGTTTTCTTTGCTGTGTTTAACTTTTGCTCACAATCAAATCAGGCCTTATAATAAAAATCATTATGATAAAAGGGGGAAGGACAGCAAACATTATTTGGCCTTTGTAACTTCAAAAATAATAAATTGAGGGCTTATGTTTTTATTGATATGCCTTACATTCATGGCAAGTCACATAAAACAATTTTTGCTATAGCAGATTTTCTTTATCCATTCATATGTTGAAGAACACTTCAGTGGAATCTATTCATTATTGTGAACAGTGCTGCAATAAACATTAGGGTGCAGATATCTCTATGACATACTGACTTCCTTTCCATTGAATATATGCCTAGAAGTGGGTTGTTGGATCATAGGGAAGGTGGACTTTTAGTATTTGAAAAGGTCCCATATAGTTTTCTATAAAGGCTATACTCATTTGCAATACATTCCCACCAAGAGTGTAAAAAAGTGGCCCTTTTATCCTCATCCTTACTAGCATTATTTTTTGTTAATAGCCCTCTAACTGGAGTGAGATAATAATCTTATTGTTTTGATTTACATTTCTCTGATGATTAGTGATGTTGAACACTTTTTTTCATATGCTGGTTTGGCTATTTGTATATTTTTGTTTGCAAATTGTTTATTCAGATCACTTGCCTATTTTCTGAATAGAATTATGTTTTACTGCTGCTGAGTTGCTTGAGTTCCTTATATATTCTAATTACTAATCCGTTGTTGAATGTATAGTTCACAGGCATTTTGCCCACTCTGCAGGTTGTCTCTTCTCTATGTTAAATGTTTCCTTTACTTTGTAGAAGTCTTTGATACAGTCCTATCTGTCTGTTTTTGGAATTGTTGCCTGTACTTTTGAGTTCTTCCCAAAAGCTGTTTGCCCAGAACAGTGTTGTAAGGTATTTCTATTATATTTTCTTCTAGTAGTTTCATAGTTTTAAGTCTTATGTTTATGTCTGTAAGCCATTTAAATTTTTTGTATAGGGTAAGAAATAGGTATCTAGTGAAATTTCTATTTTTGAAAGCTGCATTTTTTTCTCTGCTTCTTCAAATCATAGTATTTTTCTGCTAAATAAAATTTAGGTTACATATCTTTACTGGTAATTGGTAATATTCTTATATTTTATTTTGTTATTTTCCCTAAATTCACTACAATTCAGATTCAGTATTTCATTGATAATGAGTGAACTGACTAACTTATTTACTGAATATTCATTCTAAACTATGTAATATTTATAAATATACAAAATGTAGAAATAATTTCTCACATTTCCTAGTAGTTTCCATTTCACAAATGCTAGAATAACTAAGACCTAGGTGAACTTTCTATTACTACATGTCCTTTCTTTTTAAAAAAATATTTATTTAATTTCATTTATCATTATTATTTTTTAGTTTTTTTTTTTTTGCGACAGGGCACACGTGCTTACTAGAGAGACAGAGAGAGAAAGAGAGAAAGTGAGAAAGCAAACCACCTGGTCTGGGACTCAAACTGTGGTTAGCCATGTGGAAGTCCAGCACCTCAACCACAATGTCACCTGCTGGCCCCACATTTTCTTCTTTCTGTTGTAAGAATTATAGTTTCTGAAATGGTGAGCAAATCTGGATATTTATAATTTACTTTTACTTTTGAAGGGAGCATTTTATGAAGGACGACAGAATGAAGAAGTATTTTGCAAGAAGAGCAAGGCTTGGTTTGATAGAGCATTGAGTCTACACATGTAAAAAGAGAGCATCTCTCTTGACTTTACATAAAGTGTTTCCTTAGCCTTAGATTTGTTTTTCTTGTGTTTTTGACATAGCAAAGGGAAAAAAATTAGTGCACTCACAAGACCACTTTTACAACTTACAATGTTCTCATAGAACTATGGTTTTTATGTGTTTCATAGACTTATCAGTTCTGTAAAGTGCAAACACTTTATGTCTACAAAGGCTCAAAATCAAAGGATTTTAATATCAGCCACAGGTGAGAAAGAGATCTAGAATGTCAGACTACAGTGACCCCAAACTAATTGCTGACTAGCTGAAAACGTGTATATTTTTCAGCAATTAGTGGAGAGATCAATAGAAACATATATGTTTAATTAGCCATGTGGTTTGTTTTACTGGCATTGGCGCTGTCTATCCCACTCTGCCAGGCTTTTGGGACTTCACAAGTTTACACACACACACACACACACACACACACAAACTCTTCATCTGTTTTGTGTACATAGACATACTTCATGCCTTTTGATTGTTCAGAAAAATGAGACTTAGAAAATGAATAAAAACAGCAGTGAACTTTCCAGGTTTTTTAATATTATTTTTAAAAGAATTATTTAACTTCATTTATTTAAATTTGATCAGAGTTGCGAAGAGAGAGTGAGAGAGTGAGAAAGCAAGCTAGCAAGCTACCAGGTTCAGGACTTGAACCATGGTTGGCCATGTGGGAGTCCAGTGTACTTAACCACCATGTTACCTGCCAGCCTCAAGAGTTCCAGTTTTTTTTGGGTTTTTTTTGAGAGGTTTTTGCTATAGGGCGCGTGCGCTCGCCAGACAGACAGAGAGAGACATAGAGACAGAAAGCAAGAAATCACCCCCCAGGGGGGATGGTCAAGCCACAATCCCTTGTCCTCCATTCTCCTCTCGGGATCTTGAGCACACACACACACGCGCCCGGCGTGAGTGCTAAGCCACCGGGTCCAGGATGCGAACTGCGGTCGACTACGTGGGAGTCCAGTGACATAGCCATTACGCTAACTGCTGGTCCCAAGATTTCCAGTTTTTAAAGAGCAGGAGGATGAAAAGTGTTGATTTCAAATGTGTAAAGTGCACTGTTTTAATTTATTTTCATATGACAGGTAATGTGTTAGAAACAAATGTCAAGAAAATTTTATAATACTTCTCATGACTAACATCTTACCAAACTGTTTTTTTTTTTAAAAAAAGTATTCATTTATTTTACTTTTTTTTCTTTTTAAAGATTTCTTTATTTAATTTTACTTATTATTTTCTAATTTGTTATAGGGTATGTACACTCTCTCCAGAGAGAGACACATAGAGAGATTGAGAGGGAAAGTGAGAAGGCAGGCTGCTAGGTCCAGGACTTGAACTAAGATCAGCTATGTGGGAGTCCAGTACTTCAACCAACATGCCACCTGCTTACCCCTGTTTATTTTCTTTATTCATAATAGAGCACGTGTATATGCATATGAGAGAGAGATAAGAAGACGTGTACCTGTCACAGGATCTAGTCACACTTTAGTCCATTTAATCACGGGTACATTTGTGCTTGCCCTGCATGTTTTCAGACTGACCAGGCCAGCATTTGAACCATGGTTACCATGCAAGATCCAGTAGTGTATTACCACTGTGCCACAGTGCTGGCCACATTTACTTTTAAATGAAATTTTAGACTGACCATGTAGTGCTGTGGGTAAGGGCAGTCGCATATAGGGAGCCAGATCCCACACGGTCAACTGCAATATGAACCTCGAGTAGGCAGCTCGAACAACATGCTAGGACTCCATCTATGTCCCAGCTGATCCATTGTATTCCGGCCGTGTCTGGATTACAGAGCAGACGCCTTATTGGCGAGTTCTTTGTATTAATTATTTTATCCCTTTTATTGACATCTTATCTTTTTCTTTTTATAGAAAAGTTTCTAATCAAGACATATCATCCTTATTTCAGGAACCTACTGTGAAATGACTTTTTCTTTTCTTTCTTTTTTTTAATTCAAATTTATTTATTTACATTAATTCATTGTACTTCATTACAACATACAAAATGAGATTTTCCATCCAGAGTACACTGTATATTGGCTCACATGACTTTTTCAAGCAAGAAAACCTAAATATCACAACCCTCAGATTTTTATGAGTCCTTTTTATGTAGCAAAATATTGCTACATCCCCTATCATATCTGTCAGACATGTTTTTCAGGATGGTAGTGAAAGTTCATAAGAATTGACTTAAGTACTCACTGTTGACTCTAGAACAATTAATTCAAATTGCATGCCCCAAATCCTGACAGGATGGAGAAATGAAGGATAAAAGATTTTGGTGGGACCATGTTGTATTGAGGGCTCTTTTTCTCTCCCTGATGAGGATATATGTTCTTCAGCAATTTAAAAAACTTATAAAATAAATGAGAGAAATTTTTTATTAATGTATCTATTTTCTAGTCTTTGGTTAGTCGTATGAAGGTTAAAATACAGTTTTAATTAACATGCATATGGGATTCATATAAGTGCACTCAGGAGAGACCAGGCTACTTGGGAAATAAATAACTTAGACCTGCTTACTCGTCACATAAAATACATTTTGAAAATAGCTCATGGATCTATAGTTGACATTCCACATGTTCTGGTTCTTCACTGGGGAATCAGATGCGTTGTGTTGTTGGTAATGCATCCTATGTAGTTGAGCCTGGGATGGCTGCCTCTGCACTGAACATGTACATAACTTTTTATCTTTATAATTATTCCCTAAATAATACAGTATAATAACTATTTACACAGCAGTTTTATTGTATTATGTATTATGAGTAATCTGGAAATGATTTAAAGTATATGGTATAAGCTACATTGTATACAAATATGACACCATTTAATATGAGGGACTCTAACATCTGCAGAGTTTGGTATCCATGATGGTCCTGAAACTGATCCCCCAAGAATACCAAGGGAAAACTGTGTTTTATTAAAGATGAGCCCACAGAATATGAATGTGGATTATCCATATAAAAATGATAGTATCTAACTAGACCTGATGATTTCAAGAATGGTTTCGAATTCAAGCTTAGTATTTAAGTTCTATACAGTTGGCTTTCAATATAATTAGCACTCTAAGAAATCTGTGATGTACGATATATCCTTTTACTCTGCCAAACAGCTGAAGCCATAGCCCCAACAAGCTATTGAATGCAAGTTACTTCTGAGAGCTTTATAAAAAAGTCTTTTTTTCTTTTTTTCTGGAGAGATTTTTGGTATAGAGCGTGTGCACTCGCCAGAAAGACAGAGAGAGACAGAGAAACAGAAAGTGAGAAATCACCCCCCAGGGGGGATGGCCATGCCACAATCCCTTCTCCTCCATTCTCCTCTTGGGATCTTGGGCATACACGCACACGCGCCGGGCATGAGTTTAAGCCGCCGGGTCCAGGACTCGAACCGCGGTCGACTACATGGGAGTCCAGCGACATAGCCATTACGCTAACTGCTGGTCCCAAGAGTCTTTTTTCCTATTCATGAGATATTAACTCTGTCTACTCCAAAAGCTTTCTTGGAAATGTGAAAAGGTTTAGCAATTCTTTCTCAGCCTGTCAATTATCTCACTGGTAATATGCTAAGTACCTCTTCCCTTGCTAGAACTCCATGCAGGTCCCCAGCTAGCCCATTCTGGACAGGCTGTGTCGTGTCTGCATTTCAGAAAGCAGAAGCCTATTAGTGCTTACCTTTTTATAGAAAAGTTACTAATTATAATATATAATCCTTATCATTTCACCCATGTCATTTTCAAAAATTACAGTGAAATGACTTTTTTCAGGCAAGGAAACCTAAATATCACACCCCTCAGATGTTATGAGTCACTTTTATGTGCAAAATATCAATAACCTTTTCTATCAGATCAGTAATGTTCTGTGGGGCATATTTTTTCTGGATGACAGTGAAAGCTAATAAAAATTTGACCAAAGACTCACTGTTGACTCTAGAACCATTAATTCAAATTGCTCTGTCTTTGATTAGCCCCAAAACTCATGGTGCCTCCCCACCCCCAGTTTCTTCAACAACTGTAATTAATTACAGAATTTTGGCATTGATCTTTCCACCAAGGCCATGAATACTCTTTGAATGAATGACAATTATTTCTTTGTGTTAAGTCTTTGTGCCTTGAGGCTATAAAAATTTCTTAGTTGCTTTTCTTCACATTCTTCAAAGCTTTCTCTTTCAACTTTGGGCTAAAAACAACAAGACAGAACAAGATCCATTATCTGGGTCTGTGGGTTAATCTGTATTCAAATGCCTGATGATTATAGCACTTAAACCTGTTTATCAAAGCACAGGGCTTTTGGAAAAAGTGTTTTGGAAAGTTGTGACTGTAAGGATAGAAACCACTCTGTGCTACCGAAGTATTTGGATCAGGCAGCCATTCAACCCATGGACTGTTTGAACAAAGGTTAGGTCCTCATAGAATAAAATAAAATGGGGAAAAATGCCAAAGATCAGAAAACAGTAGGATTAGTTGTCTATTTTATTGTCCTGGGATTCTGTTTTAAGATTATGAAGGATCAAAGGGAGTTTTCACCTCTTTTTGTTTGGCATCTAGTACCTATTCCCAACTAGTGCTGCAGGGTTTATCAGTACCTTATGAAGATTCAAGCTTTGTGTAAACTAAACCTTTATCCTCTCATTTCATCGTTTTAAAGTGGAAACCACCCAAAACTTCTTCCTCCTAATCTTTCTGTCTTTACATGGCAACAAATCACAATTATTGCTCTACTTTCTTTTCTGTTCTCTGACTTCCTTATCCACCCCTCCATCTTGTTCCTTTTCTCTACTCTCTCTCTCCTTTTCTCTACCTGCCCTGTTCTCATAGGTGCAGTCTAGAGGGTTTTGAAAACCATGCCAAGGAATTTGCTTTAACCTACTCTAGACAGTACTGTTGCGGGATGGCTTCTTGTTTTTTTTTTTGGAGAGGTTTTTTTGCTGCAGGGCACGGGCGCTTTCCAGAAAGACAGAGAGAGACAGAGAGACAGAAAGAGAGAAATCACTCCCCAGGGGGATGGCCATACTGCAATCCCTTCTCCTCCATTCTCCCGTTGGGATTTTGGGCACACACGCACACGTGCCTGGTGTGAGTTTAAGTCACGGGGTCTGGAATGTGAATCGCAGTTGACCACATGGCTGTCCAGCAACATAGCCGTTATACCAACTGCTGGTCTCACAAGATGGCTTCTATGATATCCAGGTTCTTAGTGTTTTGGATGAAGAATTGAATTAAACATGCCAACAGTGAAAGGAAAAGATAGTTTATTAAGTAAAAGTGAAAGTACACTCTGAGAGGTAGGAGTAGGACTGAGTGAACAGAGAAAAGAGTACCTCGAAAGCCCTGTCAGTTGTATTCTGTGAGATTTATAATTTTTTAATCTAGGTCATATTGGTTGATCATTGGCTGGGTCCACTGATTGTTCACATCTCATTGGCTCTATCAAATATGGATTGGCCCACTGACTCATCTCATTTGCTATATCAAATGTGGCTTAATCAGCTAGATATCTCCCACTGATCTTCTGACTACATTACTCTGGGCAGGGAATATTCTGTTTTGCTTCTTTTTTCTATCTAACCACATGGGCAGATGCTCCAGCCCCCTTACCTGCTTCCATTTTCTTTCCTTTTTTAACATAATTGATTTTTTTTGAAAGAATTATTTTATTTAACTTATTTATTTATTTATTTTAATTTGACCAGAGAAGGACAGAGAGAGAAAAAGAGAGAAAAATTAGAAAGCAAGCTGCCAGACCCAGGACTCGAACCATAGCCACCCATGTGGGATTCCAGCACTCTTAACCACTATGCCACTTGCCAACCCCAACCCACTTCCATTTTCTAGCTTTCTCCTGCCTCAATAGGAAGCTACTTAAACTGAGTTGATCTTGATATTTTAGGTCATTGGCAAAGTCATGATATATTTTTCTATGCAAAAATGCATCAACCTGGGAACCAGCAGTTAGCGTAATGGCTATGTCGCTGGACTCCCATGTAGTCGACCGTGGTTCGCATCCCGGACCTGGTCGCTTAAAACTCATGCCGGGCGTGTGTGCGTGCGTGCCCAAGATCCCGAGAGGAGAATGGAGGAGAAGGGATTGCTGCGTGACCATCGCACCTGGGGGGTGATTTCTCGCTTTCTGTCTCTATGTCTCTCTCTGTCTGTCTGGTGAGCGCACACGCCCTATAGCGAAAACCTCTCAAAAAAATAAAAGGATCGACCTAATAGTTTCCTTTCTTCCAGATACACTCCTACTAAGGATCTCAGAAATAGCTACTTTTACATGAAACTATTGTGACCTCAAACTACATGCAACATGGTTTCCTTGATGAACTGCTATAATTGTGAAGGTCATGATTATCAGTATTACTGATTCAAAGATTCTTGGTTAAATTCCTTCCTTTGAGTCTTACATGATCTCCTTTCTCTTTATTTTCCTTTGCCCTGACATTTACTCTGAAATTCTAATTTCAAAGGGCCCATATGAAACACAACCTCTCCTAAGCCCTATTTCTTGTTCTTCCCTGAGTGTATAGAATGTATCCATTATTATTAATTATTGTTGGCCTTCTCTTGATCTATGTTATATTATTTAGCATATTTGTTTTATTAGATGTAGCTCTTTTAAATGTAGGGATGGAGTGCTACTGTCTTATGACTGTGATATTAGTATCTGTTCTGAGCTCAGTCCAATAGAGATGACAGAACAAATAATATGACATGATTGAATATACTGAATTGTGTACTTACACATGGAAAAAATTCCTTTTTATGTATCCTATGTTTCTCCTTTGAGGAGTAATGAAGGAATAAGATTGCTAGATTTGTGTGTTTCTTAGTGTGGTAGACAGTCTCCAAGGTACTGCCTAACAATACCCACCTCCTAGAAAATACAAGGGAAACACTTAAAGATACAATTTAGAATAGGTGAAGATTTCTCAAACAAGCCTCCTTGGGACCAGCAGGTAGAATAGTGGCTAAAGAACTGTACTCCCATGTGGCGGACCATGGTTTGAGTCTAAAACCCAGAGGAGATAAGCATGTGTGCATGTGTGCCCAAAATCCCAGGAAGAGAATGGAGGAGAAGGAATAGCAGCATGGCCATCCCCCTGGGAAGGGGGAGGTGGTTTCTCACAATCCTTCTGTCTTTGTCTCTCTCCAGCAACTGTGTGTCCAAAGGAAAAGAATCTTAAAAATAAAACAAAACAAAAAACTCAAGCCCCCTTCAACTCTGGCAACACCCAAAATAAAATGAGATCTCATAAGCTAAAAAGCTTTTGCATATGAAAGGAAACAATCAACAGACTAAAGTCAATTCGCAAGAAAAAGAATTGAGTTTGTGCCCCAGCTCTGTCAGTTACTATTTGGGGAATTTATTTAATCTGTTTTAAATCATGGTTTCCACACCAGTAAGAGGGACATACTGATTTATGCCTTGAATATCTTGAGGGTTAAATGAGTCATTGTGTGTACTAGATCTTTGTAATCTTTAAGACAGCATCTAAATCAAAGGTGTTTTACAAATTATAATGCTGATATATTTTGGTTCTGATTACAAAATCATATGGAAAGTGACCATTTGACAATGTATTCTTGCCTGAAAAGCCTCAAAATCTTCTGGCCTTCTGGTTACTTGGGTCCCAAGTGAGTATGCATCAATCAAAAATTTTCTACCTCCTTTAAGTGTCTCAGTCTCTGTACTTTTCAACTAAACATGATTTTGAGAGTAAGATACCATGGGGTGAATGAAATACTGTTACTTACAAAGCTGGGAAGATCTGAGGCTCTATACTTGAGCCAGAAAAAGAAACAGGTATTCATAAAAAAACATCCAAGCTGCCTTACTGAGACTGATTTCGAAGACCAATTACACAAACAATGGAAAAATAAATTCATGTTAATCTTAAATTTCTAAATAGATGCTTTAAATCATCCATGGAATAGACCCCAGCTTGTATTTTCATAATATATTAAAAATGAACAATTTCACCTTACATTTTGGGTGTACATTTTCATCAATACTCATAATTCACAGGTACTTTTTATAAGTATCTAACACTGAATGTAATTTTCTGATAAAATTCTTTCATAAACAATTTTATATCCAATTAATGTCTACTTGTTTGTTTGTTTTTCTATGTGGCACATGTGCTCTCCAGAGAGAGACAGAGGAAGAGAAAGTGAGAAATCACCCCTCCCCAAAGGGGGATGGCCACAGCACAATCCTTTCTCCTCCATTCTCCTCTTAGGATTTTGGGCATGCAGTCATGCATGACTGGAGTGATTGTCAAGCCACCTGGTCTGGGCCAGAACCATGGTCATCCATGTGGGAATCCAGTGCCTTAACCACCAAACCACCTGCTGGCCCCCTTATGGCTTGCTTTTATTTCTCAGTGGCATTAGAATATTTCTAGAGGTGTGGACTCTTAGAATTACAATAAATCTGATCATTGCCTTCTCTGCCATTATCTGAAAGGACTGATTTTTTTTTTTTTTTTTTTTTTTTTTTTTGGAGAGATTTTCGCTATAGGGCACGTGCGCTCGCCAGACAGACAGAGAGAGACATAGAGACAGAAAGCGAGAAATCACCCCCCAGGGGGGATGGTCACTCCGCAATCCCTTCTCCTCCATTCTCCTCTCGGGATCTTGGGCACGCACACACACACGCCCGGCGTGAGTTTTAAGCCACCGGGTCCAGGACTTGAACCGCGGTCGACTATGTGGGAGTCCAGTGACATAGCTATTACACTAACTGCTGGTTCCCGTGAAAGTACTAAATTTTAAGTAGTCTATTCAGAAACCTATTTTCAAAGGTGTTCAGGCAAGGTATTGCATAACTTCTATAGCAGATGCCTTGGCCCCCAATTCTTATTCTTTCAGTTACCAAACAGAAAGCTGCTTCTTATTTATTTATTTATTTATTTATTTATTTTAGTTTTTGCTCTAGGGTGCATGCACACACCAAAGAGACACAGAGATTGGGAGAGAGAGGGAAAGTAAGAAATCTTATGATGAGATGGCCATGCCACGATCCTTTCTCTATTCTTCTCTTGGAATTTTGGGCACTCATGCACACATGCCTGGTGTGATTTTTTTTCCCAGCCTCTGAGTCCAGGACTTGAACCATGGAGTTGGCTATATGGGATCCAGCTGCCTTATCCTCCATGCCATCTGATGCAAATGCCTGCAACATAGAGCTTTCTCTGGTATTGGAACTAGCATGGTCCACATGTGCATGGGGAAGGCTGGCAGTTCTGGGTTGTGAACATTTCTGGAAGCAGCACCCTTAACCATCAAGAAGAGCAGTTGGGGGACCAGCAGTTAGTGTAATAGCTATGTTGCTGAACTCCCATGTAGCCATCCCTCGGTTCTTGTCCTGGACCCGGTGGCTTAAACTCATGCAGGGCGCATGTGCATGTGTGCCTAAGATCCCGAGAGGAGAATGGAGGAGAAGGGATTGCAGCATGGCCATGCCCCCTGGGGGGGGTTGATTTCTTACTTTCTATCGCTCTGTCTCTGACTTTCTGGCAAACACATGCATCCTATAGCAAAAATCTCTCAAAAAAAAAAAAAAAAAGAATAGCAGTTGGTAGATAAATAATTCATCTTCCTCGAATTTCAGGTGAGGTAACTCTCAGGTGTATTCTGGTAGAGATTGAGCCCTGATTGCCTAAAGAGCTAACCTGTTCATTAATAAACAGCAGTCCTACCGTATGTGCAGGGAATGTGTTCCAAGACTCCACTGGAATGTCTGAAGCCATGGATAGTACTGAACGCTGTATAGATTTTGCTTTTTCCCATACATACACACCTATGAAAACTTTAATTTATTTTAAATTAGGGGCAGTAAGAGAGTAACCATAACAATAAAATAACAATTATAATAAGTCTTATGTGAATGTGATCTTATTGTTAAGACATCTTATTGTACTATATAGTGGGTAAGTACAACCTTGTAAAGTGCAATATGGGTATGGGGGGACTATTTTGTCCTGTACTGGCTTCCTCCTTTCCCTAAATCCTTTCCTTACTCCCCTAGCAGGGCTTACGATCACTTCCCAATTATGTGAACTCAAATCATTGTCTCAAAATCTGCTTTTATTGGGGAGGGGGCACGGATGAAATCCAACCCCAAAATCTCCTCAATTAATTTTTCTAAAAATATTTCATCAGTGAAATGTATATGGAAAAATATGCCTGCATGTCACTTCAGAAACTTTTTCATAGAGTCACTCAAGTCAGAACAGTGTATTAGAACCACATTTTTAAAACAGATATACACTAGCTAAATAAAATAGACAACATATTCTAAAGAGAATTTTTTAAAATTAAATAATAAAATATCTGAGGAATTACTATATCTTATTATATAATAAAGAAATAACTTTTCCAGGTACCTTTTATAAATTAATTTGTGACTCCTTCCAATTTCCCATGGTTCTAATGAGTCATCATTTGTTTCTTAGGTACTTGTGCTGGTGAGATATTGGGAGAGAAGGAGGTGGTTTTAGGAACCAGCCCTGTGATAGAAGGGCTTTCGAGAAGACACCTTCATGGCTCCTTAGAACTAGTGAGTTCGGGGAGTAAAGAAATGAAGATTTTCTACTGATAATTCAGCCTCCAGCCCACAAATCAACTGGAGAGGCAAGGGAGCAGGCCTCAGAAGACACCTTCATGGCTCCTGAGAGCTAGTGAGTTCAGGGAATAAAGAAATGATTTTCTACTGATAATTCAGCCTTCAGCCCACAAATCCAGTGGTAGGAGCTCCCTCAAGCCTTCTCTCTGCCTCTGCCTCTGCCTCTGCCTCTGCCTCTGTCTCTCTCTACCTCTGTCTCTGTCTTCTCATTTTTTGTAATTTTTCCTTTTTAACATTTTTTAAAGTAAAGCATTTTCTGGGCTTTCAGCCCCTCCTCTCCCTTTATCTTGTTAATAATCCCCTCTCCTCCCAACCCAGGAAAGGCAAGGGAGCAGGCCACAGAAGACACCTTCATGATTCCTGAGAACTAGTGTACATGCAGTTTTCTAATTTTTGCTTTTATTTTTAAAAAATAATAATTTGTTTCAGGGTTTTTTTTTTGAGTTCTCTTCTCTTTTTTTCTGTTTCTTTGTTGTTTTTGTTGCTGTTCTCTCTCTCTCTCTCTCTCTCTGTTCCCTTTTCTGCATGCTCTGGGACACTCAGATTGAACTTCAAGTTTGGGGAGAAACACACTTTCCATCAGATGACTAGAAATCACCACAGGACCACAAGAAATATGGGAAAGCAAGAAAATACTTCTCCTCCAAGGGAAAAGAATAACACCTCTTCATCTGCAGACAGTTCAATGTAAATCATGGAAATGTCTGATAAAGAATTTAGAACATTCATAATGGCGAAGCTAACAGAGATGGAAGAGATGAGAGACAATGAACTACAGAAGAATAAGGAGAAAGGAGCTGTCAAGTTCCGGGAGGTGAGGAAATTCTTGAAAGATCTAAAAGAAGAATTACACACTTTACAAAAGAATCAAATGGAACTGTTAGAGATGAAGTCAAAATCTCTCTTGACAGTATTAAAAGCAGACTAAATCATACAGAAAATAGAATCTCAGACATAGAAGAGAAAATTGGTGGTCTAGGAAAATCCACCATGAAAATTACCACTGAGAAAATTACCCCAAAATTTGAAAATAATATACGAGAAATACTAGATACCATCAAACGTCCAAACATCAGATAATTGGCATCCCAGAAGGTGAAGAGACTAATAAGGGCATTGATAATCTATTCCATGAAATCCTGCAAGAAAACTTTCCAAACCTAGAGAGGCACTCAAAGATCCAGTCCCAAGAAATACAGAGGACCCCAAATAGAATCAACCCAAGATCTTCTCCAAGACACATTCTAGCCAGACTGACCAAAACCACAGACAAAGACAAGACACTAAGATTGGCAAGAGAGAAACAGCACATTACTTACAAAGGATATCCCATCAGACTAACAGCAGACCTCTCATCAGAAACAATGCGAGCAAGGAAAGAATGGGAAAATATATTCAAAGTGTTAACGGAAAAGCAATTTCAACTGAGAATACTGTACCCAGCAAGATTATCCTTCTATGGGAAGAAAAGACAAGAACATTCTCAGATAAACAAAACCTTAGAGAATTTATCAGTACCAGGCCAGATCTCCAAGAAGTTCTCAAGGTAGTGCTATGTCAGGAAAATTAAATGTAGTCACATAGAAATAGGAGTTCAGAAACTAAGAAATGGCCAACTTAATCATAGAGACAAGTCTGGAGTTGAATATTATATCCCAGAATTCAATCATGAATATCAAAACACAACAGAAGATAAAGTACGTGAGACTGAACTGTTGAAATAGCATTCTGTGACTTTTGACTAAAATATTGCTGCTTTTCTTCTAGTCTTTGTTGTCCAGGTTTAAGAGTTCTTGTCCTGTCTTGAGCTGTTAATAGGTTCATGTACCTACTATTTGAACAGAATACTAACCTGTTTCCAGGCTTTAAGTTTTAAGGAAATTTCCTTACCAATTCAAAACTGCTTTTCTTGAAATTACCAGCTGAACTTGCTATTAAAAGTAGTTTATGTAAGAAATTGTGAGATCAATAAAATGTGGGGGGAAAAGGAATGGAAGACAACTGTAGACACCAGAGATAGCGTGAAAAGAGGATGGGAAAGGGCAGAAGCGCAGACATAGGGGTAAATAAATATATATATATATATATATATATATATATATATATATGAAACTAGAAATGGAAAATTATTGATGATAACATACATGATTAAGCCACTATGCATTGTATTCTGGATGGGAAACCACTTTTTGTATGCTGTGATGGTGATTAGGGGATGAATATAAATTTATTAATTAAGAAAAAAGTTTCAGGAGAAAAGAAAAAAGAAAATTGGACACAAAAGAACCATGCTTGGGGTGATGGAAATGTTCTATATTAAACTGTGGTATGGTCATGACTTTATGTTTAAAAAAAAAAAAAAAAGAAGGGTCGGGACTTTCAACTTTACCGCTGACCTCTATGGAAGAGGAGGGGCTGGGGAGCAACTTAACCACCAATCGACAATGATTTAACTGACCATGCCTATGAAGCGAAGCCACCACTAAAATACACACACACACACACTCAACAACCTAAATGATGAGGTTTGGAGAACTTTCAGATTGACATGCTGAAAAGGTGATGTACTTGAAGAGGGCATGGAAGGTCTGTGCCGCTCTCTCATACCTTGCCCTTTGTATCTCTTCCACAGGACAGCTCTTGAGTTTTATCGTTATTGTTATTTTTTCTACCATAAACTGGTAAACATAAGTCTTTCTCTGAATTTTGTAAGCCATTCTGGCAAATTACTGAACCTAAGGAGGGAGATTTTGGGAAACCCCATACATAGCTGGCCAGTCAGAAGTATAGAAAACTCAGGTTTGTGATTGACATCCAAACTAGGGAGATTCTAGAAAGACCAAGTACTTAACTTGTGGGATCAGATACTAACTCTAGGCATATAGTGTCAGAATTGAATTAGGACACCCCCCCCACACCCCGCCCCCCAAGTTAGTGTCTGCCAAGAATTATAAAACTGGTTGGTATGGGAAAAAGGAAAAAAAAACTCACAGGAATGAAGTGTTTATAGGAAAATCATCTAGGCAGGCTTTTGCGCCATTTCTCATCTCTTGGTTGCTTTTGTTTCTCTAAGTAAACCAAAACAAATTATTGGTGCCTCTGGCAAAAAGATGGTCGCTCTAGGTGGGCCACAAGGAGAGCCTGACCGCTACATATTCCTCTGAGTTTAAAGACTCACTTGGTTTTCCTCCCTGCCCAACCTAAATCTCTCAGATTCTAGCATCTTCTGTCCCCACTGCTGGCATATCCCTCTTGCCTTCAGAGTGGTTCTTTTGGTTGGCATGTCAATAGCAAACTCCCATCTAGCCTCTTCTGTGGTGTTCTGAGGAAACTCATGCAACCCTGTGCAACATAAATGGGAGTACTAAAAGCTCCACACAGCCTTCCCTACCCATTTGTCTTTCTTTGCTCTCTAGTGTGCATCAGTCTCCAAGTCTACCTTAAGTATGATTCTAGGGCTAAAGAAAATTCCACTCACTATATCTGTGTGAGAATTATTACCTATTATTAGTCCTGTACTTATTAATACAGTATATGAGACAAAAGAGGAATTGAATAAAAACTGGTTGAATGAACAGAAGTTCAGCTAATCAACAACTCTTTATAGACAAAAAGATGTCTCTCAAATCAGACCCAAAGTGCTCCCATTCCATCTTGTTCTGTTTTCACTAGGGAACAACATCTGTTCCCCAATCCATTTATATGGCTTATTATACACACTGAGACTGTAATTAAGTCACCCGCGGCCCTCTCCTCTTTTGGCCAACCAGCATCATTTCCGTGATCCCTTCCTCTTAAGACTGGGTTTCCAACCCTTTAATCATCTCGGCTCTCTTCTGAATCCAAATGTCCCACTTTTAAACTGTGGAGACCCTAGTGGAAATCTATCATAATGATGCTGTAAAAGTTTGGCAAATTTCAGAGGAACAAACATCTGCTTGGTCCTTTCTCATTATCTTTTTGCTGCCTTTTCATTAAGGGATTCTCTAAAAGAGTTGTAAAATGTATTTTTAAAAATTAATGTAACAATTTCCCTTATAGCCTAAGTCCTCCTATTTGTACATGTATGCAAAACTTAGTAGATAAATGGATGGTTTTTAAGTTCACAAATCTAAGCTTTTATATGGTGTTTTAAAATACCTCACATATACTTTTAGGATCTACATGCTGAATACTAGTCTTTTTAGTTCTTTTTGTTTTGCTTTTTTATTTTCTTTCTTTGCTAAAGAAAACATGCACGTGGCAGAGAGAAACAGAGGAGAGGGAGAGGCAGAGAGGCAGAGATAGAGGAAGGGAGGCAGCACCCCCCCAGAAGGGGTATGGTCACACCACAATCCCTTCTTTTTCATCTCTCCTTCCTTTTGGGATTTTGGGTGTGCTTGCACATGTGCCCAGCATGTTTTTTAAGGTGCTGGGTCTGGGTCCAGGACTTTAAGCACATGGTCAGCCTTTGGCTCACTTTCCTGCCTCTGCTTCCCATCTGGGACTATAGATGGGTGCCACTATGCCCAACTCTTTATTTTAGAGAGATTTTTGCTACAGAGCATATGCATTCATCAGAGAGACAGACAGAAAGCAAGAAATCATCCTCGTGGGAGGTTGACCACACCATAATCTCTTCTCCTTCATTCTTGTCTCGGGATTTTGGGCACACATGCAGGCACACCTAGCTTGAAGCTCAAGCCTCTGGGTCCACAGACTGGAACTGTGGTTGGCCACGTGGGATCCAACGCCTTAACCACTGCTGGCCTCCCAGCTCTTTTTTAGACAGGATCTTGCAATGTTTTCCAGGTCAATCTAAAGCTCATAATCCTCCTGCTTCGTTGCCCCAAAATTATTGGGTTTACAGGGTCATGACACTGTAGCCAGACTTAGTGTGGACTGGGGATCAAACCCAGGCCTCCCATGTGGTCTCAGACTACGGAGCACAGTGTTTTAGCAGTAAGCAGTACACACCACTGTGGCCGGATCTTTATATTGATTTTTGACCGTTTGTTACCAGTAGCAGTGCCTTTGAATACATTCTTTTTTGATTTAAAAACATTTCACTGTCTTTAAACCTTTCCCATGCTTTTGACATAAATCAATTCAGTAAGAATAAAAATAATAGTTTACCTGGCACTTCCTGTCTGCCAGGGTTGTAGTTTATGTGTGTTACTTAGTCTTCATTACAACCCGCTGAGCCAGGTACTGTTGTTGATTCCTTTATGAGATGAAGAAAATAAAGGAGGAGGTTAAAGATTTGCTTGAGATAAGCACAGCCAGTGCAAAGTTTGGAACCCTCCCCCCTCTAATTTATGTTGAGACTTGATTGTATTTTAAAGACCTTAAGTGAGGCTTAATCCCTTAATAGTACCCCAAGGTGAAGCTTTTGGGTAGGATAAAGACTTTAGGAAGGGGCCTGGATGATTGAGTTCCAGTGGGTTTATAAGCAGAAGAAACACAACGAGAAAATGAGAGAGAAACACATTGATACCGACCATGCTCTGCTCTGCTAAAAGTTCTTCCTTCTGCCTTGTCATTATGCTTTTGGGGTTTTCAGCCATCAGGATCATGAGTTTCCAAATACACTTCTATTTTCTTCATAAATCACCAGGCTTAAATATTTCTGTTAGCAACATGAAAACAGACCAAGACAGCAAGTAAAGGCCAGAGCTGGGACTTAAACGGTGGGAGCCTCACCCTAGAATCTGTGCTGTTTTTGTGACATACTGTCCTACGTGTATAAATAGTGGATGCACAGGCCCCTTTTCTAGAAGGCGTCTTTATACTGGTGATGCTTAATACACACAAGTAAATTTTCTGTGTTTAAAGATGGTTTTTCTAATACAATTACTGTACGTAAGTACTAATGTTAGTTTAAAAAAATGAGTCATGACTATTTTTTTTTCTGTTTTACTCACTTTACTAACCCTTACATTAAAGAAGGTGTATTTCATTTACCTAAAAAAGCTTATAGGAAATGCATACTGTGAAAAAAACTATGCATGAATTTAAAAATCTTTTGCACCAAAATAAACTTAGGGTTTAATTCTATTTTTCCATGAATTTTTGGAAGTCCCCCCCACACACACACTTTTTGATCTGACAATGTAAATCCTACAATTGCTAAATATTGGCAAATTTAATTTCCTTTAGGCCAAATATTGAGCTGATATTACCATCATGAATCCCAAATGTAATCTTTAGGAGTCATAGAAATTTGTCCCAAACAGCTGTGACATATATCTTGGGCTACCCACAAATACAGAATAATGCTTGAGTATAATTCATTTGAGTCTATTTTCCAGAACAGATGGTACTACTGTTACCACCCAGTTCTTCCTGTGGGGTTTTCAATAATTGCACTATGCTTTCAAGCACACTGGCTACCTATCTGAGAGAACCGTCAGAACTATTAAATTGGTGACGTGTTGCTACCCTGGTAAACTTGCTCTAGTTTCAGTTATTTGGATTATTCTTTTCATATTTTATTTAAACTTTAGAGAAAATAATTACCTTGCTCAAGAAGAAAAATACCCCAGAATATTTTATTTGGATTAATATATTGAGTATATTATTAAAATCTGCTTTAAAATAATCCAAACCAATAGGTCCTTTTTATACTTATTTAAGAGGGAGGTTTATTTGAGAAAACCTATAAGACTATTTCCAAATATAACTTTGTGCTTACCTTTAGTACACAGGATAGGAAAACAACTATAATTATAATCATACGTAGGCATTTTTGTTTCAACAAATACTCTTTACCACACCTTATTTTTCCAAAATGCTACACTAATTATTCCTCTTTTATATTAAAAAATTCTCAGGCAACACATATCTCTTACTACGCCTTGATTTTGTTAAGATTCATAGCAAAATATTAACAATGTTTATCTTTCAAGAAATGGAAGAATTAGAGATAAAGACTTTGGCTTCTTATTTTATTCCTTTTCTAAAAATTAAAAAAAAAATATCTGCATGTATTTTTCTACTAGTAGTTATTTGAGCAGTGAGATGATGGGCCACTGTGTTTCATACCCTTTGCCATACTAAGCAGAAATATTATTATTATTATTATTATTATTATTATTATTTTATATAGAGAGGTTTTTTTGCTATAGGGTGCGTGTACTTGCTGGAGAGACAGAGAGAGACAGAGAGACAGAAAGTGAGAAATCACTCCCCAGGGCAGATGGCCAAACCACAATCCCTTCTCCTCCATTCTCCTCTTGGGATTTTGGGCATGCATGCACATATACCCGGTGTGAGTATTAAGTGACCGGGTCTGGGACTCAAACCGCAGTTGACTACATGGGAGTCCAGTGACGTATCCAATACGCCACCTGCTGGTCCTGCAGAAACACTATTTTAAAATGCAAAGTGTTTGGGACCAGCAGTTGGTGTAATGGCTGTGTCATTGGACTCCCATGTAGTCGGCTGCAGTTCGAGTCCCAGACCCAGTGGCTTAAACTCATGCTGGGTGCATGTGCGTGTGTGCCCAAAATCCCAAGAGGAGAATGGAGGAGAAAGGATTGTGGTATGGTCATCCCCCCAGGGGGGTGATTTCTCACTTTCTGTCTCTCTGTCTCTCTCTGGCAAGTGCATGTGCCTTATGGCAAAAAGCTCTCCAAAAAAAAAAAAAAAAAGGAAAGTGTTTTATACTTCATTAATCAATAAGTGTATTTAATTAAATAGTTTGACTATGAAAAGAGAAGTGCCTATCTTTATTTTCAGATTTTAATTCAGAAAGGATTATAGTCTAATTATCAGATAAAGAAATGAATTTAAATGAAATTAAATGATTTTTCTAAAGTCACACAAGCTAGTCAGTGGATTAAGCTAGAACTATTGATAGACTCTAGATTTCCTAACTATTCCTTTTCCTGTGAAACCATACCACCTTCTGCAAGTATTGATTTTTTTTATCTTTACAAAATAATATTATAATTTGCAACTGTAAATGTTTTCAAGTACATGCCATTAACTCATTGGTACCTTAAAGTCAACCTTTAGAATAGCTATAAATACAATTAGGGATAAATATGACTAGTTGGACAAATGAACTATAGCAATGTTTAGGACTAAGTGCCAGAAATTCACTTTAAAAATGCAATGATACCAGTTAGGAGAAAACTAATTTTTGAGGGATAAGAATTGTAAATAAAAGAATCGTCTCATATTCTAATGATTTAATGCTTCACGTCTTATATTGGGATCACAATGAGACCTTCCTTTAATTAGACCTCATGAAACTCTTTAATTATATTAATTATATATATTTTTCTATTTAAAAAATAAATAAAAAGGCTGGTAGAGTGGTGATGTGTTCCTGGAAACCCCCAATATACTATATGTTTCAGTCAATGATTTTGCAGTCATAAAAAAAAAAAAATAGATGATACTAGGCTAGATGGAAGAGAAATGGAAAATAGATTGAAACTAAAACCTAATTTAAAGGTAGACCTTATTAAAAATATCCCTTCGTGGAGGAGAATGTGAAATCACTCCTTTATCTTACTGGAATTGTAGTACTGTGGAGAGGTTCTATTAGTTCAGCTCTTTGAATCAGTGAACAGAGATATGGGATCCTGGTTTTATCCTTTCTCTATAGCTTATGGAAACATGTGTACTCTATTCCTTGGATCACTGGCCTCTCCTACAGGGGGGAATATTGTCCTTTTCATAGAGAAATAGTGACGCATCACTGAGCAGGCATTGACTGAATTCATCATTCAGCAGCGGTTTTACCTTTCCCTCCTGTACTCCAAACACTTAAGCTTTCTCCTCAAGAAAATTTACTTCTACTCCTTTCCATTCTGCTTTTTTAAAACTGAAAATACATGAGGTAGGGTCAGAGGGGGATCCTGGATAAATTCAAGCCTAATTCTCAGAGGGAAAAAAAAAAAAAAGGAAATTCCTACCTATTTTGCTATATTTCCTATATTGCTCCCAGGAAGTTGAATTTTTATGATAAAATTAATTCTCATTATTTCATTATTGCCTCCTTCCTGAAAAGATTATCATTGTTAGTAATTTTCTTTTCTTTTTTTTTGGAGAGGTTTTTTTTGCTATAGGGCGCGTGCACTCTCCAGAAAAACAGAGAGAGACAGAAAGCCAGATATCATCCTCCAGTTGGTGATGGCCACGCCGCAATCCCTTCTCCTCCATTCTCCTCTCAGGATCTGGGCATGCACGCACACACGCCCGGCATGAGTTTAAGCCGCCGGGTCCGGGACTTGAACTGCGGCCGACTACATGGGAGTCCAGCGACATAGCCATTATGCTAACTGCTGGTTCCTTAGTAATTTTCACGTTCATTATTTTCACTGAATATGCTTTGATGGGATAATGTAATATGTTGCTTCATTTTCATTTTTTCATATGCAGAAACTGAGACTTGGAAAAATTAAATAACTGGCCATCCAAAGAAGACACTGAGGCAAGGATGGGACTGGTATGATCGGTATAAAGAGTACGACTGGATATGGAGAGGCAGGTGCTAAATCAGTGAAATGTGAGAGGCTCTTGGCACTAAGCAAGGAGGCAAACCTGGGAGTCTTTACAGAAGGCTGACTCATCAGGAAGTGGTATTAGCACAAAAGGTCAACTTTCTCTCACGATAAAGGAAAACTCAGTCATATCCCTGACATGATAAAAACAAAGACTAGAGTTAAAAGCATGGCATGCCCAGAATGTGACTCTTCTAGAAAAACCGTTGAGTGAGGCTTAAGCACAGCCAAGATGTTTCTAAAACCGGGTACAAGTTGGGATTGGAAGAACTTCCAGGCAGTTTAAGGTGTTTATATTTTAAACCAAAGAACAAATAAGAAAACCAAGGAAAATAAAAAAGAATTCATTAAAATAAAAATATGAGATTAATTTTAGCAGCCTGATAGTGTTGCTATCGTTGAAATTATAAAATGTGTTCTAGCATTGCTACTATGGGCTCAGTTCATTACCACTCAGGGTTGATACTGGAAGGACAAAGACGTAGGAGGGAGAGAAAATATAAATATGAACGTCTTCAAGAACATGGAAGCAAACTATTAAAATTCATTGGTTCAAACAGTCCATTAAAACATTTTCCATCCTAGTTAATTGAAGCTGTGGAAAAATTGGGAACTTGTATTTCTCACTCTGGGATGTGGAAAGTTTGAAATTACAAGATGAAAAGGAAGGAAATGGCAAAAGGAAGAAAAGCTATGATTTCGTTATGGCAAATTGGAATTTATTGGGGTTTCTCAATTTAAGAAAATACAGGGAAGGTCAAACAAAAGGATGAGGATTATAATAAAACTGCCGTTAGTTTATATAAGAAAAGAGAAACAGAGAGGGCTTTCTTAAATAAAGCTTATGAAAATGAAGAGAAACACCCCTTCTTTTGTATTTTACGTACTTACAAATATTTATATATTATTACAATTTTGGTAGATAGGTGTTCTACATAAAGCATGTGTATGTGAAAAGGCATCAGAAAGTGAACTAACCACTCTGAACTCATGTCGAGAGCGTGGGGAATTAGTCCCTGGGTTTGAGTTGTGTCTTTCCACAATGTCTTGGCTTTATCCACATGAAGCATCCTAACACACAAGCAAGCAGAGCCGGGCAAAAAGGAGATGTGAGCCTGCTCAAGGCCAGACCTGCACTGACACCACAAGGGAGCTCTTCTCTGAGTCTGCCTAAGGCTCTCACCAGAATGGAACTGTCAGCATGAATCCTCCTTCAAACTGCAGCTTCAGCAACGTGGAGTCACACTACAGCTTCTGGGCCAGGATTCCCTCAAGCTGCTGCAGAGGCTGGGGCTAGTACAATTCTCTCTTGTTAGGGTCCCAGTGCCTCCAGATCTTAGTGAGGAGAGCTGCGGAGCAAGTTCGAGGGGAGCTGCAAAGTGAGCGCTGGAGCCCTGTAGCTGCTCAGGTTCCTGCACGGGAAATGACCAAAGGGTGAATGGCAAGGATCTGAGTGCCTGGTTTATATGCCTCTTTACCTAGACCTTGCCCTGTGCCAAGCATTCTCATCTTCACAACCAGTTTGGTTTTTGGTTTGTCATGGCTTGTGGTGATAGTAGTTTATCTGAGTGGTTCAGACAGGCCTTTAATGCAGGTCTGAGAAAGCAGTCAAGTTTACAAAGGCCCATGAAAGCAGATAGGTAAACATGTTTGTCAAAAATGCTGTTTTGAAGTGTGTGTGTGAGTGTGTGTGTGTGTGTGTGTAGGGGGTCAGAAGGTGGTATGGTGATTACGGCTGGAATGCCATGTGGCATATGGCCAACCACGTTTTTTTGGAGAGTTTTTTGTTTTTTTGCTATAAGGCACATGTGCTCACCAGAAAGAGACAGAGAGATAGAAAGCGAGAAATCACCCCCCAGGGGGGATGGCCACGTGGCAATCCCTTCTCCGTTCTCCTCCCAGGATCTTAGGCCAACCATGTTTTGAGTCCCAGACCTGGTGTCTTGAAACTCATGCTGGGCATGTGTGTGCATGCCCACAATCCCAGGAGGAGAGTAGAGGAGAAGGAATTTTGGGTGGCTATTGCTCCTGGGGTGGGGTGGGGGGTAACTTCTCACTTTCCCTGTCACTGCCTCTCTGTGTCTCTCCTCTCTAGTGAGCATACACGCCCTATGTCAAAAAATTAAAAAAAAAAAAAACAAGTGTGGTATTGGTGCTTAGCGCAAGTAGGGCCATTTTGAGTAGTGCTCGGTATAACATAGACTATCAAATGAATTGTAAGCTATTTCTTTAATATTAGAACTGTTACCATTTATTGAATGTGTCCCATGGTCTGGACACCATTCAAGGCAATTGATATGCTATATTTCATTAAAATCCTCTAGCGCTCTGTGAAGGATTACTACCCCCCTCTATATTAGATGAGAAAACTGAGCTTGAGAGAGAGTAAATAACTCCTCCAAGGACACCGGTCATAAACAGAGGAGCCAAGACTTGAGCCTAAGTATGAGTGTCTGCTAACGAGTCCACATTTTTGTCATAAGGATAATGGTAATGTAAAGGAAACGAATGGGCAAAAGCTGAAAGTCTAGAGCATGTTGTTGAAGGTTTGAGTTATGTTGAGTCTAAGCGTTACAAAAAATTAATACAAATAAGGTTTTATTAATAAGTGTTCTAAAGTTGATTGTACTGATGTGACGCTATCAGTCACAATTCTGGTTGCTATCTTTGAGTGCCGTATGCAATAGAAATAGCTACATTTCTTTGTCTACTACATCATTATTATAATAAACTGTCCTCATTTAGAACCCATCAAACTCTGAATGGTGGTTGGGAGAAAGTTTCCAGTGAACACTCCTCATAACTTCTATCATGAGCCTCCAGATCAACCTCTGGTAGAGAATCCTTAACTGCTGCCTCCCGTTAATGTCCCATTTCAGCGAGAAGAAACCCGAACAGTCTTTAACCCTTACTTGCCCAGCAGCAGTTAGGGATTCCTCTGCAGAGGGGGAATGAGGTAAAAGATAGGGACTCTAAGAATATAGTTAGGGAATCACAAGGTGGCTAAGTTTTAAGATGGAGACACGACAGCTCGGCTGTCACTGAACTGCTTTGCCCACAGAAACGGTTTGAATGGGTGACTCAGTGATTAACTGAAGAAGCATGACCTAAAACAAAAATAAGAATAAAGTTTTTTTTATATTGTTGTTCCAGGTCCCACCACATTCCAAGAAGATGATAAAATAATGGCTTTTATGTCACGAAGCTTTTAGATAAAGAAATTCTCTTGATGTTTGTACCCACTCCAAAATTAGGAGAAGAAGTCAGACCCATCTAACTTGTGACCCCCTCCCCCCATGAGGGAAATGCATGCATACACCCCTCTCTGAGAATAAGCCCAAACAAAGCTCCTCCTGAAC